>JAREYC010000001.1:228417500-229017500 GCA_030015325.1 Cryptoblepharus egeriae | reverse complement strand
TGTATGGTACCACATCCCATACTCACTCGAGAGCAATTTAACAGCACACAAACAGCAATGTTAAAAGAATCTTAAGCATGACAATGGCAGCAATCCAAGTCATCTTGGGTTTCCTTCTATTAGAAATAAAGGCGGGATATAAATCAAATAAATAAATTAAAAAACACAGCGACATCAGCAGCCCAGCATAGCCTCTCCTGTCTGACTGGAGGGCCTAAAAACAAGCTTAGATTTTCCAGAACTCCAATGGTGTAGAATAGGCTACACATTCAGAAGGCTTCAAGTTCAATCTTTTGTGTTAAAAGTTTCTTAGGTTACAGATTGGGGAAAGAAATTGTACAAAAACATAGACAAATGAGGTTGTCAGCAGACTTGGCAAAAAAAACCTTAGATCTAGTTGCCAAAGGGCTGTGGGTGGCACAAGTGGTTAAGGCGCTGTGCCTGTTAACCAGCAGGCCAGAGTTCGAGACCCGGGTTGGCCCCACAAGACAGGATGAGCTCCTGTCCTTAGCCCAGCTCTGTGACGCCAGCTGGATCCAATCGTATGGACTCTGCCTTTTCATTGGACTATTTTGGTGGCGTGGAGAGGGGGGATTTGCTGCTTGGGTAACAGCCTATCCTCCATAACAATCTAACCCAGGCTTTCGTGCTTCGCATGCAGCATATGCAGCGCCGAGCATGATACCATAGTCTTTCAAGACTGACGGAGGCCTGCTGTAGTTGCCAAAAAGTAAAAGCCAGTGTTTTGAATGGATTGTCAGAATACTCTACATAAGACTATACATTTTTCTATACATGCGATACATCTGTGATTTCAATGTTTAATCATCTGTGTGCAGTAGCATACTAGACTAGTGACCCTGTGAGCCAAGAGAGCAGGACATCCAGAGTTCAGGAGATAGTGGCGTGACAGCTGTAGAGATGATGTCATATCCACTTCCCACATCTGTCCTTTGCCCCATGAGTGACACTGCTGCTGTCAATATCAGTAACAGCACCACAGAGAAAACTTATATTTGAATATGATGAGATCTGTTGGGCTTCATTTCATGCCCCATCAGCCTGGTACTGCTGCCAGAAAGCAAATGTCCCAGAGTGTTACGGCCCATCAGAAATAGGTGCTACTAAGCTAGATGAAGCAGCCATCTGATTCTTAAGTACAACTCAGCTGGAGAGCTACTGTCATTCAGAATAGGTGGTACTGGACTAGGAGAGCAGTTCCCAAAGTATGTGTCTCAGTGCTTTCATGTTCTCAGGATGCTGCAGTATTGCTGAGGCTTCTTGCCGGGGTGTTGCAGGCTGCCCTCAGCAGGGAAACTACAGCACAAGCTTATAAGTAGCAGTAGAAGGGCTTGGTGTGATGATCTTAGCTCAACAATGCAAAAATTACACAATGCTAAATGCCTTCCTGCTCACCTGACCCATTAGAGAGCAATCCAGAAATCATGCAGTGTAAATCTTTTACTCCGGTTCAGGAGTGTTGCATAGGTGCATTAAAACAGATTGACACCTCCATTTAAGTCAAGGATGCCAGTGCCAGGACATGTGCCACTGCAAGGAGAAAGAAAAGGTGCCCTAGACATGTGTTAGACATGTGCCCTAGAAAAGGTGAGTTTGTGCCAGAGGTGGGCCACTGGTGCATATGTTTGAAGACAGCAGGAGGAGGGCGTTACAGAAGCATTCTGGTATAGAAGAAAGGAGGACAAAATAATGGGTGGTTGGTCCTGGGATTCACCTCCAGCACATAGGCCATTATGGTATAGTCCCATTTGTAGCCCCGTTATGGTGGCTGGACATAGCTCAGGGAAAGGAGGAAAATAGCTGCCTGGGATGCTCTTTGGGGAGAAAGGCGGAATATAAATCTAATAACTAAATAAAAAAGCAGGCCTCCTTCAGTCTTGAAAGACTATGGTATCGTGCTCAGCGCTGCATACACTGCATGCGAAGCACAAAAGCCTGGGTTAGATTGTTATGGAGGATAGGCTGTTACCCAAGCAGCAAATCCCCCCTCTCCATGCCACTGAATTAGTCCAATGGAAAGGCCTAAATAACTAATTAAAGAAATATACTTTTGCCCTGAGTTGTGCCACAGTTACCTCCAACCATGTATTGGATGCAGCATAAACCTGCCAGCTATTCCAGCACAGGTTAAGATTGAGCAGTTAGTGCTGTTTGGAGGCTTGTGACAACCTATGAACCCAGAAGTGAGTGGCCAGTGACACCATAATGTACTCTGCAGCATCAGTACATTTGAGAACCACTAGACTAGGAGGACTTTTTGTAGAACAACTTTTGTTTGAGTGGATATTGTGAAGATGAATAAAAAAGTATGGCAAATCCTCTGCACTTAAGATCCTTTAAACAACAATGCATGCAGGAAGTCAAATGTTTTCATCATGTTAAGAGTAAGTTTCTGTCCTTGGATTGCAGCAGGCTCATTATGAAGAGGATATTCAGATTCTAAAGAGAATTTAAGAATAGAACAAGTAGGATTTGAAAGATGGAAATGGTTCAAAACTTCTGCGGTTGACAGTTTCACCACACTAGTTTGCATCACCTGGTGAGGGAGGTGAAGTCACCCCTTTGTGCATCACTCCACTCAGTCACACATGTTCAGGTGACTTCAGAAGTGTGGTGCACATGCATGATGTTCGTCTGTGCATGCTACATTTTGGAACTTCAGGCTGAAATTGGGATAGTACACTCCTCAGCGGCAGCATTCCCATCTAAAGGAGCATTGTCCTTCACTTGGGAACACTCCCACTGAGAAGTGGACTGCCCCTCCTTAGTGAAAGTGCTCCCAATTGAAGGACATATATGTGAACCTCGTGCATGCGCCCTTCAGTTGGAAATGCTCCCCCTGAGAAGATTGCCCCTCTCTCAGCAGGTTACTGGCAGGCTGGCCAATGTCAATCTATTCTGATGTGTCACCCCTTGGTACATCACTCAGTGCAGACCACAACAGTCTCACCACCCTAGTGACACCCCTGATTGTTGGAGTTTTCAAAGGTGTGCCAGTTTGGGGGCTGGGCTTAAGATTTATTAGGAAAACTGTGGTTGTTGTTCCTGTCCTTATAATCCCTGCTATGCTCAGCTCTAGGTGATTATTCATTGAGGTCCCCTGGTAAATTAACTTCTTTGATGCTTCTTGCTGCCAAGAGTACCATGCAAGATCTTGGAAATCGAGCAAACCCCCAGTGGGAACAGACTGGATTGTCAAGCGTCAGGAGCTATTAGCGAGAGATAAGGTCTCTCGTCAATTAAGGCTCCCGTTGCATCAAGCCAAGCCAGATGAATTCTTCCTCAGATGCCTTCCTGTCTATCCTTTCCTGAAACGTGGCTCCCTTTGGGTTAATAAGCCACCAAAATAGAAATTGACTGTACATTGACCATGAAGTGGGTGTGTGTCAACCCTAAACTTGTTAGTCCTTTAGTCTTTATTTTTAAAGCAATGTGTTTTTCCCCCTGTATTTTCAAGAGGGGGATATTTTGTATTGAAATAGGACCCTTTCCAGCTGTGACATGAAAAATGGCATGTGGCAAGGCATTTTGCTATCTAAAATAAAGCACAAAATGGCATCTCATCTCTTTCTTTTTATATCAGAATCACACCTAGAACCTTCCCTCTTTCAATCCTTCCTTCTTTCATCATACTCTGTTAGGCAGGGAGGAGGAAAATCAATGCAGCACCATTTCACTTTGCTTTTCCTTTCTCCGTAAGCCACGAAAGGAGGCGATTTCTTAGCGTTCCCTGAGGCAGTGAGTGGCCTGCTTCACCCTACTTCATGGTAGGACTGACTCTGGCTGACTGTAAACTTTCAAATGTGTTGGGGAACTGCATTTTAATTCTTTTTCTAAAACCTATATAAATCGCTGCCACATTTATATGTTGCACTGAATACTGTACATAATAAAATACGTGCTTGTGTATGCATTCATGCTTAGACAAACATTAGCTCTAAAATGAAGTAGGGTACAATCCAGAGTAACTACGGGGAGTCCTTGCTCCGGTGTAAGAACAATTTGCTCTGGATTGCAGTAGGAGGCTCACTGAACACAATGGAGTCTAATTATGAGTAGACATGCATGGGTTTGCACTGTATGTAATATAACATGCACATATAACCTGTTTCCCTCAGTTCAAATTTTCAAATGCTGAGCAACAATTGGTAGCTTGGGTGCATGACACACACAAAAACTTGTGAATGTGGTACTTAGCTGAGGGCTCTTTCCATAGAACTGTTATCAAGATGACTAGAATTGACGGATGAAAGCTGACTTGAACTGGATGCAGAGCAAAGTTCTGATATTGTTTACCATATACATAACTACATATCTACAGTATTTATATACCGCTTTTCAACTAAAACATTCACAAAGCGGTTTACAAAAAAAATGAAAAATTAATGGTTTACCAGGTGCAAGGAAGTGATGATTATAGTAAGGAAAACTTTTTATAGTAAGCTTTTTTACATCTGATCAGCTCTGTGACTCATAGTTCTGTACCTGCCAACATTCTTTTTTAATGATTATTCTAACCTCTTGGGTATTTAACCTTAGCACTTTGTGCCATCAAAACTCCTTTATGCCCCAAGAAAGCTTCTGTTGTTGCCAACAGCAGCTTGCTTACCAGGGCTATTAGCAACTTCTGGGCATCATTTTCATTGGGTTTACATCAAGATCATATTCTTTCCCAATACCCCATAGTCTTGATCACCTCCTCTCATGGTGGCTATTTTTTGTGTTGGTACCAAATTTCTGGGGGCTTTACACTTTAAGCCCTGCACTGGCAACACAGAGATATCCTCTGCCCACACTGGGCATTACTGCTCTTACAGATACTGAGACTGGGCTGGTCCAAACATGAGGCCAACTGAAGTGGTTGCATTGGCAATTGATTGGTGGGGTTGTCTGTCTTTATCTGCCAACGTGCAGCCAATGTTCTGCTTTCTCCATCCACTTATTGGATTGGAAAAGGATATAGGATGCAAGGAGGAAGATGCAGTAGAAAGGAGTAGAATGCTGACTCTTGGAGCATTGACAAGTGGACAGAGCAGAGGCTGGGATATCATTGAATTCGGCAGGAGCACCAGGTAGCAGAATTCGGCAGGAGCATCAGGTGTCGTAAAAGTCCCATAAGAATACTTGGTCCAGCATAGCGCTGGCCTTGCCATCCACCCCACAACTTTTCAGGCCAGCACAGGGGAGAGTGGGGAAGAGGTGGGAGAGGGGAAACTTCCTGACAAGGGGAAGACTTCCTGACAAGTCTAGGTTCTGTACCAGCCCAAGGGAAGCCACAAAACTGAGTAGCCTTATTCTGAGGCCACTTTCCTTACCTGGGGGAAGGATGAATAGCTCCTTCTCAGGAGATGTCAGAGGCTACCTGGTTCATTTAGGATACAGTGACAGCCATTTTGGTGTTGTAGCAATCCCAGCAGTCAAGGCAGCTTAGGATTGGGCTGTGAATCCTTTTTCCACTCTTTCTCTGTAGATTGAAATTGATAGCAAGATCACGTTTTATTAGAACAATTGCTTAGGTTCTTCAAAGGCTTTAATAGTTAATGGGAAGGTTGGACAATAAATGCTGATTGGTCCGCAAGTAATGAATTTTACATTATTATATTTGCCTTTCCTGAAATATAAACACTAAGGGGCCTGTTCTCAAATGGCTTATAGCCCATTTTTGCATAATTAACATGGGAAGCTCAAAGAATAGCGTTGTGGATTAGACAAAGGCAGGTCTAGTGTTCATCAGTGCAGATTAATTAGCCTGTTATCTGAATCTCAGCTGGTGTTCTGGCCACGCTAGGGACGGGCAGGGCAATGAAAGTGCACAGCTACCATAAACTCCATGGAATGGGGGGGGGGGGAAGCACCTCATTTATCTGATACTTCAAAATGCACTATTTTGGCTTGAGATCAACCATACTATAATGCTGCTTGGTTCATTGAAAGGATAGCCTGTTGCCTGAGCTTATGACGTTTGAGCCAGGAAGGCTCTTATAACCCTTTCCTCTGTTAGGAACTCTGAGTGGTGGCTGTAGACCAGCCCATCTGCAATAGAGGTCTTCCTGACAAGGATGTGAGAATTACTGGGTTATGAGGAACTTTGAATAATCCTGCAGATCATTAAGTGCAAGATTCTTCCTGGGTGAATTTCATACCAGTCAGACTATATCAATTTCAGTAGATATAGTGCAATGAAGAGGGTGGGGTATAAAGAACTGCAGGACAGGATCTGGAGCAAATTCCACATTCCACCCTTGAAACCAGTCACCATCTCCAAATTTATACATGCTATATGAAATTGGATTAAAAAAAAAATTGGTTGCTCTATCCTGGCCTAATTTGAAGGTGATTCTGACCACACAGAATCATCCATTACATGTGAATTGAATTTTTTTTGTGCCTGGGGTGTTTATGGAGACATCTCCTCACCCAGAGAACATAAAAGAGGATGACAGGTTTGCTTGCAAAATTTGCTCACTGGCAATTTGCCATCCAGAGGCAGATCAAGAGATTTGTAGCACAGTCAAACCAGATTACTGATGCCACATTTGTTACTTCTTTTCCCAAGAGTTTAAAATAAGGGAAAGGGGGAGACACAGAAATAGCACAGGGTACTAAGTAGATTATATGAAGATGGGAAGCTACAATGTTAATTAGTTTGAGTTGGTGGCATTGAGTGCAGAGTGATGCCCAAAATGGGAGGCCGAGGACTTGTAGCTCATTTATTCTGACACTTCAGACAAAGAGCTCATGGTGCTCAGGAGGCAAGAGGAAGACTTACCCACATGGCAGCCCATATTTATATCTCTAGGCTCTTTCACCCTTTGTCCTCAGTTGACTTGTCTAGACGAAAGATATTAGCCATGGTTAGAAATATGTAATATGACATTTCTTACACAACAGTTGGCATATGGTGTAGTAAAGGATTTTTAAAACCACGCCACCAGCATTTTCCTCATTGTGTGTTCTTTGATTTGAAAAGAAAGACTCTCCCTAACTCTTTATTTTGAATGTATTTGCCTCCTTGATTTGATCAGGTAAACAATATTCTGAATTAATTACCTGAGTGTTAAATTGAGACCCAGCGGGATGTAGTGGTTGTGCATAGTCAAATTCTCCCTCATTTGTGTAATTCAACAAATGACCCTCTCACAGTCCCTTCCTCTTTAGCTTAGGGCACAATCCAGAAGTGCACTTGGGTTACCCTATCTATCATTGGGCTGGCCCAATTGCAAGATGGGCCATCCTAGCTATTCTGGAAAAGGCTTGGGACAGCCTAAGGCAATGTAGGCTGCCCTAAGATAGGTGGACCTGGGCTGCCCTAGCTGTGCCAGCCTAGGTAGTTCAGGAGAGGCATGTTGAGGGCATGTTTAGCATTGCCTAGGGCAGAGCAGATACTAGGGCAGCCACAAGTCCTTGTCCGGGCTGTGGGCAGCTGCAGAGGCAGTTGAGGCGCATGCACAGGTCCCTTGAGCGGATGCTCCACCCATGGCTGGCACATGCCTCTTCAGAAGCATTATTTCCAACTTAGGACCTGCGCACATGTGCAGGAACTTACATTTAAAGAAGGCTGCTGGATGGATGGCCGAAACTTGTGCTATGCCAGAAAAGTCCAGTCCAATAAGGACAGTCCACTCCAATAAGAAAAACATATCCAGCTGATTCCGGATAAATGGGAAGCCTGAACCCAGGTGTCACTGACTTAGTGCCTTCTGAGCATGCTCTGGAGCAGCTGGGGCAGCCCAGGCTTCCTGAATCTCTGGTTGCAGCATAACTTTCTGCTCTGGATTCAGAATAGTTGGGGCAGCCCAGCTAGGCACTCTTCACTGCCCTCATTCTGGATTGTGCTCTGAATCTATCACCCAGGGTGGTTGTAAGGATAAAATATAGGTGGGTACTCAGACAACTGGATGCAGCCTTAGGGTGTTATCATAAGCATGTCTATTCAGAAGTCTCTTTGTGTTATATGGGACTTACCCTCAGGAAAGTGGGTATAGGATTGCAGCCTCTATCTGTGATTCATTCCACACCCTTCAATAACATACTTTTCCCAGTCTTTTAGAACTAATCTTTTCTTCCAGCAAATATATCATTTGGAAAAAAAGGGCAGATATTGTACATTTCCATTTGCTGGTACTACCCAAATTCTGGAGTCTTCAAAAGGCAAAAGGCTCACAGTTTTGCAAGCTAGACCTTTTTTCTTTGGCCACAGGTTTTGGAAAAGCTACTGTGAAGTTTAATGATGAATTGCATGATGACACTTGTTTTTTGGCATGCAAGACCCTTTATTCATGATTCTCAAAACAGGAAGGATTGATTTTGCTTTCTTGTCCAGCAGACTGCGTGATACAACTAGTATGATCTATCTAATGCCAGCACAACAGATAAATCTTTACTTCTAATGCCCAGTGAGAAAACTCCTAATTTGACAGGACTATGCAGATCTAATTTACATGGATTATCAGCCGAGTTTAACACTTCTGTGGGCCCCCAAAGTCCTTTTAAAAGCATTTAAAACATCTGTTCAAAAGAGAAGGAAAAGTCTGATGTTTCATTTATAAACACTTTTAAAATGGACAAATTATCTTGATCACAAACTTTAGCTCTTCTTCCCATATTCTTAATAAATAAGTGTGCCTGAAATTCCCTGGAGCCTTACTTTTAGGTACTTTTAGGCACAGATCCAAGCAGCCTGGGTGGCACAGATCCAAGCAACTCTGGGTGGAGTTGCTTAGGATCAAGCCTAAGTGCTGGAGGATCACTTAAGATCAAGGCTAAGTGCTGGTGACCAGGCCCACTCACCCTTCTGGACCCAGACAGCCCTTTGGCCCACTCATTGCCCACCATCCCACCAGATGAAACATCCAAATTGCCTCCTCAAATCTCCTCCCTAGTGTCTTTAGGCTGGTACAAACTTATCTTCCCATGGAAGTATCAAGGCTGGATTTGGTCTTTGCAGGCCGGTGCACATTTGCACACTGGCCAAACCAACTCCTAAGGAGGCGTTTGTGACACTACTGGGTCTACTAAGAAATTTGCACTGGCCCAGCAGTTCTTCTGGATTGTACCCTAAATGATCTTTCAAACTACCATCATAATTTCAGAGTATTTGCACTTCTATAGTTTATGGAGGTGGGTGGGGAAGGAGGTGCCAAGAGGTAGGGCTTTCTCCCTAGTAGCTCCTACTTTGTGGAATTCTCTTCCTCTCTGTTTATGAACTAGTCCCTCCTTAGAGGCTTTCTGACAGGGCTTTTTACTCTCTTCAGATTTAGACTTTTTAACATGGATATCAAAAACTTTTATGTATTAATTTTTTGGGCTTGTGTTTTTATAGTATTTGCTGATTATCTAATTTTTGTTCCTGGCTTTTAATGGGATTCTTAGATTGTATAATTTTTAGGGACTGTTAATATTCATATTTTTATATTGTGGTTTATGTTTTTATTGACTTTTTGAAAGTGACTTTACTTATGAGATGTAAAGAAGGCTGCAGTCCTAAGCTTCAGTTAGGCCAGCCTGAGCTCCGGCCTAATTCTGGTGTTGACCTGGGGGTGTCACAAAAGTGCTGTAAGACACTTCTGCACCACTTCTGGAGTAGCGTTAGGCCAGTGCACAGGTATGTGCTTGCCTCCCTACATCACCATGGGAAGATGAAGACCAATGAGTTGTGCTGAGCTAAGTTAGGATTGCACACTAAGGAAGGAAGGAAGGCTGCAATCCTGACCTGTAGTTAGGCCAGCTTGACTTACTGACTCACAGCCAAATCCAGAGTAACTACGTGAGCATGTAAGATACATTATGTGCACCCGTAGTTACTGCACCACTTAGTGAAAACCTATGGGAAATTTATATTGCAATCCAGAGTAAATTGTTCTTACACTGGAGCAAGGACTCCCTGTAGTTACTCTGGATTTTGCTCTTACTGCCACAAAATCAGAGTCCCATGTCAGTGGAACTGATTGTGGGCAGGATGGGGTCCCGCTCCCTTCCTTCTCCACTTCCGTCCTGCCATGATTCTTTGCCACATCACCTCTGTCTTCCCCCATCTCTCCCCATGCCAGTACACCTCCCCACCATCCACACTCACCTCTCCTTTGCCAGAGGTCTGGTAGACTGCTGAGTGGTGGAATGTGGGCTCTTTGCTGGAACTGGCCCAGCGTAAGCTAGCTAACTCCAACACTGGGCCCTCAGTGCCATATGACACATTTGCAACTGCCCACTGTCAGTAAGCTGATGCACAAGGCTAAGGATTGGGCTGTAAGGAAGTAAGGCTTTAAAGAGAAGGATGACAAACCTGAGCTGGATTCCAGAATGGACAGTTTGCAGTGTGTAGGGATTAATGAGACATTTTATTTTGCAACAATTAGACAGTGTTTCTGGGAAGGTACAGATGCAAAGCCTGAAATCTCTGAAATGCTCCTTAAAGCCATTTGTATTGCTGTTGTGTACAAGACTTGAACTTTTCTTTTAAGGGTTATATCAGTACAAAATAGCTAATTACTCTTTTGTTTCTTTTGCAGCGGGAACAACATATATATTTAGCAAAGGTGGTGGACAGATCACATATACATGGCCTCCCAACGATCGGCCCAGCACGCGAGCAGATAGACTGGCAATAGGGTTTAGCACAGTTCAGAAAGAAGCTGTCTTGGTGCGAGTGGATAGCTCCTCTGGGCTTGGTGATTATTTAGAGCTGCACATCGTAAGTACCGTCAACAAAATGTTACATTCCTGTTTACGTGTGTGTTTCGATTTTCAGCTTTTGCTGTGGCTATTACAATAAAGTCCTTTCCTGATTTCCTTCCATTCAGTAACATTTATCAAAAGCAGTTAAGTGAGTTATAAATTTCAATCCAATTTTCAGAAGAGATTTGGGCATTGAGAAACTAATCCTTTTTCTGAACAGAAGAATGTAGGATTTTAGACCCGGCGCCTTCAGTGGGATTTTAGAAGACTGCAGATTGGATTTGGAATTATATTTTTCAAAATGGGGCTTCTGTCTCGACAATTGCAGTTCATTTGTGGGAACTGAATGAGGTAACAATCTATGCATTAAGTTGCAAAGATGGTGCTGTGATTCCTGTTTCAGATATTATCAGAATATTTGAATCAAACTTTAATTTGGTGTGTGTATTTTCCAACTGAATGTCTGACCTGTTTCCAACATAATTACCTGTTATGGTCAGTACCCCTTAAAATCCACTTTGAAAATAATCTGGAGTACTTTGATTCATTTTTCAGTATATCTTAAGGCCAAAGCTTTCACCAAGGCCAGGCAGCCCACTTATAAACCTGGCAGTGGGCAGGGCTTCAGCAGTACCAAAATGGCAACCACTGGTTCCCAGGCTTTTGATGGGGTGCCCTGGGAGTGAAGGGAGTGTTTGTAGCTGCAGTACCGGTGGATTTCTGTGGATCTTCACCTGCTTTTTGAACAGGCCTAGACCTATGGAGGCCTGTGTTAGGCTATCCAAGCTGGGAGGGATATGGCAGTAGAGCCTGAATATGGCCATTCCTCCCCACTGCTCTCCCTCTTCTTCATTCCACCCACATTCTGATTCCTCGTGCCCTGAGAAGTATTACCACTGGCCAGTGCTGGAGGAGAATTAGCTGGCCATCTGCTGGCGCTGAGTCCCAGCATCTGTACTCCCTCCTTCCCGGGTGCTGTGGACATGCCTTATAGCATGTTTGCAACATCCAGCGCCAGCTCTAGAACTCAACTCTGGTGGTAGGATAACTTCGGATTGGGCCCTTAGAAGCTTCTATGCATGTGTGATGCACTCCAGGTATTTGGATAGGAACTACAGCCCTCGTAATGTTTATCTGCTTTGAACACACTTAATATGCAGAGATGTAAGCTGTGATTATGCCTTCCACCTTTCCTGGAGCCTTTCCTATTGTCCCCATCACCTGTAGTAAGCCATTTTAAGTGGGATGGAGGACACTGTGACATTAGATATTTGACATGCCAGAACTTGTAAACATCTTCTGGGTCACTGAGGATCGTTTGGAACAGGACCATCTGAATCCACTCCATGATGGATCATTGGAGGACAAATACCCCACAGTTATTGTACACATCACCCCTTATCAATTGGCTGCTATCTCTAATTGCATCTGTAATAGCATATTGCAGTTCATTTGCATGAGTGCCAGGGAAAGATATATTAGTACTAGCAGATTTGCAAAGAAACTTGTCTGAGGAATGGTAATGATCCCATTTTCAGCTGTTAATCCTGAGGAGAATGGACTGATCCTCACCATTAATGTGCACTGATAAATCTGTAGCAAAAAAACACAGTTGTCACTCTGGAAAGTCTAGAAGGGTAATTTCAAGTTGCCTTAGAGCAAATAGCAATCACTGTGGAAAGTGTCTGGATTTTATGGCATCATAAATAAATGATCAGTTGAGATAAACTTAACTAGGGCAGCCAAGAATTTTAGCAGTTTAGATTAATCTCAACTTTGTTAATATATTAGGGTTTGAGTTTGATTTAACAACCATGGTACTTTGCTGAAAAAGGAATACTTCCTCTCATAAGAAATTACTTATTGATTAATTAATTAGCAATTTACTCTTTTACTTGCTGAAAACACACTATAGCGATTATTCCCAAATTGCACAATGCTGTTTTGGTGAAATATGGGCCCTGCCTTTTTGTATTTGAATTTTTCTTACTAGAGTCTCTGATACTTTTGTCTAAAGTGTCCACACCAGATTCTCTGTCTGCAGTTCTGCTGGATTGCAGGCAAGGTACTGTCACATTCTTGGCATTGCCAGTTAAAGGAGCAGCTACTTCAGGTTGGCACTGGCAGGCATTTATCTGAACACATTTCACCTCCTGAAATACCTGAAAGGTTTCACAGCTTGAACCCACATCTTGAATTTCCATACTGAAAACTTTCAGCCCCATTGTATCATCAGGCCCCATGTTAAACTGGTGTATTGTCAGGTCTGCCATCATGGCAGTCTCTCTGCAAAGATTGTACTCCTGAAAGTGCAAGTATGGCTGCAAGGACATACACCTCTGGCAACAGAAGGGAAGAAATTGGGATGATGCAGTGTGGGCAGATCTCAGCAGCTATCTGTCTGCCATATCCCCATCCCTGGCAGCCTTCTGAGAGTTATGCCAGTGGAGAGATGTTTTAATCAGAGAAATAGTACATGGACATGTTCTTCCTAGATTAAGCAATTTGCTTAAGATTGATGTGAACCTCACTGAAGTCAAAGTTGATGTCTGATGCAGAAAATTGGTACTTGACCATCTGTATCAGCCCTTAATATTAGACCAGAAACACAATTTACTCACCAAGCAATATTCTTCCCAGATGAACCATTACTAAAACAGGGAACATTTTCAAATACCCTATAATTTGTGTCTCTGCCAGGTGCCCAGGAGTTTGATTCTAGCAGACCCTGTAACAGAATTGTATCTCTCAGAAACACTATAATTGCACTGGAGTCTCACCTTTCATTGGAAGTGACATTAACATGGATGCAAAGCATGTGCCCTTGAATAGAGTTTCCCCAATGCAATGCTTAAATAGCTTCAGATTTGGCGGTATGCAAATCCAAGTTGCCAAATTCTGAATTTTCCAAATTCCCATTCTGCAATGGGACTCTGTAAATTGAACACTTGGTGAATTGGCTGGCATATATCTACGGTAATTGCTAGATTTTCTGAACACTGTTTCTTTTGCTTATCATTTGACTTTGTATTTTGGGGTCAGAAAGGACAGAAAAGTAAACTTAAAGACTCTGATTTTGCAAATATCGTACATGTCTAGGAAGGAGAGAAGTGTGAACACTTGTCTTCTGGTGTCTTCAAACCTTTTATTTGAGTGATAGGTGAACCAGCTCTAAATGAAAAAAGATATTTTCTGAATTTTTTTTAAAAAGGCTCACAAAAGACTGAGGTTTTAAAAATAATTTTCTAAGGGCACAATCCAGAGTGAGAGCAGTGAGTCAGGAAGCCTGGGCTGCCCTAGCTGCTCCAAAGAATGCTAAGTAGGCATCAAGACTGGGCACCTGGGGAGGGCTTGCTCCTGAGGAGACCCTCCTCAGATCATACAGAACAATGAACAGCTGTGGTGCCTGCCTTATAAGGAGTCTCTGATGAGTTGCCAGTATAGTCTACAGTGACTACAAGGGTTCTTGGAGTGGCCTGCTGTATCCCCAGGTTAGTGGGCTGCTGTAGTTGTGCCATATCCTAAAGTTGAGAGGCAAGGGTTGCAGCTAGGCTGGCCAAGAACTCAGATTTTTTTGTCACCACTGCCATTCTTATTCTGCCTTATCATGGACCCTTATGAGTCTACTCATTAATATATCTGCTAATGAGGTTGTATAACTCTGAGGAGATGGAAGAGAGCATTTCTGCCCTGGAAACAGGTTCTGGATACAGAGAAACTGTTCTGCCCTAGGAAATGCTAAACATGCCCTCAAATGCCTCTCCTGAACTGCCTATGCTGCCCCAGTTAGGGCAGCCGAGGTCCACTTGTCTTGGGGCAGCATATGTTGCTTTGGCTGCTCCAAGCCTTTTCCAGAATAGCTAGAGTGGCCCATCTTGCAGTTGGGCCAGCCCAGTGATAACCCAAGTGTACTTCTGGATTGTGCCCTCAGAGAGCTCAGAAGAACCAAACATATTCCAAGGTGAACCCAGGTGGTCTAACCATCACTGCTGCTATATGACACATCAGAGAACAAGCTTGTATATGGATGATGTGGTAAAATCAGGAGAAAAATTTAGGATAAGTATCCAGGGAACAAGCAAGTACATCAGGTTAGATTCAAGGAGGGATAGGCATAGCAAGGCTTGTGAGGGAAGGACTGGATTTGATACAGTCATCCAGATTTCAGATGGCAAATTATTATAGCTTCTGAAATCCATCATCCCTTTGGATTTCTTTCCTGTCCATGATTTGCTTCTTCAAGTAACAAATACTTAATCTAAGGCTGCAATCCTAACTCTCAGTTAGGCCAGCACAAGTCCCCTGCTGGCTTGAGAGTGTCACAAAACTGCTGTAAGGCACTTCTGCGCCACTCCTGGGAAGAGTGTTAGGCCAGGGCACAGAACATGCACTTGCCTCCCTATATCACCATGGGAAGGGGAAGACCAGTGAGTTATACTAGCCCAGGTTAGGATTGCACCCTAAAAGTGAGTTTTTCAGATTATACAATAGATTCTTGAAGCATTCCAGGGTAGGATTATTCCATACTGGTTTGCATTTCTTTCTACAAAATATTTTCTTTTATGATTTTCATCTTTTGCAATCATCTTTTGCAAATGATTGCCTGTATAGACAAAACTTTTTTACAACTTGAAACTGTACGGTTCTGAACATGTTCCTCCACCCAGAAGAAAACAGTTTCCTTATTTGTTTCTTCTTCTATTGAACCTTCACAAAATACCACAGCACATGGATAACGAAATGATATTACATGAATAATGAATGGTAGGATTGTCTGGAAGTTGCTGCTGCCTCAGGAAAAGCAGGACTTGACTGGAGGCAGTCAAGGTGCAGATAAGCCATGGAGGTCATGCTTAATTAAACCACCTGTCTCCTGAGCTGTGATAGAACCACAGTCACAAATAAGGGAAATTCAATATGGTATTTGATTTTTTTTGTTTGTTAGCTTTCTTTTGCTAGGACAAATGGCAAGATGGAATGACAGAAATTAATCAGAGGGGTTAGGATGTCAACACGGTACCTGATTGTTTGGGTATGATGGAGGAGAAGCTGTTTTGTGAGTGTTGACAAGCATGTTAATTGACTAGAGAGCAGAGGGAGGAGACTGCACCCAGGTCAGCCAAAGCTGAAGGGTAAGGAAGGAGTTGAGGGGCTATAACACTCCATCACTTGGCCCACTGGCTGCTTGCTGAGAGTAGGAGGATGGAGAGCAGAGATGGGATTCAAAGAAATTAACAACCAGTTCTATGCCCATCTGGCAGCCACTTTTAAATGGCTATTTTTTAACTTTATATGTCCTATCTCTTGTTAACAACTGGTTCTATAGAGTAGGTGTGAACCTGCTGGAGCCCACCACTGATGGAGAGGTGGAGGTAATTGCATAGTGTTCACCCCTTCTTCCAGTAGTGGATGCTGGTGGCTGCATCCTCTTCCCACTCTATTTGAGCGAACAGGAAGGGTTCAGATCATGAACTTGAACTCCTCTATGGTAGTAGGATGCAATAAAGTAAAAGGTTGTGCAGAATGCAAGGATCATCACCTCAGCTATCAGTCCCCCCCAAATATGCCTCTTGACTTAAGATCTTCAGTTTGTGTCATCAGTGGACTAGCCCTGCTGACATATATATCTGTAAGTGTAAGGCACCTAATTCCTGAACCTCTTAGTCCCATACTGGTATACACAGTACCAAAGGGTACTGAGGCTTTGTCTTGGCATGCTTCCATGAGAGTTTTGAATCTGTGTCTTCCCAAGTCTTATACAACATTAGCTCCATGAGACCTATTCCTCAGGTTGATCTTCTGGTTTCATTTTCCGTTTTTCTCTAGCATTTCTGGAGATCATATGAAATATTTTTTTTATTTGGGGGGTGGTGGTAGTGGCAGCAGCAGCAGCAAAAGCAGCTTAGATGGCAATCCTATACATGTACATGGGAATAAATCTCATTGTGTTGAATGGGATTTACTTATGAGTAGACATATAGTGGATTATCCTATTAAAAACCTCAGCAGCATATGTTCTACTGGACGGATGTACAGTAGAAATACCTAAAGGAATAATTACAAGTAAAGTCGAAGTACATAGAAGGGTATAAACTCCTTGGCTAGTCTGAGACATAGAAAGATGGGGAAATTTTTAAAAGGAATGAAATGGAGGAGAATCCTGCTGGTATTTGTATAAGGTACAAGATGGAATTAAATTAAATCCAGCGACAGTGACCACTTGTCTGCGAACAAGGTAGTGCGGTGTTAAAATCCAAATATCACAGTTCTGTTGAGAATAAGGGAAAGAGTGGTTCGGCATCAGTGATTTAGCTGGAGGCGACAACTGAAGTGAGCATTAGAAATGCTTTCTCAGTGCTCAGTCAGCAGTAGGAAAAGGAAAACACATCAACTTCTTAAGTGTGAGAATCAAATTCAAATAGTTAGACACCAGTTGGAAGATGTGATGTCCACTCACATAAGTAGCTTGAAAAGGCAGATAGACATATTTACAAAGTTTGGGGAAGTCACAGTCATTAGTCACTGTAGTCAATAGACATCTGTATGGCCAGAGGAGGTTTGCCGGTAAATGCCAATTTCTGGGGAACAATAGTATCTTCCTACAGTAATCAGATACCAACCATGGAAACTGGGAGATTGGATAGGTCTTTATACCCTTAGCATTGCTGACAAAACAGTGACTCCTGCAACCTCAGAGTGAGTTTTAGGAGTTTCTTGTCAACTTAAACATTTGGGAATATTGAGCAAGGCAAGAGAAAAAAATAGCTTCCATTAAACTAGAAAAATGTTCTCAATGTTGTTTTGCACATTTATGTTAGGCAATAGCATAATGCAACAATTCAAACTACACACCTTTGGATTTAAGTTTGGATTTAAACTTTTTCCTAGGCAGTAGCAGTTATTCTACTCTAACAATAATGAATCAGGGAAAATCCAGTAAGTTTCCTGTAAAAAAACAGTAAGTTTCCTTTCCCCATCAGCAGAAGAGCTGCAGATGGGGAAAGGCCATAGACAGGAGATGCCTTGAACAGTCCACAAGGGAGACCCCATTAACTGGGCAAGAGACACTCTTTTAAGTGGATGTTCCTCCTTTATTTATCAGAGAGAGAGTATCTGGCCTGTTTCACCCCAGCAATGTCTTTCAGTGGCTTCTGCTGGTGTTCTTTTTGCACTGAAGATTGTGAGTCCTTTTGGGACTGGGCTATTAACTAGCTATTAATTTTTTTCATTTTCTTTGTAAACCACTTTGTGAACTTTTTAGTTGAAAAGCAGTGTATAAATACTGTAGATAGATAGAAAGACAGAAGTCTGGATCATACTGGGAACATTTATGCAGTATTTTTGAGGGTACATATGTATGTTATCTCATTGATCTGCACAACAGTCCAGTAAAGTTGTCCAGTACTGCTGTGTAGGTGACCAATTCCAAATTAAATGTGAAACATATCAATGTAGCTCTGTTTTTTTTAAAAAAACCTACAAGATACCATCCATTCTCATTACTTCCAGATAAGAACCACAGTATGGGTGTGTTTTTCTTTTGACCATGAAAATTCAGATTTTCCCATCCCTTACTGCTGTTACTTCCCTTGCCTTGCCTTGCCTTGCCCAGCTTTTCTCATGGGGAATATTGCTTCAGAGGCCCCTGATCTGTATCAGCATCGTGATAGGTTTAATGGTTAAAGTCCTCTCTGCTCCACTCCATACTTTTGTGCAGAAGACATTCTGCTTAGCAAAAGAAAAAAACACAAACATCAGCTTCACAAGGTGTTTCCATTCACACTGGCTTGGGATTTGTTTTCTAATGCAAAAGTGAGATGTTAATATCTTAAAATAGCTTGGCCCCAAAAGAACATGGCCTCAAAATGTGGCCTTTAGTTTGCCTGAAGCTACCTAGGCTCACTTGGATGCAGCCATTGCTCAAGTGTGTCTCAAGTGGCACCCAGTTTGTCATTGTGGAAAACAGGGTACTGTAGTAGCTGGTGCCTTTCACCTGCCCATATCTCCTGCCTTGTGTGTTCCAAGCTCAATTTCTGGTATCACCAGGTAGGGCTGGAAATATACCTCTTCAGTGTTGGGATTCAAATAAATTAACAACAGGTTCTATGTCCTAATAACCTAAATTAACAACAGGTTCTATGTTCCATTAGTAACTGGTTCTCAGAACCAGGCGCTCATTAGTAAAGGGTTCTATAGAATTTGTGAGAACCCCCTGAAGGTCCACGAGACCTCATCCTGAATTGCTTCTGCTGGTGTGGATAACATTGAGCTAAATGGACCCAGGGTCTGGCAAAGTTAAGACAACTTCTGTTCTTCGGCATTACTTCTTGTCATGGTAGATAGGTAAATAGATAGGTAGACAGATAGATGTGACAAGGTAGTGATTCCTTTCTTTCAACACTACAGATGTGAACATTTGGAAATGTTATTACTTTCAGCATGTTTCCTATTGATATTTCTCTGCTTTAGATTACATTTACATTCATTGTCAGAATACTCATTACTCATTTTCTGCCCACAACAATTTAAAAGGGAGAAGGGGGGAATTTCCAGTGAAAGAGATTTCAGGAAGCACTCAGCATATTTTGATAATATCACGTCTGCCAAGATCACACTCACCGGCATATCTGATCCCTGAGCATATGCAACTTGCTGGAGAGCCACATGGCACCTGACAGCAGGGAACCCCACTTGACAAGTTGCTTTTGTTTCATTTCCTTCCCCGTGGAAACTTCCCCAATTTCTTCGGCTTTTGTAGTGTTTTGATGCGTTCTGCAGCTCTGCAGAACAGAAGCAACAGGGCTTGGTGTCATTTAATTTCAAAGAGAATTGCGTCTCCCTCCCCCTCTTTCCCACCTTCTTGATGCAAATCACTTATGATCGGAGAGAAAGTTGCTGTACAGAGAGAAGAGACAGGTGGATGTACTGTAACAAAGGGTAAACAGATTGCTTTAGAATAAGAGGGGGTGAAACTGTTTGGTTCCAGTCTGGAGTGCAGAACGATCGCATTTCACTTGGCTGATAGTCTGGATGTTGCTGCCTTTTTGGCTGGCGTGAGGCACCTGAGCATGCAAGGTAGCTGGTATGCAGTCTGTGCTGAATCCCTTCCAGCATTGCAAAAATGAAAACTTGAACATGTTTTTTATCATTCTCACAGCCAGGGCAGTGGCATTGATTGGCCAGGTCAGGCACTGACCAAAGGTCCATACTCATCAGTGAACCAACTTGACCTTCCTGACCCCCCCCCCCCATCAGATAACTATACCAGATTTCGCTGCCCCCATCTCCTGATTGGGAGAGGTGCCCTCCACAACCATTACCCTTCATTGGGAAGCTGAGGGGAATTTAAATATCTGTTTGTACGCATGCATATGGTTTGGTAGAATCCATTGACATGGTATCCATATCTTACACACCCCCAAATCCAGAGTAACTACGGGAGCACATAAGAGACTTTATGTGCACCAGTAGTTACTGCACCACCTAGTGAAAACCTATGGGAAATTCATATTGGAATCCAGAGTAAGTTGTTCTTACACTGGAGCAAGGACTCCCTGTAGTTACTCTGAATTTTGCCCAAAGTCTAATCTGCTGGGAGTATGAAAGATCCAAATCATGTATTGCAAACTTGCAGATTTTGGCCAGAGAGGAATTAGCTAATATCCCTACCATTGCCACTACTGCATAATATTGTGGGCTCTACCCCACTGTCATGTGCAGTGCCCATTCATGCAGCATTAACTCGTTCTGAACAGAATCTAAAAGAGGGCATTTCTTCTCTTGATTAAAGATCTGCGAGGGAGAAACCATGTTCATCATCCAATATATTTTCACAAATGCACATCAGTAGCTGTGTTGTGAAATCACAGAGTGCAGATGGCACGTTCTTGCATTCATGTGCATTAGGTACAAAATATTTATCACATTCATATATACACTCAAACACATGCACTCACAAACACACATATCATTTATTTTAAAAAATTATTGGATCTAGGAGGGAGAACTGAACTTAAGAACTAAATTATACACTACGGGTGCCATCCTAACCGACGCCGGCACAACTCACTGGTCTTCCTGTTTCCATAGTGAATTAGGGGGGCAAATGCATGCTTGTGAGTGGCACAGAAGTGTCTTATAGCACTTTTGTAACACCCCCAGGTCAGCACAGGACTTGTGCTGGGGCTTATGCGAGCCTAACTGGGGGTGAGGATTGCACCACAAGCGGCATCCCCAAACAGCAAAAATAAGGATAATATTTTCCCAGAATGAACTTTAGAAAAGAGAGCCTTTTAAATTCTGAATTTTCCAACCACTGCTTCCTTTTCAGACTTGTGCCTGAGTGCACCCTTCCTGTCTAGATGAACATGTGGGCACACTTATATCCCCCTTCATATGTAAAGCATATTCTATGCAGTCACTTTGGTCTTGCTTTAGAATATAGCTTGCTTCTGTCTTGCTTCTGTCCGAAATGATCAGACTAGCGTTTTGAGAAATCCAGTATTCCCGATCCGTGCTCATTAGAAACAGAAGAAGGGCTGAGCAGGGAGGCTGTGTAGCCATCTTCCTAAGTACAGGGAAAGAGGATCAAATCCAGGAAGTCGGAAGAGGAGAATGGAGCTGTAAACTGGAAAGTGCAGTGGGCAGACTGGCAATGGGCTTATCCATTTGTGGCCTTTCCAAGGGTTGTTCTTCATGCAAACATTTTGGATGATCTAATCATTGGGCTGCACTGGTTGGAGCCTGTGGTCTTAAAGCTGGGTCCCATGTTGTTTCTGGAGCAAGCCCTGAACCCAACATTGAGAAATAGATCCTGATTCTGTTCCAGAAGGCTTTCTGGCCAGGATACAGGTTGGGGGGGCCAATCCCTCTTCTAGTCTAGATTAAAAAAAAATGTTGTATTTGTTTAATGCCTGCCTGATCAGAGCAGCAACACAAAGAAAAAATCCTGCCTGCCTCCAGGTAAGCCATCAGTTATGTTGCAACGTGAGGTTTTAATTGCCAAGGTTTTGTGTACATGTCTGCAAGTTGCTGTGCTCAACTAGCAATAACTCTTGTTGGGAGCAGTGTCTAGGGATTGCACAGTTGCTTGGTACTGCTAGATTTGCTCTCTCTGGATCAGTTCTTCAGAGCATTCAGTGTGCTATTTTCCAGTGCTCTAATTGCTTCTGTCTGGGAAAAAAACCCCACCTGTTGTACAATTGCAGCCTAAAATAAAATGACTATATACTTAATGCAGTTTTTAAAAAAGAAATCATAAAATGGAGTGAATCTTGGAACAGGGCTTTAGAAAGGTACCGAATAAGACTAGGAAAAGAGTTCTTGGTATCATGCAGTGAAATATAAAAGCTATGGAAACTGTTTTTTTTAAAAGAGGGGGTCAGAGAGATAATAATTTTTCAAATAATTTTTCATTTGTATTTATTGTGTGATATTTCATTTGTATAATTTGTGAGTGGCGCAAGTGGTTAAGACACTGTGCCCGTTAACCAGCAGGCCAGGGTTCAAGACCCAAGTCCCCACAAGTCAGGGTGAGTGCCTGTCCTTCGCCCAGCTCTGCAACGCAGCTGGAACCAATCGTATCCACTCCGCCTTTCCATTGGACTATTTCAGTGGCATGGAGAGGGATGATTTGCTGCTTGGGTAACAGCCTATCCTCCATATTACTCTACCAAGGCCTTTGTGCTTCACATACAGCGTCGAGCACAATACCATAGTATTTCAAGACTGATGGATGCCAAGTTTTTCTAATTTCAAAATAACATATTTCTTTTAATTTCAAAAACTCACTCTCGTGCATAAATCATTCAGATGATGCATTTGAAGATGCAAATTATGTTGTTTTTTAATGGAAAGAACCTACCATTTTTGTGCAGCCCAGTGTGCAAACAAAGTTAAAACGGTGAGGCAGAAAGAGAGAAAGCAAGAGAAAAGCAGAGGTTTTCATTATTTTATGTTGCCTATTGATGGAATTAGAGTCAAGGTTAGGATATTGTTCTAAATCTAGCATGCCAGGTTAATGATGTCATTTTTAATGAGTGAATATCAGGCAGTGCAAAGCTCTCCGTTGCTGTATCTTTTTGTCTTATAATTAGTGTTCTGGGCTTTGTAATGACCGATCTCAGAATCACTTGCTGTTACATGCAATACAGAGATTTTTAGAATAAACGCCTGCTCTAAATCATATTGAAGTCGATGAAAAGAATCTAATTGCATAGAATCACTTAATTATTCCCTTTGACTTCTCATATTCAGAAGGGCCTACGTCTCACTGGGGAGGAAACCTTGTGACTGGCCTGTACTGCAGGAGGGGACTTGCGAGATGGAATGTGTTCTGCAGAAAATCATTCCCCACAAATAAAAAAAAAACTAACATTGCAGAGAGGAGGCTAAACCTACAGTCCAGAGTAAGTACTGGAAGACATAAGAGGCAGTTACTCTGGATTGCTCTATGCATTTTCCATAGGTTTCCCATAGGCGGCACCGTAACTACGTCGGTGCAAAAGGTCCTGTAGTTACTCTGGATTGTAGCCTAAGTTAGCACTTTTCTCTCAGACATGATAAATTTCTTCATGTAGTGATTTTTATGGTGCTGTATGTTTTCTGGATGAACATTTTCCACCATCTGCTGTACAAGTCAGAGAAAGGTTTGTCCCCAAAGTGAAATTTTGGCTATAGAGTCATACTACACTGAGGGCACAATCCTTTTGACAATGTTGCACCAGCTGTAAAGCACACTTGTGCTACAGTTCAAGCAGGTGCATGTCCACGTGCTGGCCTCCATGCTGGCCTCCCTGAAAAGAAGATGAGTTGCTCTGGCCAAGTTTGGCCACTGCATGGATTTGGAGGGGTAGGGGAGGAGGTGGGAATAAGTGTTCCTGGAACTGGCAAGGGAGCAGGAGGTGAGGCTAGGACCCAGTTATATGCCGGATCCTAACCTGCTTCCCCGAGAATCACAAACTGAGTAGATCCATTTGGGCTACGGCAGTCCTCCCCAGAGGAAGGGGAAAATTTTCCTTGTCCTGTGCTAGTGCGGCAGCATCCCCAAACAATGGAAGAAAGGAGAAGAACCTTCTCCAGAGTGGTGCTAGTATAATGGAACTCCTGTTCAGGCTCATTGAGATCTATGCGCTCCCTGGAGGCCTTCATTCGGGTATAAAATGTTGCTTTTCCAATTGCTCTTCCCATTGTGATTTGTACCTTTTGGTCTGTATATTGCTTCCCTTACTATTTTAGATGCTTTTATCATCTTATCTGATGCTACATTTTATGTTGTTTTATACACTCTATTTTGCAAGTTTTTTTACTGTGTCCTTTTATTTGAATATTTTAAAATAAAATATTTATGTTTCTGTTTTGCTTTTTACAGTTTTTATCTTTTAATCTTTATCTTTTTTGTATATTGTGATTCTTAACCACTATGCTGCAGCACACTGGTGTACTGTGGATTGTCTGCAGATATGCTGAGAGACTTTGGGGAGACATCTGAGGCTGATACAGATCAGATTATCTGTCAAGGGACCAAAATGGGGAGAGATACAGAGATTCAGGAAAAGAAAAGGAAACCCCATCTCTGGTCATATAGGCAACCCCCACTATGACTCCCTTTTCTCCTTCGTAGTTGGAGGGAAGATCATCCCTTAGTTCAAGTGGATGATAAAACATTGTTTTAATTACTTTTTTTAAGAAGCACTGGCAGTTTGTTCTTCGCTACTGGTGTACTTTGGCCTCTGGTTTGGGAATAGATAGTTGAAAAGGAACAGGACTGGCCAAATACCTCACAGCATCTGAGGCACTGTGTCAGATGCTACCCGACCTTAGTACTGGTGACTGCCGGGCTCCCCTCCTCCCATAAAGTGTGGAGGATACTCTAGTAGCTTACCACTCCCCTTTCTGCCATTCTCATTTCTCCTCTATCTTTTCCTCCCCTGGAAATGATAGGAGAAGAGAAGCAAGGATGGGTGAGTAAATGGTGATGGGTACCCACCCCAAGTCTGCTGCCTGAAGCGGCCACCTCATTTGATCTCAAGGTCAAGTTTCTCATCTGAATGTGAGACATCATGGAAGACAGCTTTCCAAGCAAGGTTGCTTCTTGCTTTTCCTCTGCACACATTGAGATGTGTTCTAAAGAAGGATTTTATTATTGCTGTGGTTCTCCTCTTTCCCCTGCATTGCTGTTTGCAACAGGAAACTGCTGTCTGGATATTCTCAGTTCTTTTTAAAACAAAACGGCTATAGGGAGCCAATTAAGATTGCCTGCAGGACCAAACAAAAAATAAAAAATAAAAACGTGCATTTGTAACTGAAAGCAGCTCCTTTGGAACGTCTCTCAGGGTCAAAAGTAATAACCCTGTCATACCCTGATATTACACCTGTGTCGGGGAATAGTGAAGATTAATACGGTAATTAGAGATGCTGAACAACTCTTCTGATGTGAGACAGATAAAAGCGGCTACTGCTGCAACACAGGGCAGAGAGGGGCCTGGATTCATTATTTCTCTCCCTGGAGCAGGCTGGCTGCTATGGCTTGTCTCCTGTTCAGACTGGGAGAAAAGGGGCTCATAGAGGAGGTTGCCTCTATGTCCAGAGATGGGGTTTCTTTTTCCTTTCCTTTCTTTCTTATTTCCCAGGATGCCTCTGTCCAGAGTTCACAATTTCCTCCCCACCATTTAACAAGGAGGTTTAAAAAAATTTATCTAGGATTGGAATGTGTGCAGGTGGCTGCAGCTTCCACTTTGGACAATCCAGCTGCATCTCCCATTTGTTTAATAATGTTGTGCATAAGCTCAATGTTAAAAACAATGCAAAACAGCTGTCTTGATGTGATTTTGTGTGTGTGTGTGTACTGGTATATACCGGTATATACTTTTCATGATTGCTTCTGTGCGATGGAATGCACATGTTTTATCAATGCACATGGTCTGAGAATTGTATCCTGTGGATTAGTACTTCAGGGAGTGTACATTCTGTTGCATGCCGGGTCTCTCTACCTACCCTCTCCCTCGTAAAATAGTTTTATAAGCCTATAAAGACGAGGGCTGTTCTTTCTCCTGCACCATCCAGAAAAAGCACCTGTTGTCTGCAATAGTACTTACAAAGTTCGTTGTATCTGACAAAATTTTTAGCACTGTCAATGAACTCCCTGGAAAATGAGCCCCCATTCACTCCAGCATGGCCTGTTGAAGCTGATGACTCTTCCTGCTGGTGTGATGTAAGTCACAGATTTCAGAGTAATCTGGAAGCTAGCTAGCCCGGTTACAATGAAACCTAAATCAGATTTGATTACTTATTTTATTAATTCTAGGAGGATTTATAAAGCTTAAGTCAGGAAAGATAAAATGGAATATCTATATTCATTGTGGAGAGATTTTCAACAGGTGGCCACAGATAAGAATTCCACTTTGTGCAATATTGGTAGCCTGGAGACATGATGAGGTTACAGTAAATGCTGATGCCCTTCTGTGTAACAAAATTTGGATTGAACTTTTTTTTCCTTTTTGTATGGCAATTTCTTTGATGGGGATAGATCAATCTCAGGAGGAAAAGCTTTAGATCCTGCTCTTCCCATATGGTCTCTGTCATACCTATTCCATCCCTTCAGACATTTTGAAAAACAGAGCATCAAGGCTGATCTCCTCTTGTTCAGTATTTCTTTCCTTGCCATACTTATTCTGATTATTATTGGAATTATTATTCCGAATAATAATTACAGAAAGGCCCCAGCAAATTCCAAGGAAGTAGAACCAAAAACCAGGACAAAAGATTCAAAGATTTATTTCTATGAGACTTATCTTGGAAATGAAACCCTCACTGCACTTTTTCCTGGTTGCTTTTGTCTCTAGGATTCCCTGATGAAAACTATGGCTCATTCATCATAGTGATAGGTGAAATGAAAAGTCAGGAGTCACAGTCAGATTTTATGCATGGTCAGGTTCTATGGAGCTTGAATGAAGTCCCCTGCGTCTCAGGAACTGAATCCCTGATTCTCTCCTTCCAGCACCATTCAACCTGCTAGATCTGGAATCTGGGAATCAGATGAATAAATGACAAGTCCTATACCACTCCTTGGAGTAAAGCTTCCAGATCTTCAATATCAGCAGTTAGTGTGTGCCTGACTGCCATCTGCCTGTCTGGTCCCAGAACATCCAGTACTGAATTGATAAGCATAAATATATTACTAGTATTTGCCACCATTCTTCCTTAAACAGCCAAGATTGGGATCTGCTCTTTCTTTAGTTCATATTGTCAAGTTCAGAGTACTGGGAATGCACCTCCACATCTAAATAATAAATGTTTCCTATATTGGTCACTATACAGTATATTTTCAATTAATAGGAAGGGTGCTAGTAACCCACAGAAACCTTTGAAAAACTACTCAAATCAACCCCATAATAACCCCATGTAAGGACTAACTAGTCAAACATTTTCCCCTCCCTCTCAAATTCCCTCATAAAGCAATAAAGAGGTCATCTCCTCAGCCCGACTGCCAAGGCAAATACCAAACTCTGAGACACCAAGGACAGAACCCACATCTTTTATACCTCCAGCAGATGCTTTCCTCCTCAGCTTAAAGCAACACTAACATTCTTCACACATAACAAATCAAGACAGTGGATTCGTCAGTGTCATGCACTTCCTTACCAGTAGGATTCGTGAGTACCTTCAAGTTGAGCTCAGAATGGGTTTGAGCTTTTCCATGTGTTTCATGTGATTTTTTTTCAAGCCATTCATTTGCATGCTTATACCATCTCACAGGTGTTTTCAGTATCCTCACAAAGGACTGAGTTTACTGCCTTGTCCTGGTCCTCAAGGCAAAATGCTTGCATTTAGGGGTGTGGAAAATGGCAGCAGATGGTTCAAGAATATATCAGCATCCTTTCTTAATGGCAGCTGGGTCTGTGCCATTAGATCATGACCATCCAGTGGGAAATGTTGCTTCTGTCACTTCTTCCCCAGGTGATGGACTCCAAATGCCTTTCCCAAGGTGGAAATGCTGCAATTAGAGATGCTATCCTATCAATAATTCTAGAACTAGTAAAGCCAGATCCCACTGGGACCTCGAAGTTCCAAGTACTGTTGCATTCCCAATGCTTAGAGGTAACTAATTGGTTTGGGAGAAGGAAATTAGGATGTGGTGGTTAGTGCTTTATCCGGTAAGAAGTGGTGGTTAGTGCTTTATCCGTTGGTCTTTGTGAGCAGTTGATTTGATGGCTGAGAAACATATGATTTTTTTTGAGGTGCGAGGTTGCTTCTTCTGCTTGCAAACATTTGAAGAGGGATGTACATTCTTTCATGCATCCCTGAAGGAATGTTTGCAACCTCACTGTTTGCCACACCTATTACGACTCGTCATAAGACCATAAAGAGAACTCTGCTGGATCAGACCTAAATCCAGCTAATCTTGCTTTGCAGTGGAAAACCAGGTGCCTGCAGGAAACCCTCAAGTAGAGCATGAGAAGGCAATAGCATTCCTTTGCTGGTGCCTTCTAGCAACAAGTATTTGCTGAAATCCTGTATCAGATGCTGAAGACTCTCTTTGATGATCATGACAGAGACCTTGAAAGACTTTCTTCTGTGACAGCTTCAGTGAGATGGGCCACATCTAAGCCAGTGGGCACAACTGCATTAGGCACACTTACATCCAGGATAGAATCTTGCAACATTATGTTTTGGCTAGTTGCTTTTAAATGATATTACCATTGCTAATGGTGATATCTGATAATTGTAATTATTAATTGTTTGATTATTTTGGTAACATTTTGTATATATTTTTAAAGTTTGTTCTTTGGTTTTGGTATCTGAAGTTAGCAGAACATCCTGAGGTCACAAATTCCTTGTATTAATGACCAGCAGAATTTACCCATTGTTTTGGAAGTTAAATTTCAAGAATATTAGTGGGCGCCTGGCATGGCTGGGGATCTGCTGGTCAATGGGCACCAGTGTGTACTGACCACTGCTGGACAGTGGTACCAGGGGGCAGTGGTGGGCACCAGCAAGCACAGGGTATCTTTACCAGGCACTGGGCATCCCTGCCAGACACCATTGTGGAGTGGGTAGCGGACACTGGAGGGCACAACTGGACAGCAGGCACAGCCGGGTATCACTGGGCACCAGTGGGAAGCTGGCACCACTGGGCATCACCAGTCACCACCAGAGAGCTACACCAGTGGGCACCAGGCACCACCAGGCACCAAATTAGTTCTTAGGGGGTCCTTACATCACAGTAGGAATATGTTCCCCAAATTTCATTCTTCTGGATCAGGTTGGTTGGGTGTTGATCAGTCAGTCTTCAATGTTAAGTATAGGAACAAAAACATGTTGCATCCCTTTTCATCCCCTCAGGAGTTAAATTTCTAGAAAGAATCAATTTCTAGAAATTTAACTCCTGAGGGGATGGAAAGGGATGCAGATTCTTAGTGGATGCTCATGTCACAGAAAGAATGCCCTCCCCTAATTTAATGTTTCAGGGTTTAAGGGCTGGGCCTGGGCAATGATGAGTTAGAGATTCTGCAATGTAAAGTATAGGGATGAAAACTTGTTGTTCCCCTTTTCATCCACCTCCGGTTTAAATTTCTCAAAATTGGTTCTTAGTGGGTATCTACGTCATGGAAGCAATACCCTCCCAAATTTCACACTTCTGGGTCCAGTGTTTTTGGCTGGGCATTGATGTGAGTGAGTGAGTGAGTCACTCAGTTAGTTAGTTAGTGACACTTTGATTTTATATAAATAGATTTGTTGTGTTAAGCAGTAATTCCTTTTTGTCTTTCCTGTGTCAACTGCCAACGAGTTTCTTTTACGTGACCCAAGGATCTAGCTTTGTGAGTGTGGAAGATAAGCTTCAACATGATCTACAATGGGAACTTCTATCTCAGGCAGGGAAAATGGCAGAATTGGGGGTCCCCAAACCAGATTCAGACCAGGAGGGAGAGAAGCCTCCCTTCACTTTATCACAGTTTCATTCCAAATAATTCCCTGGCCCCTGCTGGCTTATGTCAATATACAGCCCTCAAATAGCACATGTGGGCAAAGTTTATGTATTATACGGGCCAAATAATGTGTTTTGTATAATACATGGTTTGGCTCTAATCCCATCAGAGCAGTTCAAGAAAGAGATTGTGTGGCTGTGACACAACACATCCACGGTTACCCCTTTGCTATTATCCTCTGCTCTGCAGCGCTTACTGATAATTTTGTGTAGGTACAATTAACGTGATGAAACCTTGTCATTAAATGGTGTGTCAGGAGGATAGTGTGGAAGAAAGACTTGTCTTCATGAGTAAATGCAAAAGTGACATAGGCTGCAATCCTAAACACACTTTCCTGGGAGTAGGCCTCATTGAATATAATAGGGCTTACTTCTGAGGAGAGAGGCTTAGGATTACACTGTTAGATAAGTAGTTATCTTTCTCCAGAACCTTTGAATTCCTCAAAACCAGCAGAGTCTCAATAATTCATGTATTATTCTTGCTGAGAAATATACCAGTTTTCCTTGCTCCATTATATTCTTTAACCTTCGTGAAAACTGTTCGTTCCCCTGCATTGGCATATAATGGAGTCCTCAACTGGAAAGGACTTCACATGTTCTGAGGTTATGGAAACTGATATTTATGTTGCTGTGGTTGTTGCTCACATTTAGCTACAAATAATAAATGGGCTGAGCTGGTGGATTGTAATCCACTGTTGCACCTGATTTAATCACACTTAGAAGTAAATATTTCCATTTGATAGAGAAGTGGCAAGGTGTAAATTGTTTTACTGCTTTCTATCACCCTCCTGTCTGAACATACGCATATTTCTCAAGTTGCACAGGGCGGTAAAATAATGATAATAAAATCAGTTCTGCCCAATTGGTCTTATATGACTATATGCAGCCTTTGGGTTTAAGAGGTGGTCTATCTCTGAATGCCAGATGCGAGGGAGTAGCGACAGGATACAAGTACAGTGTTGTCTTGTGTGCTCCCTTAGCATCTGATGGGCCACTTTGAGATACAGGAGCTGGACTTTAATGGCTCTCAGCCTGTTTCAGCAAAGCTCCTTTTATAGTCTTATTGCATGCCTAACAACCTTTCTGATTTCTTTTAGAACTGTAAAATTTAATGGTAGATTCATGTTGTGCAATTAATACAAGCTATAGAAAGCAGTCAAGCCGAGGCTTCAAATTCAGCTTATGAATTTGACTCTTTGGCTGCAATCATAAAGACACTTTCCTGGGAGTAAGACCATTGAAAACGATTAGGCTTACTTTTGAGTAGACGTGGTTAGGATTGTTCTGTATGTAACTTTAAGGTAATTACAGCAATAGGATGTTGGGCTTATTCCATGGGAAAATGCTCATGGGTAAAAATAGGAAACCATGTACAAACCTATGTCCAAAACTACAATTATTCCATGGAAAGTTATCACGCATGGATTTCTGTACATCTAGTATAGTCCTAGAAAGGACTGGGACTACCTGCTCTGTATTAGGTTCCTATCAGACCTGATAAACTGGCTGGATTAGGTCAAAAGTGCATTTGGCCTATCAATCAAAACAGTATTTATTCACCATCTTTCAATTAAAGCTCACAAAGTGGTTTACAGAGAAAATAAAATAGCTAATGACAAGCAGCCTGTTTCCCTTAAAGGCTCACCTTCTGCCTCAGTGAAGATCAAAAGCAGAAGAAAATGCCATATTACTCTCTTCCCATTGCTCTCTTCCCATTTTACGTCATCTGGTGGCCCAGGCACTGATCTGTGGTAGAACCACTGGGGGTTCAAGGATATTCCCTTGAAGATTTTCATCCCTTTGCCACTGGAATGGAGTAGCAAACAGACAGAAAGGTTTTTGTCAATGGGTATTTGAGACAAAACAATGGGTATTTGAGAAGGGATTGTGAGAGAAGGAAAGACTGAGAAGAAAGACCTCAGATGCTGGAAAGATGAGCAGGTTACTTGACAGTGCAGAAGTCTTTGGAGCAGTTAAGGTTTCTAAAATCTGGAGGAATGAAAGTTGCATGGGTACACTGAGAGATTGAGTAGAAAGACAGGGAGGGATATGTCTGAGGCTTCTCTTTGCCTTACAGTTGCATTTGCACCCCAGCTTATTTCAAGGGATCAGCCATTGCATATAAATATTCACTAATATGCATTGCTTTAATGGAGTTGGTATATTGGAATTAATATAAATTAGCTGCCAATTTCTTATGTTTTCAGAAGGTCCATTTGTAATCACTATTGCTTACTATTCCAGTGTGCCATTCAGTTTATGCTAATTTCTAAATTATTCCTGCTTTTGCCTTAATAACTATTTATGACTCCTGGAAAAATACACCTAATTAATACCTAGGCAAAGTGCTGCAATTAAATGCTAATCAGATTTTATTTCTGGAGTAATGCACCAGCAATCTCCTAATCTCCTGAGTTACAACTTGATGAAAACTTGATTACCCTGGTTATGGAGTTCATGATTCAGAAATTTTGTCCCATCCCCCCAACACACACACAGACACAATGCCTGGCTTGGTGTGGCCATTCCTGTTTGATATTTTGCCTTTGCGTTAGCTCTCTGTGGATATAAATTACTTCAAAATGAGATGCAATCATGACAGAAAGAAAGCCAACTGCAGGAGTACTGGAGATAAAAATAAAAGGGACTGCAGTCTCTGGCACATATTGACCTGTCGGAATGGTCTAAACATAGCAAAAGTTGTTTTTTTATTAACCCAAGGATGGCAGTATCTCGCCAAATCACATCCCCCCCACTTCCATCATAACTGAGCAGGCAGGTGAAGCAAGCAACAGAAACATGTGAACTTTTAACCTAGACATTTCTCAATAGCTCCCTGACATATATACTTTTGCAGAGCGCAAGGTAAGCTTTTCTTGGGAAGATCATAAATGTTTTGGAGGGGAGGTGATACCCTTTAGAGAGGAAAATCATGTCTCCACCTTGACAGATGCATCCTGCTTGAACATACTTTACACTGTGATTCTTTTGGGCCATCAAAGCCAACTGTGTTGTACCTAAATTCTGTACTGTATATTATGCCAGGGTGAGCATATGTCCTGTTTTTCCCCCCAGAGGTCCTCTTTTTTTAGCCTTTTGCCCTGGAAACACAAAACTTCTTTGTCCTCCTTTTCCTTGTGAGCAGAAAACATATAGATTTCTTCAGTGGTGGGCACCAGCAGGTTCGCACCTACTCTATAGAACCGGTTCTTAACAAGAGACAGGACATATAAAGTTTAAAAATAGCCATTTAAAAGTGGCTGCCAGATGGGCAGAGAACCGGTTCTTAATTTCTTTGAAGCCCATCACTGGATTTCTTGTAATAAATGAATTGAATGTAATAAGTAATACAGTATGTAATTGTTTGAAATTACTTATTCAAACATACAGCCTCACATCCATAGTTCACACACTGCCTGCAGTTGGGAGGAATCCTTTTGGATTCTGTGCTACTTCTAGATCAACAGGTGGTTTCAGTATCCAGGGAGGCTTACACTGGAGCATCACTACATCCATAACTGGGTCAGTCAGACCTGAACACTGAAGTCCATGCATCGATGATTAGATTCATGTAAAACTATATTTCTTTGAAGATAGGCACTGTAAGGCACTCTACATGGGGCTGCCCTACCCAGAAACTGCAGTTAGTGCAGATTTTGACAGCACATGTTATCTCTGGAACTATGCACTTGACTGTCAGTGGCTATCCAATCTCCTGCCTTAAAGTCCCATCTAACCTCTTATCTATCAAGTGTAATTCCATCTAAGCTTCTGTGCAGCAATGCAATGGAATAGGCTCAGCTTCCGCAGCAACCCGTGCAGAAGTTTCAGCTGCTTGAAGTCTCCTTGCCCCAGGATAAGCCCCAGCAGCCATATTTGTCCCCTTGCCCAAGGTAAGCCGTAGAAACACTATTATTCTTCCCAGACCTCCACCAGCTCAATGTTTTCCCAGACCTCACCAGACCAATGTGGCACAGGTCTGCATTGATCCATGGAGATAGGTCAGGCCCAGGAAGAAGTTAGGGATCCCAGGCCTGATCTGCCCTTGTTACTCACCCCATCACTGCCCTATTTTGCCCACCCCTCCCTTGTTCTGCACACCCTTCTCTCTTCAATCCACACCTCCCACCACCTCCCTGTTCCAGCTCATCTCCAGTGGGCATCTAGTATCTGTAGGTACACAGTGGTGGCAGCCAGTATAGTCCACTGGTGTACATATATTCCAGTGGTGTTAATCCTTTGCTGGGCTGTGGGTGGTGCAAGTGGTTAAAACACTGTGCTTGTTAACCAGCAGGCCAGGGTTTGAGACCCGGGTCGGCCCCACAAGACAGAGTGAGCTCCTGTCCTTAGCCCAGCTCTGCGACGCCAGCTGGATCCAATCGTATCGGCTCTGCCTTTCCATTGGACTAATTCAGTGGCATGGAGAGGGGGGATTTGCTGCTTGGGTAACAGCCTATCCTCCATAACAATCTAACCCAGGCTTTCGTGCTTCACATGCAGCATATGCAGCGCCGAGCACAATACCATAGTCTTTCAAGACTGACGGAGGCCTGCTTTAATCCTTTGCTAGTTCAATTTACTGGAGTTGACTTCAGAGCTCTTTGTGACTTTGGATTGGAAGATCTGAGAAACTGCTTCCCCCATATATGAGATAATATTATAAGCTGATTTTGGAACCTTATTAAAAAGGAGGAAGACTGGACATTAATTGTTCAGAATAAATAAATAATGCAGGAAGTGGTTCAGTCTAGGAAAACGGTATTGCTCAAGAACTTTCTACTTTTCTTTAAGCATCCAGTGTCAACCACACTTAAGGAAAAGGCACTTAATCTGACCGGCAGCTGATCTGATCCTCTTTGGCAGTCTTTCTGTTCTTTATTTTCTTATTGATTGTTCCATGTTATTTAGCCATGACTGTTGTCGCAACCCATAAGGACTTGAGCCTATTAGAAGAATTGATTTCCTATAGTGATGCCCACTAAGCACTTTAGAAATGTGTCTTGTGTAAATTGGAGATCCCTGGTGATTCTTCACCCTTCCTTCTCCAGGAAGTACATGTCAGAGACAACATGGGTGTGTGTGTGTGTGTGCTCGCATGTGTGCACGTGCGTACACGAGTATGTGTATTTGGGATGGTATCGCTTGTCATTTTTACAATTTCATTTTAGGGTTTTTCATTGTGGGATATAGGCCCAGCTAACAACTACTTCTTAAGTAGCACTTCTGAGTGTTCAGACACTTAGGCCTACATTACTTTGTTATAATCCATACAAAAGCTTTGGAAAGTATTAGTACTCCCTAACTGAGCATAGAGGGCTGTGGCCACTTAAATCAGTTCATAGCAGAAGCAATATTCAGGGCTAGACTGATTGTAGCTTAAGTTTCTCAGACACAACATTACACAATCTCTCTTCATATGTAATTGTTCATCTCAGTAACCCTATACAGATTTTCATATGGTCACCATGTATGTAACGGGGAGTGAGGGTGCACTAGCATGGCGTGCCCTTGTGCTTATATACTTCTGAAGCCAGCACTCCCATGCAGCCAGTGTTATCTACGTAGATACTCCCTGTGCTTGAGAGTGCTAGAACTTGATGGTGACGGCATAAAAGCAGTGCACTGAAATTTAGTGATCTCAGCCTCATGGGTTGATTTATATGTTTGCAAGAGCAGGTGCACATCAAATACAATAGATAAGAGGCTTAATGTCACCTTGTAAACAAAATACATCACTTCAGATTGAGTTTGCAATCTGCCCTGTCCCAAATTTTACTGCTTTTTTAGCAGATGGCAAAGCTTGAACAATCTCAACAATTTCCCAGGGTGAGCAAGTGTGAGTGTGTGTGGGGGGAGTCTAGATACAAAATATGCCATCAGTAGCAGTGCTCCTCTTAGTGGCCATCAGTTGGTGGCTCCATCAAATCTTCCCCCTAACAACAACTTTGTTAATACAATCCTAACCCTTGGTTATGCTGGCATAAGTCCAATGCTGGCCTGGAGGTGTTGAAAACGTGTTGTAAGGCACTTCAGCGTTACTCCGGGGGGAAGGTGGGACGTAGGCCAGTGCAAAGACATGTGCTGGCCTCTCCACACTATCATGGGAACAATGGATAACTCAGCTCAGTACTGTACTGTATTATATAGTGCATTACAGCAATTTTGTGACTGTAACAGGACTTATCCAGGGTGACCAGATTATTCCTGAACCCCAGGGCCAAAATTCCTGAACCCCAGGGCCAAAATTCCTAATCCCAAACAAAATTCCTACCCGCTTAAAAAAATTGCCAAAAAAATATATTTTTTGTTTTTGTTTTTTGATCATAACTTTTGGTAGGAAGGAGATATCTTCAAACTGATTTTTGCCATGGATTCTGCTCTTCAATACGAATCCAACGACATGTGGCATGATGGGGTACTGTGCACTATCACAAAGTTTCAAAATGAAGCCAAAATGTAGGAGAATGAAGCCAAAATGTAGGACACCCGGACAGGAGGCTAAAAATCCGGACAAATTCAGGTTTTTCTGGTCATATGGTCACCCCGGACTTATGCCAGGGCCAATGCAAGCCTAACTGGGGATTAGGATTGCAATCTGAGTCTCATTGTAAAGACTGCAGTGCTGGCATAAATGGAGTTCTGCTACCATTTACATTGAAGCTGCTAGCACAAATGACTGGCACCTTTATGTCCTCCACTGATGGAAGCCCATGCCAGAGCAATTAACATGGTGGTGGTGCATAGATGGAATCATGGGAGACGCAGTGGAGATTTGGATTGGGGAGGTAAAAGGGCAATAAGTGTTTTAGGTGCTGGAGGGTGTGGATATTGTTGTAAATAACTGTAAAATCCTACACCTGTTTGTCCACCCCATCCCACTTCTCAGACTCACACCAACAAAAAATCAAGAGCCAGGAAGATGTAGTGGTTAGGGAGTTGGACCGAGACCTGGAAGATCAGGATTCAAATTCCCTTTCAGATGTGAAGCTTCCTAGTTGACCTTGGGCCAGTCACTTACTCTCAGCCTCACCTACCTCACAGGGTTGTTGTGAGGACAAGAATAAAAAACTTTGTAAGCTGCCTAAGGCATTTGCTTTAGCATGGAAAAGGTGGAGTATAAACAAACAAACTAATAGCTGGTATGGATCTGCAGAGACCCACTGAAGACAAGTAAAAAATAGTTTACAGTTGCATAGAGGAAGATGGTGGGTGATATGATCGGACCCCAAGTGATGTATATCTGTAGGTGAACCAGCCAATAGGTTTTACTTAATAAAACCTTTCTACTTTCTTGATTTATAACTCATCCCATCCTAAAGTTCCACAACAATGGCTCACAATAATGTAAAGAGTTGTAAGTGAAATCTAAAAAATGATGACACATCCAGGGAGATAAAACTTAAAAGTGCTGTACAAGTGGTGCGGCTTCTATTTATTTTATTTGTTTATTGTAATTTGGATCCCATCTCATGCTATAAAAAGTCTCAGGGTGAATTACAACAATAAAACATATAACTTGAACTTGTAAAAATTTCACAATTTAAAATGAAAATAAAACCAGCAGGTTTTTTTTTACTTCAAAAGCAATCTCATGCATTAAGCTGTACAATGAGACAGTAGATCTGTTGATGATGGTGAAGATGAAGATCTATTCTTTTCCTATTAATATAAAATGGGCATTTTACTACTGATGGTCAGATCATCAGTCCATCTATCATGTTACTGTGTATTTTAGAGTTTCAGAGATCCCCCCCCCCCCGATTCTGTTACCTGATCCTGGTAAATGTAAATGCTGATAATTGGACATTCTCGATACAAAGCAAGTTCCATATGACTAAGCTATGACCTTACCCTCACTTAGAGTGCAATCCTAACTATGTCTACTCAAAAGTAAGCCCCATTGTATTCAATGGGGCTTACTCTCAGGAAAGTGTTTTTTAGGATTGCAGCCTTAATGCATAATCCTAACTTAGGCTAGCTCAACTCATTGGTTTTCCTGTTCCCATGGTGGTGTAACAAGGCAAGCGCATGTCTGTGCACTTGCCTAACCCTCTGCCAAGAATGGCACAGTAATGTCATTTTTGTGACACCCCCAGCCAGCATAGGACTTGTGCTGGGGCTTAGGCTGGCCTAACTGGGGATTAGGATTGCAGCCTTAGTTCTTTGTGCCTCTAAACCTAATCTGAGACAGAGCTAGCACCATAAGAATAACCCCCAGGTGATCGCTGTCCCAGGAAATCTCCTGTGATAGATGGAGCCACTTACTGTCTAAGAGCACAATCCTAACCATGTCTACTCAAAAGTAAGCCCCATTGTGTTCAATGGGTCTTACTCAGAGGAAAGTGTCTTTAGGATTACAGTCTGAGTGGATAAACAGTGCTAATGATTGCAATATCCCTGTGGAATAAGTTATCAAAAGGGATGATTCATGCAAACCAGTCAAACCAATCCATGTATCTTAATTTAGCTGCTGGATTACCAGGCAAGTAGGGTTGCCATAAAATCAGCACAGGACCCTCTTGTCGCATTTGCCAGTATGTGAACACAATCCTCCCAAAACTTGATTGTCCGTGTTTTTTGTAATGTTGCAATCTTTTCTTCCCATCTTCAGTTCAAGTAACTCTCAGAAACACAGTAAGATAAAAGTTTGTATCAAAGTTTGTATCAAAACGAGTAAAACCATACTGATTGGTCACTACTGGGGTGTGCAGCTGCTACAACAGAACATTGGGTGTGTTCTTGAGCTCTCTTTCCACTCACTCAAGGTAGTAGGGCACATCACTGTTGACCAGGGAACTGACTGCACCCTAGAATATGTCTCAGAGTGCTTTCCAGTGCACAGGGTTGCTCCCCCCAAATCCAAGGGATGTCTTTTTTGCTCATCTTTTTGGAAGCAGAAGAAGGGAAATTTGTTTAGACACTATAGGCCTGATTTTGCAATTGTTATGATTGCAAAACATGATTGACATCCACATGCAACTATGTTTCAAGCGTCAACCAGGCAATTGTCCTGTTCTTTTTGTAGTTGTTCGTTTTCTCATACTGTCAGCATGTATAGTTGTGACCCTCTAAAGATGCTGACCTCCCAGCCAACCACCTAATTTAGATGTAATACAAGATAGAAACGGTGGCTTGGAGACCTATTGAGATGAACTCTACTAAACATCTTGAAACATCTTAGTGCATCCTCATGTGACCTATTTTTGCGCCTGCTTTGTTTCCCTAAAAATAAGCACTAGCTGTCAACAAAGTTACTGACGCAGTCACAGTAACATTTTCAAATTAAAATTGCTGCATTGCTTTGAACACAGGACACTGAGGGTGCAATCCTGACCAAATTAGGCCACCACACCTTGCCCATCTCCCCATTCCCATGGTGTCACAGGGAAGCTGTCACATGTCTATGTACTGTCCTAATCTTGGGGACACTCCCAGTCTAGCACATGATTTGTGCTGGACTTGTATCGGCCTAACCAGGGGTTAGGTTTGCGGTGTCTCGTGCACAAATTTAGTTCCAAATTGGTAGAGACACATAAAAATCTTACCCACAAATAGCATTACCTTTTGGATTGCCAGATAATTTTTATAGTAATGTTTACATTTCATCTCCGTTGTGTAACTGAATTGATTTCCATGCTTCAAAAGAGGAAGTTATTAAATGTTGATTTAATGAAGAGAGCAATAAATGGCTTGATGATTGACAACATTTTGTCTTCAATCTCATTGTGCTTTGTCACATCCCCAGAGAAACCCTTAGCTAGAGGCAGATGTGTGTGTGTTGAGCCATCAGGGAGTATTTGATTTGCACTTGATGTGGTTCCACTGCCTTCCAAGTAGATGTTCCAAACATTATAAGAGAAGGGGGAACAACTGCAGGAATTAAAACAATAGTCAAAGATATTTAAGTCTCACACTGAGGAACATAATTTTTTTTTACTACAAAATCCCTCCTCTAGAAACTGTGCCCTATTTTTTTCCCTACCTAATTTTTCAGTGTGTGTGTTGTTTACTGGAAAACATTCATCAGGATAGGTGTCCCTTCTTGCTTGGCACTTAGTTGCTGCAGCACTGACATGTCAGAAGACAAGATGATGCCTGTCCTGGATGCAGAAGAGGTCTGGATACTGTCCAATCTTGCCTCTAGATTGCCAGTACTGTGACAGTATTGCCCCTTGGACCATTGTAGTACCAGTGCCCTGTTTGCACTATTTATTTATTTATTTATTTATTTATTTATTTATTTATTTATTTCTATCCCACCTTTCTTCATAAAAGGATACCCAAAGCCAAATAATACACCTGGAGCCAAAATCTGTTAGGACTGGCTCTAGCAGTACCTTGGCCCATAGAATGGCTTCTTTCCAAGTGTCTCCATAATGCGGAGACTCATATGCCAGGGGAAATTCTGTGACTAAGTTGCTTCTTATAAAGTAATTTGAGGAGAAGCCATTTTAAAAGGGTTTCCATACCATTGGAAAAGTGATGGATATGCTGTTAGGCAGGAAACCAGAACCATTCCCCCCCCCCTTGCTTTAAAAGGTTGTACTGTGCCTTGCTGCTGCCCAGTTGTGCAGGTGTTCATTCACAAACGATGTAGCCATTTGAGTCTCTGCAGCCGCAATGCCAGAAGTATAGGGATTCATCATATCTGTGAATAAAACATTTATTATTGAAGAATCCCACTTACAGTATACGTTATCCTTTGATAAGCTTCCCTGGAGGGTTCAGACATGTATTAAGTCTCATCTTAAAGAGACTAGATGCTAAAGGAATTGCAGTTTTCTGTGCTGTGCTCTGTGTTGCCTTCTGGTTTTCATCTTTCTTTCCTCTTCCCCTCCTGCTTCCTATATGGGCTGATGTGTCATGGGGCTTGCGCATGTTTTACTGCAACACTGTATTCAGATTCCCTCTTGGTTGACGTTTAGTGTTGGTGCTCACAGTTCTTCATTCATTTTACTTTCTAAGTCAAGGGCCACTCACTCTTTATTATTTTTAGCCTTCAGTTACTGCATATTATTCATGATTGTATCGGCCCCATTTTAGCTGTCAGGCCTCCATCAGAGTCCTCTCAATGGACTCTCTTGGGGCACTAATGAAAGGTGGATGGCTGGAGCGTTGGTGATATAATCAAAAGACTCCAGTCCAAAGTAATGAGAACGGGTGAGAGTTTTCCAAGGGGAAGAGAAGAAATGGGCCTTTTGTTATTTAGCTTTTGAAATGGCACTTCCACAATAAAAGGAACATAATACCATTTAGGAGAGAGAAATACATTAAAATGTCAGGAGTCCAAAGATAGGGCAACTGGATTTCCAGATATAAAATGAAATACTGAAGCACCATTTTTCCCAAAAATGAGGTCCACAGATGAACCAGACCACAAAGATGGGTGTGATCATTGTACAGTAAAATAATGAGGTGGTATGGAATAAAAACTGGGAACTTGGGGGGGATGAAAAGAGATGGAAGGGTGGGCTGTGTATAAGAACAGCATTAATACAGTAATGCTGAAAAGAGAAAATCCTGAGTTTGAGCAGATATGTATGAACGAAATATTACCATGATCAGTAAATTAATGGCAACAGAACACATGTTTTGAATTTGAACCCATGTTCATATGATGTTAAAGGCTACAATCCTAAAGACACTTTCCTGGGAGTAAGACAAATTGAACACTTTTGAGTAGACATGGTTAGAATTGTGCTCTAATTGAAGTATTTTGAGCAGCAGTGCTGGGAAAGGTCTCCATCTGACATGTTGTAAACAACTCAAATGTCCAAACTCAAGTGAACTAATGATCTGACACAGGTAAAAACAGCTTTATATGTTCAATGCCATTATAATTTTATTAATGCAATAATTTTCAGTAATAATTGAACAGAATATATGACTGCCCTTTGTTTCAACTACTGTTTGTTCTTATTGTAGTTATTTTTTATTTGGTATGCATAGGTTGAAAGACTAAGGAGGTAGGTTGAAAGACTAAGGGCACAATCCAGAGCAAGTTCAGCCTGCCGTGCCCTAAGTGCTCTCTCCTATTCTGTATCCAGAGCAGAAAGTTTTGCAGCATCCAGAGAGTCAGGAAGCCTGGCCTGCCCTAACTGCTCCATAGAATGCTAAGTAATTGACACATGGGGAGGACTTGCTCCTGAGGAGACACCCCTCAGAGCACACTGAACAAGGAATAGCTGTGTTGCCTACATGTTGCCTACGCGCATCACCCAGTGCGGAAGTCTGTGTGTCACCCCTGGGATGTGCACACCCCCTACCTGGACTGCGCAGTCACCAAAGCTGGTGCCTGCGCAGTTGTTTCTGAAGCCAACTGGCTTCAGAAAGAGTACCGCACAGGCACCATCTCCAACACGGACACAGTACTTCAGCTTTCGGCTTCAGAGGAGACTGTACAGGCATCAGAGTTGGTGCCTGTGCAGTACTCTTCTGAAGCCATTCAGCTGCCGCTCCACCTCCTGAGTGAGGCCGAATGGCTGTGCAGAGGCGCGGAAGTTCCTTTGCTGTAAGGAAGTCCCCTCTGAAGCTGTTCGGCATTCTCAGTGTGTTTCTGCGCAGTGCACCTCAGCTGGCCATTCGGGCCAGCTCCGAGGACAAATGGCAGCTTCTGGCTGCTGCTCTGCCTTGGAGCATGCCTGAATGGGTACGCTGACACCCGGGGTCTGCCAAAGGACAGTCAAACTCCTCCAGCGCATCACCCATATGGAGCGCATCACCCAATGCAACCCACACCAGCTGCACCAGTCTGGTGATGCCACTGGGTGCCTGCCTTATAAGGAGTCCCTGATGAGATGCCAGTACATTCTACAGTGAATACAAGGGGCTTCTTGGAGTGGCCTGCTGTATCCTGAGGTTTGTGGGCAGCCGTAGTTTGTTCCATATCCTGAGGTTGAGAGGCAGGGGTTGCAACTAGGCTGGCCAACAACTCAGATTTTTGGTCAACACTGCCATTCTTACTCGGGCCTTCTCATGGACCCCTATGGGTCTCCTCATTACTATATCTGCTCCTGAGGTGGTATATCTCTGAGGAGCTGGAAGAGGGCATTTCTGCCTTGCAAACAGGCTTTAGATACAGAGTAACTGCTCTGCCCTAGGCAATGCTAAACATGCCCTCAACATGCCTCTCCTGAGCTGCCTAGGGCAGAGCAGCTAGGGCAGAGCAGGTCCACCTCTCTTAGGGCACCTTATGTTGCCTTGCTCTGCCCTAAGCCTTTTCCAGAGTAACTGGGCTGGAGCATCTTGCAATTGCTCACCCTAGTGATCGATAGGGCAACCCAAGGGCTCTTATGTGGACAGATTAGTTGCTCTGGATTGTGCTGTTCGGAGGGACCCCAAGAGAGCAGCTAGTTTTCCTTGCTACTTCATCAGTTGTTTAGATAAAAATATGGAAAAGGCAAAACCAGATCCACATTTTATGTTCCTTCTGGGACTCTGGCTATTTCCACCCAAAGAAAGTTCCACTTGATACCTATTCTTTTAATTCCTCAATTCTATTAGAAGTATTTAGCGGGTAGCCCAATCCTCGCTGTGCTGGTGCAGTGGGTTGCTTCACTTCCACTGTATCCAAAGCAGCTTAGAAGTAATATGGAGGAATCCTTGGGGAGATATTTTCCCCCAACTTTTAATATCTAGCCTATGGGGCTATTCAGACCTACACCTGTTACATAGATTTACAAGCATCCCCTTGTGAAGTTTGCAGGTCCTGGAGGGAGATATGGAGGACTCACTATATAGCTTGCTTGGCATGTCAAAAGTTAAGTGCTCTATTTCAGATATATTTCTGTATGAGTTCTGTATTACTCAATATTTTTCCTTTCCTCTCCCATGTTTCTTAATTGCTTCCCTTCCCCACAACCATAAAATGCACAACACCTTTTTATGCAGCTTCATCTATGGAATTGTAAAGCATAAAATAGGGCCCTTAATCTGACCAATCATTTAAAAGTTAGATCCTGATTACTGTTACAGATTGTATACGAATATCATATTTGAACAGCTTGTCATGATTCTGTATCAACTGAGACTGGCTATCATTTGAAAGTTTTTAAAAAGAAAATTACTTTTTTGCAACTTTCTTATGGCCTTGTGTGCCTGTGAATTATCATTGACCATGCATTAAGTGAGTTTTGAATAAAGATGAACAACTGCTTAGTGCTTGAGGTAACTGTTAGATGCAAATCTTATAACACTCTCACAAGGGACATGGGCCAAATATAAGCACTCTCTAGGAATACACAGTATTAATATCCTGGCAAATTATATGGATGCAGTGAAAGAAATATTAAGCACACTGATTCATTATGATTCTGGGCAACTGATGGAAATCAGTATGTAACAGCAGAAAGGATATGAGATGTGCATATATTTCTAGTACAGGAAACCATCAGTTCATCTGCTTTCCCAATATGTGTATTGGAAATACAACTCTGATGCACTTTAAAAGACTATTTTAGTATAGGTAATTTCCAGAAGCTATTGTGTATTGACATATGGTTCCATTTCTGAATTCAGATATTTATGACTATCAGTAATAAGCAGAGCTTTCATTCACAAAATATATGATAGGGCCATTATTAGACACACTTAACCATCAGGAGGGTGCCTTTTGGATGCTTTATCTTTCATGAGCAGCTAACGCTACACAATCAAATCAGAGGGAACATTTCAGAGCTTTTGGCCAACATTTTGGCCAAAAACATTGATCATTAATGACAATGCATTACATCTAATTTCTGTTGAATCAAATACTCTGATGGTCAAACTGAAAAAGATGGAGGAATTGGATATTTTATTCTATGTAATGGATTCTACTGTTGTTGAATAGTAGAATTATAAGATTTGTCCCTTCCATACCGCTTCATATGGACCACCCATTCAAAGTACTACCAGAAATAACTGGCAATGGCATCATCACCAGTTATCTCTGGGGTGAGGCCAGATGCAACATGAAAGATATCATTAAGATGCTCTGGACAAAGAGATTTTTTTTCAGTCACAGAAAAGCATATTTTGCATCTCTGCCCACCATGCTGAGCCTCCTACTGCCATTGGCAGCAGTTGTTCAGCGATCCTATGAGTTCCACCAGACAGCACCTCAAGTACTCCATACCACTGACTGAGAAACACTGATCTGCAATAGTGTTGCTGAAAGTGTGCTCCTAGGAGTTTTGAGACTCCCTGAGGCCTCTTTATGGGCTCCACGCTCACAACGTAAGTGGCTGCTATGTACTTTCTTTCCATTTTGCATCACCTTCCTTATTTTCCAGTTCTCCTTGTGGTTTCCCTTCCTCATCCCCCTCTTGTTCTATATTTTGGTATTCAGTGATGGGCGAAGTGCTGTGCCATTCCACACATGTGCCAGAATTTGGGGGCTCCTTAAAATTCCATGTACATGCCTGTCCTTGAGACGTGTCCTATAGCCATGCACATGCCTATACTCCTTGAGACCAGGAGTATAAAGTGCCATAAAATGAGCAGAAATCAGGTTGTGTGTGTGTTTCTGTGTGTCATGCGTAGTATTCCTTTACTTCTGCTTATATACTTAAGTCTACTTATACTAATATTGAGAATTTGCTCATCTTCACCAAAGATGGCAGCATCACCCTCTCATCCTTCTTGTTCTGCCCCTTACTGCACTGTCTCCTTGTGTTCTTCTCCTTGAGCCATCTAGGCAGAAGTGGTGTTGCTAAAAGGGTAGAACTGGGCTGGATAAAAAGCCTTGGTTGGATTTGCCCACAGGCCTTAAGGTATGTATCCGATATTTAGGATATATAGGATGCAAGATAATTTTTAGTACATGGAATTTTGGCATCCTGTTCCAACCTTGGAACGTAACCCATGCCTAAGATGAGGCATGCCTAGGATGAGGCATTACATTTTGTTTTTAGTGCTAGCAGATTTTAACTCTTCATGTGGAGCCTCTAACTTCAAAATGTGTGATTCTTACGCTTTCTCACGCAGAGACCCTTTTCCTCATTCTTCCTCTTTCCAAGACTACAAGCTAATGAGGATTTGGTAGACACAGAGCAGCTGTGGCAGCAGTATGTCCTTTTATTTATTGATGAAAAGTCTCAAGCGGGAATTGTGTCAAAAACAGAGAAGTAGCTCACCTGGAGTCAGCATCAGCAAGCGGGGAAAAAAAGCATTATTTGTGATACATACTTTAGTTAGAAAAGCCAATGCCTGGGTTGAATGTTGCTCTCAAGCTATAAAGAGCACCTGTTGGAGCTGTTTTACCCTCAAAAAAATGGGCCTTATGCTGTTAAATAATTGCTAAATAACTGGATTCTTTCTTGTTTTCCCTAGCAAAACATGGGTGGCCAGGTTGGTCCATTGGATAGGATATCCTAAAATAGGATAGCTCTGTTTGCAGAAACCATAAAGTAACAGCAGGTTCTACAGAACCCTTTTCATTGCACATAATAAATAAATGAGAAGGGTCATGTTGTAGGAGCATCAACAGTATGTGGTTCTTGGATATAAATTTTCTTTTAACAATCATGAAACTATCTATGCAGTAAACACCAAGCAGGATGATGGGTGTTTTGCATTTTGAAGCTTTCCTATGTTGAAAACATGTTGTCCTTTTTATTAAAAGAAAAAGAAAAGTGATTTTCTCAAGATTTCGTCTTCAGGATTTCTAAGTGCACAAATAGTGAGCCATCAATGGAAATTCCTGACATTGAGTAGCTGAGGCAAGTTTGCTTTCTGATGAGTTTCACTTTTGAGCTAATCCTTCAATGACCTGAAAAGGCAGCAAAAAGAACACAAACTTAATCAAATCTTAAGCACTCCCTGTAATATATCAAGATGGAATATGCAGATTAAAATTGCAATGTTTATCTATCTACAGTATTTATATACCACTTTTCAGCTGAAAAGTTCACAAAGCTGTTTACGAGAAAAAGAAAAAAATAATAGCTAATTATTAGCTAATGGAACCCTGTCAGAAAAGGGCTCACAATCTAAAGTGCAAACAGCAGAGTGCAAACCGGCAGAAGCCACAAGAATAGATATTGCTGGGGTGTGTAGGACCAGTTACTCTCTCCCTGCTAAATAAAAGAAAAACACCCACTTGTGAAAGAGTGTCTCTTGCCCAGTTAGCAGGGTACATAGCAGGGTTTACATGGAAACATTGCATGGTTTTTAATACTAAAGTATTTCTGGTGCCCTCACCATTTTGGGTCAATCTAATCACGGCTGTAAACATGCAGCATCTGTGAGTTTCTTAAAGTATTTTTAGTAACCAGTGTGTGGAGAGGGTGAGGGCAGTGAAGGGCTTTAATATTCCCACAAAGGGAGTGGGCAAGTAGAAGGGCTTTAATACTCCCTCCCGATATGCTTCTGAATGAGGGAAATACTTCTGGTGGCATTCAGTGGAAGCCATGACAAATAGTATCTTGTGCGGGGAGGGAAAACCATGATAGTAGTAAAGTGTCTGATCATTCTGGTGAAGGAACATTTCTGGTCTATTTCCAATAAAACAGGAGGTCTTTGTTTTTTGTTTCTTCAGCATTAATTGCTCGTGTGTCTGCATGTGCCAGGAAAGAGTCTGCAAGACTTAAATCAATAAATATGGGGCCATTGTGTCAAGTATGGAAAGATGCTGACTGTAATCCCCTGTTGTTTATGTCTTGCATCTTGTCATCTGAGGTTTGCTGCAAGTTTTGTCTCTGGTTGTTGTAAGAAATAATGCTATCAAGTTGCCTTTTCAAAACCTCCTGAGCTAATAGATGTCCCCAAAACCTGCAACAATGAATTATTAAAGTGAAATATACATCATAAGAAAATGTTATTCCTTTTGTGCATCATTTCCTTGCAATCATTGCATCCAGTATGTTTTGGTGACCCTGAATAGGCCCCCTCCATTTGAAATAGACCAGTGCTCAGGGAAAAGGGGTAAATTACCCCCAATTGGGGGTAATGGGCAGACGCGCTGCCGAGACACAGCTGGACATTCATATGAATCTATATGGGACAGTGGGGAGCCGTTTGAGCCAGCCGTGGCTTTGCGCAGCTAAGTCAGAGCACTGCAGGAATCCATCTTGAAAAGAATGACTGCACATGCATGCACATCCTTTCCCTGCCTGCCGGCCTAAAAACTACCATGGAGAGGCTTCTCCGTGGGTGGCGTGTCCTCTCCTAACTTCGGCACTTTCCCTTTCCTAATTGGAGGTACATGTCAGTGAGGTCAGGAGAGGATACTCTGCCCACAGAGACGGCTGAACTCAGTCTCACCTGCCCTCAACTGCAGCCTGAGCATCCCAGCATCCTCCCTAGCCAAAGTAAGCACCCGTTCCCAGGTCTCTATTCAGGAGTAAGCCCATTAATTCAATGAAGCTAAATTAATATTCAATTAACATTCAGTTAACAATAAACATTCAAGCTTAACATTCAATTAATTCAATGTAGGACATCCTACATTTTGTCCTACATTTTAAAAAAGTCCAGATTTTTTTTGAATAAAGTCAATAAAATTTTGAATTCAAATAATTAATAATATATTATTTCCTTCCTTTCAAATCAAGGGAGTAACTTCGGTGTATCTAAATATATTTTGGGGTAAAAGGTAAAAAAGTTCCCTGAGCCCTGAGACAGACTAAGCCAAGCATGGTCAGCAATGATACTACAGCCCATTTGACTGACAGCCTTAGATGGGAATCTATATGGAGGGTTACTGGGTCGTTATATAGACTAGGGGAGCAGCACAACTTCCAGGTTGTGCAGGCCTTGTCAGTTCAAGTTCACACTAATCTGGATGTCTGCAAAGTTCAGATCCAGATTTGTATCAGTTTGGGACAGGAACTCTTAATCTACCTCCTGGGGCCTTTCAGTTTGCAAGAAAAAAGAATGAAGGAACAGAGGCCAACAGTGTACTGTTTAAGGTGGGGAGACAAAGGCCTATAAGAAAATACAATAGATATGGGTTTTGCTGGTTTCTAGTTCTGGCATCCAACAAAGGGTTTGAGAGGTGGGTAGGAGATGGAGCTTGGTGTAGAACACATCGTATATAAGACATGCATGCATCTTTTACATAGCAGAGTTCACTCTCTGGCATCTCTTGGAAGGAATAAAAATGCAGTCATTTTCACAGAAGAGGGAATGCTGTGTTTTGGAGGGCACCTTGTAAGCTGCCCTACCTCTTGCCTTTGGAACCAGTTCAGTTCTCCAAAACCTTTATTGGCATATAGGGCCATTGGAACCATTACAGACAGTGTGAGCAACTCAGGGGAGATGCCCCTGTGTTGGTCACTATGCCTGGGATGTCTCCAGTGGTGAGGGTTGGGAGACAGCTTACATGGTATGTTAAGGTGCCATATAGACTTAGGGGTGTTTTGCACCCCTCTGGGAACACTACTGAAAATGTCCCCTGCCTTAAACTCTGGATTGCATCTGCCACTCAGTGTGGACAGTGCTGAGTTAGATGGGTCAGTAGGCTGATTTAATACAAGGTGGCTTCAAATACAGCATATTATCAATTAAAGACCCCATTCGTGTTCGGGGAAGAGGTCACAGAGTGATTGTATCCCCCTGAGCTTCTGTTGATAATTTCCAAAGAAATTCTGTCTGCCTATTCCTCCAGAACCATTGTCTCCTGCCCATCACTTTCAGAGCCTCCATTTCAGTACTTTTCTGCACTTAAAAAAATCCTCCTAAGGCAATAAAATCCCATAAATACCAGTAATACAAAACCTCACAGAGAGTAGTATAAGCCGGTCACAGGACAGAGCGAAGCCACAAAGCAGCTTCTTTGGATTGGACACACTGCAATATAGCCAGTCCGGTGCTGGATTTCATGAGCCTCTGAGAATGTGGAGAGATTCAGAATAGTAATTACAAGCATAACTCAGCATGATGGGATGTCCTTGAGAGATTACCCTATAATAATGGAGACTTGTAAACATTTTTAAAGGCCTTGCTCTTATCCTCTCTTCCTGAGCTTTGTATCTCCAGTGTGACACGTGTAAGCAGAGGACTGTAGTCCTTTGCAGAGGACTGAAGCAAGTCAGGAAGGGATCGTAACATTTGCAAGAAAAAAAAAAAAACAACAGCCATGAACAACCCCCATGTGCCTTGAAATGCATTAATGAAACTGAAACTTTGGCTTTTATTTTGAGCAGAGGATAATAATACATATTGTGGACAATAAAACTGAAGAGTGTGGATTGTACAGGCCCATTTGCATTTACTATTTCTCTGAGTACAAGGTGAACCTTTGAAGTGAACCTTGTTTTGGTTCTGCTCTCCTCCACGCTTGCTCCTTGTCCCCTGGAATTCTTTCCCCAGCAGTGAATATTGATGTGCATGTGGAATGGAGTGCTTTTCATTATGGATGTGTAATAGGAAAACAAAGACTCTGGGCAGTTGAAGACTGCCATCCCAAATACTGCTTGTGAGATGTACGAGTACCATATATATGGATGCAGTGAGTAGCTGGGGCATTCTGAGCTGCCCCTGAAGAGCTACTGCCAGTAATTTGAGACTAGGGGTTGGCAGCTTATAGTTTGTAGACTGGATCTGGCATATTATAGGCTGCCAACCCAAAATCTTCTGGCCCACATAAAGCTTGGTTTGGAAGGCAAAGCTTTCTACCCAGTTTGTGGCACACCAAACAGGGAATGGCAGAGCGACCTTCTCAGGCTTTGGAGTTCCTGTTGCAGAGTCCTAAATCAGGGATTCTGCAAACCTGAGCAAGGAATCTACCATTTACTCTCTGGTGTGTGGCAAAGTGGGTAAGAGACTTTGCTATCCTAACCACACTTTCCTGGGAATAAGTACTATTGAACAGAATGGGACTTACTTTTGAGTAGACAGGCTTAGGATTGCACTGCTTGCCTCCAAAGTTGAGCTCGGTGCTGATGCTTCTGGGAGCACAACCTTAAAGTTCATCAATTACATCATAACATCAGGTGCAGTCCTAACCAATTTTCCATCTCTGGGCTAAGGACAAAGGAACAAACATTGCCTTATGTTGAGGAGGCCTCTGTGACTGATCCTTCAGGATGCAACACACACATATCTCAGTGGCAAGCTTTGACAGTGCTGGAAAGTTGGTTAGGATTGCACCCATCTTCTTCAGATGTCTGACTCTTTGCCCAGTAAGATTGCCGATCCCTTATGTAGAATGTCCTGAGATAGATGAACCAACGGTATCTCTAAGATTGACATAGAGCCCTAGAATTAGCATCAATATCCAAGAGACAAGTGAAAGAAATCCTGGAGATTGCGGCCTGGGATTAGCACACTCTAGGGCTGCCCACAGAATCTTTCCCCCGGTCAGGTATGACCCGGGAAAATGAGGAATGGTAACCCTATTCTATCAGAGTCTCCCAGGTTAAACAGCATTATTCCATATTGGGGAGAAAAAGTTGTCCTGGAATAGCTTCACTCAGAGTTGGCAATCTTTGGCCTATATCCTAAAGTGAAATTAAGCCCCTTGCTCCGGACCAGTTAAGATGGCTTTCCATAAAATAACACTAGAGGGTGACGTAACTGCGTGGACCTGTAACTGCTATGGATTTTGCCCTTTGATTCTGTATTAGGCATCTTCAAAAGCTTTCATTTATGTTCCAGTCCCCTTTTGTCTTGCATCCCTAAAAGCAAAATGAGAGTTGTCTTTGGTATTAAAAGCGCAATGACCGGATTATGCATTTGCTTTGAAATGAACAGTCAAAGAGGAAGATGGAACATAGCTGCAGCTGCCCCAACAATTCTCTCCCACTCTTTCTCTCTGTCTTAACCCTGCTTTTAAATCTGCTTAGAACCTGCTTAATTTTAGCAGTTCATTGAAAGATCAATATACTTCCTGGCCATCATTGTTTTCTTGGTATTTGAAATATATATGGATTTCATTTTTAAAGCTGGTTCCCATACCAAATATATTTCAAAATGTAGATGCAAATATTCCAAAATCTGAAAAACCTTTTGTCCCGTGCATGTTTGATAAGGGATGCTCGGCCTGTATAAAGTGCTGTAAAAGGAACTTCTTTCCCAACCCCAAACCTTAGGACCTGAATCTTTCTGTTTTCTGGAAATCTAATTTTGTTCTGCCCATTTTTGCAGACATCTTCATGAGACAGCTGTTTCTCGATATTTCATTGCCAATGATCTTTATCTGTAAGTTGCTTACTTTAAATCTGTTGCTGAAATGTGTAGGCAGAAGTGAAAACAGTCCATTAAGGAGTGGATATGGGGAGGGAGAGCAATAACAGTGGATCATAATCTTGTGCCATTGTGTGGACAAATTATAGGAAGACTCTAAACTGATGGAGAATGAAGCAGGAAGAAAGTACCGAGATAACATCACAACAAGAAAATGGAAAGCCCAAGAGGAAGACCATAATAACAGTTACAGGAATGCGTCAAGGAGAAAATTGCTAGGATTTTGTTCTTTATATAATGGTCAGATGGAAGTTTGGGGAGAATATAAGACATTGTAGAAGGATCTGTTTGCTTGTTATATTGTTGAGAATTGTTGAAGATGTGAGAGTCACTTGTGTGCCTTAATCCAGGTTTGTGGTTTGAGGAAATAGCACTCAGTCCCCTTCTATGGCAAAGTGAGATGCTGTCAGTTGGGCAGAACCCATCAGGATATTTAAAGGCCTTGCTACCATTGCTTAGGCCTCTTTGCATGAGGCTCAGTTGCTCACACCTGCCCTTCCCACCCCTCGAGCAGTCTGGGTCTTCCTTGGTTGTGTGTTGGAGCCAAGCAGGAATTTTTTGCGGTTGAACTGGCAGTCTGCATTATGTCTTTGAGGAGTAGAATATATACTCCTCTTGGGGCCCTGCTGTGCATCTCGAGTGCCTTATATCAATAACTGCCTTGTTTTTAACTATTAGTGGCTCCTTCCCAGAAGCAGATTATTTTTCACTACATGATTAATGACACTAAATTTGCTTATTCTCAATATATAATCAGGTCTGAGATCCACACATAGGCCTTCAAAAAATTTTCACAGATGTAGTTTCCTCTTACTAAAAGAGACAGTTACCTTTGTGTGTGTCTGAGTTTGAGTCAAAGTCGGAGGTTATCTAGGGTCTTTATCAAGAGCCTTGTAGGATCACTTCATGGGTCAATTTAGACCATACACTTTGATTCCAGGAATGGCCATCTAGATGCTTTCAAGAAATCCATGAGGAAACAAAAAATGTCAGCAGCCCCTCTTCTCCCCAGGTCAAATAACCTGAAACCATTAAATTATGAAAGAAACATTATCACTAGGTGTTAGTTTCATATTTGGCTTTATTTCATATTGAGTACAACCCTCTTGGTAAAGCACACTTTTGGACCAAATGTTTTGGGCCTTGCACTGCTGAAACCTACCTTCTGGGAGCATGTGACCCTTTATAGTAGTACTAAAGCTGGCCCACAGTCACATGCTTCTGGGCTGCTGCTACCAATGAGCATTACATTTGTGAACAGCTCCTAGAGGTGCAACTGGTCTTGATATATTAATGACTTGGTTTGGGCTTAATGAACTGGTGTGGACTGAGTTTTCATAGTGAAGATATTTACATTATGGAACTTCATATGGATATTTACATTATGGAACTTCATTATGAGTAAATGGAACTTCAATGCATGCAGTATGCCTCTCAGTGGAAGTTTTATGGCAGTGGGCATATATCACAGGATATCTGTTGACTCTCTCTTGAGAAGCACAGTATTGAAAAAAGAACACTGGATGAGATGGACCTCTGGTCTGACCTATTTGGGCTCTTTTTGTTTTCAGTCTCACCAGGCATAAACCATGAGAACATTTTGTTGTATGTTTAAATGAACTTCTGAGCGAGTCATGACCTACAATGTCATATCACCTGTTTATTTTATGTATTAGATTTTCACCTTGTGTTCAGAAGTCAAAAGTGTAATGAGAAGTATTTGGAGATTGCTTGCTGCTTTTTTCCCTTCTCCTCCTGAACATGGATGGATATGTTTTTGTGGCTTGACCTTCATTAAAAAAATATAAAATGAAGGTGCTGTTTTAGTCTAGAAAACTTGCTCCACTCATGTTACATAAAAAGAAACCACAATTTTTTGGTTTTCACATAAACTAGATAGAGAAAAGCCTAGGGTTTCCGTATCCCTGACATGCCTGTCTGAAATAATTCCTTTCTTTCCTGTGGAAGAGAGTTCAAACATTCACACTGTCCTCACTACTATCAGTTGAAGAGGCAGTCTGCCGATACAGGTTATTCTTTCTTCCCACCTGATCTGCTGTTTGTATTTAGACCAACTGTGTTTATGTGTCTGTATGTCACCCTTGAATTATTTTTTTTTAAATTCACTTGATTTTGGGTTTGTAGTTCTTTTGCTGTGGATCAGCTGGTATTTCAAAGTGCACATACTGTTCCTCCATTTGGTGTCTGTCAACTCAGCTTCAGTTCCTCCAAGTGAAACCCATCCTGAAGTGAAAAAGAGTTTATTTGTGCAGAAATCCATGCAGCTCATTCAGATTTTAAAGGTCAGCTAGCATCTGAATCTACTTTGTGGCTTCAAGTTTATTTTTTCCTCCTTTTTTTAAGATGGTAAACTATCATAACAGAAGAACATTCTAAAGGAATATGCTGAACAAGCAGGCAGTTGTGCAATCCCCAGCATATTATCAGAGTTTTACAGAAAGCTTTTGCAGCCTTATCATTTTCATTCTAACGTAAACATTTCTTTATGAAGCTCCGTGAATATTTCAGCATCCCTTTATGGAGGTAATGCTTCCTTTGCCACCCTATATCAGTTGGTGACAGGCTCATAAAAAGGAAGTCCGAGAGGAGTACGTTATCACTATTGGCCATCTCTTTCTAATTAATTTCCTTGGCTCCCACTTTACGGTAAAGACCATGTCCTGAATATGGGCTTGCATTTCTTTGAGGGGGAACAAAAGTTGATAAACTAGCAGCCAATATGAGGTTGCTGAACAATTAATGTTGCACTGGAAGATGGATATCAGTGTTCCACATAAGTGTGGGGAGCTGACATTACATTTTTATCCCATTCTTCTTCTAAGGCACTTGGGGCAACATACATGATTCTTGTCATCTCAATGTCATTGCCCTCCCAAACCCTCCCCTAACAACATTGTGGATTAGAGTGCAGTGTTTCTCAAATTTTGTGCCAATAGTGTCCCAAGGTCACCCAAGGTTACTTCACGGCGAAATTTTTTTATTAACCTGGTTCTTTCTATTCCTGGGCAAGTACTGTAACCACACTCCACACTTGCAGGAGTATGTCTACAGTACATTGTGCATGTCTATGCAAGGATGGGTTTTTGAGCTCCCAAATTTATTTTGAATGCAAGAGCTCATATCCTGAATGTGTATCTTCAGATTTGAATGCCTTTGTATCACATTTCCTCCTAGTGCCTCCAGTTTCCAAAACGTAATGTTGTTGTATAGGAAAAGGTATTGCAGCAAGCCAATTGGAGCTCTTAAGTATAATCATATAAATCATATAAATGTGATATTTGGAGTTATTTCTGATGTGGAATCAGTTTGTTAAAAAATTCCATACTGTTCTATTCTTTACTTCCAGATTTTGTGTAGCACACTTTTCATGCTTGGATAGCCACAGCTTTGTATTTCTTCCATCAGTGTATGTTTCATTTCCTCTAAGTTATTGGCACACATATATGTCCATGAACATAAGACTGAAAAAAATAATCCTGAGATGATAATAGTAAGACTGCATCAAGATATTTTGTTTTGGCGCAAGCAGTTAAGACGCTATGTCTGTTAACCAGCAGGCTAGGGTTTGAGTACCAGGTCAGCACCACAAGACAGGGTGAACTCCTGTCCTTAGACCAGCTCTGCGACGCCAGCTGGAACCAATCGTATTGGCTGCCTTTCCATTGGACTCATTCAGTGGTGTGGAGAGGGGGGATTTGCTGCTTGGGTAACAGCCTATCCTTCATAACAATCTTACCTAGGCTTTCGTGCTTCGCATGCAGCATATGCAGTGCCGAGCACGATACCATAGTCTTTCAAGACTGACGGAGACCTGCTTTTTTTTAAGTATTGATCAAATGCCACCCAAAACAAAATTTGATGTGATTGTACACAGTTTTGGCTCTTGTGGTAAAGTCCATTACTAAGGCACTTGTTGCTCTGTGATGGAATATTGAGCATCATCAGTGTCCCTGGTAGTGTGGATTCTGGTAGACCTTATACAGTGCTTGACATATTTGACTTCTAAGACATTCCTGGCTGCACATACAGTTGTATGTACAGTTGTGTTAAACATAGCACACACTTACAAATGTAATAATATATTCACATTATGATTGTGGTTTTTCCAGTGTTTCCCATCCCCAGTATTCAAATGCACATCAATATGGGGGAAAACACAAATGAACTGAAGGGACAAGAAATTTCATCATACATTCTGTACTCCAATTCCAGACTGAACTTTTAACATCTAAACTTTTAACATCTAGCTAAACCATAATTCAGAAAGGGTGTAATGAAGGGCAGAAGGACAGTAAAGGAACAGAACAGGGAAAATTATATAATTCCTAGCCATTTATTGTGAATGGTCATATGGTAAAATCCACTCAAATTTTATCTGCCCTTTTTATGTGGGAGCATTCCTTCTGAATATCTTTCCTTTCCACATGGCAAGATCTGAGATACACAACCTCTTGGGAAACCATTGAAAGTCAGAACTCTTGAGGCTACAATTGCATCCTAAGGGTTCAGAAAATGTATTAATTCGCCATACAGAAATGAGGGGTAAGAGTCAAATTGCACAATGATGAAAATGAATGTGTGAATCTTTCCTCTCCATGGAAGGATGCTGACTAGAATAGATTATGGGCTGTCAATTTCTTTGGCTGAGAAGGAATATTTTGATTCTGATCAGGGCAGAGCCTTTCTTTCCCAACAAAATTAATAAAGAGAGCAGTAGAACTGTGGGTTGATGGTGACCAGAAATATCTGAGAATTAAAAAATTCTCTCTTCCCATATAGTTTGGCCCAATCCAATCAGGGCCTTACATTTGCAGATGTAGCAATATGTCACATCTAGTCTGGGCCTGCCATTGAAAATGCTACTTCTACATTGGGGACTGCTGACAATGCAGAAGCCAGGAAGCCCAATGGCAGAAGGTTCTCCATTAGTGCCAATAGGTTGAGAAGGAGGATGGGTCAGGGAAGTGTCATTCTGGAGATCAGGCTGGAGAAAAGCCAAGGGTGGATCTCACAGCAGCGGTGCCTCTGAAATCCTATACCCCTGGCCTAGATGTGACACACCCCCTTGGATCTACCACATTTACACCAGAAAAATAGCTGGTGTGGATCCAAGAATCCCAATGTGCCCAGGGAACAGTGGAGCAGGTAGGTACAACATTTCTTTATTTACATTTCTGCTGCCACCAGAGCTCCAGATAACCCACAAAATGCAGTGGAGTCTGTTTCAGCACCACTGCTGTGTTCAGTCTGGCCCTGAATTGTGCTACTTGTGTGACAATTTTCTTATGTTTGGCAGTAACTTTCTATAGAGTGTCATTACTTATGTGTTCTTCAGAGCTCTTCTCTTTCATTCTCAAACCCATAAAGGAATTTTTTACTAGTTTGCACGTGTGTGCGTTCACATATATGCATGTGCATGCTCGGACACACAAGCTAATAGATTCATTTTCAGGAAGCCTAGGGAACAGACCAGTTTTAAAGTCAATTACTGTACTTTACTTAAGATTTTGCAGAATTTCTCATGAATTATACCAAAGGCAGAGTCTGAATTGCCATTGTACATGAAATTAATTGATTACAATAAGGCTTTTTCTTAACTTTGCAGATTCTAAAAATTACTTGTAGGACCTTCACTGATCTTTGAATGACACATACAGGTCTACAACTTAGCCACAGAATGATACAGCACAAATGCCCCTCCAGTCATATGGCACTGTTTCTGTGTTTAGTGATCTGATGCCATGGGGCAGGTGAGGGCATATGTACTCTTTTAACAAAATTCTATGTCAACTTTATTGCAAACTGCAGAGGGTGGCTTAACATAGTTGGCTTAAAAAGTCACCAAAGGACAGTCATACAATCAATAGATCAGGTTCTCCCAGACTCAGAAATGCAAACTAAAGCAAATTTGTGGATGTGATAACTACATAAGTGGAACTGATCTTGCAATTCTTTCCTACCTAATCAATACCCTTCCTCAGGGCAGTGTATTGAAGGCATAGGAAAGAACCATGAAAGTAGCCCCATCCATGTGGGAGACTAACAGCCCAATCATATCCCCCACCACCAGTGCCGATGCAACCTCAGGAGGTAACTGAAAACATTTTGCACTTTCATTCTTGTATGCTGTATGATTGCCAGTGGTTTCTTGCACTATGGATATTCCTTGGATGCTCCTAGGATATCTTCCACATATTTTGGTGACATATATCCAGTAGTGGGATTCAAATAAGTTAGCAATAGGTCCTATGTCCTAACAAACCTAAATTAACAAGAAGTTCTATGTCCATAGAACAACAGGTTCTATGTCCCATTGGTAATCTGTTCTCAGAACCAGGTGCTCATTAGCCAAGGGTTCTATAGAACCTGTGAGAACCTCCTGAAACCTACCACTGCTTACTGGTATATCACAAGAGAGAAAAGTAACAGGAAGGTTTTAAGATCAGGGAATAAGATCTGGTATGTGCCATTCCTGCTGGATCAACCTCTTCTTGCCTGTTCCTTGTTTTAGTACTTTACCCTCACGACCAAGAAACACCTATGTTCTTTTCAAGTCCATACCCAGCCACAGTCTTTATTCCTTCATAAAGATGGTAGTGATGGGCATGCTTCTGGAATGCATGGACAGGGCTGGCTTAATATGTCCTCACTCTTGAGGTGGGGTATTAAATGCTTGCTCTCTATCTGATGATGTGCCAGCACCTGCTTCACACCTCCTTGTATTGGCAAAGATGCCCCATTGATTTGTTTGCCACTCTCTGCCGTAATTCCTCTTTCACTCTGATCCCCTCTTTTCTAAAAACAAGTGAGAGGGGAAGGAGCAGTGGAAGTCAGCAGATGGATGGCGGGGGGGGGGGCACTTTAACTGCAAGTTGGACTCATAGAAAGGCTGGCCCTGTGCATTAACAGTGCTCTGCCAGAGTCTCCTTCACTGGAAGGGAGGGGTAAGCCCGACTGAGCCAATGTTGCTAGCCTCTAGCCTTTGCTTCATTCACAACACGAAGCCTGTTTTTAAAAATTATTTCCTTGGCACTGTTTTCAGAAAGTCCTCCTTTATTGGTCAAATGAATTTCATTTGTATCATGCCACATTTGTGAGTGTTGCATCAGGCTAATTTGCAGATTATATAAGGCCTGGTTGATTTACATCACATTAAAATATATTCCATTATGAGCATTCTCTAGTCACATCATATAATTGCATTGACATTTATTTTTATTACATCAAATAATTGACTCTGGGAAAAGAATTAAATAGATGAGAGCGACATGGCAGACAAACAGAAGAAGCAAGGTGGCTTCGCATTGCTGAACATTGTTTGTTCATATAGTTTGAATACCTCAGGATACTGGAAGCGGGGAAAGAGAAGAAACAAATAATGGACTAACCAGAGTCTTTTGTAGCTTTCTGGGAAATATTTAAGTGATTAGTGACAGCACTGCCTCTAGGAAAGAAAAAAAAATTATGATACTGTGAAAATGAACATATCAGGTTTTTCCTGACATAATTTGATTTTCTGTTCAAACATCATTTTCCCTTCTCTTCTTTTGAGTATCAGCAGGGAGGAAGCCACTGCTCCTGATAATGATGTGTTCGGCTGAGCCTGCTTATGTCATGGTCAAAAAGCGCAACTCCCAGAATTCCATTTCCATCACTTAACCTCTTTTGCACACTTGCTCTGTGCCGCACAAATTGCCTCCCTTTGTCTCCTCAGCTACTCCAATTTCTATGGGTCTTCTTAATTGCTCTTTTTATGAGATTACAATTCATTTTGTTACAATCCTTGAACACTCTTATTCCTAACCTCCAGAAGTCAATGGAACATAATGCAGGAATAATGTAGTTGTGTTTGCATCAACCCCAAGTTTCAAGGAATTAATGGTGGTAGAACTGAGCTTCTGGCTTTCAGCTATCATACCTTACAATGAAGTAATTTCATAACAGTTCATGGGTTTTTAAAATTTTATTTACGGTAATTGTATGAGCATACAAACATGTATTCTGTGGCTGGATATTTAAGTCATTTAACCATTGGACAGCAGTATCCTCAGTTTGGTGTAATTTCCTGCAGGGAGCCAGAAAACTTTCTAAAGGGGCATTTGATTGCAATATGATGTTTGTGGGACATTCCCACAGTCAGAGTTAGGACTGTCAACCAGTCCCCACTTGCATTTCCACTATTGGCATCTGCGATGGCTAGTGCGAATCCAGTTGTGCTGTCCAATTCCTGTTGGGAAGATCAAAGCCGTAGAGACACTATAATGGATCAGGCACCAGATCAAACAAATTGGGAATGGAAGTTGCCCACTCCTGGTGCCAGACAATCTCAATATTAAAGTCTTCTCTGAATAGTTGCTGCCCCAATTTCCATGATGGTTTTGAGATTTGAGTCTAAATATGGTAATTGATATAGCAATCCTCCTCATGTATAGGTAGGAGTCAGTTTGCCTCACATTTCTGCCAGTCTCTTTTTAAAGCTAGTTGTCTTCTAAGACAGTGAGGTGGTACAGGTGTCTTCTGTTTATCTGACAGGTTGGGACCAGAGCTGTTTTAAGAAGTGGAAATGGTTGAAAAGCAGAACCTGGTCCTTTTTTCAGTTTACAATTGTTGCTTTCTACAGTTTGTTAGCTAACAAATTGCAAATGCCCTTTTTATCTTGTAAATTCTTGTTATCACACAAACATTTCTGCACATGGATTCACATTAATTTCTTTGGGAATGGAAATTGACCATGAGCTGAAGTGATCATATGTGCTCTCTCTCTCACACACAAAACAGCCTGAATCTCCACGTCAGAGGCAAATCAACATGGGGGAGAAGAAATTTAGCCTTTAACAGTAGAAAGATGTTGAAAGACTGAAACATGCTGAATGTTTGGATTGTTTGGACTTATGGATAGAACTGAAAGGTGTTAAAAGAGCAGATGGTCAGAAAACAAACCATCAGAAATCTGGAGATACTTACATATTAGATAGAACTGTGCCTAGTAACCAGCAGGTTAGGGTTTGAGACCCAGGTCGGCCCCACAAGACAGGGTAAGCTCCTGTCCTTAGCCCAACTCTGCGACACAGCTAGATCCAATCATATTGGCTTTGCCTTTCCATTGGATTAATTCAGTGGTGTGGAGAGGGGAGATTTGCTGCTTGGGTAACAGACTATCCTCCATAACAATCTAACCAGGCTTTTGTGCTTTGCATGCAGCATATGCAGCACCCAGTACGATACCATAGTCTTTTCAAGACTGACGGAGGCCTGGTCATCAGTCGATGGGTGTTGATTTAATGGCCCAGATATTAATGTCATGGTATGGGTATCCACTAATTTTATATGGGCACTGTTTAGCCACACAGAACTACAGTACTCAGCTGCTGAGTCTGCCAACGCAAGAGCTGATGTCCTGAGAACTGAGGCACTTTCACCCCAGCTGGTGCCAGAAAGTTTGTATAAAATATTGTTCCTAGTTTTAGCTTGTCATAGGGCAAAATCCATAGCAGTTATGGGTCCATGCAGTTACATCACCCTCTAGTATTATCTTATGGAAAGTCATCTTAATTGCTCCAGAGCAAGGGGCTTAATTTCACTTTAGGACATAGGCCCTAGTTTTTTAAAGTGTTGCTTGGAAGATAATGACCAGTCAAGAGTCATTGTGGTTAAACTTTTAACAGCTGGTTTCTAAATTCTACTTTTGAAGCATAATTAGCTTGTCTGTTATTTAAATGAAAGCAAGTGGTCTCAGTTTTACTGATATTAAGTTTCAGCCTCCAAATCCCAAAAAAAGTATCCATTTCCTTTGTTTTCATTAGGCTTTTTACTTTTTTACAGAAGTGTTTCTCAGAGGTGGGCTAAATCCGAGTAGACCCATAGAGGCTGCTGCAGCCTTACCTTAAGGAAATGGAGAAGCCTCTCCTCCCCAGGGTTGTGCAGCAGCAGCCTGTATAATTTGTGCCCGATACAATCCAGGCACAGCAGCCTACCTGTTCCAGCACAAGTGAGGATTGAGCTGATAGTGTGTTAACAGGTGATTTGCTGATGCGAGTTGCCTCATGTTGGTGGATTAGACTAGGAAGAGGAAGAGGATTGGTGCCTTCCCAATGTCATGACATAGCCCTTTTGCCAAACTGGATCAAGTCCAGAGGAGAGTGACAAGAATGATCCGTGGGATGAAAGGAAAGTCTTACGAGGAAAGGTTGGGGGAACTTGGGGGCTCATTTGTTCATAGCTGCTTCTGAAAGCAGGACTAGAACCAATGGGTACAAATTGCAAGAGAGGAGATTCCGGTTGGATATCAGGAAAAAATTCCTTATGGTTCAGGCGGTTCAGCAGTGGAACAGATTGCCAAGGGAGGTGGTAGACTCTCCTTCACTGGGGTTCTTCAAGCAGAGGCGTGACGAGCACCTGTCAGGGATGATATAGGAAGATTTCCTGCTGCAGGCAGGGGGTTGGACTAGATGACCTACTAGGTCCCTTTCAACTCTAGGATTCTATGATTCTATGAACTGATCTACGCTAGCAAAAGAGCTGCTGTACATAGGAGTAGGTTCAGGATCTCACAGAAGTCCAGGCAACAGCTGAGATTGTAAGTTAAAAAACATTCTCTGTCTCATCAGGCTAGGGCCCCTGTTGATTTGCAGGATGTAAGGTAGGAGGTACCAGCAACTGTAATTCTGCATGCCCGCATGTTTGAACCATATAGAAATGTGTTCTACAACACTGGTTTAGAGCTTAGGGATGTAGCTTACAAACAGTTCTCAAAATTGTCAGTCTCCTGATACCTTTGCGTTCCTAAACAGTGTCTCAGGCAGCCCTACCAAGAACATGCTTGAAGTCTTGGGAACCCAGATTATCAGGGCATGCATGGAGAGGTGCAATACTGAGCAGATGGTGAATACTTATGATGTGGTCATAGAACCCCTGAAGAGGTCTTGTGGAGCCCCAGGCTCCTGGGAACACACTTTGAGACATGTTGTTACTGAGGAACTCAGGATTCCTGAGTTCAACTGTAGTCCTTTGCTGTACCTGAACATCCTAAATATTACCAGTAGGTAAATAATAAGCTAAATATAATATAGATAAATATTCCTTTATTTCTCTATATTAGGTAAATATTCCTTTATTTCACTAAATATCATTATTTTAACTAAAGACTTGGAAAACAAAGTGGAGAAATTTCATCTCTGGAAGCTGCATTTTCCTTCTCCCTTATCAGCATTGGCAGCTGTTCATTTTCTGCTTGAGTGAATTTCGAAGAAGTCAGTTACCTTGCGAGTGATGAATGCTATATGACGTTTGGCCATCCGCTTTTTCTGCAGTTTAGTCTCACCCTGACAAGAGAAGCCTGGATGTCTCTCTCAATCTGCTAACAATATTTCATTGAGTTGATTATTTATCATGTTTCTGAACCAGGTCAAAATAACATACCATGTAATAAAGATGGCAATTTTGTTATTAGGGGAAAACATGTCATGTTCATGAAATAGTCAGAGAAAAACATCTCCTGCTGTATCATCAGTATTACTGAAAATAATGCTGCAAACAGTCCATTTTGCTGGATATCGATAACTGGCCTCTGGGTAAGAGATGGTCTCTCTTTTAAGCAATCCTAAGCATATAATCATTCTTTCCTTCCACCCCCTTCCTATTTTGTTTTTGGATTTTACCTCCCGTTACAGGGTAACACCTGATATAGGGTTGGATTCAGAGCAGAGGAATCTAGTTTCAGATCCTTTGCAGTTATGAAACTCACTTTGTGGTTTTCAGGAAGGCCTAATCTCTCAAGCCAACTTACATTGCAAGGTTCTTATATGGATAAAAGGAAATATACCTCACATCCACTTCCATTTGCTTCACAGCAGAAGGTTAGAATATGAACATAGAAACAATTCTGTCTGTCTGCCTCTTTTTGATTTTAACTCTCCCACCTCCATATCCTCTCCTGTTCCTTGGAATTACCATCACAGCTGATGACATTCCAACTTTCTGGGTAACTAAGGGTGCAATCCAGAGTAACTACGTGGAGTCTTTGCTCCGGTGTAAGAACAATTTGCTCTGGATTGCAATATGAACTTCCCATAGGTTTTCACTAGGTAGTGCAGTAACTACGGGTACACGTAATGTCTCTTACGTGCTCCCGTAGTTATTCTGGATTGTAGGATAATTCTCATTCCCATATCTGAAACGCTACAACTGCAAAGGCTTCCACATAGTGTTGCTTGTGGTGAGTAGCCTCACATGTCTTATCCATGACTGATAGCTTGTTTTGAAGAATTGAGCATCATAGCCTAGTACTGCATGTGGGCTTGTTACTCTGTGTTGTTTCAAGCCCCTCGACCTGTAGAAAATTGACAATATTCTTGCAATTTTGAATTTGATTGATTAGAGATAATAACCCTGACACTGCTTATTGATTCCTTGGCCCAGACTGAAAAGATCAAGAGCTTATGAACTTGGTGGGAGTGGTTGACTAATTCTGGTTAATGTTGTACTCATCCTTTAATAAGCCTATAGTGTAGTGGTTGAAGTGATTTCCAGAGATTGGTGACCCAAGACCCTATTCCTATAAACAAATGAGTTCAACCGCCCCCCCCCCCCCCCCGCTGGAGTGGCAGCAAGTGCCTGGAACAGATTTGGGCAACAGGTAGGGATGGAGAGAAAGCTTTGTGGTTTCCTTCAAAATGTGAATGAGTGCAGTAGATAATGAATATGTACTGGACTTTCGATGTCATATGACTGCCCAGACCGGAAGAGTCATGGCTATGATATCAGTGTCCTAGACCAGGCATGTCTGAAGTTTTTGGCAGGAGGGTCACATCATCTCTCTGACTCTGTGTCAGGGCCGGAATAATCATTCACATTTCAAATTTGAATAAATTTACGTAAATTTACATATAAGAGTGTATTTGAGACATATCCAGAGAATTACAAGGTTTGTAATCCAAACAGTGGGGTCTTGCTATTGAGTCTTGCTACAAAATGCATCTGTTCCCACCCTTGTCCTAGACTGAACTGCCTGCAGTTCCCTTCTCTAACAGGTACCACAAAAAAGAGTATGGTGTATGGTTAGTACATACATGATGTCACTGTAGAGCATTAGTTCCCTGGTATATGATGGAGAGTATTTGTACCTCATATGACTTGCAAGTCTTTGGGTCTGAGTCCCATAGTGCTTGGCACCCTAGAAAACTGCGTGGTTTCAAAACTATGCCCATCCATCGCTTAAGGGCACTGAACACTGTGCAGTGAGCATTGTATATGATTTGTCCTCAGCAATGCCTTTTGAATGGTTTCAATTAAAACCTGCATTCTTATTCTGTAGAGACTCCCTCAGTGGATTTGGAGAGGTGGTGGCCAAGAGGGGCCAAGCTGCACTTATACAAAGCAGCAAGGAAAGGTCTAAAAAGCAACTATGTTAATATCTCCATATCAGAGTGTTTCAATTTGCTCAATATGAATTGCTCCCATCAATTGTTGCCATTCTCTGTTATTAATTATACAGGACTGAATCGATTTGCTGCAAAATTAATGAATGTTTCTGGCCCCATTTTTGTCCTCAAGTGTTGAGCAATTAGAATATTAATTGAAATAAAACCCATTACATTTGATGAAATAAAATGCAAGAATTAGAACATTTTAGGTTAAGCTTGTTTCAGTTGTTAAAAGGATACTGGTGGTGTTTCCTTTTTCCTTTTGTAACCCCTTTCAAGCAACAATGTGTAAGTCTCCCTCAGAAAACTCCCAACATAATCAGACTCCCATTATGAGGCACACACGAACGATGGCGTATTGTGGTGAGAAATGTCAGAAAGTGGTAATAAGTGGCTTAACTAACAAATGTGTTACACATAAATGGATTAAGAAGGAGGAATATGTGGCTTTGTATTTAGTAATACATCCCTAATCTGCAATGCTTTTAGAAGATTATGCATGCAAACATTGAATAATAAACACAGTAAATGCTGTGGAGCTCTCTTAAATACTACTGCTGCAGATACAAAAGCAGCATTATCAATAACTCAGTGGGAATAATAAATCTAAGGAGTGCTTCCATTTGAAAAGTGTATATGTGGGAAAGCCAAGAATCAGTGATACAGTTCTGGTACAGTGGCATGTGCATTTTTCGAAAGGAGCTTTTCCCAGGAGCCAAAGAAGCCAAGAATATATTGGGGAAGGTATCAGGGGAAATACAAGGGAAATATATTGGGGAAGGTATTCGCCAAATATTGGGGAATATATTGGGGAAAGTATTAGAAACTTAGCAATACATATTGAAGATTCCTGTTTTAACCTCTAGCATTTCCCATTCAAAGAGCTTCTGGAAACAGATTCTGGTACTGATGTGGGAGAGCCATAACTTGCCTGAGTTGACAAGGTACTTGTGCACCAAAATCCTCCTAGCGGGGGAGGAAAGGCGGGATATAAATTGATTAAATAAATAAATAAAATAAAATAAAATTGCTAGTGGCATAGCTAAGGGGGTGCAGTTGCACCGGGCAAAAAGTTTTAGGGGGGCAACAAGCTGAGCTTGACACTAGTGGCTAAAATTGTGAAAAACGGGGTATGTATGAATGATAATACCATCATGTTATATATACTGTAGTTGGGAAGGTAATTTCATGCAGAATGCAAGGAAACAAACTGGAATATCTATATTTATTCTATCAAATATGGCCAATACCAGAAAATGTAAACACTGAAGCCCATGGAACAAAAAGTTGATTTAACTCAAATATTTCCCATGGTACTTACCCATGCTAACTGGATCTACAGGCACTTCCAAATGATGTTCCTCTTATATTAGCTGGGAAAGAATAATCATTCCTCTTTGACCTAGCACAGTTTCTCTAACCAATAAGGGACACAATTTTCATTTTTTTTACTTAATTAAATTTGATGTTGTTGTTGTGGGGGTGCAATCTTCTTCAACCCCAGATACCAAATAGGTGTGTTAGCCATGCTGGTAGTACAGCTAATGGGTGGTGAACTGCTGAGGAGGAGGAGGAAGCAGGTTTTCCCCAATTTTTCTTTTAAAAATACCCAGGGATGACTTCACTTCCAGTTGTAACATCCAGGGCAACATTTTGAGCTTTGCACCGCCTACATGATGATTAGCAACACCACTGTAACTTGGCAGCAAGCAAGAATTCATAATGGTGTGATCCTTCCCTGTGTGAGAACAGAACTCTGTCTCAAGCCAAATGGTAGGGCCTTGACCAGAATTGGACCTTCTGTCTCTGGAGCTGCTGACAAGCTTTGGCTCTAGAGACAAGCTCCAACATGCATACTAAGAGGTACCCTGAGAAAACCACATTTCAGAGAGTCATTGGTGATCATTTCAGAGAGTCATTGGTGATTGTAAGCACAGTTAAAGATGTGAGGGAGGGATGTTCATAGAAAAGCTTCCCGTGAGTCCTTCCCAGCACTGATGCCATATTAGCAGGTAGGAGACAGGGATGATAGGTGTGAGGAAGGACAATTGACCCCAGCTAAGGAGCTGGCTCAGGACTTATTGCACCCGTCCTGGTCAAATGAGGACAACTCCCCAGGCTGGTGTATTCCTTACTTTACCCCCTGCAGGAGAACCAGAGCAGTGCTTGCAGAGATGGAGGTCAGAGCTGGAGAGGGAAAGGAGGAGAGAAATGGGGCAGATAGAGGGGGAGGATGTGGATGTGGAGGCAGTCCTGCAAGTCCCTCCCAGGCATAGCAGAAGGCCTGCAAGAGGGTTAACATACAGGCCTGACCCCAGATGGGGAAGATGAAGCCACCCATGTCCCAGGCCACATCTCAGAGGGACAGGATGTGTGTGGGGAAATTGGGGTATATAAAAGGAAAAGCCCAGGATGAGAGGGGCAGTGTGGGACTGGCAAGAGGTGAGTGTAGCTGGGGCATCGATGCCCTGCCCCAGCCTGTGGGCCTTGATAGTCACCATGTGGCTGGAGAAGAACAGGCCTATCTCCAGCCTGTATCCTCTTTCCTGAAATATTATTGGTATTGCTGTCATGTTGTTTAGATGTTGAGACTTAAATACTTACCTTCTGCTTTTTGAAAGAAACATTGTTAAGAAGCTGTGTCTCAAATGCTGGAAGAAAGTAAACTGTCATCTGCTGATTTATACCTACCTGATCAATAGTTTATGACTGATAATATCTTTTAAGCTGCAAACATATGCATATTTACCTATGAATAATCCCCCACAAACATACTGTGGCTTTCTGAGAGGCAGGACAATCCAGAACAACTAATCTGTCCACATAAGAGCCCTTAGGTTGCCCTATCTAACACTAGGTTGGAGCAACTGCAAGATGCTCCAGCCCAGTTACTCTGGAAGAGGCTTAGGGCAGAGCAAGGCAAGATAGGGTGCCCTAAGAGAGGTGGACCTGCTCTGCTCTAACTGGGGCAGCCTAAGCAGCTCAAGAGAGGCATGTTGAGGGCATGTTTAGCCTTGCCTAGGGCAGAGCAGTTACTCTGTATCCAAAGCCTGTTTCCAAGGCAGAAATGCCCTCTTCCAGCCCTCAGAGTTATACCACCTCAGGAGCAGGTATGAGTAGACCCATAGGGGTCCATGATAAGGCCCGAGTAAGAATGGCAGTGCTGACCAAAAATCTGAGTTCTTGGCCATCCTAGCTGCAACCCCTTCCTCTCAACCTCAGGATATGGAACAAACTACGGCTGCCCACAAACCTCAGGATACAGCAGGCCACTCCAAGAAGCCCCTTGTATTCACTGTAGAATGTACTGGCATCTCATCAGGGACTCCTTATAAGGCAGGCAGAATCAGCCAGCAGGAGAATCAGCCAGAAACTGCCACTTGTCTGAGGAGCTGGCCTGAACGGCCATCTGAGGTGCACTGCGCAGAAACACACTGAGCATGCCGAACAGCTTCAGAGGAGACTTCCTTAGAGCAGAGAAAGTCCGCGCCTCTGCACAGCTATTCGGCTTCACTCAGGAGGCGGAGTGGCAGCCGAATGGCTTCAGAAAGAGTACTGCACAGGCACCAACTCTGACGCCTGCACAGTCTCCCCCGAAGCCAAAAGGCTTCAGAAAAGTACTGCGCAGGTGTCAGACTTGGTGCCTGCGCAGTACTCTTTCCAGTTGGCTTCAGAAACAACTGCGTAGGTGCCAACTTTGGTGACTGCGCAGTCCACGTTGGGGGGGGGGAGGCGCATCCCAGGGATGACACACAGACTTCCGCACCAGGTGATGTGCAGAGTCATGTCACCACTGTAGGCACCACAGCTGTTCCTTGTTCAGTGTGAACTGAGGGGTGTCTCCTCAGGAGCAAGTCTTCCCCTTGTGTGAATTACTTAGCATGCTCTGGAGCAGTTAGGGCAGCCCAGGCTTCCTGACTCTCTGGATTCAGCATAACTTTCTGCTCTGGATACAGAATAGTTAGGAGAGTGCAGTTAGGTCAGAGCAGGCTGAATTTGCTCTGGATTGTGTCCTTAGCCTTCCTAGGCATATGCTGTAAAACTCCTTGTGAAGAGCTGATTTTCCCTCGTATGAACTGCATAAAGTAAGTTGGCCAATATCAGAGATTGGAGACTATGACTGAGTTAGAGCACAATCCTAACCATGTCTACTCAAAAGTAAGCTCAAGTGTGATCAATAGGTCCCAGCAAAGTATCTTTAGGATTGCAGCCTTAAACACCTAATAGCAACCAGTGCATTTACTGTTTGAGAGATTTTGTTTGACAAGCTCCATCCTCCTGGGTTTTCAAACAACATTTTATCCAACTGAAAGTGCAGAATACAGTGGTCCTGTTCAAACTATTTAACTGTTTTGTAGTATGATGTTTATAGGCACATATGTTGTAATTTTATTGTTGTTGTTTGTTGTGAATCTTCAACATGGGGAAGGCTATATACACTGTTGAAAGCATCTAGAATAAGTTGGGTTTTGTTAGACAAACATTCTTTCTATTTCTATTATGAACTGCTCTAGAGCAGAAGGAAGGAGTAAGTGACCTTTTCAGATTTTCTGTAGTCCTAAAGAACATGATTCAGTGTCATCTTAATTAGTTTCTGATGCATTACTTTTCCTCCTTTCCTAATTGGGGCAGGTTAATCACAAAAACCTGGCTGATGAATGTACTGTAACAGGCATCACTTTGATACTTGTCTAGTTGATAAGTGGACAGGTAGGATATAATTAGCCCCCAGATCCTATCTGCTGATTTGTACTATGGGAAAGATGAGGCACCTGGATCTCCCCAAAGTCATCAGCTTACCTTTTTAGAAAGGTAATTGGGTTTATTTTAGAACAGATTCAGAATCTCCGGAGCAATAAAGATAGAAAATTAAGAGGCTTGGCAAGGTTCATTATATTCCTTTCCCACAGATGTTATTGTTTGTTGGATCTCAAAACACATTACAAAATAATGAATCTTGATAGCATAATGGTTTCTTTGTATGAAGGAAGGTCTTCAGAAGGTCTTTGAGCTTCACTTTTCTTTCTACTACTTTTAAATTGGATAATGTGGCCAAGGCTGTATGTGTGCAGCAGTTCTGCACAACAGCACAGAATGAGGGTCTGTGCAAAATATTTAACTTTTTTGAGAATAATTTTTTTTCTTTTTGAAGTACAAGTTTCTAGTCCTGATAGTTTCTAAAAAAACACCCATAAAGATTACTGCTGAACCCACCCCATTTCCAAAGTCTGCCCATCTTTACCCCATCACCATCACATTCTTGTTGTTGTTGAATGAAGATAGGCCAGATGTTGAATGAGGACTTATGCCAGATCCTGCTACCACCCCCGCTTACCAGATGCCTGCCCTCTAGCATCCCTAAACACCCTCCACCCATCTTTCCGATGTCCCCAAACCTCCATATTGACTGCGCTTGGCTAGTATGTTTTTATCTGTTGCCAAGCTGAGCAGATCTTGCCTTGGCCTCTGGTGGCCAGTACATATCTGTACACCAGCTTCCTTGCTCCATAGGTGGCACAAAAGTGTTTTATGGCACTTTTGTAGTAGTGATGGGCCCATCCCTTATCTTGGCCAGAAGGCCATATCAAGTATCTGATCTGGTATCAAGGATCAGAAAAATTATATACAATTTAAATAAATACATTAGAGATGTATTTTACAGAGATGAACATACGAATGAATGGACTTAGATGAATGAATTAACTTAGATGAATGAATGGACTCAGAGTTCTAGGATTTCTCCAGGTACCAACACAAACCATAGAAATAAAGCACACATACAAATGGATTCACATCCCCCTCACAAGCAGCTTTTGTAACATGTACAGGTATAAGAATAGAATCAGCACATCACAGAAAACATCCAGAGCATGTTTTGAGGACCCAAGCGGCTTCCCCAACCTCGGCATGCCATCTAAGGCCCACAGAGGGTCCAAAAAACCCAGGACTTTTGGGGTTTGAAAAAAAAACAAGTAGAGATTTTAAGGCATTATAAGGGCTGCACACAGTCTTCCGCAGCCCTGAGAAGATCTCCCACCCAGTTGATTCGGTTGAGTGGACCATAAGTCCATAGGAGACCAGAGGCTTGCCGTGGCTGGATAGAGGCTGACTATGCCACCTGAAGACCCCTGCTCTAACATAGTAGTAGTAGTATGTGCTACTAATAGTGCTAGTACACAAAATAGTATTATGAGTAGGAATAATAGGTATAACATACCATTTCAGCATTATTAATATGAAGTACAGTGGTGCCTCGCTTAACAAGTGTTTCACATAACAAGCAAAAATTTCCAAGAAATCTTGCTTCACATAACATGTTCTGCTTCACTTAACAAGCAAGCATGCTATGGCCACGCATGCTATGCAGCTCTGATGCTCCACATGGAGGCTCTTTAAAAGGGCTGCCGGCCAGCGCTGCTGCCTCTAACTGTCCCCAATTCGGGGGGCAGTTGCCTGGAGGTGCCAGAGGCAGCTGCTCCTAACTGCCCCAAATGCCCCCACAGACCACCTTGAACCTCCAGCAGCAGCCCAGGTAAGCCTCCCAGGAAAGTGTCTTTGCAGTCTCCTAACTATGTCTACTCAGAAGTAAGCCCCATTGTGTTAAATGGGGCTTACTCCCAGGAAAGTGTGTTTGATTGCAGCCTCTTAACCATGTCTACCCAGAAGTAAGCCCCATTGTGTTAAATGGGGCTTACTCCCAGGAAAATGTCTTTAGGATTGCAGCCTAAGTAGACTTCATAGGATCATGCACATTGAATGCATGTTTTGAATTCAGTTCCAGTGTTTTGTCATCATTTTTACATCCAGTTAATATTTTTATATGAATATTTTGGGGGCTGTGGAACCAATTGTCTGAGTTTCCATTATTTCCTATGGAAAAATCTACTTCACTTAAAGAGCGTTTCACTTAACGCTTCAGGAACGAATTAAGCTCTTTATGTGAGGCACCACTGCATGTGGTTCAGATTTCTAGTCCCATCTCAGCCATAAGCTCATTTGTTGCCTTGATCTGGCTTCCTTTCCTCATCCTTTAAATTCATCCTTTAAAATGGGAATAAATGGATTAACCTACCTAGCAGGGATAATGTGAAGATAAACAAGGTAATGATGACAAATCTTTCAAAATGGGAACTATTACTCAAGGTCTATAGAATCCGGAATTGAATAGACTTCTGGCATGTTTACTTGAAACAAAGAAATGAAAAAAATAAAAAAGACCAATGATATTTTATAGGCTTTGCCCTTGTTCGCTTCTATGTTTATCTGGCCTATAAGAATTCTGGCCTGGATGATGGAGGAGAGGGTGTAACATCTATAAATGCACCTGGTATCCCTTCCTTTCCTGCTGTGCAAATTGATTTTTGTGAATTTATCTTCAGATTGATGCTCTGGAGCTCTTCCCTGCAATTGGGGGGTTTAAAGAGCTGTTGAACGCTATGGTGGAATTTGAAATTGCATGGAGAGATACAGCAAAAATCTCTTATCCCAGTTTATTTGGCTCTGCTAGATTGGGAGTGACACAATAAATATCTCAATGTAGGAAATCCACATTAAAGCTTAAATGCTCCTTGGCGTTACAGGAGAAAAAAATAATGGAGGGGGGAATATTGATTTGGAGAGGGGAGAGTGGGTGGGCGATTTTTTTTTTTTTTGTTTTTGTGGAACATAATCTATCCAAGTCTGTAAGCAGAAAGCTTACCTAAGCCCATGGTGTGCTATTTGACAGCTCTTGTTCATTTATGAATACCCAGAGGCAACTTGACCAGTGTGATAGAAGTTTTCAGATATTGTCACCTTGAGTTAGTGCCATGCAGAAGCTTCTCACAGTTTTTTTCCCCTTTTGCAAATGCTCCTAGCACTGTCAAAAAGTGCTTCCTCTTTTGAATAACTTTTCGCCACCCCTTTTGAAAATGTTTGCTTATTATGGTACTTTGCCAACAATTAACCCTCAGTTGCCCTCAGTTGCCCAAACTCTCTCTTGTAAGAAACTCCTAGAGAACACGTGCACAAAAATTAATACCCAGAATAACATACTCAAAAAACTAAGAGGATGAAGAAGGGGAGCCTCAGCCTCTACTCTCAGAGAGTTTAACTGGGGTCTTGTATCTACCCCTCACCCTACAATCCAGAGTAACTACGGGAGCACGTAAGAGACATTATGTGTACCTATAGTTACTGCACCACCTCGTGAAAACCAATGGGAAATTCATATTGCAATCCAGAGCAAATTGTTCTTGCACTGGAGCAAGGTCCCCGTAGCTACTCTGGATTGCGCCCTCAGTATGACTGTGTTGCCCCTCAAGAAAAACATTCATCACATTGTGTCTGAGTGTTCATTAAGTAACAGTTAAATCAGTTTCACTTGCCCAACATCAGATTTTTTTCAATATAGACCACTCTGTCCTTGAATGGCTGGGTGAACTGGACATTAACATTTGATTTACCATAAGTCCATGTATTTATTACACTACATAAGTAAATAGCAGCATGGAGTGGAATCATTTTGCCTAATCATTTTGCCTAAAGTAGAAGAAATAAATGTTGAAAGAAAGAATATTTAGCTTTTGTCTTTTCAAATGGCAACACAGTGCTTAACCATAACCGGATGCATGTTTTGTTCTAAAGCATTGGCATCCATCAGTCTCGAAAGACAATGGTATCATGCTCAACACTGTATGTGAAGCACAAAGGCTTCACATATTGATATGGAGGATAGGCTGTTACCCAAGTAGCAAATTCCCCTCTCCACGCCACTGAAATAGTCCAATGGAACGACAGAGCTGATATGATTGGTTCCAGCTGTGCCGCAGAGCTGGGCTAAGGAGAGGAGCTCACCCTGTTTTGAGGGGACCTTGGTATCAAACCCTGGCCTACTGGTTAACAGGCACAGTGTCTTAACCAGTTGCGCCACCCACAACCCTGATTTGCTCTATCCTGCAGCTTTAACTGGAATTTCAAAAAACTAAACTAAAGGGCAGTCTTAATGATTCCCTTAGGTGAAAAATGAATGCATGGTCAAATTTAAATTTATAAATAAGAATCAGCAGTGGGAACACCAAATCCTGAGTTGTTTCCCCAGGTTTGATCTGTGTTCGTGGAGCAATGCAGACTTGCACTGGTGATTGAGCTGCTGCTAGAATAATGAGGCACTTACCACTGGTTCATAATGAAAAATCTCTGTGCGGCATAAATAAAAGGTCATTTTCTAAATTTTTAATCTCATAAAGTGGACTTTGATATTACAGGTGAAGAGAAGGTTGTAGAAACTATCTTTTTTCCCTTTGCCATGTTCACCAGCTTGTTTCAAACTGCTTCAGCTCTCATGTAAAATATTTATTAGCCATATGTCACCAAGACATTGCTAACCATCACTAATTAGACTCAGCTGTTTCTATCTTCCTTCTCTTTCTTCAATGAAAAATAAAATAGTGAAAAAGTTAAATAAAATAGTTAAAAAGTTAATAGTAGGCTTTTCAGAATTTGGAATTGGGTGTACCAGATTCAGAAAAATGAGATCTGGGGCTAGGACAGGACTTGGCTCTGTTAAAAATCACACTGAACTGGAGGCTGTGGAGTTATCATTGCTTTGGTTAGTCCATCTATCCACCTCCATTCCTTCCTTCTCAGGTCAGGTGGGAGACCTGTCTAGAAGGTCAGCAGTCAGTTGGTGCTGCAGTATTCAGAATGTTACTAATCTAAGAACTAGTCTGTGGAAACTGTTATACAATCAACTTCCAGGCAGCAACTGAAGTTTTTTTGGTGGCAGGTTGGTTAGATGACTCTAATCCTTAAAGTCAGAATTCCTCCACCTGAACTGTGGAGAACTGTGGTGCAGTGGCATAATTTATGATCACATAACCCAAAGAATAAACTCAAAATGTTGCCCAGAAGTGATGTCACAACCAGAAGTGACATCATTTATGTCACTTTTGCCTAGGCTTTTAAAAAAAATAAGAAAATTGGGGGAAGACCTGCAACCTTCTCCTCTCCAACAGCTTACCACCCATTTGCTCTGCTGCCTCCCTCCCAGCTTGTGGTGTAGCTGAGGCACTTATTTGCTATATGGAATCAATTTTGTAGCATTCCCCCCAACAACAAAGTCAATTTTAATTAAGTAAATAATTAAAAGGTGTACCCTTCTTGGTTAGAGAAACTCTGCTAGAGCAAATAGGGATGGTTAAACTTTCCTTGCTAAATATAAAAGGAGCACAACTTAGCAGTTATCTCTTTACCTAGTTAGCAGGGGTAACTGCATAATGAAATAGGGAAATGATAGCTGAATCTTATTAACACCTTATTAATTCTATACAGGGCTGTGGAGGTGCAAGTGGTTCAATACTGTGCCTATTAGCAAGTGGCTAAGACACTGTGCCGGTTAACCAGCAGGCCAGGGTTTGAGACCCGGGTCGGCCCCACAAGACAGGGTGAGCTCCTATCCTTAGCCCAGCTCTGTGACACCAGCTGGATCCAATCGTATTGGCTCTGCCTTTCCATTGGACGAATTCAGTGGCGTGGAGAGGGGGGATTTGCTGCTTGGGTAATAGCCTATCCTCCATAACAATCTAACCCAGGCTTTCGTGCTTTGCATGCAGCGTATGCAGCGCTGAGCATGACACCATAGTCTTTCAAGACTGATGGAGGCCTGCTTTTTTTAAACCAGCAGGCCAGGGTTTGAGACCCAGGTCCTACAAGACGGGGTGAGCTCTTGTCCTTAACCCAGCTCCTGCCAAACTAGCATGTCAAAAGCATGCAAATACAAGTAGATAAATAGGTACCACTTTGGTGGGAAGGTAACAAAGGTCCATGCACATGCAAGCCACATGTTGGGCAACGCACTATGGTTCTAGAAACAGAGATGAGCACAGCACCCTACAGTTGGTCATAACGAGCTGTATAACCTGCAGGGTCACCTTTACCTTATAGTTCCATACAGTATCTGAGTATCATAATTACATCTCATTGGCTTTCAGAGTAATCAGTTTCATAGGTCAATTTAGTCTTAAGAAAATCCACTTTTTGTCCCATAGGCAGTTGGTGTTTTCATTTTCTGATCATAAAATTTGATAGAATACAGATATTCCAATGGAGTTTCATTGCATGAAATTGCCTTTCTAATGATATATAACATGATGGTATTATTATTCATACATACCCCATTTTTCACAATTTTAGCTACTAGTGTCAAGCTCAGCTTGTTGCCCTCTTTAAGCTTGTTATCTGGTACAACTGCAATGCCTTGCAGTCCTTAGCTACGCCACTGCTGGGGGGTCTTATATGACCAATAATATTAAGGGACACTTTCAACACCCATCACTGGTGATATGCTGATGCTAGAGCCCTAAAATTGGGATGAGAATACAGGTAGGTATAGCAGTAAAGGAAAGAGGAGGAGAAGAAACCATCCTGTCTCGCTGCCCCAGATACATTCATCTCCATCATCGTCTGTATATCTCAACTTTATTCTCCACCTACCAGGCCAGCGAGGCCATGCTTGCTGATTCTTTTCACTCTACAACATACTCAAATTCATTGCCATTGAAGCAGAACATCCCATTTGCTCTGCTTTTTCTACCCTTCATCAAAGAAATTCCTGTGCATTATTCTTTTTGTTCATTGTGGTTAATCATAGAGACAGATTAGGATTTCTCTTGTAGCACCTGTCAGACTTAACATGAAAGACCTCTTTGCCTAGAGCTTAAATGGCATCAGGAGAAGTACCGGAGCTCATTAACATCATCATATAGGCCTAATGACATGCATTATTTCCAAGTTTTTGTTAAGGGCGATGTTATATTTGGTTTGCTTAATGACACCTTTGTATTTAATTAACTTTTAATTGTTTTAGAAATCAAAAGAAACAGGCCTGTTCTCTCAGTGAATTTCTTAATGGAATTTCTCTCTGTAAAGCTAAGAGCCAAGAAACTTGGCCAAACTCAGCCCTCAGCTTCATCAAAGTGCCTGCCAAGGGTCCAATATATTGTTTAAGTGTTCTCGTTCATATGGTATTATCCACGAACATGGTGCTTTTCAGAAGGAGATCCCTGTCCTGAAAGGCTTACAATCTGGAACATAAGACTCCGGGGAGATCCAGGCAGGATAACCATATGACCAGAAAAACCCAGATTTGTCTGGATTTTTAGCCTCCTGCCCGGGAGTCCTACATTTTGGCTTCACTGTCCTACATCTTGAAACTTTGTGATAGTGCACAGTACCCCATCATGCCATATGTCGTTGGATTCATATTGAAGAGCAGAATCCAATGCAATAATCAGTTTTGAGATATCTCTTTCCTATCAAAAGTTATGGTCAAAAAACAAAAAAACAAAAACAAAAAATACACTTTTTGGCAATTTTTTTAAGCGGGTAGGAATTTTGGCCTGGGATTAGGAATTTTGGCCCTGGGGTTCAGGAATAATCTGGTCACCCTGGATCCAGGGGTAGAAAATGGAAGCAAAGAATAATATGCATTTCAGAACAGAGTTTTGGTTTTCCATTCTTCCCTTGTCCATTGGCACGCATTTCAGTTTAGTCAGTTGGACGTCCAGACTTGGCTCCTGTAAGTACATTGTGAATACACCTTATTGAAACAGTCTCTAATTAGAACTTAGTAAAAGAAAAATAAGTAAGAAGATTAATTCTTTGTCCTGAGTAGTCTTGCCAAGAGTATAACTCTTAATTAGCTAGATCTGGCAAACATAATTATTCAGCGTGTCAAAAATCAGCTTAAGTGCCTTTCATAAAACTCTTTTCTTGACAGGGCAATAGTAATTTTCAACCACAGGGAGCCCAACTGTTCAAAGCATCTTTGCTTTTGTTAAAAACTGTTCAGTTACTGTTCAAGGCCTTTTCACAGGATTTCATTCCTTCCTTACTGTTTATGATCATTTTTAACTATATTAGCAAAATGTTGTGTCTGCCTGCACAGGTATGCTGTGGTTAGGCTTAGAAGTTGAGTACCTGAAGGATTATTTACTCCCAGGTGACCCTGCTAAATATTAAGATCATCTGAGCTCCCCTGCATTTGTAGACAGGTAAATAATGAACGGACACAGAGCCTTTTCAGTTGGTGCATTTTTGCATTCTCTTCCCAGCAGCAGACAATACCTTAATTTTATTGTTTTGCAACCCTATCCTATCACCCACCATTTAATACAGCCATATCACCATAGTTAAATGGGGCAATTCTGAAATTTTCCTCTGGATGGAGGAACATTCATTCCTTTACTCAGTGGTTTGCTGCCCTCTTCTACTCAGCCTTGGGAAAAGGAATTGAATCATAAAGGGGGATATATTAAGGGTGCCATTGCCCCTTATAATACTGCCTTTTCTAGCCATGATCCACCCTCTACTCACCCTGTTATCTGCTCTGTTCCATCCGCTTCCCATCTCTCCCCCCCCACCCCCACCTTTAGCATGGACTTACTAGTTCAGGGATCCCTTCCCTATTTGCCACACCCAGGGCATATGGATCCGGCAAACACTGTTTGTAGCTGTGCTGAACACTTTTGTAGGAACAGCTACAAAGGATAATGAAGCATACCTTTTCACGTAGGTATGCTAATTTTGGCCGGTATAAGACCTTCTTGGATTGGTCTGTGAGTGGGTAATCAAATGGAAAATGCCCTGGAAACATTGGGGAGTTTTAGAGACAGCCACATGTGTTCTGAACTACAGGATGAAGAGTGGACAGCACTAACCCTTTCTTTGGTAAATAACTCCTCAGGTATTTGCTTGCACTGCTCTTAAGTGATGGGGGGAACCTGACTTTAGATCTTTAGGAAAGACTGTGGTCCACAATATGTAGACAGCGTGATAAATGGGGAATAAATTGTGCCAGCAATTGCATGTTTATGTCTCTGCTTAGGGAATGCAATCTCATTTAGAAGCCTTTTATTGCAAACATTAAAAAATGAGAACAAAATATAACTTGTGTGATTACTCAGTGCAACAAATATTCAGCTGTTCAGCAAATTTAATGATTCAGACAGATAAGATTTCCAATAATATGGGAGACAAAATAGACAATACAACAATGTGGAAAAATTAAGAGCATAACCTATTTCTGCTGTGCACCCTCTTAAGTGCCTTTCTCTTTCCCTTTCTTTTCCCATCCTGGTCCATCTGTGGTTCATGTCCGGGCATGATGCTGAACTGCTGGCAAGGGGAGATTGCACCTTGTCATCCTCTCAGCACTTGAAATTTCCTTGACTGTTCTGCACTGTGTTGGAGAAGGGTTCTGGTGTTTGTGGTTTGTGGTTCCAGCAAGAATTATTGATTTGGGGGGGGGAGTGGGGGGATCTGCTTTAACTGTTGTATATGATCTGGCTACAAAGTTGTTTTTAATATGTTTTATGTATACTTATTTTTCTGTATATTTATGCATTTTATCTTCTTTCAATTGTTGCAAGCCGCCTTGAATCGCACTTGTGGGAGAAAGGAGGGAAATATATAAGTAAATAAATAAGTAAATAAATAAATATGAATATTTAGCTGTTATTGGGATGAATTTGGGCAAATTTTGGAATTAAAGGAAAAGTTTTTCCACCCTTTCTGATCCCCAGAATTAGTCATACTGTATAGGGCAGTGGTCTTCAAGAAACTCTTTTCCATGAATGTTTCTGATGAGGGCACTGCACAACTGCATTGGGAATGCTGATCATTGTATAGAGAGGATTCAAGGCATATTTTATAGGGTTTGTGCACTGGCCTAACCCCACCCCCAGGAGTGTCACAAAAGTGTTTTACGGCACTTTTGTGACACCTTCAGGCCAGCATGGGACTTGTGCTAGGATTTGAGCTGGCCTAACCAGGGTTTAGGATTGCAGCCTCATTTTTGTGCCATTTTACAAGTTCATTTTGTTGTATTCTGATCTTGAGAGAAGGGTTTGGGACTGCAAATCACCCAATTTCACTTTAATATCATTTTCTTCCATTGCAGTGAATTCTTTCAATCCTCTCTGTATCTTGTAGTTCTCACTGGCACTCTATAAAGCAATGGAAGCAACATTATTATTAAATTACACATTTTATTGTGACTGTGGTCAGAACTGGAGAATTGCTATCCAAAACAGCCTTTGACTTTATGAACTACAAACAGATGCAAAGAAGCTTGAACAGTGTTTTGCCAGAGGCAATGGTTCTTTTTTGGATACAGAGGCAATGAAACACACCATATTGGATTTATTAATTGAATGAAGATACAAGCAAAATAATACAGACAGCTTACACCAGTGGTTTTCAACATTTTCTATCTATAGCGCACTGACAAGGCACTAAAATTGTTAAGGCACACTACCAGTCCTATGATAATTAACAAGCCATACCATACTGCTGGTGGAGGGTTCACATTCCTTAATGGCGCTATTAATAAATAATATTATCTAATAAATAAATTTTCCAAACTCCCATGGCACACCTGTGAAAATCACTGGCTTATACGATTTCTGCCATCAAAAACACCAAGATAGCAGATGAACTTTAAAAGGTAGTGCATATAGCACATTTACAGGGATGCTTTATCAATGATCTGATAGCCATTATTTTGGAGCATTATGATCAGCAGTTAGTGACTTCTTGTAGTCATAGAGCATGACTTCCTTCTAGGACAGAGGTCGGGGAACAGGGGTATAATATCCCAGATGGGGTAATTTTGAGATTTCTGGGGGTAACAGCGCTGCCAGATTGACCATGTCTCATTTGTTCTGGGCTTTGCGTGCTGCTGTCCTTGGTGCTGACCGGGCGGGTCATCTTCTGTTATCTCCTTCCTATCTCCCCACCTCTCCTGCTTCCTGTGGCTGGTATCAGAGCCTCCTGCAGAGCTTGCCAGAGCACATCCACATTGCTGGTCCCCAGAGAACAGGAGCAAAGAGCGGAATGTGTGCGCAGGCTTCCCCGGAGGTGGGGAATCAGCCTGAGCTCCCATTTCTGCTGGTGAGAGGACAACACTTGAGAAGACATCCATCTCTGAGCTCCTCAGTAGAGGCCATTTGGTACACCACTTCATGGTCTCACTGCTTGCACCTATCAAGCTACTACCTTCTTCTCCACTGACTCAAGGTAAAGGAGAAGGCACTTGGAGGAAACTGGCTGGGGTTTCAATCTCTGTGCACATCATGTGCATATGATCTTAAATAAAACAAAGGCACAGATCCTAGTTTGGGCCAGCTCAGAAGTAAACCCCCTTAAATTCAGTGGGGCTTACTCCCAGGAAACTGGCTGGGGTTGCAGCCTCTGTGATCTTAAATAAAACATAGGCACAGTCTGAGTGCCATCCTAGTTTTGTCTACTCATAAGTAAACCCTCTTAAATTCAGTGGGGCTTACTCCTTCAAAAAATATTGAATAGATTCAATAAAATTTTGAATTTAAATTATTAATAATATATGATTTCCTTCCTTTCAAATCAATCGGGTAATGACGGCGTATCTAAATTTATTTTGGGGTAGCAGGTTAAAAAGTTCCCCAACACCTGTTCTAGGACATTGTCAACAGTTCAGAGCTTAATGGACCAACTCCCTAGGCAGCAGCATCCTGTGATAGAGTATGAATAAAAATATTTATAAAAATGTGAACACTCGTAATACACTAGAAAAAAGCATACTCGCACTTCCCTATACGACATCCCCTCAGGGCGCATCAACACCCCATGTGCAACTTTTCCCATGCGCAACTTTCCCCAATGTGCCTGAACTCCTCACATGCAACATCACCCATCTGCATCAGTCCCCCATGCGCAACTTCCCCATGCGCATCATCCCCTCTGCGCAACTTCCCCCCATGCGCAACTTTCCCCCCATGTGCAACTTTCCCCCCATGCGCAACTTTCCCCCATGTGCATCAGTCCCCCATGCGCATCAGTCTCCCATGCGCAGCATCCTTGCCAGTGCAACCTCTTCCTCCTAACAACATCCCCCCGGTGCACCAGGCACTGAGCACCAAATGGGCTGGTTGTTGTTCAGTCTCCCATGTTAAGTATAGGACAAAAACACGTTGCCCCCTTTTCAGCCCCTGAAGGCTTAAATGTCTCCAGATGGTTCTTGGTGGGTGTTCAGAGGACAGAAGGATCCCTCCCAGAATTCCATGCTTCAGGCCCAGTAGTTGGGGTGGACTGTTGATGAGTCAGCAATTCTCCAATGCAAAGTATAGGGAGGAAAATGCGTTGCGCTCCTTTTCACCCCCTTCTGGTTGGAATTTCCAAAAATTGGTTCTTAGTGCACCCCTCTGTCACAGAAGGAACACCCACCCCAAATTTCATGCTTCTAGGCCCACCGGTTTTGGCAGGGCGGTGATCAGTCAGTCAGTCAATGACTTTTCTCTTATATATTAAAGAAGCAACAATATGTAACAACAACCACAATAGAAACTGAATATCAAGGTGGCAGAAGCAACAGAAGAGGTTAATATTTTGAAAAGCCTATCCTAATAGTTGATCAGAAGCATTTAGAAGCAGTTGCAGGTTCTGCAATTCTCTCAGGGCACATTCCAGGAAAGGTGGATCCTGTTTCCAGGTCTCATTGAATGTTCTCTAGGTTGAGGAAAAAAAAGGGATGTGAGTGACAGATGCATGTTTCTATGTTGTTTCTATGCACGTGCAGTGACCCTTGTGTGATCACTCAAGGATCACAGTCTGAGCATGGACAGATTCTTCTGAATCATATATCTGAGGTCATCTTGATTTCCAAGATGGTTATAACCTGACTCATCACAGGAATTTGAGTGGCTGTGATTGATCTACTCACATGGACACACATTGTCATGTGTTCCCTCCTAGCCCATGAGCCCAGCAGCCCTGCACACTCATGAAGGCAATTGTGCGTTGAACTGCCACACGAACAATCACATGAAGATATACAGATATCTTACACTGCCAGATGTTTTAAGTAAAACATCATTCAATCATTAGGTCATTATTGCAGAAGAAAGAGCCATGAGAATAACTGACAATGCAGGTGCACAGTTCTCAGCAGTGAAGAGGCAAAACAGCATCTGCAAGCTCCTCTTTACCTCCCCCCAATCTTCGGCAAGTGCCCTGAGTCTTATCCTCAGTGGGATGATTTGACTGAAAACCAATTAGAAAAACCATAAAAGCTGCTCCTATATGGAGTTACAAAAACACTACACATGCCAAATAATCAGACACTTCTCTGTACAGGGAAAGGTAATTTTCCAGTTTCACGGCCTTTAGGGATCGTAGCACTGCAAGATGCGGATTATCAGCAAACAGCTCATGATCTCTGTATCTCTTTTTCTCTCACCCAAGTAAGAAATGTTTGAGTCAGGGTGCAATCCAGAGTAACTGCAGGGAGTCCTTGCTCCGGTGTAAGAACAATTTGCTCTGGATTGCAATATGAATTTTCCATAGGTTTTCACTAGTTGGTGCAGTAACTACGGGTACACGTAATGTCTCTTACGTGCTCCCGTAGTTACTCTGGATTGTAGGGTCAGTCAGAAACATTTTAGCAAAAACATATCCTTGTGAAGAATGGTGGTCCATAGCATCATATTATATATGTACCAGGGCTACGATAACTATACAGTCAAAGACATGTGCTCTGGGATTACAGCCATGAGATGTGAGACCAAGTTTGTATTTGCTATTTTTCTAATGAGTTACTACTCATTAAAATGTGATGCATCGTGCAAGAATCCTCAAGGGATAGCAGCTAAGAAGGATACAAGGAGTCCTTGGGCTAACTTGTGCTTTAAAGCAGACAAGGTGGAGTCCATAGCTACATCAAAGATTGAGTGAGCAGAGTGATGGTTTAATTGAGGCTGGAGCTGTCACCTGGACTCTTAGGCTGCAGTCCTAAACACACTTTCCTGAGAATAAGACCCATTGAACACAATGGGGCTTACTTTTGAATACACATGGTTAGGATTGTGCTCTCTAACTATCCAGAAAACCTTGGGGCTTTGCTCAGTCTAAACTTCTCCAGGTATGCAAATAATGAAATAAATAATGAATCCAGACAGCTTCTCAGAAGAGGACAAAGAACAATTTGTCGAATTAAACATTCTCTTTTTGATTTAGGGCCTCAGTGTCTATAGGAGTGATATTATCCTTCACTGGAAGGTTCTAGTTGCTACTCATAACTGATTCAAATCTCTGAGAGTTTGTAAATTCTCCTAAAATATACTGCTACCATGCAAAGCAACCATTTTTGTGTGTGCATGTTTGTGTGCAGGTGTGTCTAACATCTGATATTATTTCATGAAATATTAGGTAAAATTCAATGGTAAACCCAGCTCTCTCACATTGTGCCAGGTTCTAGCAGTTTCACGGAACCCGGCATCCCACAAACTGTTTGGAGGGGAGGGGCGACTCTTCCCTCTCTTTTATTTTAAAGATAGGTCTCTGAAGTTGTGATCAGAAGATGGCAGTGGCTGCCAAGGTAGTCTTTGGTCTCAGTGATGTGATATATTAGCGTTTCTGTTCCACTATAGGAGCCTTCCCATAACCATCTGAATGAGCAACACTGTTAAAGTGTTCTGAGTTCAAGATGTGACAAATGTATGGTCTGGAGCAAAAAAAAATTTTAGGCTTGTGTTTAACTGCAATAATATATGGCCATAGTAACAAACCATTGCAAATCTGTGGTTATTACTTGAAACCTTTTAGAGGTGTAGAATCTTAAAAGACTACTCTTGCTATGTATTATTCTGATACTTCAGCTGTCAAATAATAAAAGAGATTCATCAGATAAGAGTCAATTTTGGTTTTTTTTTTTTTTTTGCAAAAGAACATTTGTTGCAGTCTCCAGTTTCTTTCCTGTGCTCTTTCTATACATCCTTTTAGGCCTACCACAATACTTTGTACATATTACACTGTACAGGTTTACAGTAATCCTTCTGTGGTTTGATACTTAATAGAATACCTTCTTGTCTACAATAGTATTAATAAAAAAGCAATAATAGAACTAATTATGAATGCAGGACAATACAGTGTTGTTCTCTCTTTGCAGCATTTCTCTCTTGAGAATGTTATGATGCTTCTGCAGAGAGACTGCCGTATTCGTTTGGAATTCAGCACTAGAAATTAAAGAAATTGGCCTTTTCCTAGTATTCCTTATCATCATTTCATAATCAGAGATGAATAGGATGTTGTTGACAACACCTGGCCAAGCTAGACAAGATAAATTCTAGAGTTATTGTGAATGCTTTTGCTCAAAGAGTCTAGATCATATGTGATTTGCTTTGCCAATGATGCCACTGAGGTGGAGCATCTCTGTATGTCTCAGTATTCCCCACAGATCTACTACCACAGTCCAATTGATCCTACAGGTGAAGCAATGTGAGAAGATTAGTTAACACAAATCTTTTGTCAGTAACCCATCTGGGTAGGGCCCAAAGCTCATCAGTCTGAATTGATTGAATATCGGTTCCCTGAGGGCCCTATCCTCTCCCTTCCTCCCCAACCAAACATCCATGCAGCAGAAGAGAGCAATACATCCTACAAGAGATGGCAGTCCTAGGAGCTGCTTCTGAGAAGACAACATTTAAACATAAGTAAGCCTCTGAGTCCCAGTTGAGCCCACTATGTTCTGCACTAACGAACATAGTCTGTGTTGACCTAGTTGAGGCAATCTGGTCTGGGAAGGGTTTTGAATTTAGTGGATGCCATTGTTGAACCTGCCCTCTTCCTGAACCATGTCTGCTTTCCTCCTTGCCTCTCTGTTGCTGCTCCATTTCACCCACTTCCATCTTGTTCCACCAACCCCATCAGCTTACCTGGGTCAGCATGTCTGAAGTGAGCTGTTGCCATGTGCAGAGCTTCTCTGGCATTACCACTGGCATTCCAGAAACACACAGATTTGCACACAAATGGTGAGGATTTTATGTTTTATGTAAAGCAGTCTCCACGAGTGAACCAGCACAATAGGATTGGACTAATCCTACCAATCTAATAGGTATGAGTTGAGTAAAGAAATGTTGCAGGCATAGAATATGCTAAAGCAGTGATTTTCAACCAGTGTGTCATGGCACACTGGTGTGCCATGGATAGTCCTCAGGTGTGCTGTGGGAATTTGGGGATTGACATTCATTAGTAGGAAAATTGTGTTATTTGAACAATCTGGTGTGCCTTGTCAGTGGTAAAAACAATTGATGGTGTGCCTTGGCAATTTCAGTTCCTGGTTAAGTATGCCGTCAGATGAAAAAGGTTGAAAATCACTGTGCTAAAGGAAGATGAACTAATGCAGTGCACATTCAAGGCAGATGAACTAACAGCACAATCATAAGTATGTCTACTCAAAAGTAAGCCCCATTGTGTTCAGTGGGTCTTACTCCCAGGAAAGTGTCTTTAGGATTGCAGCCTAAAGCAGTGGACATCTTGGCTGAAGCATGCAAGGCTACCCTGGCTTCCTAACATCAAATAACCTGTAGAATTTCCAAGACTATGGCTCACCTAACTCAAGAAGCTTATATGGAGTTGTCTGTATAAGTGAGAAGAATGCTAACATCGTTCCAGTCTGAGTGATTTCAGAAGTGATTTTAAAAGGGTGAGGATTTTGTTTACAGCTCCATGAAACTAATATCTGACAGCAATCATCAGAATGTTTCATCCTGCAAAATATGAAAAGCATGGAGGAACAAGAGGTCTGAGGGATCAGACAATATGGGTGCAATCCTAAGAAATTTAGGCCAGCCTAACTCACCTACCCTATCTTTCTGTGATGGTGTGGGAAGGCTGGCATGTGCCTGTGCATTGGCCTAACCCCTTTCCCCCAGGAATGAGGCAGAAGTGTCTTACTGCACTGTTGTGACACCCCCAGATCAGCATTGGACTTATGCTGGAGCTTAGGTTGGCCTAAGTGAAGATTAGAATTGCAGCCTATACGTACTATATGTTACCAACAGATTTCATAATTAAATAATTCTCTTGTTCTGAGGGACAAAATAGATTTGCTCCCTAGTGTTTTTAGTTTTCTGTGCTGTGAGAGGATCTATGATTGTACTGTAACAGCTCCCCTGACGAAATGAAAAAGGGGTTTGCAAGTACACTACACTGCGTGGGCCTAGTACTAAAAGCTCCATCTAGGAATAATTATATGTGGTTCAGTGTTAATTTTTAAATTAGTGGTTTTCTAGTCGTCTTGATCTTAAGGGAAAAGAAAATGTAAGAATTTTGAAAATATTCTGTATTTCGATATTGAAACGGATGAGAGCTGCCCTCACTCTCAACATTATGATATCATGTAGTCAAATTTGGTTGGCTGTATGGTTATATCCAGACCCAGTGATCACTGATTTGCTAGATTACATAGCCAGTAAGAACTCTCTTTTTATAAAAGATAAGTGTACCCGCATTGCGGGAGTAACATTTCTCCATATGCAATCCCCCCACGGCGCATAAACACCCCATGCACATAAACACCCCATGCACAACTTCCCACCATGTGCAACTTCCCCCATGTGCAACATCCTCCATACGCAACTTTCCCCGTGCGCTTCATCCCCCCGTGCGCTTCATCCCCCCATGCGCTTCATCCCCCCATGTGCAACATCCCCCATGCACCACATCTCCCGTGCGCAACTTCCCCCGTGTGCAACTTCCCCCGTGCGCATCATCCCCCATGCACAACTTCCCCCCATGTGCAACTCCCCCTCATGCGCAACTTCCCCATGCACAACTTCCCCTCATGCATATCTTTCCCCTTGTGCATCTTTCCCCATGCGCAAGTTCCCCTCATGCTCAACTTCCCCCCATGCACAACATCCCCCATGCTCAACTTCCACTCATGCTCAACTTCCCCTCATGCTCAACTTCCCCCATGCGCAACTTCCCCCCATGCTCAGCATCCTTGCCAGTGCAACCTCTTCCTCCGAACAACATCCCCCAGTGCACCAGGGTCTGAGCACCAAATTGGCTGGATGTTGGTCAGTCTCCCATGTCAAGTATAGGACAAAAACATGTTGCCCCCTTTTCAGCCCCTACAGGGTTAAATTTCTCCAGATGGGTTCTTGGTGGGTGTTCAGGTGACAGAAGGAACTCCCAGAATTCCATGCTTCCAGGCCCAGCAGTTGGGCCAGAATGTTGATGAGTCAGCAATTCTCCAATGCAAAGTATAGGGAGGAAAACGTGTTGTGCCCCTTTTCACCCGCTTCCCGTTGGAATTTCGGAAAACCGGTTCTTAGTGCACCTCTCTGTCACAGAAGGAACACCCACTCCAAATTTCACACTTCTAGGCCCACCGGTTTTGGCAGGGCAGTAATGAGTGGGTGAGTGAGTCAGTCAGTCAGTGACTTTTCTCTTTTTTATATATATAGATATGAAATCTGCTGCTGAACAGGGAGCAATGAAATTGTATTCAAGAGTAAAATTATATTAAAATGGTGCAAGTAAACCAAGGATATAATTTCAGAGAACATTTCAGGTTCCTGATGCCTCAATCCATAATACCTTGCATTGTGCCAATGGAGTATACTTCAATTGCAAAACAGCAGCTGTAAACCTGCACTTCTGGGCTGCTTATAGGGAGGCCAGAGTGGCCAAAGACCTGCCAAAATAGGTAAGGTCTTTGAATGTGTTTGAACAGGGGACACAGTGGATAGTGACACATGTAGGGAGGTGGGTGAATGAGGCTTTGGATGCAGCAGGGTTTGGCAGTGGCAGCAGCACATACCAAATCCAGATTGCCTTCCTAGGCCTGATCTGCTTTCATGGATCATAGTGGGTGCTGGGGTTGCCCTTGTCCAAGGTGATAACTGTCCTTTTACTCTAGGTAAAATTTTCCTTTTACTCAACTAGTCCAAAATCCCTCATTGGACACAGGGAAAGCCATACCAGATCTGTAATTTTCACAGCATCACCACGTAGGTTAAAGTGGCTGTTGTGGAAGCCATGAATGAATAGCTTGACCTAATGAGGAAAATAAAAAGGAACACGAACTCTGGAAAAAGAAATGTATAAACTGATACAGGAGGCAAAGAAAGACTTCAAGGAGTTTATGACCAGCAAAATATAGCTCTCATCAATAACCAGGATTATTGGAAGCTACTTTGAGAAGGGGCATGGAGAGTGAAGGGCAGCCCTCTCACTTTTATTAGAATGAATTGCAAACAAGTTCAGATTCCAGAACCACTCCCTCTTCAGATTTTAATTACTCTGGATTGGCAAAAGAGGAGAGTGGGAGAGACCTCCCTTCAGGGACTGGATTTATCCTTGCAACCTGCAGTTGCTGATCAATATTCTAGGAACTCTCCATTTTCTTTTAGAAAATTAGGCAAAAGGGGATGTCAAGGAAGCATTTGTGACAATTCCTTCTGTTGATTTTTGCTTTTCTCTGCCTCCTGCAATGTAGTGCCATGCTGTATTCCTTACGAATATGAATGAGAATCTCATTATATTTAAAGCTCAGTGATGCTGAGGTATATTATTAAAGTCAGAATCCTAGCTAATATCATTACTTATGAATGTAACCTTCTGCTTTTGACTTTGCCTGCTTACCCAGCCTTCTGCTACTTTCATAATGTGAGCTTTTCTTATAGCAACTGGACCAACATGAAGCTTGTGTCCATACAGGCTTTCCTCTTGGCTTCCTTTGTTTTCTCACCAGCATGCCCTTGGAGTTGTGCATGCATTTGTTCCCTTTATAGTCCAAGAACTGGCATTGGTTACCAAACTGTAAGCCATGGTTCTCTGAGGAACCACAGAAATTAGCCAGAGGAGCAATGGAATCCTCACAAAAACCCCACTGCTTTCTGTAGTGTTTAAAACTATGTGCCCTAATCAGTGGTGGGCACCAGCAGGTTCACACCTACTCTATAGAACCGGTTCTTAACAAGAGATAGTACATATAAAGTTTAAAAATAGCCATTTAAAAGTGGCTGCCAGATGGACAGAGAACCGGTTCTTAATTTCTTTGAAGCCCATCACTGGCCCTAATGGAAGCTGTGGCCAATGATCTAGTAGTTCAAGGAAGCTGCCTCGTCAGAAAGGTTTGGGAACAACCAACTTACTGTCTTGGGACCTGCGGATGCACATTCAGAATCCCTAGAGGGGCTTCTCCGAGCCTCTTAATTCTTAATAAGGTAATAAAACATATCTTCTGTGTTTTTTTAAATAAAACTGATAGTAAGTAGGGAAAGAATCCCTGCCAGCCATGCCTGGTTGAAGTTTGCCCTGCTGCCTTTATATATACCGGCCACAGCTGTTGGGTGCAGCACTCATTCCCAATTCAACCAAGAGCCAGTGCTATCCAAAACTCCTCTGTGGTCACATGGCCACCATGACTGCACAGAACGCTGTTTACCTTCCCACAGAGGTGGTACCTATTTATCTACTTGCATTTGCATGCTTTGGAACTGTTAGGTTGGCAGGAGCTGGGCTAAAGATGGGACCTCACTCCATCTTGTAGCACCCAAGTCTTGAACGCTGGCCTGCCAGTTGACAGGCACAGTGTCAATTGATATCAATTGTGGTTTTGGGTTTTTTGTTTTTTTTTGCTTTTTGTGGTATTCTAAGGCCTGCAGTTTTTGCATGCCTCAGAAATCCTCCAAGCCCAACCATAACACAATGCCAGTCAGGTTTGAAGGGTGGGGAATCCCAAAAACCATGGGTCTCAATATCCACGTTTCCATATTCGTGGGTTCCAGGTATGGAACCCTTGTTGATAATAAGGGCCTCTTATTTTTTAATGGACTAAATGCACTTTGTGTTGAGCCTGAGTGTAGTAGTTCTAGTGCATGAATACTATCTGATACATTTTCATAGGAGTCTGTAAGTCTCTTTGAGTGTACAAGAAGAATGAGGGAATTTAAAACATTTTAAATAAAGTAAACCATAGAAGCAAACAAACAATGAGCTTTGCTACTTCTTCCAGAATTAATTTACTTGGATTGAAAAAAGCATGCAATCTTTTATGTGTGCATTCTAAAGGGATTTTCCCATTTGCAACAGCTCGGCATGGTTATATCTGAGCAAAATGGTTTTCTTTCGTGCAGATGCTGTTGAGTAAATATGCAATAATTTGAGGCTGAATATCAACTCTATGCTGGAAGCAACACCTAATGGCATCACAATCAGCTTGTGGTGCAGCAGGAGATTAAGGGGAAAAAACTGCGGAAATGCAAAAGGCCTAGTTATCCTATTTGGAGTCAATTGCCTTGCCAGATCTAAGCCCTCTGACTCTAATGGTGACCTGCCTCCCCTGTTGCTTTAGAAATTAATTCATGTTTAGTAATAGCTCAAGGACAGCTAAGTGTGATAAATGCAGAGGGATCAGTGCTCAAAATGCTGTGATGACTCTGGACATGATGGGTTTCCTAAGGGTAATTCAAGTGAGCACAATTGTGCTCAATTAGCCAGTGCAGTGCGGCGCTCTGTTTTAGCTTAACCCACCATATAATGTTGCAGTGAGTTTACTGCTGCAACATTCCTCTGCTTACTTATTCAGGAGTGGAGTTTGTCCCACTGAACATTTAAAGAAAGTAAGCTGATATTTCAAGGGCAAGGATATTTATGGTTTAAAAGCAGTTGGTTCCAGCTGGTAACACCACATCCCTTCCTCACCTAAACAAGGCATGGCCATCCTCTAAACCCCACTCTTGTGGACTGCACAGCTTTTCCCACTCAAGATTCCCCTTGTCTCACAGAGGATATTTCATGGTAATTATTACCCTAAGGGAAACAACACCCATCAGCATGCTTTTTTAAAAGAAGAGGTTATTTAAAAGGTATTGTGTTAGTGTTTTATCAGTTCAGTTGTGTCTGATATTGATGACTTTATAATTATAAACAATATTATTACAGGTGGAGTCTTGGAATCCATTGGGATCCATTCCCAGATCTCTGCTGTACAAAAAGCAAATGGATAATGAAATCCATGTGCTCTGATTAACAGGAACTCTAAATGCAACTGGAACCTCATTCTGGTCATCTTCAGAGCCTTCCTGCTTGTAGCTTCTACAGGCCTCAGAAAGGCTCCCAGATGCCATCAGAGAGCATTTCAGGTGCTGTCCAGGAGCTCAGCTCTTGGCTACCACCACAGGTTCAGAACCCATGGTAAGTTAAAATTTTGGATTTTGAATCTACAGTTCAGGGTCCTGGACCTGCATTGTTGTTATGGTGTTTTACCATTTGACTTGAAATAATTGACTAGCTTGATCCTTTTAAAATTTTCCTTTTTTAATTATTTATTTGTTACTATCTGCAAATTCTCCCATTCTATCTGTTGGAGTCAGGAAGGAGCAAACAAGGGGTACATGCCTGCTTATTCTTGTCATTTCATACTATTAGATGGGATACAGAAACGTTCAGCCCCATCCTATGCAAAACATCTCTTATACTGGCACAGGCTGCTGTGAAGGACCTGTGAATATCCCAAAGCTCTAGTATTCAACAGGCCAACATTTGATAGGCTGTGCATAAGGACCATAATTCAACAGTACAATAATCCTCTTCTGATTTCTTCAGCAAACTCCAGTACTGATGATAATTTTCTATCATAGTGGTTCCTAAACTGTGGATTCTGGGGATCCACTGTTGGATCATGACCTGGTGACCTGTGGGTCGCCAAAGATCAGATAACTAATTGCATCAAGCCCTACGGCAATTGAAAAACCAGATATTATAGCTGCTAATTATCTGACAAAGAGCTAACCTGCAATTTGGAACACAACTGCTAACTGCCCTGCAAGGAGTTGAGCTCCTGAGGTTTGCAAGCATGAGTACATACAGGGTGATAAATATCTGTCATTATAAATCAGTCTATCAATCAGTAACATATTAATGATTTTTACAAACTTTAAAAAGCCTGGTAAACCTAGGCTGGTCTCAATAGAGTGTTGTTTTAAAAAATGGGTCTTGATGGTAAAAAGTTTGGGCACCATTGTTCACTTTATGATGCTATCAGATATGTTAGAACCTAGAACTATTAGCATATCTTCAAAAATATGGAGTGTTTTCTAGTGTGTAATTTCTTCGTATATTTAATTTTTTTGTTATAATCATGGAATGTTTCTGAACTTCCCTATCCTTTCTGGAAATTCGTTATCCTCATCTTGAAAGAGCCTCTGGCTTGGCTTTTATAATCCTCTGGCCGGGGATTGGTCTAGGTGAGCTTATTGGTCTTTTCCAACTTTATGCTTTTTTTATTAGCAGAACATTTCAAAAGTGAAATCTCTTCCTGACTCAGATGAGGTAATTGTGGATATTTTGAGCTATGCTCTAATGAGACAGAAAAAGCACATGTTTTCCTGCTATGTTAACTTCACAGCCCAACCATATGGTTGTCTACTCAGAAGTACCCTACTGTGTTCAGTAGACCTTGCTCCTAGGTGTAGATTGCAATATCATGCTACCGAATAAGTTGGCTTGCATTGCAACTCTGCATTTCTACTCAGGAGTAAAATTTGCTGTGTTCAGTGGTGCTTGCTCTTGGGACTATGTGTATCAAAGGATTGCCTTGTGAGACAATAAAACCCAGCTAGAATTGCTGTGTGATGCCTGGCAACCCGCCTGGTCCTCACTGTACATTTGAAAACTTGGTTTGTGACTCAATTAACCCCCTAAGCAGCCAACCTCAGATTTTTTTTCTCCCCCTTTCAAGACTTGAACAGTCTTCTGTGGCAGATTGACAACTTTTGCTGCTATGTACTTGTGGACAAACGGAACCTTGCTGACAAGTGGCAATTCTTTGGTGCCCTCTAATTGTGTGCACCTGCGGGTGACAGGAGCACAATGTGGTGTCCCTGGAGAGATGAGCAGGACCTGGGCACTCACTGGGGTTTCTGCCTCCTTTTTTCCACCTAATGAGAGCATTTGTCTCTCTGCCCGTGTAGGAAGACAGAAGGTATAGAAACCAGTGTTAACTCAGTGTTTCCTTTTGTGGCTTTTATTCCTCTGAGCCCCACAAAAAATGTCATCACATTTTTGTTTATAGAAATGTTTTACATGTCATAAAATTATTATTCAACTGTTTAGGGAAACTGATGTAAGTAAATTGATGATGATGATGAATATCTATATACTGCTTTTCAAAAAAGCAGTTCATATTGGTATAGAAATATATCAATAATTATGTATATATGGGTCACCAGGTGTTATTAAAATTTATACAGCCCAATTCGCCGCTGTGCTAATAAGGCACATTCGGGGGGACCTGTGGTTAAAAAGAGCTAAGTAATAATTATTTTTACTTTACTTATCTTTGCATAAGCCCTGCAGCTGCCTATGAGTCACCTCAGTCATATACCATCTCTTTTGGTGATATATGTCGGAGGAGAGAAATGAGGTGGGGAAGTTTACAAAAGAGGGAATAAGGTCTAGTGTGCACCATTGCAGCCATAGTCACTCCCTCCTGTCCCAGTTCCTCCTTTCCCAGCATTGCCTGTTCCTCCCACTCTCTCCCTTGTCCTTTCAACCATCAGCCCCTGCCACTACCTTACCTGGCAGCTGGCTGTCTTCTCAGTGGCAAATGTGTACAGCTGCCAGTGATTGCACTGGTACCCTCATTTTGCTTGACAGAAGTGAGCATGCCAGCGGTATGCCTTTCCAATGCAGAAACTGGTTGACTTGGACCTGCACTATGAATTTACTCTGGGATTGGGTTCAGGAATGGGGCAATGTCTTCTTGATCCATGTCCTCAACTCGAACAGCATCACAATGCCTCTCAAGTTCAGTTGCTGACATTGACAGGTTACATTCAAGGGACCCATTTCTGCCTTAATTCTTGAAAGTGCAAACTAGGTTGTAAAAACAAGGACTTCAGCATGTAACTATAGTTCAACATGTAACTATCCTAGTATTAAAAAAGCTTGCATTTTTAATTTCTATAACTTGTTTTAGAAACTGAATTTGGATCGTTGCCACTGAAATCCACTTTTGTAATATTGTCTCAGGTAGAAATGGCCTGGAATTCTTTGAAATTGACTCCCTAGTATTTCTGAGCCTCTTAACCAAAGGAGGTGTGCACATGGGTTTTTCTTGCAATCCCTGCACCAGCAAAAAGCCCATTTCACTGTGTATCAATAGAAATTTACAGCCAAAGAAAGCTAAAATGATTGCCTGAAGCTTTGATTGCTCCATGATTGCCTGAAGCTTTATGATTTGGCTTGGCTGGTTTGTTAGGAGTGCTCACTGAAGCTCATTTTGGGCAGAAGGAAAGATACCGTAGCATAAAAATAGCCTTGGAATAATCATTATCCACATTTGATTGTTTCTTTTTAAAAACTTGCAGAATGCAAAACACAATTTTTAGGAGGGTGTAGAATCAGTCTTTGCCTCTGTCTTTGTTGCTCCTGTTTGTTATTTTGCATGGATTGGCTCCAGCCTGGCAGGACAAATAGCTGCTAACAAAGCATAAACTGCTGAATCCTTTAATCTCTGAGTTGCGGGGGGGGGGGGGGGGGGAAGGGGTGAGGGGTGAGGATGGGGCCTGGAGAAGCTTCCTCTTGGAATGATTGGTATAATCCAGGCTAGTTCTCATCCAAATGCAAGCTATGTATTACAAGTAGAGGCTTCCACATCTCTCCACATCCAAGCTATGGAATACTTGTAGAGGCTTCCACATCTCTCCTGAGAAATGTGTTCCAGGAGGCCCAAAGGAGCATGTCAGTCCCACTGAAGTCATGATGACCCGTACCTAAATTCACATTAGCAGCATCATTATAGTAAAAGGTATAAAATACAAATGCAGGAAACCAAGAGATTTGCAGTTGGTTTGGGATCTACTTTTCTGAAAAAAAGCTTTCATTTACTTTCCATTGTTTTTTAAAAAAATATTTAGCTTTTGATACTGACTTTGAACTTCCTAGCAAAATCTCACAAGGTAGATAATGTTGCTGATTTCTGATATTCAGGGGTTCAATCCTTCCACGTCTCTCTTGCTCCTCTCAAGTCTATAGAAAATGCAGTGAGATTCAGATCTATGCAGTTCTACTCAGAAGTAAGCCCCATTGTTGTCAAGGTGAGGATATCTCATTCCCAAGTGAGGATATGATAGCCATCTAAATTTATGTAACAATATGAAAGTCTGCTTGATTGACCCAAACCACAATCTCCACTTTTCTTTGCACAGTCTTGGGGTTGACATGGACATTTCCCATTGCTGTTATTTCTGTGCTGATGCCACTCATGGGTATAACTGCACCAATTTCATTGCAGTGTATGATACTGGGATGTCTGTTGCCACTGCAGAAATTAAACTCAAATGAACATTTACCAGTGTCTATCTCGGGATCAGTGCCCAGGAAGCTGATCTCGCTGTTCTTTACCCTTGTCTATATTCTCATTTTGACAGCCATGAGGAGACGGGCTGGGCTCATTGTTAGTTCTGACAGGCCTTGTCACAGCAAAAGAGCTGCTTCTATGGCAGGTAGAACTAATGAAAGTTAATTGCTGCCACTGAATCTAATTACAGGCCAAATGTTCCAAAAACAGCTAACTTCTCATTGGAAATGAAACAAAACCTAACCAAATTGATCCCAGCTAGAATATTTCTGCAAATAACTGAAATAATAATATTTCAGCCAGTTCTTCACCCAGTTATAAAGACAAAAAAAACATGTTAAAATAGGAGAGCATATGTTATTTACTCCAATGCTGCATTGATATTGTAACAGGCAGGGGTGGGCACAGCCTGGCCCAAGAACCAGTTCTCTGGAAGTGGGCGGGGCCAGGGGCAGGGTCAAGGGCGGGGCCAGGGGCAGTTTGTAATTTAAAAATAATTTTTTTAAAAAATTACTTACTACAGAGTAGACCTGCATAGGATGGTGCTCTGAGGCTGCAATCCTCTCCACAGTTTCCTAGGAGTAAGTCCCACTGACTATACTGGGACTTACATCTGAGTAGATCTGCTTAGGATGGGTCTCTGAGGCTGCAGTCCTCTCCACACCTGCCTGGGAGTAAGTCCCATTGACTATACTGGGACTTACTTCATAGTAGACCTACTTATGCTGGGGCTCTGAGGCTGCAGTTCTCTCCACACCTGCCTGGGAGTAAGTCCCATTGACTATACTGGGACTTACTTCATAGTAGACCCACTTATGCTGGGGCTCTGAGGCTGCAGTTCTCTCCACACCTGCCTGGGAGTAAGTCCCATTGACTATACTGGGACTTACTTCTGAGTAGACCTGCACAGGATGCGGCTCTCAGCCTCCCCAGCCAGCCAGGAGCGGCAGGGAGAGCGTGGTGGCGCTGCGCTCTCCCCTCCTTCGCCTGCCTGCCGGCCAGGAGAGGCAGGGAGAGCGTGGTGGCACTGCGCTCTCCCCTCCTCATGCCTGCTGGCCAGGAGAGGCAGAGAGAGCGTGGTGGACGCATGCGTACTCAGTCTCCTGGAGCTCGGCCTCAGGAGATGCAGTAGCGCCAAGCTTCAGGAGATGTGGCGGCCACCAGTGAACTGGTCCCCGCGGCTCTTGCAGCCGCGGGTCTGGCCGGCTCGCTATCGTCCGCCGAGGTGGAAGATCCGGTTCGGGCGAGTAGGCCCGTACCGGTATCTGCCCACCTCTGGTAACAGGACTAGGTTAAATTAGTACTACCATAATCTGAAAGCTAACCAGACAGAGTTTTTCAGTGCATACCTAAAAGTAGTTCAAACACTTATGCCGTATATGGAACAAAGCAGTGTTTTTGGTATTCACTGAAATGTGCTTAGGAAAGTAGAAAGAAGACTGAGCTCTCTAGAGGGTGTCACATCAAGTTGAACAAGAATGGAAGGGGAAGAGCACAATCCTAACCATGTCTACTCAAAAGTTAGCCCCATTGTGTTCAATGAGTCTTATTCTCAGGAAAGTGTCTTTAGGATAGCAGCCTTCATCTTCTAGTTTTTGAGCTGTCCAGATTCCCTTACTGCATCATAAGTACAGAACAGAGCACCCCCATGGAGTGCACATATGCCCCCTCATGAAGAAAACCATTCAGGTCAGGCCAGGGCTGTCAGAGTGAAAGACCAAACAGCAGAGCCTGGCACCAATCTGGATGCCATGTGGGCACCAGACAAAGTTGCTTTTATTTGCATTCCAGTGTACAGTAGAAGCTGTTCTTAACGCTCTTGGTTTTCATCTGGTCTTCTGAATTTCATTGCAAACTCATGGTACAATTTTGTGGGATGACTTAGGTGTATGTCACGGTTTTTTATTGTATATTATCCTGATATAAATAGTATATAGCATTTTGTATACTGATGCCTGGGCTGTAATTTTTTGTTAAAATGAGAACCAAGTTGTATTTATGCCCCCAACTCTGATGATGCAGAGGTGCTGAAATGGTTATCGCCTCATCCTGTAGGGAGGGAAATCAGTTGTAGATGTCTCTTGTGGGATAAGATATCTCTTATGGGGTGAGTGGAGTTCTAGATGTCATTGTGGGGTAACTGGGGTAAGCATCTGCAGTGCAGAGGGGTCTATTTGGACTTGAACTAGTAAATTTGCCTGCCCCTTTTACAGACTTAAGGCACAATCCAGAAGTGCACTTTGGTTACTCTATCACTGCGCTGGCCCAATTGCAAGATGGGCCACCCTAGTTATTCTGGAAAAGGCTTGGGACAGCCTAAGGCAACATGGGATGCTCCAAGATAGGTGGACCGGGGCTGGCCTGGCTGGGCCAGCCTAGGCAATTCAGGAGAGGCATTTTGAGAGCATGTATAGCATTGTCTAGTGCAGAGCAGCTACATTATATCCAGAGCCTGTTTCTAGAGCAGAAATTCCCTCTTCCAGCTCCTCAGAGTTATACCGCCTCAGGAGCAGGTCTAGTAATGAGTAGACCCAAAGGGGTCTATGATAAGGCAGAGTAAGAATGGCAGTGTTGACCAAAAATCTGAATTCTTGGCCAGCCTAGCTGCAACCCCTGCCTCTCAACTTCAGGATATAACACAACAACAGCATCCCATTAACCTGGGGACCCAGCAGGCCATTTCAAGAGGCCCCTTGTATTCACTTAGACTGTACTGGCATCTCATCAGGGACTCCTTATAAGGCAGGCACAACAGATGTTTTTTGTTCAGTGTGATCTGAGGGAGGTCTCCTTTGGAGCAAGCCCTCCCCAGGTGCCACTGTCTTGGTGCCTACTGAGCATGCTCTGGAGCAGTTAGGGCAGCCCAGGCTTCCTGACTCTCTGGATGCAGCATAACTTTCGGCTCTGGATTTAGAATAGTTGAGGCAGCCCAGCTAGGGCTCTCCTCACTGCTGTAACTCTGGATTGTACCCTTACTCTACCCCATCCACACTCTGTGGCCTCTGTCTTTCAACCTCTCCCAACCTGCATCACCACCACATCTGTGGTTCTCAAATCCAGTGACCCATCTCTCTCCTCTACAGAACTGCTGGGCAGGGCAGGATGCCAATGGGAGAGGCTTGGTGCTTTTGCCCTCAGTAGGTGGGAAGGTGGAATGCTGGAAAGGGGGAGTGCTGTGTATTTGGAGAAAGAGCCAAGTCCATTTCGTTTTTAATTTATGTGCTGGAATGGTTGAATTCAGATCTATGCAAAACAACAGCACACATGTGACTTAGGTTTGAAGCTTAAATTAATGATGTCACATCCAGCCTTGATAACACTTTCAGGTTAATTACAACATTTCCAATGGGTCCCATCAGATAGTCATTCTAAAAAGTGGGTCTTGGAAAAAAGACCACTGTTTTAGTGTTCTTGCTATCTATCTGCTCCCTCTAGGCTGAATGATAATTATTGGCCAAAGGTTACTTTTCATGCAGATCTTATGCATGTTTACAGTTGTCCCTCATTATCCACTAGCATTCTGTTCCAGAATCTCTCTTAGATAAAAAAATCCATGTATAAAGAAATCAATGGAAAAATAGGTTTAAAGACCCATTCCCAGGTTTCTTGCTTCTCTCTTGTGCCTAATTGAAGAAGGTGGTGCCCCATTATCTGCAGGGGTTTGATCTGGGGACTGAAAAATTAAATAATTGCTTGCATGATTAGCTATCTACAACAGTAGAAAAATAGTTTTTTTAAACTGTGATTTGCAGTGGCCATTCATGTCGAGTCAAATCTGTATATGAAAAAAATCAGTGTATAACAGGATTAGACCAGTTTTCTCAAGTAAGACCCACAGTCTTCAGTGGAATTTCATTTTCATTCCTGAGTGTAAATTTTCTTCAGCACTCTGTTCATTCCGCCATTATGGCTCTCCTTGTGATTTCTGTTAACTTGTGAATTTTATCTGAGCACTAACCAATGGATTTAAACTCTTCCTTATTTTCCTTTGGGAACAAAATCTTTCACACGACTTCAAAGACAAATTTCCCAATTTCCACTATCATTTTCTGTCCTCCAACCTTGTCCCCTCAACAGGGGCAAGAACATATTGTGTGCTTTTCTATTTTAAGAATGGAAGTGGAGTTCACACTTCTGTTGTGAATAGAACTGTGTGGCACTCTAGGATGTGATTGTCACAATTGCAGGATTTTTGTTTTGGTTCCTGAGACGTGCTGTCAGATGCAAGAGCAGGAAATCGTGCAGTCTTCAGAGTTGCTTTTGCCTGTCACATTAGTGTGATATGCATTGTGGACTCTGCCCTCAATTTTTCACACTTCTGCCGAGCAGAACAAGCTCATTATCTCTGTGACACTGCTTCAGCAGCCATGGGATTACAAGCAGAACAATAAGTAAGGAGGGAATTTAATGGAGAATAGTCTTTTGGGGGATTTGCCTTTTTTGCCTCATGAGTATAGGTGGTGCAATGGCCCCTGATCAGCTATGTAGGGTGGGGAGGGGTCTAAGAAGGCCTAGTTATTAACTCTAGTTATAGACCTCAGGAAGACCAATACCACTTAAGATTGCATGTGGAAGCCCATGTGATGGGTTGTACTCTTAAAAAAAGAATGAGTCATATGCCTAATATATATTTATATACTGTATATATATTTCTGAGGCTTCTGAACATGGTGATGCCCCTTTTTCAGACTGTAAACATTCAGAAAAGTCCCACTGTGACCAAGGTGTTCCTCCAAGGACTCTAAGTACCTCTCCTCCAGTATCCCTTGACTTCTGCCAGCAGCATGTCTGCTGTTCAGCAGAATTATTTCAATTCATCTGCCTGTTCTTTCATTTCCCTATTCCAAAACATGCCTCCCCCGTCCCCCATGCATATATTTGGGATTTATGTGATGTCTTAGCCCTTAGTGTTTGAATTCTAAGTTTGTGCCAGCCAAAGTAGCAGGGAATGAGGAATGAGAAGCCAGAAGCATTGTCTGCCTTTACTCCCCACACCCTCTTTTCCAGTTGGGCTGTGCAGTCCAACTATCACTATTTGATCACTTGGTATGCTTGGGAATTGTATCCCTTTTTTTTGTTCCTTGACACACTGCTGTGTGATCAAAAGGAACCTAGATCTACTATTGTTATGTTGATGGGTCGGCTCCCTGTATCAGCATAGCACACATTGCTTTGTCAAACACCTTATTTTGGTTTGGCAAAGTTTGAAGGAAGGTGCTAAGAACAGAATGTTTCTACTATAATATGGTAGAGGCTCCTGTGGAACGGTTCCACTTGAGATTATTAAAAACAAAGGGATCTGACAGCAGAGATGGGATGGAGTGTTTTCGGAAGCTGTTCAAAATACTCTTACAGCCTGTGCCAAATACTGAATGTGACCTCTTTTCTAAGGATTTAGAGGAATAGAAGAAGCCTCTTCAATTTCAAACACCAGGAACTCCAAATTCTATTATCTGGATCAGGTGGACTTGCATAACATATGTTGTTCATGCAGTCCATCAACTATGTATAGTAGCCCAGTGGACCTCAACGTTCTGAGGACCACGGCTTGGTTCTGTGGGGGAAAAAATTCCCACAGCCTGGGAGGATGACAAAAAAGTGACAAATTTAAAAAAAACAAAAAACAAAACTTGTAGTGAGGTTTTCATTCCTATACAGACATTCTATGATGTCTTATAATGCCAGGGTTTCCCTCAGGAGCTGCCTCCCCCATGCCTTTAAAAGGCATACAAACTTCACTTCTGGTTTTGACCAAAAAAAAACCCCAAAACCTGGAAATCAATATTCATCTCTAGGAGACATATGGCCTCTGCAAGCTTCAGGAAGCCTTCCAGATGCATCCAGAGCACAGCTACAGTCGCCTTCATACATAAATCAGACCTCCGTCAGTCTTGAAAGACTATGATATTGTGCTCGGTGCTGCATACGCTGCATGCGAAGCATGAAAGCCTGGTTAGATTGTTGTGGAGGATAGGCTGTTACCCAAGCAGCAAATCCTCCTTCTCCATGCCACTGAATTAGTCCAATGGAAAGGCAGAGCCAATATGATTGGAACCAGCTGACGTCGCAGAGCTGGGCTGGAGCTCACCCTGTCCTGTGGGGCCGGCCCGGGTCTCAAACCCTGGCCTGCTGGTTAACAGGCACTGTGACTTAACCGCTTGTGCCACCTTCATACATACATTCATACATACCCCATTTTCATAATTTTAGCCACTAATGTCAAGCACAGCTTGTTACCCCCTAACGCTTGTCGTCTGTTGCAACTGCACTCCCTGCACCCAGCTTAATGCATGTCACAACTAGAAAAAAGGACAATCGCCCTTCAAAGTGAAGGACATCCAAGAAAAATGTAAGATATGAGAATACAAAATCTAAAAATACTCATATATATTGCCTTCATGTGGTCAGTTTAACTCAAAATTCCTTATTAGTAAATTTCAAACTATTATATGGAATTTATTACATATAATTTATGAATTACAAGAAGCCTACATCCTGCCTACTCATAAGGTAACAGAGGACAAGGGAAATTTTGCCAGGACACAAGACTAAAATTTAGGGCATGTCCTGAAAAGGGGGGACATCCCCTGCCAGCATCCCCCTAGCTAGACCACTGATGGTGGGTCTGAGAATGGACCATCCTCCTCCCATACATCTATCAAGCCCCACATGTTTGAAATGTTTCTTTAATTTGTACCTGATATTCAAATCTACAGAGGAACAACTCCCAATATATCCCATTTATTCACAAATCAGTACTTCTAACATGCCATGCTGAAAGTGGTCCACATAATATTTAAAGTGGTCTATGTTATGATAGAACATAACATGTTCTACTATGTTATGGTAGAGCTGGAGAAATCTCCCATATTCCCTGACTGTCTGGAACCACAGGGCATTTCTGTAACTCCTGGTAGGCTATTACAGGTCTGTGGCCCTGGTCTGTGGCCAGTGCCAGTCCGTGGTGACTTGCCCACAGGGCCGTACTGGTGATAGGTCCCAGACTGGAGGCAGGAGCCCTGAAAGCTCTGAGCCCTGGCCTGGCCCAACTGTGCAGGCACAGCCCGGCTGCAAGGCTGCACCTGCGCAGTTTGCCCTGCCTATGGGGCAAACCTTTGGAGGGATCAGATTAGCTCAAATTTAGCCTGGGTCCAGGAACCTATGTATAAACAGATCAACAGAAAAAGAATCTACAGATATATAGGCAAAATTCATATTGCTTTTTTGTTTTTTAAAACTTTCTTTTAGCTGCTCAGTGCATTGCTGCAGGTGCCCAACAACAGTTGGCTGTGCAATGGCAAGGACTGCCAGAATATCTGCTTTGGGTGGAGCCCTACATAATTTCCTTGCCACAAGGACAGTCCAAGGCAAACAAAAATGGGGAGGGTATTTACTCAGTGGTCAGGTGAATAAGGGACTGCAAGTGGTGCAGTCAGCAGTGCAGCATAATTTCTTCCTTATGAATGGGTACACATCTTGATGCTTTCATTTTGCAGTTCCCGTGTTTAAATGAAACAAGATTCACTACGCAGAAACACCTGATCCTCTGTCACATTTGAGAGAGAGCAGGCAGCCGTGTATTTCTAGGCTCCTGCTAGAAGGTGAAATACTGTAGATGTCACCCTGTGCACTGCAGTGACTGGGAGAGGCCCCATTGTTGGCAGGGGTATGTTTTGGGGATGGTGGTGAGGAAAGTGCTCCTGGGAGGACTAGGAGAGGGCCAGAGGCATGTTGGATTCAGGATGAAGTGTTTCTTGGTGTGAGCATCATGCTCTGGATTCTATCCTCTCCAGTCTCCAAACACATCTCCAAACATCTAGCAACCATACTGAATTTAAAACATCTCTTTTATGTCTGAACCTGTGCCAGTCATATAGCTATATAGGATCAAAGATCTCCAGGACAACCAGAAGTGATTGAGGGACTTTTGGAGGATCCCAAGCTTCTCTTTTCTGGCACATCAGCATGCTATTTTGATGGGTGGATGGGAGTAGACTCAGTCACAGCACATGATGGGAACCAAGAAAAATGTTAAGAATCTGCTTTGAGTATTCAGGAGGATTACATTTAGCTAACACAGCCTGTATGAGGGAGAGAGATGGACAACTTCAGGCTTTGAAATCTAAAACATCCATCAAGTGGCATGAGTATCATTGTCAGTGTCTTTAGGAAAAAGAGGTGATAATAGGGATATTAAGTCAAAATCACAAATTAGTTAAACTTCAAATACTCACAAGTAAGACAATTTAATCCCTTAAAAAGTGTTTAGATCCAATTTATTGAGGTGGGAAGCTATCGCTTCCAATTACAAGAAAGGATTGCGTTAGCTTTAATCATCATATCTTTTGACCCACATGACCCACTGAGGTTGAGCAGTCATGCGTTGTATAGGTCTGAATTCTTGACATCTCTTACCCCCATTTTTGCAATTTTAGGCAGGTGGCAACAAAGGAGATTTAACTAACTTTTAATGGGCCAGTACTTGGCTAGTGGCTGCATTTGTCTTAGTAGTTGTTATTAAAATTGCCTGGGAGTGTCTAGATTACCTGTGAGTAGGGAATTAAACAGAAAATGTGACCTGGTGAAGCCATCAGAGATATCCTGGAAGTAATCTTCCTTTTTTGTAGCTCTGGGGTGGGAACAGTAGGTATCAGACAGACAAGGCTGAGACTTGGCTGAGACTCAGGGTTGAAATGGGGCTGAGACTTGGCATTTGTCTCAGCAAAGACTTGGCTGGATCCAAGGCCCGTTTCCAGGCAGCCTGTGGCTGATCAGATCTGTGCCACTGAAACTGATGGCATAGATCCAAGTAGACCCATGGGGGATCTACCTGGGATGTAGCACTACCTGGAGTAAGGTGAAACTTTTTGACCTGCCTGTTCAGTGCAAGGATTGAATTGAGTAACTATAAAAGGTCAGCATATCTTCTACTTTTCATTTTACTCACTTGCATTCAGCTGTGACAATGAGAGTATTATTATTCCTGCTGGCGGGTAGCAAATTTTATACTGTTTAATATTATTTTATATTGCATTATTGATTTAACATGAGGAGGCTAATGTAATGTCATATAACCTGAAGTTCCCTGAGGGTCTACTTTTAGTGTTCTCATTTCATTTTTTGAATTCAACAAGAAAGCAAAAACAATTCAGATATTCTCAGAAGATGGGAAGGGGAAATCCTTGCTGGTATTGATTTGTAATGCAGAAATCAGAAGAAAGGTATTGATGTGTCACTGCATCCTTATGTTTATGGATCTGTTCCATAAATGGGCTTGCCATTATTTTGTCTATGAACATGTCAGGATGAAAGCTTCTGGACTGGGGTGCATGAATATCAAACCACCTGCTAATAAGATCCCCACGGACATTGTTTGAATGTTAGCATAATTTCCTAACGTCTAAAATCTGTAGACCTATAAATAAGGTTGAGAAGTTTAATCAATTAGTTGGCTAGAGTCATAAATTACCTTTTAGTGAAAAAAGTATTAATGCACTTGCAAATATGGAAAGATTAGATGTTATATCCACCTTAAAGATCTGAACATATACCTCAGTAGTGCTAGTCTTCTGCCTCCAATCACTTATAGAAGAGAATTTGAAGGTTAGGTTATTGCACAGCTTAATTGAGGACTGAGCTGCTGGTCTGAGCATGTTGTGCACTTCCGCTGTCACAAAATGTGTGACAGTTGTACACTGCAAGGTGCAGCAGTGCTACGACCCCATCACCAGTTCCCTCTTGTCTTGATCCTCTCTCTGCCCTGGTCCTCCTCCTACTCACCAACTGGCCACCCCCTGCACCAACCTACCCCTTTTAGGAGAGTCACAGCTATGGGGACAGCTATGGGGAATTAACCATCTGTGGCAGCAGCTGAGGAGTGTATGACAGTAGCCTGGATATCACACCACCAGAATGCACCATGCACTTCTGAAGCATGAGTTCAGGCAGCACAGATCGTGGAAAGGATAGGACAGTAAAGATAGTAGCCATCTTTAGTTTTTCCATTAAGACTTTCATGGAATAAGATTCAGTACCTAAATGGATCAAGTAATTCCTTTATCACACAAGGGGGAAAAAGTGTTATTGTAAAGCCATTACAACACTCAGTCTGTGGTTATGAAAATTCAAAGCCATTAAGATAAATCCAAGAAATGCTGTATGTTTCATCTATTTTCCAGGCAGATATTCCATTACAGGATTTGTAATCATACAAGGAAATGATAGTAAAATGTACACTAAATTTAATACCTTAGCGACAGAGTCAGCATTTATTGCACCGCCAATATTTATTTCTTCTCTTCTAAAGCCTTCTAAACGTATGCTAGTGGTTTTTATCACTCATTATTTCATGGTATTTTACTACACTTCACGTCTTGAATTAAGATCATTCTCTATGTAAACTAAAAAAACCAAACAAGCAGACTTTTTAATTTGCAGTTGTTCTCTAAAATCCAAATACACAAATTAGTTTTAAGATTTAGAGCTTTTATATTGCGGCTACTATTTCATTTTTACAGCTGCCATATCTAGGAGAACAAATCTGTAGGATGCAAACAAATAGGGTTGAAATATTTTAAACTTCTTTTTTTTTAAACCACAGGGAATTTCACATTTATTGCTTTCTGTAGAAGTGGACAAAGGTTGCAAACATTATGATCCGGGGTTATATGAGCTTTCCTCTGAAAAAGTACTTTTGTGCCAATTTGCACACGTTCATGTTTGACTGACTGAAGAATTATTATTGTTATCGAGAACAGTAAAACCTGTGCTGGTGCCATGGGAAATATCTTTATTTTGTCGGAGGCTTCTTATACATTGGTACAGTTTTAAAAATAGATCAGAAGACAACAGGCTGTACTACTGGACCAGATATTATCACATGCAAAATATAACATGATAAGCTTTTGCTTGCTTTGCATAACAAATGGCATTCTCTGGTCTGGAACTGGTCACAATTCTCAGCAGTGGAAAGACCAGTAACTATTTTAGCAGCCAACCCCCAAAGCATGGTTTAAAACTTTAGCTAGCTTGATAGCAAAAGGCATATATAGATAGTCCCTTCCAGTCTTTTAAAAGTATAGTCAATTTTTCACCCCACAATCATTTAGAAGCAGAGGCATGGCATTTATTTTGGCTTCTAATTGTAATTGTCAAGTAACTGGTAGTCTCTTCAACAGTAATGATTACTATTTTTAATTAAAGAACTTTGCATGGGTCAAATCCATTCAGTATGTGTTCCATCCCAAGTCAACAGGAGTTTTACCAGACACACTTCCCAGTATTGGAAAAATATTAAAAAGGCCATATCATATTACAAGAGACTTTAGCATTGACATGGCTGATCAATCAGACAAAAACTAAAAATTATATTTGCTGCGGAGCTTTGGATTGGTCTGTAAACATACAGTTTGTGGAACTCCCTGTCACTTGTCATCAGATTGACTGTATTTATGCAGCATCTGAAGACCAACTATTTTCTTTCATTCCTGGACCTTCTTTTCCATTGCTTTGATTCTGTTTAGTTCTCTGCTTTGTATTATATGCTGGTTAATTGCCTTTAATTTTTTGTGTTATGTTTCAAAATGTTGTTTTGATGCTGATTTTCATTATTAGAAGCTGTCTTGATTATTTCCCTAATGGAAGGGGAAAGACGGGTCTTAACAATTCTTAATAAAATAAATTTGAGTACTGTATCAAAACTAGGATTTGCAAATTAGCTGTTTATACAGTCCTCTAGAGCTATGGTCAGAAACTTACTTTTTAATAAGAGCAATATTTTGATTTTGAGTTGGGCAAAAGATGTTGGCTTTGCACATTGACTTCTGCACAAGTATGAATGTAATAAAAAATTCTCCACAATGCTATCTACTCTGATGCAAATATCAACAGATGCTTTGGCAAAGTTGTCTCCTTATAATAGACATTATGCTTAACATTCGTATAGTCTTGCCAGCTCAGATATCCCTGTTAACATTCAGAGTGACAGCATATGTAAAATGATATGCAGCTTTAATGATGGGAACCAATTTATTGGTATATTTTAAAAAGTAATAACAATAACATATTTCACAGAGGGAAAAATGTACAAAACACCGAAAAAAAATAAGGCCAATACGTGTATAAAAGAGACCAGACATTTGCCAAACACTTCCCCCCAAATTTATTGTATGGTTACTCTGCATACAGTACTTTAATCTTCACAATAATGTTCAGTGAGGCTGGTTGGTTGTGTATTTACTGACAGCCCAATCATATCTTACTGTGAATCAGGCTGTCTGATGGGTTTTCACTGTATCTGTCGCAAGTTTGGGTCTGGCTGAGGCAAGAGGAAACTTTCTCCTTACTCCAGGGAGACTTGCAGCAGCACCAATGGGACCAACCTGATGAGGTGACACAAATGCAAGCAGTCTGGAACTGCTTCAGGCTGTTCAAGAAAGGGGTTAGGATCTGCCATAGATGCTAGATCCTGGCCCTGCTTCCTGCTCTTCCTTCTGACCTGCCCCAGGAATGCCTGCCATCCATCCTGTCCTACCCCCAGACAGAATTAAACAGAAAATGTGACCTAGTGAAGCCATCAAATTCTGGAAGTCTTCTTCATTTTTTGTAGTTCTGTGAAATGAATCAATGGCCCTTCAGCTCAGCCACTGAAAAAAGACGTGGCAGGAAAACAAATGTTCCTTCCTCTGAGTCCCCACTTCCTTCCTGAGCCATAATGATGACATAAAGCTTGTGCATGGTTTAAATTGCTCCTTGAGCCAATTTTCTGACCCTAAATGCAACTTAAGTAACAAATGGGCCTTGTATTGACCTTCAACATGATGATAATTTAATGAAAAGATGAGATTAGCCATGAGTAACTATATTCTCTCTGAAGTCTAAAAAAGAGGTTGAAAATCCTTTCTGCTTTGAAACCAAGTTTTGATTAGTGTTGCCAACTTTTAATTTCAAAATTACTGAGCATCTCCCCCATCCCTGATGCAACTATTTGCAGAGCTGGGAAGACCATGATGGCCCTGGAGCATAGAAGGGAATGGGGTAAGACCATATTTGGATCAGAAATAGTTGATAACTTCCTTTTTGAGGGTAAGACTCCACCACAAATTCTTTAATAACTGGCATTGGAATCAGTGTGAAAAAAACGAGGGAATGCTAAAAATTTTAACATGCAAATGCAAAAATTAAAAAAAAAATCAAAAAACATTCAATAGGGATTTTTTCAAGAAGGATCAACAGGCCATCCCAATTCTGTCCAGGTGCAGCGGTGACAAAATGTCTCCTGCTGCAACTCCAAAGTCCAACTCCCAAAGCACTACAACACCCAATCATCTTAGGCTGCAATCCTACCACACTTTCCAAAGAGTAAACTCCATTGACTACAATGGGACTTACTTCTGAATAGACAGGCATAGAATTTGGCTCTGTAATATCTTGACTTGCCATATTTCTCTGAATTCATGGGGATTGGATGTGGGGTCAACAGGAGGGCCAACATCAAACCTGATGTTAGTTGGCACTGCCTCACTTCCTTTCCATGCTTTTGGAGCACGTGTGGAAAGAGTATGAGTGATTTTTGTGTGGGTGTATTTGTGTGTGATCCCTAATTGACTAGGATCTCAGAGGGAAGGATAAGAGAAAATGTTGCCACTACTATAATAGAAAATCAAATAAAGTAACTTGATTCAACTGTCTCTTGTTCATCTTCTCCTTCGTTTAACATTTCTAACTTCCCAAACTGGTTGGGAAAAACAGTTTGTTCCCTGCCTCATAGATTTGATTATGTAGGAAGGATGGTTAATTAGCTAGTTGAAATATTCTGAGAAAATAAGTATTGCTTGAGGTTTAATAAATGGAATTTGTGCAGATAAAAAAGAGTGAATCATTAATTTGTTGCAGGTCTCTTCTACATCAAAAGAAAGGATGTAAATTTTTCTTCTCCATTAATAGCACAGTGAAATAGCTCTGGGAAGCTGTTGATGAATCTTGTTACTTTGTAAATCATGAGGAAATATAAGAGAGTGGGACCCAAAATGGGGCAGGTGAGGAATAGGTGGACACCTTGCTCCACTTCACGGTTTATCCTAAGTGCAACTTCCTATATCTGTAGGAACTGATGTGTGGTGGCGCACGTGGCTAAGACACTGTGCCTGTTAACCAGCAGGCCAGGGTTCGAGACCCGAGTCGGCCCCACAAGACAGGGTGAGCTCCTGTCCTTAGCCCAGCTCTGCGACACCAGCTGGATCCAATCATATCGGCTCTGCCTTTCCATTGGACTAATTCAGTGGCGTGGAGAGGGGGGATTTGCTGCTTGGGTAACAGCCTATCCTACATAACAACCTACCCAGGCTTTTGTGCTTCGCATGCAGCGTATGCAGTGCCAAGCACGATACCATAGTCTTTCAAGACTGACGGACGCCTGCTTAGGAACTGATAAAAGATTATGATTAAGGCTGCAATTCTGTTTACAGCTACTTGGGAGTGAGCCCTATTGAACATATTGGGACAGTATCAGGCAGTTTCTTCAGAACACCTGTAAATTTTTTTTTGGCTTACTGACAGAAAGAAGCTGTGAATTTATTTTTCTGTTGTCAATTCTCTCGGTCAAGGAGTCCCTCTGCAAATCATTATATTGGTCATTATAAAGATCTCCACAAGGTGGAAGAGTTACCTGCAAAGCAAGAGAAAGTCCATCCATCCTTTTCAACTGTGTATATTCTCATATATATTCTCATTATGGGCTGTGGGTGGCGCAAGTGGTTAAGACGCTGTGTCTGTTTACCAGAAGGCCACGGTTCGATTCCCGGGTCGACCCCACAAGTCAGGGTGAGCTCCTGTCCTTAGCCCAGCTCTGTGACGCCAGCTGGATCCAATCGTATTGGCTCTGCCTTTCCATTGGACTAATTCAGTGGCGTGGAGAGGGGGGATTTGCTGCTTGGGTAACAGCCTATCCTCCATAACAATCCAACCCAGGCTTTCGTGTTTCGCATGCAGCGTATGCAGCGCCGAGCACGATACCATAGTCTTTCAAGACTGACAGAGGCCTGCTATTCTCAGTTCATCCATCCTTGATTTTTTGGATTTTTGTCCCTTTTTCTCAAGGCCAGATTTAGGTTTGATTACTGTAAGCTTCCCTAAGCTATTGCCCTAAGCTATTGAAGGTAATGAGGCCCTTTATATGTCTGGCTGTCCTTTATATATCTAGCTGTCCTTTGTCAACAACAAATTGTCACTTTTTTGTGTTGAATATATGCTATATGGTAATTTATGGACCTAAAAGGTATCTAAAGCCATTTGCACATAACAATATATGTATTTTATCAAAACAATTGTTGAACAGAAATACAATTTAAATTTTTGGGGGGCGCCCCAAGAGAATGGGGCCCTAAGCTTTAGCTTGGTTAGCTTATACGTAAATCCGGCACTGATTTTTCTACACATTGGATTTTCTTAGGTTTTGCTACTTTTTCCAATTCTGTCATCCCTGGGTGCTGACATTTGCCTGGTTTATATCATACACATGCACCAGGTTGATTTTTATTTTTTAGCTCCAAGGTGCTTTGATTCTATTTTTTACTTACACAATTTCATGTTGCTACAGAGTGGAATCTAGTAAGGAAAAACATGGCTGTTAACAGGGTGACCATATGACCAGAAAAACCCAGATTTGTCTGGATTTTTAGCATCCTGTCTGGGTGTCCTACATTTTGGCTTCATTGTCCTACATTTTGGCTTCATTTTGAAACTTTGCGATAGTGCACAGTACCCCATCATGCCATATGTCGTTGGATTTGTATTGAAGAGCAGAATCCAATGCAAAAATCAGTTTGGAGAGTATTTGGAGTATCTCCTTCCTATCAAAAGTTATGGTCAAAAAAATAAAAACAAAAAAACAAAAAAAATATACTTTTGGCAATTTTTTTAAGCGGGTAGGAATTTTGGCCTGGGATTAGGAATTTTGGCCCTGGGGTTCAGGAATAATCTGGTCACCCTGCTATGAATGAACATGGTAATTATAGATCATCATAAAAAGGGCTAGATTTTTTTGAATATCAACGCTTTTGATTTCAGATAGAAAAATTTTGAATAACGTTTGTATATTTTGTAGGAATATATTTTGTATATTTTGGGAAAGCTCTTGTATGCTTAATAATTCAGCAAAAGGGGTGAATACTACAGTTCCAAAGCATTTACATATTTTCACTGAAGATGAATAGCAGAGTGGGTGATTAAATCACGTGGATTGCGTAATCTTTCACTTTGCTTGTTGGATATGTTCATGTTGGAAGTGAAAATCTTCTCAAGTTCTTGAATGTAGTGATGTGACATAAAGGCAAGAAAGTTTGTTTGCTTTGTTCCTGTTTCCTTCCCTAAATATGATTTGAAGTTGCTAATCATTTTCAAACTTCATGGAAGAGAGAGTTTGGGAGGGATTTTTTCATCCGTGCTTAACATAGTGTGCCGCCTACGATGAAGGAAAAATATAGGGTGACACAAAAATAAGAAACTGATAAAAGAGCATCTGAAAATATACTCATCCTAGTTAACCTATGTTTCTAGACCTATACTTCTACAATTAAGAGGCTGGGTGCAGAAGAAAGGCACTCAAGATCAGGAATATTATTTTGGAATTTATAGATCTTTGGCAAGTTGTTCATAATTGTAATATCCTACTGTTGACATTTTTGTTGTTATAAACAACACAGCCAACATAACTGGGGGGAGAGTGACATCACTAGTGATCAAAATCATGAAAATAGTGGTTGTTAGGAATAGTACCAATAAGCTATATACCATTAGATGCACAATTTACAACAGAATGCAAAGAAAAAACAGGAATGAAATATCTCAATTCTATTAAAAGTTAACTTTTATGTAATAAAAAGTAATTACATTAACTTGAAACAAACTAATGAGACTGATTATTCAAAGAAGCAATGAGATGTTAGCATGAGATTGCACAGAAGCTATAAGGTACAGTATTAGTAATGTCACACCATGGGCAGGGTAACACAGAGACTTATGCAGTGTTTATATTTTGAAAGGGCCATTAGAACTACTTTAACTTCAGAGCCCAAGTCAAGACTGGGTACACTTGGGCTATCTTCTACGTGAATCAAAATTCCCATTCCAAGATTACCCTGACCTGGTCCTCTGGTAAGGCACTTTAACTGGATTCTCAGCTTTCATGCTGGTCTAGTCTATCAATGGTTATTAACCATGATGGCTTCATTGAACCTCCAGATGCAGAGCAGTATGTTACTAATGACTAAGTACTATGTACAAAGGAGCAATAGAAGGGTGGGTTCTGATGTTCATCTCTTGCGTGTGGGAAAATATTCACTGCATTTAATTTCTGTCCATTATTATTCTTCACTGCATGCTATAACACTCAGCCTCACCTATCTCATTGGGTTGTTGTGTGGACAAAAGAAGGATAGGAACCATGTACACCACCCTGAGGTCCTTAGACAAAGAGTGGTATAAAAATTTGAAAGTATTGATTAAATATGTTGCATGGGGTGTCAAAATTTTTGGAGTCCTGGGTTTCAAATGATCTAGCCATGCCACCACCCACACCCATTAACTTACTGCTTCCTGTTAATGTTTAATTACTGTCTTCTAATTTCCATCTGCCTGCCTACACTCTGCACTATAAGTTTGCATACTTATAGTGTTCAGTCTATGTGAATGTTGTTGCTGTTTTCTTTTTATTTCCCCCTAAGATTTTTTCCTCTCTAGTGCAGGAGTATTCAAACTAGGGGCTGAGGGTCATATCTGGCCCACCACAATATTTTATCTTGCCCTCAGTAACATGATCTTTGTTAGAGCATTTGCTAATCTTTTTTGGTTTTTACCCATTATACATTAAGCATGGCATTATTTCATTGTCACATTATCTTCTAAGTCATATTGTACTAAAAAAAGATCCATGTGAAACGTCTTCATTTAAATTTCAATCATTCATTTACAAAACTGACTTTTCTTGGGCTTTGAAAATGGGCTTTGAAAATATATAATGTGGCCTTCTCGTGGAAAAGTTTCAAGACCCCTGCTCTAGGGTGACCTACTTTCAATCCAAATTTTATTTTAGGCAAATTTGAATGGCAGCTGGGAATGCACAGTTTTTAAAACATTCTTGACAGACATTGCTAACCTCATTGACATCTTTTGCCTTCCCTGGCAATTCTTCTCATTAAACTTTTGGCATTTTTTTTTTTTTGCAATTCTGATTTAAATATTATGGCAGCCAGGGGAAATTCTCCACGCAAGGTACAAATCCACATGGCAAGCAATTCATACTTACAATGGCAGCTATATGGAGTTACATCCAAACAAGGAACCTCAGTATGGCCAATGTAGAAAACCAATTTGTCATAAGAGGAATGGTGAATGCAAAACTGGACAGTTTGTGCCCAATCACATGGATCACAACTCACCAGCCGTGCATTGCCAGCTTCAAGGTGTTTTTATCCTCGGCTGTTTTTTGTAGTTTGAAACAGGTAGATAAACAAATAGGGTTTACCTGGTTACTAGTGCACTACCATCAACATTTCCTTGGCAGGTTGTGAGATGTCCAGTCTTGCTGCAATGATCTTCCTCTCAGGCTGATTCAAATACCACAGCAGCCACATCAGAGTCACTGCAGGCTTCTGTTTGGAAACTGTTCCACATAACTGATCAGGCTTGAATTAGAAATGAGAGGGGGTGATAAGGAAGGGGAGAGATCAAGAAGTGGTGGTATAAGGAAATATCACTGGATTCTAAAATGAAGGCTTTCTTCTCCATTTCTGAACCTGAGGACATTTTGAAGGTTACATTTACAGAAAGTGGTTGCAGCAATTACATTTTTAGGTAGGTTCCAGCAGTAGCTTCCTTCCACCTCTTCCTTCCCTGAAACACACACACACATTGCAACATTGCTTCTTTTTCATTTTAGTTTTATAAGAGTCATTATTCAGAAATGAAGCATTTCACTTGTCTGCTGCGGAAACAAAAATCAATAATTGCTTTAGTCAGTATTTTTAAATGAACACGGCAAGATACTTCATTAAGCTATAAACACCCAGTTACAAATGCTTTTTCAATAATAATTAAAATGGATAATAGCATTTGGAGTGGTTACTCGCCTTGCAGAAGAGACAGCATGGTGGATAAATAAATCAGGTTGTTTCCTGGGATGCAAGTTTTTTTGTTTGGTTTATTGGAGATGAAATAAATTTGTTCTTTCATTTCAGGTTCCTGACTATTCTTACCCATAGCTCTTTGGTGGTAAATATTTATGGACCTAGATATGCCTATGTAAATGGAAGCAAAAATATGCTTTCTTCCCTCCACTTTTCCATGCCTTCCTCCAATTCCCTGGATATTCATGACTGGGTATAACTATGATTATCCCATAGTCAGGGTTGGTTTTAGGAACTGTGGGACAGTTCAATTTGGCATGGGCCCCTTCCTCTCCCTTAGTCAGCACAAGTGGTAGCAGTGAGTGATTGGTGGTGCACTCAGCAAAGTGTGGCACTCAGAAGTGGATGGGGTAATGTAATGACATCATCACTAACAATATCTTGGGGATTAATTTCGGCCCAGTCAAACCCAAGGGCATGTAGGGTGCAAGAAAGCTCAGCTCTCTGCACAGAAGTGTGTCTCAATGCAAAATGCTGTCTAAGATTGCAGACAACCTGTTCTCCACTGATGTGTGGTGCCATCCCACGTGTGGGACCCAATCGCACCAAATCAGTGCAATCAGGTTAAAGCTTATAATCAATGCACAGAGTTGCTGTGTGACATTATTTGTTGAATTTTACATGAGTAAGTGCAATCCTAACACATTTAGCCTGTCCTAACTCACCTGGCCAGTGGCGTAGCTAATGCGGTGCAGGGGGTGCACCTGCACCAGGTTACAAGCTTTAGGGGGGCTACATGCTGAGCTTGACAATAGTGGCTATAATTGTGAAAAACAGGGTCTGTATGAATGATTATACCATCATGTTATATATCACTGGAAAGGTAATTTTAAGCAGAATGCAATAAAACAAACTGCATTAGAATATCTACGGTGTGTTTGGTCAAAGGTTATGGCCAATTAAACAGAAAATGAAAACACAAAAGCCCATGGAATAAAAGTGGATTTTCTTAACCCAAACTTTCCCACGCTGCTGATGGTTCTGAGAGCCAATGAGTTGTAATTATGATACTTTATGGAACTAATATTGTGTTAATATGAATCAGTTCTTAGCACATATATCATATACAGTATGTATATCATAATACAATTACCCATGCAGGTATGCAGGCACTTTTAATTGCACTTTTAACTTCAGGGAAAGAATAACCATTCCTCTTTGCCCCAGCATAATTTCCTTAACCAATAGGGGACACAATTTTCATTTTTTTAAAACTTAATTAAATTTGATTTTTTTTGTTGCGGGGTGGGGGAGGGGGAACAAAATCTTCAACTCCAAATAGCAAATATCAGTAGCAAATAGAAATCCTCCTGTCTCAAAAAACTATGGTTTCATGCTCTGTATGGAAGTCCTAAAACAGCATTTAGTATGGCTAAAAATAGCAAATAGGTGCTTTAGCTATGCCACTAGCAGAGCAAATGATAGTGAACTTCTGAGGAAGAGGAGGCAGGTTTTTCCCCAATTCTCTTTTAAAAATTACCAGGGATGACATCACTTCTGGTTGTGAACATCACTTCTGGGGCTACATTTTTGAGCTTTGCACTGGCCTACACGATCATTAGCTATGCCACTGCACCTGGCATATTTTCCCATGATGGTGTGGGGATATCAGTATATGCCTGTGCACTAGCTTAACCCCTCCCAGTTAAGGCAGATGTGGGGCGGACATGCCTTATGGCACTTTTGTAATACTGCCAGGTCAGCACAGGACTTGTGTCAAGACTTATGCCAGCCTAAGTGGAGGTTAGAATTGCAGCCTAAGCCAAATACTGAATCCATATATGGACTTCTGGGGATTCCAGAGGCATGGCAGCAGTGCTGGATGTAAACTTTGTGATGCTCTAAGAGACCTAAAGAGGAAGGCTTGTACTGTTAAAATATGATACCAACATTTGCTGTACAAACAGTTTTTAAAAATATCTATGCACTATTAAAAGGTAAATATGTCATCATCCCCCAGGTTATACTGCTTGTTATGACCGACTATAGGGTGCAGTGCTCATCTCCATTTCTAGAGCCATAGAGCCAGTGTTGTCCGACATTGGCCCACATTCACATGGAATGCTGTTTCCTTCCCACCAAAGTGGTACCTATTTTTCTACTTGTATTTGCATGCTTTCAAGCTGCTGGGTTGGCAGGAGGTGGGCTAAGGATGGGAGCTCACCTCATCTTGTAGGACACAAACGTAGCACACATAAAATTTAAAAAATGCCCTCTATTTTGAATTATTTATTTAGACCTCTGTGGGTTCAGCAGGCCTAAGCTATAGCTTGTGTAGCTCCTTTCTGTAGGTTCAGCACTGCAGGTCAGGTGGGAAGGTGGGCACACACTTGCTTATATCATACCAAAGAGGCAGATCTGCAAAGATTTTCCATTCCATGCAATTATGCTTCCACTCTGAAGAGTACTATTGGTATCCTGAGAAGAGCCACTGAACTTGTCAAATGCTTTTCACAGTTACTTGACCTTTCAGTCTTGAATGTTCAGTGTAATGACCTTCTGCTCCCCAGCACCCCAAGCAGTTTGCTAGGATATACTTTGCTTTTTGATGTTTCCCTGTTTGATATATCTGACAGTGAGTTTATATGCTCATTTATCCTAGGATTAAAACTTGTAAACTCACCTCTGTCTTTTATTTCCTTCCATTGTCAAGGGGTGAATTGGAAGTTGAAATGTTTTGAAAGGAAATAAACCACCTCTGGCAAGGTCAGAGGATTTTTGATTAGCATTCTTTCATTCTTGGGTCAGTGTTTGTAAGGTTTGCAAACAACAGTAAAGTTTGTTATCTCTGGTGAGTAGAGCTTAATAGTTCCCTAGAACAACAGAGTAAAGATCAGCCAGGAAATCAGCAATTGCTGCATGTCTGGAACACATGGAATTCCCTGCCGGGTCTACAGGAGTTGCTATCTGAAAAAAGATCTTTTGAATTATGATGGTGTTATCAAGTTCTTACCATGTCAAGATTTAAAATGCACACCTCACACATGCAGCTCTTGAGTTGGATGATAATAATTGTTTTGAAATAATTAAATTGTGGCAGTGTAGTGCTCCTGGTGTCTTTGGGGAATAGGTTCCGACTGCGGACAAAGATACATGAAACTCTGAATAGTAGTGCAGATTCCACTGCAGCACTCATTATGCACCTCTCTTCTTTTCAAACACTTGCAAATAGTGAGAGGCTATATTGGTAACTGTTAAAGGAACATTATAGGTGGCAGTAGGAAGCCCTTTGCTCACTTCTTCCCATTTTCTGTCTCATTGTCACCTCTTGTAGTATTCATCAAGGAGTTATGAGTCTAGGTTCTCACTTCTTGCTTTCTGTTTCAAAGCCAAATGAGAAAAAACTTTTTTAAATAGAGAAGGGACTGCATTTCCTTACATTTCCTTACATTTAAATAGAGAAGGGACCACTGGTCCAGTGGTCAAAGGAGTGGTGCCTGTTGATTTGAAAATTGGCAGGTCGGTGATTTGAGATCCGGGTGTTGCCCAACGGACCCTACAATCCAGAGTAACTACAAAAGCACATAAGAGACATTTACGTCGATGTAGTTACAGCACCACCTACTGAAAACCGATGGGAAATTCATGTTGTAATCCAGAGTAAATTGTTCTTATGTCGGAGTGAGGACTCCACATAGTTACTCTGGATTGCTTCCATCACATATCCCTGTTCTTGCTAACCTATCAGTTAGAAAGCATGCGAAAACAAGTAGATACATGGGTACTGCTTTGGTGGGAAAAGCAACATCCTGGCAACAGGCCCCTATGATAGGCTGGCCAGGTTTCCCCATGTCATGCCTATCATCTAAGTGGACCCCACGGAGCAGGAACAAAGCTAAGAAAATAATGATGGTTTGTAAACATAGAAGTGAGTCATGAGTAGCAGGAGGGATTTAAAACCCATGGATAAGTAAAAGATATGAGGGAGTGAATGCCTATAGTTCACAAGTTTGAAACAAGTTTGTTCAGGTTTTTCCTGTTTCCTTTTGTGCCACAGTGTATTGTATTATGTAGAGGGGAAGGATGAAAGTCTTCAGTATCAGCTGTTATATCAGCAGCTGTACTTGTCCTGAATGCAGCAAAGTAGTATGATCATGCAAGGCATGCATGCGTACAGTGAGAGCTACTTAAAAAAAATTCCAATTTCAGCATCTGTACAGGTGAAGAGACAAGCTGCAAAAGCTTAACATTCCACATGAAAGGTGGGTTGTCCTTTCCAGCATATCATGGAAACACCAGTCCCACTTCCCTACCAGTTATTCGCCATTTTCTTCTGTTGTTTTGGTTGTGCACATGAAGATGAGCTGTGTGTTCATCAGGGATCACTGTGGACCACAGTTTAAGAAAAATTATATTCCGCACACAGTGGACAGGTCTCTGTGACTTCTAAGAAATCAAGCCAAGCACATCTCACCATTTATATGTGGGTCCCACTAAGGCTTCATAAACTTCCAAAGGCAATGGAAAATTAATAGGTTTTTGACAACTCACAATAAACATTGGTGAGCTATGATCAACTTGGCAGGACACTTGCTATGAAGGAAATCTCAGGAGGATTTTCCTTCAGAAAGGAAATCACAGGAGAAAAAAATATATATTTAAGATTCTACGTGCACATAGCACATTATCTCTTATTTGCATTTAAAAAGTGGCTCCAAGTAATTGCTCTTGTCTCTTGCGTTTCTTTCCAGCACCAAGGAAAAATTGGAGTTAAATTTAATGTTGGGACAGATGATATCGCAATTGAAGAGGTCAACGCAATCATTAATGATGGAAAATACCATGTAGTACGTTTTACGAGAAGTGGCGGTAACGCCACATTACAGGTGGACAACTGGCCTGTTATAGAACGCTACCCAGCAGGTAAGAATGTCAATACAGACAGTTGGGTTGATTGGGGTGGGGGGGTAATGAACAGCAGTGTGATCACACAGGAACTGAACTTCAAAACTTCTAAGTACTGTATTCTTTTCTGCCATGAAAATACATGAAAGTTTTATAGCCTGTGCTAATGACAGTTCAAAAGGTGATGAAAAAAAGGCACAGACTATATTTTACCAAATTTGACACATGTAGATGTCAAGGCATTGAAAAATATTGTTTTTTAAAACCTTAAATTTGTGTACTGGTGTACTTAGAAGAAGAAAGGCTTTGACAAAAGCAACACAGTATGTCAAAATAAAACAAAATAAATCTTCATGTTTGGCTGTTTGGGACAATTTTAAGGGAAACATTGCCTGTGATTATTCTATAACTGGCCTTCTATAGCTAGTGAAGATTGGGAAACAACACAATTTATTAAGGAGAGATGGAAGCTAAGAAGCACTGCCTGGGAATTAAAAAATGGGTTTGATATTATGAGCATCTGCTTAACCACAGCAAAAATCCACAAGGCAGTTATTCTAGAACTTTCTCATCGATATTAGTCTAAATGCTACCTGTTATAATAAATGAAATCCTGAATTATTTTACTTATTTTAATGATTAGTGTCTAACACTTTTCATATGCCAGGCACTTTGTAGTTGTCATCATTCTCATTAATCCCTGTTCAGTTGAGATTATATGATATATACATGGTTGCCTGACTGCTTTGAAGGATTCATCCAGGCCAACCCATAAAGTTCATAAAGTTAAAACTTCCAACATTGTTGACTGTCTTTGGATTATCTACTCTATTGTTGATTGTTTCCTTTTGGCAAACCAGGATATCAGGCTCTTAGGAGATACAGTACTTTCAATCATGTGTTAGTGGTGTGGTGCAAAGGTTCTTCCTTCAGAATAGGGCCTGATCTGTAATGCAGCAGTGCAGAACTATGCTGTAGTTTGGCCTTGGAGCCCAAATGGTGTTCGATGTTGGCAAATTGCATTTTATCTGAGTTTACCCCAAGGGAAGTTTCCTACACTCCTGGTCCTGTGCTTCAACACACACTAACAGCCCAATCCAGAGCAACTAATCTGTCCATATAAGAGCCCTTAGGTTGCCCTATCTAACACTAGGTTGGAGCAACTGCAAGATGCTCCAGCCCAGTTACTCTGAAGGAGGCTTAGGGCAGAGCAAGGCAAGATAGGGCGCCCTAAGAGAGGTGGACCTGCTCTGCCCTAACTGGGGCAACCTAAGCAGCTCAGGAGAGGCAAGTTGAGGGCATGTTTAGCATTGCCTAGGGCAGAGCAGTTACTCTGTATCCAAAGCCTGTTTCCAAGGCAGAAATGCCCTCTTCCAGCCCTCAGAGTTATACCACCTCAGGAGCAGGTATAGTAATGAGTAGACCCATAGGGGTCCATGATAAGGCCCGAGTAAGAATGGCAGTGCTGACCAAAAATCTGAGTTCTTGGCCAGCCTAGCTGCAACCCCTTCCTCTCAACCTCAGGATATGGAACAAACTACGGCTGCCCACAAACCTCAGGATACAGCAGGCCACTCCAAGAAGCCCCTTGTATTCACTGTAGAATGTACTGGCATCTCATCAGGGACTCCTTATAAGGCAGGCAGAATCAGCCAGCAGGAGAATCAGCCAGAAGCTGCCACTTGTCTGAGGAGCTGGCCTGAACGGCCATCTGAGATGCACTGCGCAGAAACACACTGAGCATGCCAAACAGCTTCAGAGGAGACTTCCTTAGAGCAGAGAAAGTCCGCGCCTCTGCACAGCCATTCGGCCTCACTCAGGAGGCGGAGCGGCAGCCGAATGGCTTCAGAAAGAGTACTGCACAGGCACCAACTCTGACGCCTGCACAGTCTCCCCCGAAACCAAAAGGCTTCAGAAAAGTACTGCGCAGGTGTCAGAGATGGTGCCTGCGCAGTACTCTTTCTAAAGCCAGTTGGCTTCAGAAACAACTGCGCAGGCGCCAACTTTGGTGACTGTGCAGTCCAGGTGGGCGGGGGGCGCATCCCAGGGATGACGCACAGACTTCCGCACCAGGTGATGTGCAGAGTCATGTCACCACTGTAGGCACCACAGCTGTTCCTTGTTCAGTGTGATCTGAGGGGTGTCTCCTCAGGAGCAAGTCTTCCCCTTGTGTCAATTACTTAGCATGCTCTGGAGCAGTTAGGGCAGCCCAGGCTTCCTGACTCTCTGGATTCAGCATAACTTTCTGCTCTGGATACAGAATAGTTAGGAGAGTGTAGTTAGGTCAGAGCAGGCTGAATTTGCTCTGGATTGCAGCCTAAGACTCTGAAGAAGCCACTTCTGGGAGAAGTTATGAAATAGGGTGGCAGTTCCCTTAACCAACATCAACTTTTGATATAAAACTTGATATTCCCTGTGCTTTCTGCAAAGAGAATTGGATGATGTGGGCTATTTATAGCGTAGGAGTTATCAGACAATCTAATTGAGAACTACGGTTCCTCAAAAATTCTCCATGTTTATGTATCCTGATATTGTAGATATTGAGGGACTCATCCATATATTGTTCTCTTGAGATATTAGTTTATCATAATCCTTCTTGTTTTATTATCAATAGAGGTGGGTGGTTTTTTTTGGGGGGGGGGGGGTAGGTTTCTGTGTTTTCCAAAATCAGAAATACAGAAAGTGGTATTAAATTTTTTAATTGCAAGGGCACATTTTAATAACTTACAATCAATTAAAAAGTCTACTAGTTCTACAATTCAGAGTAACTACAGGAGCACAGAAGAGACATTTACGGTGACGTAGTTATGGTACCACCTAGTGAAAACCTGTGTGGGAAATTCATATTGCAATCCAGAGTAAATTGTTCTTATGTTGGAGCAAGGACTCCCTGTAGTTACTCTGGATTGCGCCTAGGTATGATAGAGTATCAGCAGATACAGTCACATGCATGTAAAAGTTGAAGGCTTCAATCCTAACCTCCAGTTGTTCCAGCCTAGGTCCTGACATAAGTCCTGTGCTGACCTAGGATGATCACACAACTGCCACTAGGCACTTCTGTCCTTCTCTTGGGGGGTTAGACCAGTGCACTTTCATACAGTGCAATCCTAACCATGTCTATTGAAAAGCCCCATTGTGTTCAATGGGTCTTACTCCCGGGAAAGTGTCTTTAGGATTGCAGCCATACTGTGACATCTCCATGCCGCTCTGCCATGTATGTTAGGCTGGCCTAAATTAGTTAGGATTTCATCCTTAGATAATGATTTTATTTTTTTTAAGATTCTTTCTGCAAAAATCATAAGTGCAGAAATAAGTTATAATATGTTTTTATTTTGTTCATAACTGAAAAATCCACCTCTAATTATAAGTGTTTCGCATATTATACTGTTTGCACAGTATAACATAATGTGTGTATATAATTCATGGAAATTGCTGTGCATGTTTTCAGTATAATGTGATTAATGATGTTAGCTGTAGGATCAGTCTATATTCACTTGAATTTGCTACAGTATATGTAGATTTGGTAGAGGATGTGATGATTATATTCTTCGTAGAAAACAAAGATTTGGAAGCTTCTCTTAAACCGCAAAAAATGTACAGTATTTCTATTGTTGGTTAACAGCCCCCACTGCAGCTACAACCGGGCTTAATTAAAGCCACAGTTTCAACCATAACTCAGAATCCCCCTGTGCATGTTATTGCTTGGCTCAGGCCAGTCGTTCTTGGTTTTTAATTTTCATTCTTTTATCAGTATCTTCATGTTGCCTTTGTTCACAGGGGAACCGCAAAAGCTTGTTCGATTCTTCTCTCTCTATCTCCATTCAATGCTATCTTTGTACCATCCTGATTTTATTTTATTAGTTTATCTTGCATAAAAGTATAAAACTTGTAAATTCCCAGTTTCTCAAATTCCATGCTCTTTCACTGTCTTCATACTCTCACACATACAAAAAATTGCAAGTCTGTGACACAGTCTCTCTCTCTCTCTCTCTCTCTCTCTCTCTCTCTCTCTCTTTCTGATTTTGTCACAGGACTGCAATTTTTTTTGAGATTATAATCTCCTTACTTTGTCCACTTATCTGATTGCAGTCTCTCTCTCTCTCTCTCTCTCTCTCTCTCTCTCTCTCTCTCTCTCTCTCTCTCTGTGTGTGTGTGTGTGTGTGTGTGAGAGAGAGAGAGAGAGAGAGAGAGAGAGAGAGAGAGAGAGAGAGCAATCAGCAAGCAATCAGATACACTACAATATATTACATGTGATATGGTAATTAACCCATGATATTTGCCTCAATGATACAATTATGCAAGGGTAGTTCTTTCAGAATGGAATACCATCTCCCAGATTTTTGTGGGGAATCTGAATGACAGTAATGCAAAGTAAAAATGCATTTCTATAATAGTCATTGGCCAAAAGATTCAGTGTGAGCAACATGCAGTGATTTCTAGCCCAAAGGCACTGGTAAGAGGCACCACAAAATAGCTGTGTCTCTGAATACTACTTGCAGTCAAGCAGCAGTGGTGGGAAAATGTTCTATTTGTGAAATGTTTTATTTCTCTCCTGTTGTGCACTTTCCAGAGGGTATTCTCAGAAAGGGGAAGCCGGACTAGATGGGCCTTTGGCCTGCTCCAGACTCTTACGTTCGTATACACAACCCTCTGTAGAGATGTAATTGTTTGATACAGCTTCCAGGCAGGCCAAGATTATCCAGCATGCTGTTATCTGATGCAATATCTGAAGCCAAATTATGTCTAGCTTACATTCCCTCAATATGATTAACTTTCATTAGCATGCCCATAGTGAATTTTGGCTCAGTGTTATCTGCCTGCTTAAAAAACTCACTTGTTACTATGGTATCTGTGTTTTAACTTATCTCCCCTACCTGCTTCTGGGTTTAATTAAGAATAAGCAAGATCAGCAGGTTAATTAAGAAGCCTCTTCATTTGAACTGTACAGCTGATCCCTCCTTCTCCAACACAGAAGAAATTAGACATTTATCTTCTTTGGTTCCTGTGCTACCAAACTTGATTAATTCCCTGCCAAGGCAAATAGGAAGTAAATCTCTGCCTGTTTACCTGGTTCAAAATCCTTGGTCATATCATGTGTACATCTGTTGATTTAGGAAAATGTAAAATCAGTGTAGCATGAATATGTTTATTTTCAAGTCAGTTTGTGCTTTCTTCTTTTCCACTTCAGGTTTTCTTTTCATAGTGTTACTGATGGGATTTATAACCAGTATTCTTTATCGTGAAAAGGAATGTAATATTTTATGCCAATTAAGCTGATTTGCATATCTCTAATAGTCATGAGCAAACTTCCACCAATTTTCGACCCATTATAATCTCCTTACTTTACTCTGTCCACTGCTTTTGGATTCTGGTTTGACCAGGCTCTCTAAAATTAATTTACACGTTGGCATGTGCTCAGTTTACTGTAGCTTTTAGATCGTTTCCATCTTTACTCACTCTCAATCACTATCTATATGCATTGATTAAAAAACTGCTAAATGTAATTTTGACATGATTGTACATAAAACTATATAAAGATTATTTCATTGCACTGAATTTTCAAATGCATATGTATGTTTCCCTCATTAATGTTTCCCTCATTAAGGAGGAAAGTGATTTGATGGAACTGAACATTGTTACAAAGTGTACATATAGTTCATAGTTGTATATGCTTATCGTAGCCACATAGCTAATAAGATTTGTCTGAACTCAGTGCTGGACTGTTGCTTCTCCCCGTGGAGATCATAGCTGGGGGCTTACCTGAGCTGTATTCTGATGGAGGTATTGAACAGAAGTTGGAGGCAAGGACAAGCTTGTTCTGCACAAACAATTTGAGTAAGACATTTTACATTCGGGGGTTTGTGTTGCATCTTAGGACCCCTTTAACAAGACAGGTGGTGAACTGTCCCCTGTCTGTACCCCAGTTGTCTTCCTTGAGTCCCAGTGTCTGATCCCTTGTCCTAAACTAGGAAGGTGGGCAGAGTCTGCCAGCCCAGCAGGCTCTGCTGGTTGAGAGCCACTGATGAGTTTTGTCTTCTGCCCCTGGCTGAACTGGGATGGGGAATTGAGGCAGTGTGGGATACATCCCCTGTAACCCCTGGGGTAAATGTAGCACTAGGGGGGAACTTTGCCCTGCCTGGATGGCATTGGGCTTCCAAAAATCCTGATTTGTCCCTGTCCTGGGAGCCCCAAAGCCTGGTTCCCACAACCTGGAGCTTGTGTAGCAACCCTGGCGCTGCTACAATCTGGCAACATGATAATTTGGAGGCAAAATGGAGTGAGGGCAGTGCTTCTTGCCCTCACTCTCATATCTTGTGAGTAAAAGACTGACCCATTAACAACTAGGTGCACCATCACTGCTGCTAGTATGCAGCACCAATTGTTTCTCTCCTATTTGCTGGATCCCAAAGACAAAAATTGCAAAATTTAGCACCTGGCAAATAATGTAACATGTTTTGGGGTACTCTGCTCTACCCTATATTTAGTCATTCTAAGCAAGTAATGGGATGTGTTTCCTCCATGTTTAACTAGCACACCTCTGCTTAAAGTGATACGTAATCAGCCCACACATTTGAACATTTCTACATTCTCTATCCTACAAGCTTTGATTAAAGAGTCTTTGTCTAACTCAAGTAATGACATACAATACCTTTCTTCTTATCAGTGATGTTAATAAAGCTCTGCAAGTCATTTTTTTCAAAACTTTTGACAGCTCATCAAGTTTTCCTGTCAGGTAAAAATGTTTCTTTAAGTTCGGAAACAGAAATTTCAGTTTTGCCTATGTGGGTTTATCCTTTCTCAATTCCACATCATTCTTTTTCACTTTGAAACCTGGTTAAAATGCTGTGAAGGCTTTTCATTTTTTAGATGCAACAGATTCTGTAATTAAGTTCAAATTTTAATAAAATGTGTAGCACGCGTGCCATTATTTCACATTGACAGTTCCAGCATCTTTTGGTAAAATGACATAATGTTTCTTGTTTGTAAGAGACACGAAAATGTCAAATGAGCATCTGTGCTCAGAGATCTGTTCTAAAACATTTAATGTAGAGTTCTTTTTAAAAATTGTTAGGAAGGAATGTTGCAAAATGTTGCCGTCATAAGGACTTCAGATGGCAGTTTCCAGTCAAAGCTCTGGACCAGGTTGGACGAGTGGGCTTCCCTGTTGTACTCACAAAACGTGCTGGGTTTCATCAAGTCTCCTTCCATGTCTGGGAAGAATCCTACTGATCTGTCCTGAAGAGTGTTCTTGTATCACCTCCATGCAGTTTGGATGGGGAATAAGGTTCTACTGCCCTTATTTCTCCTTCCACTTTCTTCTACCCTAAGCTACATATCTCTCTGTGGCTGTAGAAACAGACCTCTCAGGCATGTGCCCTGCCACTACAGCCTTCTCACTGCAACTATCCTAATGGGCATATGTTGCTCCAATCTGTTCAAACTCAGAGCTTGTCCTTCTAGTGTTCTTAATGTCCAGGCAACTAGGGAGTCTATATTGGCAGCCTTGGGAGAGATGTAAGTACAGGTAGTTGCAGGGCCTATATACGAGCCTGCCATTTATCTATCTGTTTGAATTAGAATTAGTCAGTCAGTGCTTTCAATGAGCAATCAGGTGCAATTAAGCATCTACTTGTCTACCCTGGATCAGTTTTGTAGCATGTACCAAGGTAATGATGTACACAAATCCTGCCTTATTGGAAACTTTACTTTTGCTGGAAAAAAATGCCCTACGCTTGCAGTCTCAACTTTTGACACAAATAGTAGCCATAAATATTAATACAGAAATTTCACACATGTCTAATGAGAAGCTAGCAAGCTGACAAGGATAATAGATCTGGCCTCTTTATGATGGGTTAAAGTTTCCATACACAAAGAGATACTGATGTTCTTCCCACTGCTGCATCCTGAACCTCAGTCTAGAGCCTTACAAGACATGGCTAGCCATCCTTACTAGATGTGGCTTTTGTCAATGTGGCTTTTAAAATACATGAATTAGACTTCAATGTGACTTCAAGGGGAACACCATCCATGAGCTGCCCTGTTCATCTCATGCTATGGATTAAGTGGTGGTAATAGTGAGTATTCAGGAACCTACCTACCATCTACCTCTCCTACCATAAGACTACCTTCCACCCTTCCCATCCATGGAACAAGCTAACTGCTGCCCACTGTTGCTGCCATGTGGTCAGGTCTTGAGAGTGCTCCCCATCACTTTATTAGGAAGTGAGCCACTCTACCTTATCTTTCCCCTTTCATGCTAAAATTAAGTGTTGGGAGTGTTAGGATAGACTTAAGGAAGTATTTCATCACCCAGCATGTAATTAATTTCTGGAACTCCTTGCCATTGAATCTAGCATCTAGCCTAGAAGCCTTGAAGAGGGGAATTGAACAAATTTCTGGAGGAAAAATCCATCATGGGGAACACGCTATGATGGGTTTGTGCATCCTCCTTATTTTAGCTGTTGGCTTCGTCAGAGTGTCAGGTGCAGGTGAGTACACTAGGACAAGCGGGCCTCCATCAGTCTTGAAAGACTATGGTATCGTGCTTGGCACTGCATACTCTGCATGAGAAGCAAGAAAGCCTGGGTTGGATTTTTTATGGAGGATAGGCTGTTACCCAAGCAGCAAATCCCCCCTCTCCACGCCACTGAATTAGTCCAATGGAAAAGATCCAGCTGGCGTCGCAGAGCTGGGCTAAGGACAGGAGCTCACCCTGTCTTGTGGGGCCAACCCGGGAATCGAACCCTGGCCTTCTGGTAAACAGGCACAGCGTCTTTACCGCTTGTGCCACCCACAGCCCAGGATAAAGATGTCTTGTTTTCTCGTTTGGTGCATTTCTCATTTGTTTTGCATTTGATGGGCTACTGTGAGATAGAGGAAGTTGGACTAGATGGGCATTTTGTCTGAACCAGCAGGGCTCTTCTAATGTCATTTTTCTAGATTTGAAAAGGATGGTGAGGGAATGGAAAGAGAAACAGAGGATAAAGGGAAAAAAGTGTGGAGCATTCCTGGAACATCTGCCTACTGCTGAGAGGCACACCACCACTTTTCATAAATATTTGTCCTTATTCTTAAAAACAACAACAAGCATTTCAGTTTTAAATGGATGCTGTCACATTCCAAGATCATTTTACAAAAAAGGTTCTTGATGGTGCAAAGCACTCTTTTAAGTCAGGCAGTGCTAGAGTCCCTCTGCAGTTGCAGCCCTACTCAAAAGGCTGCACCTTGTGCCTTTTCTAAATTGATGATTTTTCTGACCATCTTTTCTGCTGATCTCTGAACTTTTTGTGTAGATATCGGTACTTTTACCTGGCCATCAGACAGAAGGCACCCTACTTATTTGAAAGTATTCCTGGGAGATGGGTGGATGGCTCCCTTATTTCACTTTCATAAAAATATGATCAATAATCCAGCATAGAGGCAGCTTTATTACAAAGATAATTACAAGCCCAAGGCTTTATGGCTTATTCTTTATGATTCACCTTATGTGATTGTTTGCTTATTTAGAATTTCCTGTGATGAAAAGTTGAATGTAGCTGCAGATACATTGAACTTACAATTAATTTTGGTAATAAATCCTTCTCAGTAACCAAAAGGTATATTTAAAATCTGCTTCTCTACAACATTATTGATCATATTGTGTATTAGATGCGACCTTCTTGGTTGAACTACTTTTTTCTTTTATAGTTTTTGTGAAATATTTTGGCTTGTTCCAAATAGATTTTGGAACAGATTTGACAGATTTTGATTATTTGGTTTTTTCTAGAAATACTCATTTTAGGTACAGACTTTTTCCAAATACATTGTTTTCATCCATAAAGCTTAAGAAGGGCCAACCTAAGCACAAGGCCAGCCAAAGCAGTTGCTTGAGGCGGCAAATTGGTGGGGGCTAACCACTTTTTCAGCCTGGTTGATTTCCACTGCTTCTTCCTTCTTTCTGGGTTGGAAATGGGATAAAGAGGAAGTGGAAACATGCTGTACATCAGACTCAGGGGTGGGCAGGGCCTGGCCCAAGAACCGGTTCTCTGGAAGTGGGCGGGGCCAGGGGGCAGGGCCAGGGTCAAGGGTGGGGCCAGTGGCGGTTTTTAATTTAAAAATAATTTTTTTTAAAAAATTACTTACTTCAGAGTAAGTATGCATAGGATGGTGCTCTGAGGCTGCAATCCTCTCCACACTTTCCTGGGAGTAAGTCCTATTGACTATACTGGGACTTACTTCTGAGTAGACCTGCATGGGATGGGGCTCTGAGGCTGCAATCCTCTCCACACTTTCCTGGGAGTAAGTCCCATTGACTATACTGGGACTTACTTCTGAGTAGACCTGCATAGGATGGGGCTCTGAGGCTGCAGTCCTCTCCACACTGGTCTGGAAGTAAGTCTCATTGACTATACTGGGACTTACTTCAGAGTAGACCTGCATAGGATGGGGCTCTGAAGCTGCAGTCCTCGCCACACTTTCCTGCGAGTAAGTCCCATTGACTATGCTGGGACTTACTTCTGAGTAGACCTTCATAGGATGGGGCTCTGAAGCTGCAATCCTCTCCACACTTTCCTGGGAGTAAGACCCATTCAGCACAATAGGGCTTACTTTTGAGTAGACATGGTTAGGATTGTAATCACCAGGCTGAGAAAAGAAGATCTATCCTGGAAAGAAGGGAGAAATCCTAGAGACAGTTTCCTGGGAGTAAGACCCATTGAGCACAATAGGGCTTTCTTTTGAGTAGACATGGTTAGGATTGTAATCACCAGGCTGAGAAAAGAAGATCTATCCTACTCTACTTCAATGTAGTCATGCATAGGACTTGGGCTCTCAGGCTGCAGTCCCAGCCACACTTCCCTGGGAGAAAGCATCATTGTAAGTCCCATGACTGGGAGTAAGTCATGGGACTTACTTTTGAGTAGTCATTCATAGGATTGGGCTCTCAGGCTGCATTCCCAGCCACACTTTCCTGGGAGCAGTTAAAGGGTGCAGCTGGGAGCACTTTGCTCCAAGCACAGAAAGGAAAGGACTCCGGGGCTTGTGGGGTGCTTGCTGGCCTGCCACATGGAGCGGCAAATGTAAAAGTGCTACCAGCTGCACCCTTTAACTGCCTCTCCAGCAGCTGAAGGAACCGGTTTATTGGTTATCCCCCTCCCCACTGCTACCGGATCGCCATCGTCAGGAAATTTTAACAACAGGTTCTATAGAGTAGGTGCGAACCTGCTGGTGCCCACCACTGATCAGACTGCTCCATTATTATGTGCCACATCACCAGGCCTTGGCCAAGCTCTGAGCCTGGCCACAGCATGGACACTCCATTCAAGTGAGGAGTAGAAGCCTGGTTGCAGAATATGCAGATAAGTGCCTGGTTCAGATTCAAAAGTAACTTTATGCTTTTTAAAGGTTTAAATAAAGAAAAAGTAGCAAACCAGAGATAAGGTATTGGACCTAGCAGGGGGAGGCTGCATATCTACTGATTCAGATTGGAGGTGATGTTTCTACACGTCCTGGGTATCTTCATTGGTTTATGACAGGGAAGTCCAAACCCTGGCCTGGGGGCCAGATGCAATGTGCAGCAAGCTTCAATGTGGCCCATGGCAGGACCCTTCCAACTGGCCCATGAGCAAGCTTTGTAATCCTCAGTATCTGTCTCTAATACACATCTATATGTAAATTTATGTAAACTTTAGGAAAATTTAAAGCATTTTCTTTGTCAGTGCCAGAAAGACGATGTGGCCCTTCTACCAAAATGTTTGGACATCCCTGGTTTGTGAGATTAGCTGCTCACAATCAGGCCACAGGTCATCTGATAGTAGTTAGCCTGGTACTGTAGTGTAGAGCAGTGGTTCTCGAACATTTCAGCTTGGGCTCCCCTTCTGAAAGTGACATTGTCCGGGAAGCCCCAAGAAGGAATGTCACAGCTGGAAGTGACATCAAATAGAAAGTGACAACACTGTGGTACCAGAGCTCCTCCATGTCATTGTGTTCAATGAGACTTACTTCCAAGAAAGCTGCATGAGTACCTCATTCCAAGGTGGCACCCAGTGCCAGATTCCAAAAGGGCAACACCCAGCTTTTTGCAATCCCCCCTGAAATGAAGTTGCAAGGCTCCAAGGGGCTCCCAAACCCACTTTGAGGAAAATTGATATAGTGACTTTACCTCTCATCATCTCATCTCACCTGGCTTCTGGAAAGGCCAGGGCTGTTGGAACAAGTTGTAAGGCTGTAGTAGAGACAGCTAGAGAACTGATGCACACACATATGCACACAAACCTGAAGCCTTACATGTGTGCAGTACATTGGGTACAGAGTGCAAACCTACCATTTTATCTAAATAGTCCCCTGTAGCTGAGCCCTACCTTAGTTTTGCTTTATATTTTTGAATCAGTGGGACTTATGCAATTCCTTCTGGTGTTTGTACTGCTCCTGAGTTGCACCGTAGGCCTGCTCTCTCTGTTGTGTCATGCTGGTGATGCATCTTGTTTCCATTAAGTCCTGCAGCAGCCCTGAGGTAGCTCTGTGACTGGAGTCTTTGAAAAGGCAGCATAAATTTATCACTGACTTGAGCCTTTGAGCCAGACAATTTACTATCTTGAATTTGAAAAAAATCCAAAATTAATTTCTTTGTAATGACATTGTGGTTTGACATATCCTTAGGCCTCATGGCATTTAAAAAAATAAAAATAAATGTTTTGGTCACATTTGTGTCTGGCTATATATTTTTGCCAGTGCTGTGCATTATGACAGTATAATAGGACCTTATGTCTTCAGGACAAGAACTTCTATTTAGCTAACTAATTCAGAAAAAGTCACCATAATTCATACTGAAAATGGAAAAAGTGACACCCTTGTCTGCTCTCAATAAAAAATTTGAAAGGCTCAACCTAAATAATTCAGGTAGCTGAGGAGATATTAATCTCTTTTGTCTACCTGGACACACAATCTTTCTTTTAGTCCCTCTGCTGGATCAATGTGGCTAGAAAAGGTTGAAACGCCGTCATTTTGAGGGCAGTATAAGCTTTGGGTACTTGCTGTCTTGTCCTTTTGAATGCTGCAACTTGAGCCCAAAATATGGTTGCCACATCTTCATAATTAGTCACAATTATTAAGGTTTTTTATATCTCAGGAGTCAGATGCTCTCTGCAGGCCTACCCTATAACATAGGCAAAGGCTGTACTGCTGCCTACTTGACCTAATGAATCAACAGAGGTCTGACTACCTCAATATAACTGTTGTTCTAGCATTGATTCCTCAGTCTGAGCAATGTATTGAGTAGCCACAAGGACTGCCTTGCTTTACCTCGCCTCCCTGTCACCCTGCTCTGAAATACAACCTACAACCCTGCTTTGGGCTCCTCATTTGTCTGTGACCCAGCTTAACATTGGCTCCTTCTAGCCCAGTATTAAATACTGAGGCTGTTCACTATTAGTGGCAATTACCTGGTCTCAGGTAGGGGCCATTCCAGGTCTTCTGCCTGAGAACCCATAACTGAGTTGGGAATATTCTCTACCCTGAACTATAACTATTGTCTTTGGTTATACTGTTCTCCATCAGGAATTGAACTCTTGCTCTTCTGTATGACAGCTAGAAATTCTGCTTGCAGATGAAGAAGATAGTCTGTTATATGGTTTATCCTAACTCAGGACTTACCTTGTCTGCACATTTCTGCACTGTCATGAGTAGCCAAGATAGAAAAATTAGGATCAAGATTTAATTTGCTTTTAAATCTTCAAAATCACACGCCTGCAGGTGTTTCCATGAACTTTAGCCATGTCCTGGCTTCGTCCTTGCATCACACTTTTCAGTGATAGTTGGATATTCCAGCATGTTATATGCCAATTCTACCTTTGGTGTTTCCCTCTTTCTGTGCTTCAGTTGGGCTACTCACTTTCTTAGTAGTGCTTATTATTCACCTATGCATTAATACTGATCACCTTCCAAAGAAAATAGAAAACTTGTTTTAAAAGAAATTATGAATTACAGTTTTGAGAACAGGGAATTACAGGGTGAGGGTGGGGAATGTCCTGATGAAATTATGGACACCAGCCAGTCAGTGTAGTCTGCAGCTGTTTTCCTAGCAGCCTCCTTTCCTTCAAAAGGGGACTTTATAGACAAATATTATGTCTAGACGAAACCCAGCAAGGGTACTTTCAGATCAGCCCCTAAAGCTCTGAAAACTGTACACCTCTCTTCACCCTTACCTGATGAAACAAAGGCATTTGGAAATCTACCTCTTATCTCACTGCTATCTCACTGGTAGAAAAACAGATGAAAACAAGGCTTTGAGAATGAAAATTTAACGAAACCACAAGCCATGTGGATGCCTTCATGCCTTGCCATCTCACTGCAAGCAGCATTATGTTGGACCCACGGTGGTTCTTGAGTTTCATCCTTGGGCCCAGGCTGCATGCTTCATTCTCTTCGAAGAATCCATGCTTTGCATTTTTAGTCATAATTGGCTGTGCATATTTCACCCTGAGCCTCCTCTGAATATTGATTTGCACGTTGCGGTGCACCTTCCTTTTTGTGCTGTATTTCGGAGAGATGCAAGCAAATGACTTGGCGCTTGCAAGACAAATGGGAGGAATCATTCCCTGTTTACCTTTCCCTCTTTTTGTTGTCCATTAACTTCTCTTGGAGTTTTGTCCTGGGTCAATAATAGATCATTTTGTGAATCTCATATGTTTATTAAGCCAGAAAACTCATAAATGTTGCATTGCTAACCTTGCACCATTTAGTTGTCTGAGTCAGACCCAGCTGTTTGCTCAGTGCGTTATTGTCCTGAGCAGTGGACATTTTCAAAATACAGCTGCTTTTATTTTGCTAATATTTAATGAGCTCAGTGCAGCCCATTTTAATAATGCATCCATTTTGTGTGCGTTAATGAAGCCACCTGAAATTTGTAAAGCTGTGATGGCAGCAATATCCTTGCCCAATTTCTTGTGTTTTAGTCTATTGTGCGAAAGGTCAAGTAGTTTCCTGAGAGAAAGTGGATTTGCAAATCGTGTCAGTGGAGCTGTTTTCTTTGAAAGATAATTCATTTCCCTCTTTAAAATTTGTTACATATAACAATGGAATTGCAGCTTGTGTCCTAAATAATGGGATGTATTCTTGGAAATGGTTTTGGCTGTCAAAAATAAGTTGCACAATTATTTTTTGTCAACCTCTGTATAAAGAAAAGGGAGGAGCATGAAGGAGACTGTAGAAAAGGAATAAGGGTAGGAGTTGGTATAACCATGGAAAAAGGCTGATTTTGGTTGTAGGCAACTATGTAGCAGCATTTTTGGAGGAACAGAACTTAAATAATGTGTTAAAGGTAGAGAGGTTGGAGGAGGGAGCTGGCAACAGGTAAGTCATACATTCTGCTGATGTATGTTTTGCAGGTATTAGAGAGTCAGAAGAAATTCACTTGGGAGATACATTGGGCAAGAGAAGCCTGGAAGCACCAAGTGGCATGGCAGCCCAGCAATCTCTGCATGTTTCTCTGCTCAAATATGAAAAGTGAAGCTAGAACAAGTGTCAGGCCAGTCATGTGCACCAACTATCTTTTAGAAAGATAACCCATGCAGTGCTTTTTGACAAAGTCAAACAAATACACAGGCACATTCCCTTGTGCTAAGGAAATGCAACATCACCATACTCCTAGATCCCGTTTCTACTGCTAATCATGCTAGCAAATTTGAGAAATTTGCTGCCACAACATATGATAATGACTCTGTTCTATGTGGTTTGAAGAAAGGATTTGGCAAGATCACAGAGGGCAGATTTGTCAGTGGGAATTTATCACAGGCCTCTATAGAACCTCATGGCTCAGAGACAATAGAATGCAATGGAGAACCACTTTCTGAACAGCAAGAGCGAGGGACTATGAAGACAAAACACTGCTTGGTGGACTTTCCGGCAGCATCTGGTTGGCCACTGTAGAAAGATTTGATGGCATTTTGGTTAATCCCAGCAGGGCTCTTGCATTATGTCATTTTGTAGTCCCTGCATATCAGTTGCCACAGCCAGCAACAAGACGGCAAGGCCAGATCTCTTTTCAGTACTCATGTGCCAAGTGCAAAGAGAAGAACTAATGTTCACTTCCTTATGGGTTGCAGAAATGTACCTATCTCATTGGGAGTTATTGGCCACCCATTACTTTGTTGAGCATACCAGTAGGAAGGTGGGATGTAAATATATTATTAAGGTTCTGGAACTATTTATTTATTTATTTATCAGATTTTTCCATTCTTTCATTGTGACACCCTGGATCGTTTTGTGCTTTTCACCAGATAAAGGATGATTTTTTTCCACCCACCCCCACCTCAAATAACTAGATCACCACATCACAATGTGGTGGCCCATTCACTTGGCAACTGGGGTTCTTCAGCACTTCTAATGCACTCCTTGCTGATCATCTGTTTTAGTAATTTACAGTTTTGTTTCTTCTACCTCGCCAAAAGAATTATTTAGAAAAGGGTGGGGGAATGGAGTGTACACGTTTAAACCTTTCAGTTTGAAATGTATTACTCCTTTAAAGTAAAAATATCTGCAAGGCATAAAATACACAAATTGAAATGCCACTTTTATTTGGCTTGGCTGAACATCAAAAGCTGCCTTTGGCCACCGGCTACTTCTTTTGCTGAGCAGCTGACAGAGAGCAGATTTTTATCTCTAAAATGCCATTTTCCATCAGTGTGGGCCCCTTTGGCTCTGATACCTTTTAGCACTGTTATTATTTGATTTGCACCAGGTTGCCCAGACAATGACCTTTCTTCTTTCTACTGGCTTCTATTGTGGGTAGCCATGCTTTCGTTTCTGGGTTGGGAATCAATGGGATTCTGGCTTTACATGGCTTCTATCGAATTCATAAAGACTAGTGTCTCTGGAGCTGTGTTAAAATGGCAGGATTTGTCATCTTGCTCAGGGGTAAGCTGTGTGCAAGGTGGAAAATGAGACATGCATAGCATGTGGATTCATGCTATGCATGCTTAGAGGGCCCAAAAGAAAAATTCAGTGAGGCTGCAATCCAAACCTCTGGGTAGGCTGGCATTATTCCTGGCACAAGTCCTGTGCTGGCCTGGGGATGTCATAAAATTGCTGTAAGGCACTTCTGTGCCACTCCTGGGGGAGGGGTTAGAGCAGTGCACAGACATGCACCGGTTTCCTCACATCACCACAGGAATGGGGAGACATGCTGATCTAAATGGGTTAGTATTGTGTCATGAATTTAATGACTCCACTTAATTTGTCTGTCAGTTCTCTCCCATTGAATGTTCTGTTGCGTGAAAAATTATCCCTCAAACTTTCCAAACTGGAGAAATATTTTGTTCGTAAGTTACTTCCTTCTTACTAAATTGTAGCACAGTACTAAAGATATAAATGGTGAAAAATTGAAATTCAGATGAGGGTATCCATCGCTAGTCAGGTGTGATCGCTAGTCAGTGTTCCCTATCGAAGATGGGAAGCAGGTGAGTTAGTTCTGCCTGGAATCTCTTTCCAAAATTCAGCCAAACTTCAGAAAATTTGGCCCACTGCTGGAAATTTCCTCTTCTGTATAATAAATAAATACAGTATAAGGGCGCAATCCAGAGTAACTATGGGGAGTACTTGCTCCGGTGTAAGAACAATTTGCTCTGGATTGCATTATGAATTTCCCATAGGTTTACACTTGGTGCTGCAGTAACTACAGGTACATGTAATATCTCTTATGTGCTCCCGTACTTACTCTGGATTGTAGGGTAAGTCTGTATACAGTATTGTCTGTATGAGAATGATCATAATTTCTCTGCTCTGACTTTATCTGTAACCCTACACAAACCATGGTGGTCATGTTACTGTGGAGATTCACCTAAGGTCAAAACACATCTCTCTTGTGAACCCAAACCACCAACTTAAGAATACTGTACAGTACTATTGTTTTAGAAAGCACCAATATTCTACCTACGGAGCAGCATTCTGTGTTCCAGTGTGGTATGGGAATCATATGGATTGTATGCGTGAACAAAAGTTCCAGGCTCCAAGCCAGCAATTTTCAGCGTTTTTCATCTCATAGCACACTGACAAGGTGTTAACATTGTCAAGGCACTCCCATCAAGTTTTTTGACAAGGCACACAATGCTGCTGATGGGGAGGCTTGTATCCCCCGATGGCCCTACAAATAAGCGATTATCTCCAAACTTCTGCCTGCACACCAATTTGTGTCTGAAAATTGCTGCTCCAAGCAGTTCACAAATTTTAGACACAAAATTGTCCGGAATAATCAATGTTAACCAACGGAGACCATATTTTTATTACCATATGTTGGAACACTTCATATGATATTCAGATGGCAATAAAAAACCACTGCAAATTTTTGGGAAACAAACCTGAAATGTTGTAGTGTTCTGATTGGACAAAAGATTGCAGCGCGCCAGAACAAGAGTGAGAGCTGCAAAACATGCGTTTCTGCACTTGGGGAAAAAAATTTAGGCTACAGGACCTTTTACACTGATGTAGTTACAGTGCCACCTTTGGGAAACCTATGGGAAATGCATAGAGCAATCCAGAGTAGGTGCCTCTTAAATCTTCCTGTAGTTACTCTGGATTATAGGGTTAGGGCGCAATCCAGAGCAAGTTCAACCTGCTCTGCCCTAACTGCTCTCTCCTAACTATTCTGTATCCAGAGCAGAAAGTTATGCTGCATCCAGAGAGTCAGGAAGCCTGGGCTGCCCTAACTGCTCCAGAGCATGCTAAGTCTGTGACAGCTGGGGAGGGCTTGCTCCTGAATAGACCCCCTCAGATCACACTGAAGAAGGAACAGCTGTGGTGCCTACATTATAAGGAAGCCCAGCAGTTCCTGAGAACCAGTTACAGCTGCAGTTCTTCTAGTGCAAGATGGATGCTTGGAGTGGCCTGCTGTACCCTGAGGTTAGTGGGCTGCCATAGTTGTGCCATATCCTGTGGTTGAGAGGCAGGGATTGCAGCTAGGCTGGCCAAGAACTCAGATTTTTGGTCAACACTACCATTCTTATTCAGGCCTTATCATGGACCCCTATGGGTCTACTCATTACTATACCTCCTCCTGAGGTGGTATATCTCTGAGGAACTGGAAGAGGGCATTTCTGCCTTGAAACAGGCTTTGGATATAGAGTAACTGCTCTGCCCTAGGCAATGCTAAACTTGCCCTCAACTTGCCTCTCCTGAGCTGCTTAGGCTGCCCCAGTTAGGGCAGAGCAGGTCCACCTCTCTTAGGGCACCCTATCTTGCCTTGCTCTGCCCTAAGCCTCTTCCAGAGTAACTGGGCTGGAGCATCTTGCAGTTGCTCCACCCTAGTGATAGATAGGGCACCCTAAGGCCTCTTATGTGCAAGGAATAGTTGCTCTGGATTGGGCTGCCTGTTACATATGGATTTATAAGTACTGTAGTCCAACATTTTATACCACAGTCTTACATCTTAAAAACCTTAACATCTTTTGTTGCCTGTTTTAGCTGCCACAGTTGCGTGTCAATGAGCTAAATGCTACACAATGACTCTAAAGGATGAACACACATGCACACACCCACAGATATGACATTGTAACATAATGTGACCTTCAGTTTAACAGCCAAAGCCTTAGGCTTTCTTATCTCCAACTTGTTGCTTTTTTATTTATGCTTGCTTCTTATTGATGTAATGCACCAGCTTCCCTGTCTTAGTCATCCAGTGCTGCATAAACAGGCAAAGCTGGTGCTCGTAACAGAGGGAGTGAATGGAGTCAGGGAAGGATGTTCATACGTTTAATTATTGATAGTGACAGTGGAAACAGCTCCAAATCAAAGCAAACAGATTAGGAAGAGGGGAAAGCATTAAAAAGATGCTGTGATGAGAGATAGTGTTTCCTTTTCTGCCCTGCCCAGGATTTGGAGTATGGAAGACATATCCTAGCCTATAGTGTGCATACTCCAGGGCTACCTACTCATTATGTTTGCAGCTATGTGCAAATTGCTCTGTGAAGCCCTGTGGAGCTATCGCAGTCTGCCTGGGCAATGAGTGCAAAACCAGCAACATGAATGCAGGTTATCCAGGGATGCATCACAGGGATGCATCACTGAGTCCAGGAGACTTTGGACCATACAGGAACTTCACTTGATCTCTGTAGAAAAGAGCCAAGTCAAGGCCAAGAGGAGGATTTAAGGACTACCTTAAAATAGTCGTGGCATCTGGCCTAGTTTCCTTTGAAAAGAGATGGGACAAATTTCTGGAGGAAACTCACTCCATCACCATGTTACAAGCCATTATGAGTGTATATGAGATTAACTGGTTGATCATCATAAGTGCCACAATTTTTTCCTGCCATACAAATTGACAGTGGAAAGCAGATTTTTCACTTACCCCCCAGACTGACAAGGGAAGGAAGGTATGTTCAGTAACTTTTATGCATTACATATAGGTCATTTTGGTATCATCTTTGAGGAGTGAGGGTAAATAGAATGCCAGAGGCAAGCATCTTATAGTCTTGTGTTCTCCCTGTGGGCTGCTGTGAGATATAGGAAGCTGGACTATATGGATCCTGGACTTGTTCTAGCAGGGTTCTTCTTATGTGAAATAGATGGAGGTGATGGAAGATGAAACAGAAAAGAGACGATGGCAGAAGAGTTAGGAGGGAGCATCTGGTTAGAACAAGGAGAACAAGGCTGGAGTCAGCGCTTGACTCGGGTCAAGCTATGCTGGAGCCTTCCCATTACTACAAAAAAGGCAACATCTTCAGTGTTTGTACTGTATGTCCACAAACACATTTACCCTACAATCCAGAGTAACTACGGGAGCATGTAAGAGACTTTACGTGCACCCGTAGTTACTGCACCACCTAGTGAAAACCTATGGGAAATTCATATTGCAATCCAGAGCAAATTGTTCTTACACTGGAGTAAGGACTCCCCGTAGTTACTCTGGATTGTGCCCAAAGTGTTCTTAGGAAAAGACCACTATTAAATATTGAATTAAATTAAATATTGAATTAAAAATCATGAGAAATAGGATGTCTCAATAGTGCTATGATTCTATTTGTACTTTCTGGGATTAACCCTACAATCCAGAGTAACTACAGGAGCATGTAAGAGACACCTTTACTGCACCACCTAGTGAAAACCTATGGGAAATTCATATTGCAATCCAGAGTAAATTGTTCTTACACCAGAGCAAGGACTCCTCCTAGTTACTCTGGATTGCATCCAAAGCCCCATTGAAGTCAGTGGTACTTACTTAGTAGAAGTGCATAGGTTTGTGCTGTAAGCCTCTGTGCTTTCCCTCTATATTCACCCAGGTACCAGGCGATCTTTCCGAACGACTCTGATATCAACCTGCCCTCCAGGGAAGAAAGAGGGCTTGGGGAGTTTGTCACAGCACCCCTTTCCTTAACAGGAAGTAATTTGCACTGTCAAAAGGGCAAGAGGGAAGTGATTGTTGCATCCTTTCCCTAAAACGCTACCTCTCTCAAATCTTTTTACCCCCATTCTCCACTTGTTTTACCATTTGTGCACTCTGCTAGGAAATCCTGAACAAATCTATTGGTGTTAAACCTACACACTTGCAATTCCGTGAGATGAGTCAAAGTAATAAAACAATTTTTTCTGTGACCTTTACAAATCAACTGGCAATTTCTCTGCTTTTCATTTGCTTTTAGCTCCCAGTGTTGCGAGACTGTGGCAGATGGAATGAAATGTAATTTGCAGATTTTTAGAACATTATAGTAAACCACCTATGTCTGTTAACTCCACAACACATCCAGCTTTCGTTGTACCATGCTTTGAAAGCAAGCATTAAGATAAAACAATTTGGATTATATTCAGAATTAGATGAATGGCAGTGTGTTCCAAAACTGTACAAATTTCAAAATTTTAAGGATAATAATCAGAATTATTTAATGTGAAGAAGGCAGATGAAAAGACAATTGATGGTCAGCATGAATCTTTTGAAAACAAAAAGAACTTGGTTGGGAAGACATGTTAGAAAGTAGTTGTGATAGTTGACAAAATGAAGCAGCAGAAAAACAAAACGTAAAAAAGTAAGCGTAAAAAAGTAAGTAAATTGTTGAGGCCATTTGGTGATGGGATCTGGTCCGGTGGCTTCCCTTCCCCTGTATGACTTCATGATTATGACTCATGGCTCCCATTCTCAGAGGCTATTTCTGACTCCTATCTATGTAGCTTGATGATCTTTACCCTGATACGTTCACCAGGCCTTCCACCTCTGTAGGATGCAGTTCTTGCTGTTATTTTCGTATGCCATACTTCTGATTTTTGTATTGGGCTTTACTATAATTGCCTATCCAAAGGGTACACACAGATGCAGCCCCCTCAGGCACTGGCTTAGCAGGAAGGTCCCCTTCTTTGCCCTCCCATTCCACCATTTCTTCTCCGCTGCTTCCTAGATTTATGTGAAATATCATAAGAAGAGGAATGGCAGAAGCAGAGGCTGGGGTGCCATTAGATATGGGGGGCAGCATATGGTACACTTTAAGTACCAATAAATCTTGGCCTGGTGCTCTGCCCTACATTGTTGTCAATCTAAAGAATGAAACAGTATCATTTATCATTTTGTAATAAATTTCACATTCATGGAGCAACATATATGATAACATAAATGTTCTTTTTTATCTATAATGATTTGGCATTAGATATCCTGAATGAAAAATATTGTGCTCTTAACTAAATCACAGTATTTAAAATTATCAAAACGTCAATCATCTCCATTTTTAAGGCTCTAGTCCAGTGAAAGCAAGTCATCCTGAAATCCCTTTGAGCTCTGTGGGGCTTAAAATTACAACAAACATGTCCTGTGGATAAACCATGACTCACTTTTGCTAGATTTAGGCCTTTGGAGATATTGAAGTTATGACTTCTGGTACTTTTGTCAAAGCCTTGAAGAAGTATGCTAAAAATATTTTCTTATATTCTGTGATTGTGTGAAAACAATTTATAACCTGATTATTACTACTTTTCTTCTTTACCACCTCTTTAGTATGTTGAAGTCTTTGGAATTAACTGATTTTGAAACTAGAGAATTTTTTTAAAATGTATTTTTTTCTGACTAGGATATAAATTATTTTCAGATCGATTTCTAGATCTCAGAAGTAAGTGTGCCTTTGATGGTGCTTAAGCTTTGTATTGTTCTTCTTCTTTAAATGACTAACCTGGACTAAGAGGTATTTTGCAAAATTAAACCTGTTTCACCTGAACATGTTTTAACTAGTTAATAAGAAATTCAAACAACAACAAAAAGACAAAACCCTAAGGTTAATGAACATTCTTTTTGTAAAGCTAGTATTTGATGTTTAAATTTGTTTTTGGGGTGTCTGTCTATAACATAAGTTTAATAACCTAGCTCAAATGCAGATTTCTAATTTTCAATTAACATAGGAATAATTTTGTTTGCTAAAATAAAATAAATGAATGAATGACGAGTCTGAACCATGAAATGTTCCAGGTAGCACTTTTTAAAACATTCCAAATTTTTCAAAAACAAAAATCATGTGGCAACTGTATAGCTCAAGCTTTAAGTATTAACTTTTAACCTTTGACCTTACAGATTTTAACCAATGAAATGTCTCTTTAAACTTTAAAGGAAACAATGATAACGAGCGCCTGGCGATTGCTAGACAGCGAATTCCATATCGGCTTGGTCGAGTAGTTGATGAATGGCTACTCGACAAAGGTAAAAAACATTGATTAAAACTTCAAATAAAAAAAATAATTTGAACATAACCGAGTAGTGCTTCATTTGTAACACCAATAAACATAAAACAATAAATTTTTCAGTAAAACTAAATTAAAAACAACTTTTAAACAGTAAAAATGTAGAGTAAATATTTGCATACCGTGTATTATAATAATTTCGATACATTTTAGTGGTACCACCTGTTTAATAATCTTACCCTGTTAACTTAAGGTTAAAGGGACTGTTAAATATAATCCACTAACTCAATCTATGAAGGTACTCATAGCAAACATTAACCAAAACTGATAAATCATTCATAGATTATGTTACATGTTCCATCATCTAAATTCTTAACTAAATATATATATATTTCTGTATCTATCTGTGTGTAGTTATGAGATCTTCATGATGGTCCTGAAACGAACGAACAAAACAAACAAAATTGTTTAAACTATAGGTTATCTTAAATAGTGGGCAATATGAACTTGCCAAACAAGATGAAGTCCCTTTAACGTTTGCAACCTTCTAAGGGAATTGGGAACAGCCACTCAAAGAGAGCTTAAAGATGTGTGCATGCTTTATTATTGAGCAGAAGCCAATATGCAAAAGAGAATATTTTGTTTATTCATCATAATAATAATGGGCTTGCATTGGTGAGGATCGCTGTTATTAAATAGCAATGTGACATGATTCTTCCATCGATATATGTGTCATTCCTTGAAGTTGCTTTTCCATCCAATACATTTTCATTTTATTACTTTTTCCCTCCCTTTTAGTCAATAGCCTGGCTGAAAGAAAATCAGACATCTCTTTACTTTAATCTTTGCATTTTTTGTTATTGTTGGTTTGTTTCTGAAATGGTCAGTATGCAATATGTAACCCATGCCTCCTATGTGTGTGTGTTGGGGAGTCATAATGTTCAGATATAACATTCAGTTACAAAATTTTAGCCATTTTCTAATGGAAAATGTATACAAAATGTATACAAGTAGATAGTTTTGCTAACATGTTGAGAAGTAGGTGACCGTACAAATGCAGTCATTGGATAGACTTATGAACTATTATACTTTAATATAATTCACTAACATTAGAAGTTATCAGAGATGATACATTTACATAATGCTTAGTTCTACATACAGAAATGTGAGTATGACAAAAACATTATATATGCATGTCCCTATATCTGTGTCAGGGTACTGACAACCTTGCACATTTTGTGTGGTTCAACTTCAACTTCTGATCAGAAATCTGACCTACACACCCTACAATTTAGATTTTAAAAAATGGCAAAAAAGTAAATCTCATCAATTTGATGATTCTAAAAAAATTTTAATTGGCCTTTTAACAAAAACTGGCGCTTAAATTTATATTATAAGCATAGCTAGAAAATTTTGCATTCCATGAACACCTCATTAAAAAGCAATGAATTATGAGCAAAAGTCCTTTCTTATAGTTTATTGCTCTCATGCTCCACCCCATAATAATATGTTAAAAATCATCCTCTTTAACAGTGTAGTGTTCACAATCAACATTTTTTGCATGTATGTAATACTATCTTTGCAGGGCGTCAGCTCACAATCTTCAATAGCCAAGCAACGATAAAAATTGGAGGCAAGGAACGGGGTCATCCATTTCAGGGCCAGCTATCTGGACTCTACTACAATGGCTTGAAAGTCCTGAACATGGCTGCTGAGAGTGATACCAACATAGTGATTGAAGGGAACGTGAGACTCGTTGGTGAAGTGCCTTCCTCTATGACAACTGAGTCAACCGCCACCGCAATGCAGTCTGAGATGTCCACGTCTGTCATGGAAACCACAACTACTCTGGCTACAAGTACGGCTAGAAAAAAGCAACCAACAAAAGAACCAATTGGTCAGGTTAGTCAATTATTACATAATATTTTCCTTTCCTTTATTTTGAACACCTCTGGATTTCATGTCAGTCCTGGGTTTTACAGAAAGAAAACATTTGGTGAAGAAATAAAATCAGTGTTAGATATAAAAAGAGATAATAGTTGTGTTAGTCATGGTGGTTGTGTTGTCTTTGACAGTATACAGTGCTAAATGTTGGCAGTGGTGGAAATGTAGGTACTTTGTCTTTTGGATGTATATTTCTTTCCCAATAATGCTTGTAACAGCTGCAATGATCAGTTGGCAACAAGAATATTTGTATGAGTTTTCATGAATGAACATAGCATTGACTCTATTGAGTTTAGCTGTAGATGCTGCAGCTTATAGCGCTTCTAAAACTGAAGACGCAATACAGAGATTGCACTGGGCTGGTGCGAGTCTCTTGTGCTGTCTCAGGAGAGTTGCAAATGTGCCCTTGTGACATTTTCATCTCCTCTGGGGAAAGCTGTGCTGGCTCGCAGAGTGGCACCAGCTATGGAGGCTACATCTAGCCTATGGCACAGGGAAGTACCTCTGCACTTGCCGAGCTCTGTCAGTGTGGAGGTATATGGGGGAAGGGGGAGGAGATGGGAAGGAGCATTCCAGGGTAGGATAAGGGTAGGCAAGGATGGTCCCAGATATGGGAGAAAGCGAAGATAGTCAGGGAGCAGGACTAGGACCTGGCAGATATCCTGGATCCCAATCCTATTATCTGGGTGACATGGAACAGCTTCTGGCTTCTCACATCTGCTCAGCTCTGCACTGCCTCCAGGGGCATGGTACAACCATTGATTTCTCCTTGCCCTGCAGTAGCATGATAGCAGCCCCAAACCCTTGCAGGATGCAGTGCAATCCAGTTGGCCTGTGTGCTTTAGCACTTCTTAGGATTGCACTGCCTGTCATGTAGTTTAAACATGATCAACTATAGTTATTTATGACAGCATGAGTTTATATCTGGACAATTTGAAATTAGGGAGATTCAACAAATGTAGTAGCCATTTATGATTAAAACAAGAAACCGTATTCCTGTTTAGTTCTTGTTAACTTCAACCATGCACTGGCAGTCTGTATAAGAAGCTGCTGTGTTGAAGATTATGCCAGTAGTCCACTCTGTAGCTGCCTAAGAAACAGCAGCCCAAACCACTGCAACTCCCCTTCCAGCAATGTGGCTTTGCCACCACAGCCTGTGCCGCAGGCTGCAGAGGAGTTTTGGCCTCCAAAGGCCTTCTTGGGCTAAAGCAGTGATTCTCAGCCAGTGTGCCTTGGCTAGTCCTCAGGTGTGCCATGGGAATTTGGGGATTGACATTCATTAATAGGAAAATTGGGGGATTTGAACAGTCTGGTGTGCCTTGTCAATGGTAAAAACAATTCATGGTGTGCCTTGACAATTTCAATACTTTGTTAAGTGTGCTGTGAGATGAAAAAGGTTGAAAATCACTAAGTTAAGGGAACATTTCTTTCCTTGCCCTGGAGTAAGTCCCTGTAAAGCCAAAAGTCTGAATCCAGACCTGTGTCACCTCGATAGCTAGTGCATGCCCAAGTTGATCTATGAAGGCAGATCAGGCCTGAGAAAGAAATAAGAATTTAGTTTGCACTGATGCCAAATACGGCCCCTCTTGGGCCCCTCTTTCTTCCCCACCATCATCGACCTGTTCCCAGACAGCCCCTCCTTCACCCCACCCTGTTCCACACCTCGTGTGGCCTTTGGGTCAGGCCTGTTCGAAATAGGGCCCAGGAGAGTGTTCATATCACTAATCTAGTCAGAAAAATTATACCATTACCACATTTTCTTTCTAGAACAATATGTTAATGTCATCATATAAATGGTTCTCCAGGGGTTTGGTGAGCTTTCTCTGCACTGTATGAGAGATTATAAAAGAGAAGTTGAAGGGAGTATACTTTACGGTCACTTTTAATTGTCGAGGCCTGAAGGTAACTTGAATCAGAACTTTCAAACTTGTCTTTCCAAGCTGTGTAATGCACGAGGGTATCTTATCAAAGAGATATCTCTCTTTGAAAGTTGGTTTCTCTGCTTTACTGTTCTGGACTTCCCAAAATTGCGTACAGTATTCAAACTTCTTCCCAGGTTCAAATGAAGAATTTTATTTTTTTGGCTTCAGAACACCAAACTGTTGTAGTGTTGTCAGCATGTTACAGCTCTGTTCCTGGGTCTCTTTCCAAAGCCTGGTATAGAACATGGTGACCATACGTCATAACTATAAAAAAGAGGACAAAGTTCCCCAAAATGTAGGACACTGAAGAAAAATGTAGGATATGACAATATAAAAACTGACAACATATATACTGCTTTCATGTGCTTAATTTAAACTCTGTATTGCTCATTATTAAATGTATAATTATTATATATTATTTAGTACAGAAAGTTTATTAATTCCAAGAAGGCTCCCTGCTGCCAGCTCACAATGAGGACAATGAAGTTATTTTCAGTACACAAGGCTAAAATACAGGACATGTCCTGGAAAAACAGGACATATGATCACCCTGCTGTACACATTTTTGTAGAAACAGAGAGCTTGTAAGAATAAAAGAAGTGAATTTGTTAATAGTTGTCAAAGCACAACATGAAATGGTATGTACAGATTAATTTTGGAATCCAAATCAGGACCCTGCAATGGTGATGATGATGCCTGATTTCATTGATGAAGATACCAGAATCAAATAGTTGAAATGGGATTGTATGTTTTTTTTTCCTGCTCAGATGTAGTACTTAGGGTGCAATCCTAAGCATGTCAACTCAGAAGTAAGTCTCATTATGTTCTATGGAACTTATGCTGCAATCCTCAGTGGGGCTTACTTTTGAGTAGACATGGCTAGGATTGTGCCCTTACTCTCAGAAAATAGGTATAGGATTGCAGCCTCTGTCAATAAAGTATGTTGTTTCCTGTTCAAGCTTCATTGCACAACTCACTATCATTTCAGTGAAGCTTGCAATGTATATTACACCCCGGTGTTTCCTGTTAGTTGTCGTGGAGATGGAGTTGATAGTAAACTGTTTGCTATACTTGTGTACTAGAAGCCATGAACTGACATATGTAAGAAACTATGGAAACTGTAGCAGAAATCTATTTAACAATATGTATGGTTCAGATTCACTATGATGCACACCAACACACAAGTGATATAGACAAAGCGTTTGATTGTGTTTAGGAAAGAACCAAATCTCGCTCCACACTGGGAATCTTGTACTCCTAATGGGAGAGAAGGGAAAGATAAATGAGAGAATTCACATTCCTGATCATACACAGAATATCGGAGTGATGCTGTCAGTACTTGTGGTGTAAATTCCAATCACCACAAGTGATGTTAAATTTCTATCATCACAAGTGATATTAAATTTCCATCATCACAAGTTCATACAAATACAGTTGCTCAGTCTCTTGGCAGAATCCAAAAGCTGCTACTAGATAATTATGCTCAGTGTCTTGGTCTCTCAGGTCTCTTTTCTATGCATGAAAGTTCTGGAGGAAACAAAGGTTTAGCGATTGGGAGTGCAGTCCTGAGATGGCACATGTACCAGAGTGGAGTAAGGACAGGTAGAGGTCAGAACTGTAGCCAGGTGGGTAGAGAGTCGGAGGCAGGGCTTGGACTGGCAGTGATGTCTTATCCAAGCCCTTGTCCCTGGACTTGTGATTGGATGGGTTACTTCTTCTGGATGGGTTTGTACTCCCTTTGAAGTGCCAGATTTGCAGTTTGGGATGCTCTGGTACTAAACCTGAGTGTTCTGGTGACAGCTGTTGCATAGTGCAGTGGTTCCCAACGTGAGGGTTGGGATCCCCTTTGGGGGCACATGAAAACCTGGGTGCCATTATCTTAGAATCTGTCACTGGTGCTGCAATTTTGCTTTCCTGGCAGTAAGACTCATTGAACACAATGGGACTTACTTCTGACTTGACATGGAGAAGCTCTGGCATCACAGAGATGTCACTTTCTGGACAGATTGTTTTTCTCAGAAGGTGGTCCTGGGCAGAAATGCTCAAGAACTGGCCTAGAGAGTTGGAGTTTTCCTGAAAACATAGGATCTGGTTTTATTAACAAATTCATACTATTATACAGCCTCTTTGGATGTTTAGAAAATGCAAATGGTACAGAATGAATGAGTGGTACAGAAAGAATATTTTCTGAAGTTAAGCTAAGACCACATCAGACCTGCTTATATTAAGTTCCCTGGCTACCTATACATTTTCAGAAATAATTCAGAGTGCCAGTGATGAATTATAAAATTCACAGTGGTTTGGGACTTAAATGCTTTGGAAGTTAGAATAGCCTGGCTTGCTAACTGGACAGTCCATAGGGTCAAAAAGAGTCAGACACAACTTAATGACTGAACAACAACAACAATATAAATACTTGAACTGTCTCCCCACATATGAATCTGCCTGTTCTGTGAAGGAGGAAGACTCTGTCGCTAGAGCCATCTCCTTTGGAAATGCAATTGGTGATTCATGACTGGCTTCTCTCTGCTATGGCCTTTGGAATTCTCTCCCAGCTGTGCTTAGAACTGCCTCTTCTGAGCTGGTGTATCAAAGGAATGTAAAGACGATTCTGATTCACTGGTCCATGATTAAATCTGTTTTTCCCCTCCTTTTTCTAGAGATTCTGGTAGTTTTTAATTTTTTATGCTGCTGGTCTTTTATTTTATTAACTTGGCTTGATATTGTTTTGTTCTGATGTTGTAAGTTGCCTTGGACTTTTTGGATTAGGAAAGGAATGGTAATATGGCTTTGGAACAAAAAATAAGTGCAATCCTAACAGTGCGATCCTAACTTGTGCTGGAACAGGCAGGCTGCCCTCGCCTGTACTGTATCCAGCATATGTTTAGGGACTGCTGCTGAGTTATTGTCAGGAACAGGAGGCTCATCCCCTTCTCCGCTGTAGGGTTGCAGCAGTCCTTATTCAAACTTAGGCTACTTTTGGAGGTGGCCTGTCTGAGCAGACGAGAGCTTTGTGCTGCTATCCAAATGGTTTAGATCTGGTATAATCGCCAGGCCAAGCTTCCTATTTCCGTCCCACCCACCCACAGTCCCACACTCCACCCACCCTCACCCACCCTTGACCATCCCTTTGGCTCCTTCCTGCCCTCCCCAGTCTCCTGCGCTGGCCTGGAAAGGCCAGTGCAACTACTCTCTGTCCCATTCTGTGGAGGTATGGGCTAGCAGAGGAACCTCACCAGCTATGGCACAGACTTGTCTTATGGCATATTTGTGACACTTGGAGGCTAGCACAAGTCACATGTGCCAGGCTAGGGGATTGCACCATGAATTATTCAGTCGGTGTATTTACTGTAACTAGCACATTATTACATACATACAGACAGACAGGCAGGCAGGCAGACAGAAATAGCAGCTACTGTTTCTTGACATTTGGTCACTGCTAGACCTGATCCAGCATGGATGCTGAGCACTTTTATCTCCCATTGACATCAGTGAGAGTAGAGGACATTCAGCACCTTGCAGGAGACAGTCATTCCCTTGCGGGAAATCTACCTTGAAAGATGGTTTTATCTTTATGTCCTAGATTTGTTCTTATTCCTTTTGCCTTTACATCCTATATCTGCTCCAATTCCCTTTCCTGCCTGTTTTTTTTAAATTTAACGTGCCCTCACTCCTTGTCAGACAAAAGAGGAGAAACATTTGACTTTTGAACTTTATGCAATGCTCACTAGAGGAAAGTTACCTTTTTTCTGGCTTTCAATTAATTAGTGCAATGAAGAAAACAGGCAATTGAATATTAGCTGCTAATGGAAGAACGTTAACGGTGGTATAAGCAAGTGCAAGTTTAAGGAGAAAATGAGCTGATAAGGAGTAAATGATCTAATCAATTAGAGATTATTTGGTCCATTTGCAGGGCTATTGAATTCAATTAAAGATCACAATTCCCATTTAAGGAAAGATAATTTAAAGTTCTTCTGGTTATTTTTATAAAATGATTTAAACATACCAGAGCTAGACTTGTTTGACTCAACATGAAGAACAATTTTATGTGTCTCCTCAAGAGTACATTTCTTGGAGCTCAATGGAGCTTACTCCCAAGCACTATTACTTTATTACAGATGTAAACAATGGGAACCCTTCTCACTATGCTGAATGAACACCACCAAAGAGGGGTGTACTCTAGCCTCATGCACAACATGCATACTGCTTAAGGCCTAATTCTTTGAGCCCATGATGTCTGTGGAAGTTCACAACAGATTACCTGAACCCTATCAATGGTGCAGGCAATCCTGGGAGCCCATGCCTTTTGATGCCTGCCTTTTTGCTTTTCTTTTGGATTAGGAAGAAAAGTAGTGTGCCCTCTGATGCAGACTTCAAAGTACTCTTGAGGCATGTGGGAAATCACATTATGAACCTGAGCTGCATGTTGTTTGAACTGTACCTGAACTGTGCCCCTGCATTCCCTGCTTTATGTTCCACAAGCCTTTGTGTCGGAAATGCTCCAACTGCCCCTTGATTTTAATTATACTCTCCAGTGCTCCTGGGAGAGTGCTTTTTCCTGTGAAATCTTTGCCTAGTGTGTACAGTTATCTGCTCTGAGCCAATCTGGGAAATGTCTCCAGCATTTCAGACCAATGTAAGCAACAGATGAGCCAGTCTTACATATTGTTGTGCATTTCTGTACCAGAAGCACCAGAGGGCAGCTTCAGCAGCAGCAGAAGCAAATGTGCAATGTTGGTAGAGACGGGCAATCGTGGCAGTGTGCTCCTTAACCTTTCCTCTCTGTATGTACCTTCTTACAAGCCCTTACATCAGCTGCCTTAATGAGGATCAGGGATGGAGTCATTTACCCCAGATGTGCTAGGCTGCCACGAGACCCAGTGAGCCTTGTGTCCCCACTCCTCAATTCCAGTCTCTCATTTCTGTTTTTGCCCTCTGCCATCTCTTGTTCCTCAGGGTGAACACAGTTTAAACTCAGCTCCTGCAGACAGAATAAACCCTGGAGAAGTAGGGCAAAGAGGATCACTTGCTAGCCATTTTATGTTTGTTCTTTGTTTGTTCTTTCCTTCCATCTTTGTCCTTTCTGCCACTTCCCTGCTGGCTCTCTTTCCTTTGTGGCATTTATTTATAGCAGCATTTATATGTTGTCTTTTGCCCATTGGCAAAAAGACAAGGAACAAAATACAGAATACAAAAATTTGTGAAATCAGCAATAAGTTACAACAGGCAAATAATAAGTTAAAACAGGAGTTTTACGCTGTCTCTTTGCCCCCTTTCAGCTCACTTGCTCACACACTGCAGCCTCCCAATATCACCTTTTTTCATCCCTTTATCCTCACCTTCCCCCTTCCATTTCTTCCTAGAATCATAGAATCATAGAGTTGGAAGGGACCTAGTAGGTCATCTAGTCCAACCCCCTGCCTGCAGCAGGAAATTCCCCTAGAGCATCCCTGACAGGTGCTCGTCGAGCCTCTGCCCCACCTCTTCTTCCCTCTCCCAATTTCTACCATTCTCTATTTTTCCCCACCCCTGATGGTTCAGTTTGAAAACAGTTATTCTGAAAGTGGAAGCTGGGAGTAGGATTTCAAGTTCACAATTAAAGAATTACAAAGTGTGCACTTTTGTACTGGTGACATGATGTATCATTAGGGTCTGATACAGATGGCTGAAATGTACCAGTTTTTAACATTCCCAGTTGGTATATTCCTTACACAATCAAGAAACCTGCTTGATTTCTCAGGTCTGCAACATGATAGGGGTTACTGTATATACAGCTCAATTTTATAAATGTTTATTCAGAAGAAAGTCTTAATGAATTGAAGCATGGATTAAAGAGGGAGGCATGGTTGAAAGAGGCCAGAAGGATTTATTCTCACAATTGAAAAAGGACTCCAAAATGGTAATTAATTAAATTTGCTCACTTAACCTTTATGGCTAAATGGGGAAACCTATATCTGACCATTCACCCGCAAGCAGCTCCTATATGTAAATGTAAGCTGTTATTAGAGAGGAGGGAAAGACTTAGGGCACAATCCTAACCAGTTTAGGCCAGGATAACTCACTTGTCTTCTCTTTCCTGTGGTGGTGTCGGGAGGTAGACACATGTCTGTGCAATGGCCTAGCCCAACAAAGAGTGGTGTAAATGACTTCATAGCACTTTTGTGACACCCCCAGGCCAACACGGCTCTTCTACTGGGACATATGCCAGACTAATTGGGGATTAGGATTGCAGCCACAGAGGGTAAAAGAGGGCAGAGCAAGAACAGAATAAAGACAAGGTGAATTTCCCAAAGAGACCTGTGTTGAAAGACCTGTGATTTCAAGGTTCAGAGAAGAAGGGGAAAAACTTGGGAGATTAGTCAGAAAGGAAGGGAAAAGGATTTCTGTGATTCAGATCCCAGTGGAAGGCTGGAAAGGGAATGAAGAAAGTGGCCTTCTGGCCCCGTGGATGTGAGGTCCCTCTTCCCCCATGCAGTGGTTGTATTACTGGTCTGGCTCATCCTGTCTTCTTGTTGGGTAAATAAGCAGATGTGAAATTTGTAGAAGATTTCAGCTTTCCACTGCTGTGTTCTTCAGTCAGACAGGCTCAAGGGGATATTAAACAGCTCCTTCATCAGCTTTCTCAACACAACCCGAGGTGACTGCATTTTTTAGGCACACAAGAAACCCCATTTATTTTACTGATAAGCATTTAACTGGTTTTATTTTAACTCACTGAGCTGGAAATTTGCTGGCAGCTCTTGGATATACTGCAACAGGTGAATGATGCAGTTCTCCAGTTGCACCAGCTCGACTGTCCAAGGGGATATTCATCATAACCCAAGACCGAGGATGCTGGGATCAGCACCTTGCCACCTAATTAAAATTGAGCATATTAAATAAAGGAAGAGGACAGAGGAAATGGTAATGGTCCCATTCTCAGACTGATGGCTGAGCAGGAAGGTCATTTTTACACGGGTTGGTAAATCTTCGCATATTTTATAGTGACACATTTGTAATAGAATCAGGGCAGTTATCAAGAAGAGAATATTATCTGTTCTTCAGTTTTAATTATTAATAAAGAAAATTATCTGCACTGTGTCTGGCAATAGCCTTTCCTATCAGCTTTGCAGTTAAGGTGCCCTTTGCCTATTTGCTGCTGCAATGTGTTCACTCCATTGCCTTCCAAGAGACACACTAAATACATGAATCTGCTTTATCACTTAATGATGCTTCTGTAATTCTCCAAGCTAAGTCTAGGAGGATTCTCGGAGCTTGGAAAAAACTTTTCCACTCCCAAAGACTGGCAAACATTCTGACTCCTTGGAGTTCTTCTCTGAGGTCAAGAAGTTCAGAGAAATCCTCCAATTTCTCACACAGCTTTCCTATCAGCTCCTCATTTTTTGCTTCTCAAAGCCAGAGAGTGAACATCAATACCATGTAAAATGGGGAAAAGCCATGTCAGTATTATGTTAGACGTAGAAGATTTTCCCTCTCCCTTGCTGTAATTTCTACTCGTTGGTCTGCAGTGGTCCAGACTATGTTTGCAGCAGGTTTGGGGTGTGAAATCTTGCCAGACAAGTGCAATATATTGAAGGCAGCTATTTATTTAATTGATTTTTAAAAAAGCTTTTTCACACAATAATCATCTAAAGAGGTTTACAGTATTATCAACAACACATACGAACTAATCAGCCATAAAGTTCAAAATATAAAAATTATATAAGCAGGCCTCCGTCAGTCTTGAAAGACTATGGTATCATGCTCAGCGCTGCATATGCTGCATGCGAAGCATGAAAGCCTGTGTTAGATTGTTATGGAAGATAGGCTGTTATCCAAGCAGCAAATTCCCCCTCTCCACACCACTGAATTAGTCCAATGGAAAGGCAGAGCCAATACGATTTGATCCAGCTGGCGTCGCAGAGCTGGTCTAAGGACAGGAGCTCACCCTGTCTTGTGGGGCCGATCTGGGTCTCGAACCCTGGCCTGCTGGTTAATAGGCACAGTGACTTAACCACTTGCGCCACCCACAATTATATAAAATAATAAAAATTGATAAAACAATCAATGCACATTCCATCACAAATACTTTCAGAATTCTTAACTCCCATTAGGGACATCAAGTCTCCATCTTTATCCAGGCTTGTTGGTCCAGTACCAAGTACTGACTAAATTCAATAGAAAATACATTAGAAAGATCCTTTAACTTGATTCTCTGTTGAAGATGAATTACTGATACTTGCCTAAACAAAAATGAAAAACCAAAGAAGTTATATCATCACTTGGTGCATGTCAGTGGCAGTACATCTCTCTCAAAGTGCACTGACAGATCAAAAATGTTTTCAGCAACAACACTGCATATGTATCCTGGAACCAAATTATGATCAACTCACACAACTTGCTCAGACTGAGGATCCAGATCAGCCTTATAGGGCCAGTTGGACTTCTTTTGACCAGTCACGACACTGATTTCATGGCTTCCCCTTTTATTATTGGAGGGAAGCCCTGATGAGGTCAGGAGAGGTCTCTGCCTACGGAGAGCCTCTTTAGGAAGCCTTTCTAACAACAGGTTCTGCGTGCATGCGCACAAGTTTTTTTTAATATTTTAGCAGCAGACAGCTGTGGCTAGGTAGAACAGTCCCCCCAGTGCTCCCAAGCACCCTTCCACCCCCCTGAAGGCTGGACAAGGGGCAGTTGGACCAGATGGTCTGGTCCCATGCCTCAAAGCTGGACAAAATTGGCTAATTCCGGCTTTCTGGGGGCCCTGATCCTACACTGCTTTTAAGCAAGAAATCTGGACAATTTCAAGGGATTGAGAGGAAAGAAGTGTTCTTGAAAACTCAGAAGATAGCAGTGGAGTTCGAAAATGAAACATATCTATTACAAATACAAAGGATAGTTTTTAGTCGGATTGCAAAAGGAGGAGACACAGAAAGCATATTTCACTATTATTGCAACTTGAACATTCCTTCTGTTAACTTGGTAATAACCCTATCCCAAGCTCATAAATGCCAAGGTCTAGATTTTTGCCTCATAAACTCTTCAATGACCCTATAAGTGAAAGATTCTCAATCACTTTAATAGTGAATTTATAGCAACAAATGTATATCAACATAACACTGGTTTTATGCCACTCCATTAAACCATCACAAACAGGAGGTCAATGCTCATGATAAATGTGCAAGGAACAGAAGAGCTTCAGAGGTGTTCTCCATTTTTTTTGGCAACCATATTTTGGAACGAGTCTGTATCTGTTGAGCAAAGCGTGTGGCCCCCCCTTGCTGGCGTGACCTTCAGTCTGGGCGGGGATGCTGGTCGGCAGTAGCAAGAGGACCAGTGAAGGCAGAAAATAAACAAGCCAATACAGTGCAGTTCAAGATAGACTGGTGTATTATTAAGGCTGCAGCAAAGTATACACACAAAGGTTCAGCAACAGAAAAAGGGTATCTATATATACATAGTTCAGCCAAAAACATATTATTTATCAAAATATGTTCCCGCTGCACACAGGAGATGCACCACAACTTGTACACTGTACTCTGCTTCTTTTTATGGTTCAAGCCAAGTCTTTCAGCCAATCACACACTGGATGATGCATAGTCTTATGACTGATTTGGCACCTTGCCTATGGATTACCTGAGAATGAGTCAGCACTTCCTTGCTGATCAGCAGGTGTTTCTGATCAGGCAGGTCCTGGCATGTTCAGGCCTAAATTTTCCTCTTGTGTGGTGCCCACACTTTGACAGTACCAGATGTGAAATTATCTGCAAGCATCATTACACCCTTCCCTTCACACCTGTCCTCAATAGTACCTTGTTGTCTTGGTTTGTTACAAATCATTTCCTATCCTCTGTGCCTCTTCATCTTTTCTTTGTATAATTTTGGGTGCAATCCTAAATTAGGCTGGCACAACTCATTGGTCTTCCCGTTCCCATTGGGATGTAGGGAGGCAAGCACATGTCTGTGCACTGGCCTAACCATCCTCCAGGAGTGGCACAGAAGTATCTTTTATGGCATTTTTGTGACACCCCCAGGTCAGCACAGGTCTTATGCTGGGCTTAGGCTAGGCTAACAGGAGGTTAAGATAGCAGCCTTTGTCTTACACAGCTAATTGTTAAGTTTGAAGCTCTTAGTATTAAAATAGTTACCATTATAACATATGATTAACAGAGCAATCGTATGCATGTCTATTCAGAAGTAAGTCCCATTGTGTTCAAGAGTACTTACTCTCAGGAAAGTAATCATTAAACAAAAATAGCAATGGGCAAAAGTGCATTGGATTGGCATAGCTCCAAAATAAAGCTGTCATTCTGCTGTCATTCCCACATTCACTGTTGGGAAATAGCTGTTTATTCCAAATTAAGACCCCAGTCTTCTTCCACCATCAACTCTATTGGCTGATGGGAGAATAAATTTTCTTACTTACCTTCATGTAAGCCGCTCTATGGATCTACGGCCACTCTATGGCCTTCTATGGATCTCCTTGGACTAATGCTACCTATTTTGGTGGCATAAGTTTGAAGAGAAAGAGGGGCAGAGAGGGTTTTGAAAGAGGGGAAAGGAGTTAGTATGTACCCATGCTGCTGCATCATTCTCCCCTTTTCTCCCTGGGGTAATCCTCCAGCTTCTCCCAAGTGGAAAATCTTTCTGTGTTTTGCACTTAGCAGTTTCACTGTGCTGTGCTGGTAGGCACAGTTCCTCAAACTTGTCATCTTGGTTGTTAATTTGAAATGCCTTCAAGTCACTCCCAAAGTTTTAAGGATTGTCTTTGTTATGTGTTTATTCATTTGAAATATTTATGCAAAGCGTTTACATCAGAATGACTGACAAGATGGCTTACATAATGTTTGTTTTTTTCCATGTTGAAACGGCCAAATCTTTGAGCCCAAATCTCTTTGAATCTGATTTTTATCACAACTCTTTATGCACGAATTGTATAATGCAACTTCTGTTATACAAAAATAATACTGTTCCCCCATTGGTGAAAATGGTTTTCCCATTATAGGCATCACTAATTCCAGAAACAAAGAAACTTCTCTCAAACCTAGAGACAAAGTTTGCTAACAGCAGAAGAATGACAAAAGTTCTCTCACTTTCTTAAACACAAGAGTTTCATTAGGTAAGAACTGGAAAAGTGTCACTTGCTTCATCGAGCTGTTGCCTGCCTTTTCTTAGGGACAGCTCTGCCTTTCAGAATTATTCCAGTACACATAGAATAGGCAAGGATTTATCATCTGGTCTTGCATGAGATCTTCCAATGCTGTTACCAGGACTGCGCATCTCTTGTGGCACTGGAGGTGGTGTTTTTATAAAAAAATAATAAATGCAACACAAAAATTAAAAACATCACAGACACAGATCATGACTGTAGTGTTCTAATTTAAAGAGCTAAGGCTGCAATCCTAACCAAACTTTCCTGCGAGTAAGTATTTTGAACTCAGTGGTACTTTCTTCTGAGTAGACATGCTTAGGATTGCACAATAAGTATGAAGCAGAATTCAGCTTTTCTTTTAAGGCAAGATCTTATGACTGTCACTTGAAACCTCATGAAACCTCAGAAACAACAGAAACATGTGTAAATAAGGTTCCCAATAGTCAAGACTGGAGTGTCATAATATCCTTCCCTCCCATGTTCAGGAAAAGAAGCACACATCAGCACCTGAATGCATAATTACCAAGTTTGCATAATTTATTCAAGTCACAAGATTTGGTGTGTCTTTGTGCAGAATTCGAACGATAGTTGAGTGGGCCCCTTTCATGCTTTAGCTCTGAGCATACCCAATCTTAACTATAGTTGGAGTGTGTTCAACACAATGAATAATTAATTCCTTAAGTTAAAATGACATCTTTAGTTATTTCATTCTGAATTCCCAAAGGTTTTTTGACACTACAGATGGAAAGCATTTTACTTTCCTCTGGACCTTCAGGCATTGCTAATTAATAGATTTAATCTGTATATGCTCAGACTAGATTATCAATGTCTGTGTATGCCACTGTGGGAATCTTCTGAATCTGTTAACACTGACACTGGAGTAAGTTTGAGTGACAGACATTCCTGTCAGCTATTTTCAAGTTACCTCTGTGTGTGTGTGGGTATACGCGCGCGCGTGTGCATGAGAGAGGGAGGAAATAAAAATAAATGGGTTCCTAAATGTGCCACGTGAATACACTTGTACTTTTATTTCAGCTCTTGTTGTTTGCATAGTCCCCACTTGGACATCACAACATTTTTTCACAAAGTGAAATTATGTTTTCTGCTGTTCTACAGTGATTTGGCAGATTGATATTTCAATTTGAATCTTCAATTGTACAGTATACATTGAAAAACATAAATACAGAGAGAGAGACTATTTTGCTATTTCCTGCAATGTGATCTTAGCTGCAATCTGTTGCAAAGTGTTTGACAAGATTAGATTACTCTAGTGCAGTAATCTTCCTAACACCGTGACCCCTTTATAAGTTCCTCATGTTGTGGGGATCTCCAACCATAAGATTATTTTCGTTGCTACGTTATAACTGTAATTTTGCTACTGTTATGAATCGTGATGTAAATATCCGATATGCAGGATGTATTTTCATTGTTGCAAATGAAATGTGTGTTCTATGCACACAATGAACACAGTGGGATTTATTTCAGAATAAGCAGGCATAGGATTGGACCTGAGGCTGTCAGTCAGCCCCAGTACACACACAGCTAGAGCCGGAGGTCTGGCAAGCCTGACCTGGCCCCCTGCACCAGGGGTCTTTAGGCGACCCCCAGGAAAGCTCTAGGTGACCCCCAAAGGGTCCCAACCCCCACTTTGAGAAATGCTGCAATATTTTTGTAAGTACGGGAAGGGCCTGACTCTTCTATATTCATGACAAAGCAAACAGTGAGTGTAGGGATAACAGTTTCAGTGGAGTCCAAGGGTAGCTATTGCAGGATTTTTCTAATATCTTTTTTAGATAATATACATTAGCATGTCAAAAAGGATACAGACTATGAAGAGGATCTGCAGGGGCTCTGTTTCCATAGTGGAATTTATATCTTGCATGCCGAAGGTCTCCCTGGTATCATATATTACAAAAGATCTAGGAAAGCTGCCTCTGCTTGAGACCTTGGAGAGCTTCTAATTGTTCCAGTCAGAGTATGCAACAGTGGGCCAACTAGACCCAAGAAGCTTCATAATATATAGATCCAGAGAATCTTTCCTGCAGCCCTACACTGAGCTCAGGGATTGTGGTGATACATTCAAGATATGGGTCCAAGCCACTGAGATAAGTTCATACAGCTTAGATATGTGCCTTGCCTACAGTTGCCAACCAGCTTGGATATGTACCTTGACCCAGGGCAGCTTCTTACTCTTATTGTGTGAAAATGGACTGCTGTGTTTCTTTATATACAGCAGCAGCATTTCCATTTGTTGTGCATGCTGAGACTGTCTAATCAACACATGTGCTCTAAGGTACCAAGCCATCTCAAGCAACCTTTCACACACTAGATGTGAGACTGCAGTGAGTGTGAGGATCCTCTTTCACATCTTCTGTGACATTGAGAAAAACAAGATAGAAGAAAAAGAATAGGAGAACTGTGCGAGTAGGAACTGTAGTCTAAAGACTGAACTGCTGAGAAGGCTAAGCAGGATCAGTTGGATTGGAAACCAAGAGGCTGTTGTATGTTAATTGCCTATGTTAAGCACCATATGTCTATTGAGAAAGGAAGTTCAGTATATAAGTATTGTAATAAATAAACTACATAGCAATATGCTTTCAAACCCATGTCCTTGGCCAGCTTCTCTACTTCCAGCACTAGACCCAAGTTTAATCTGTCATTCCTGGTAGCAGAGCAAAACATTCTTATATTCTGCATTCCCTCATCCATCAGAGTCTGTCCCTTGGACCACTGTGAATCACAAACATGTGCCAGAATTTTTGAAATCAAAGGTTGGCAACCTTTATTACAGTTCAGAACCTACAAACAGATCTTTTTGCTTAGCTTTTTATACAGAAAGCAGTGTGAAGTCTGAGAAAATACTGGAGCATCAGGTGCAATGTACTCTCAAAAGATCAATACCGCAATATGAAAGGGGATTTTAGTGGTTCATTTCATACTTTAGTAATTTATAAATGCCTTGCCTCTCCAGGATGTACAGTACAGGAAGGGTGTGGGTTTTTCTCCTCATTAGCTCTTTTTTCCTGGACAGGTATTTTTTTTATTTCTGCAAATCAGACCACACCTAATTTAGAAATCCATTTAGATTTGTTCCAGCAACAGGAAAAAGCAAAAATATAAATGCTTCTTTTAAGAAGTTTTCAGTTATTATGAATCATCCTTGATCTTACAGCCAGTTTATTTCCCTGTAATCTTGATTATTTGCTTGAAAAGCTCAGAGAAGCACCTGGGTCTCCCTGGAAGCAATTAGGGTGAGCTTCCTGCCTACTGTGCTAAAAAAGCAGGTCTTTGTTGAAAACATTCCAGCCAGAGCAAAAGGAAGAAGAAGGAACACCTGGATGACTGGAGCATCAATGATGTCCTTGAACGGATATCGAAGAAATGGATGCTTAACTGACAGCCTTAGCTCAGAAATCCGTAACAAGAAGTCAGTAAAAAAGAGGAAGACAGGGATGGCATCCTTACCTCTTTTCTTTATCAAACAAAGCTGTAAAACTGCAGCTGTGCAAAAGCCATTCATTTACATGGAATGTGCACAAGAATGTTGGGCTTTATCAAGCCCAGCCATTCCAAGACCCAGGAACTGTGTGGATCTGATATTCATTCATTAATTCTGTGCTAAAACTGACAATGTTACCGCTGTGCTAAAGGTGAAAATGCTTCCAGGGTGCTTACATAAAATCAATTAAAAATTGTGTCTATATTGCCTTGAAAGCTCCTCCTCCTCCTGTTTGCAGGGCAGTTTTTGCTTTTGCTGGTGTGCCTGTGCAGGGAGCAGTGACCTTTTCCCATCCTGAGAAGCAGTAATAGCAGGGAAAGACACCAGAGGAGACATTTGGTGGTAGCTGCTTCTTCTCCAATGGAAGTTGGTAATTCTTCTGGCTTCTAAATAGTAATAATTCTAACACTTTAGATCAGAATAATCCTGAAAATCAAATTATTCTGGAGGGTCTGTCTTTTATCACTGCCTCCTCCTAAGTGTTCTTCCTAAACCTCTTGTAGCCTTGTGTTTCTAAGCTTTGTGGTATGAATATACTGAATGATGGTGCCACTAAAGATTTGGCTACAGCCTTAAGAAAAGCTTGTCTTTGCAAATGACAGGCTCACCCCTTTAACAATAATTCTCTTAATGGAAGGCATTGTGGGCCATTTTATTGCTCTCCTGATGAGCCAATGCAATTCTAGCATAATGGGTCTTGCATATTCAACATGTTTTAAAGCCCTCTAAGAAGGTCAACCTTTATTTTAATCATTCACCTTTCATAGCACAAACTGTGCTGTGTTTTACAACTAGACATTGGCAAGAAATGTGATGATTTAGCAGCCTAGTACTATAAAATGGCTATCAACCATATCCCCCATAGCTGATCCTGAAACCTGAGGAGAGGGCATAGAAGAAACAGGAAGCCTCTGTGTGTGTGTGTGTGTGTGTGTGTGTGTGTGAGTGTCATGAGTGACTGAGAAATGAGTGATGAGTGATGATGCAGGATTGGAAGTATGTTTGAAAATTTTTAACACAGCAGGTATGAGTATTGTTTAGAGTTTGTCTAAAAATACTTATAGAGGGGCTGGGATTGGACCTGATTGCTGTCCCTGTCCCACCTTTCCTATTCATTCTTCTATAAACATTTTTAAACCAACATTGAGGGTGTTAACGATGGAAAGTTGGCTTAAAAACAAATAATTAATGAAATAACGATGGGGCTCTGTGGGCCATGCCCTCTCAAGTATGTTGCAGTATGTTAAACAAGAATAAGTTCTTATGCCTTAGACTTTCAGCATTCTAGCCAAAATGTACTAAGGGACTGGCATAAATGACCACAGCTCTTTTGTTACATTTTGTAAAATTGTATGTTGTTTCACAATACTTAAAGCAATTGATTGACTCTAATGCCCAATCCTGAAACTAGCTGAAACCAGCAGTGGAAAACCCGCATTCCCTGTTTTATGGCAGTGCCCAAGGAGCATAGTAAGGGGGAGTTGTAGCACAGCAGTGACAGATTTGATACATCAGGTGGAATTCTGGGTCTTACTGCCTGTGTATTTATTCTGTCCATGTAGATTTCATTGCCAAAATGTCTATTAGGCTACTGAAAAGGGGATTCACACTGAGATCTTTCTGACCTGGTCTGTCCCCACGTGTTTAGTGCAGTGTACTCTGCTGTACAATGTTTCTCTGTCACCCCTGCAACCCATATCCCCAGTGCTGTGCCTGCAGGAGATGGTGTTGCTAGCCTCCTTCCTCTTTCCCCTTATCTGCCTGGAGACTTTCTTAAATCACTCACCTGTTCTAATAGATTATGAATCTGTTGCTGAGGATTGCTGGTGATTTCCAGCTTATTAGAATTAATCTTTTTTCTGTCATAGGTGTTCCAGGGCTGCTCATTATGATCTATGGTTGATAGCAGAGATATATTCCCCAGTAGGAAAGCTTCGGCACTGAGCCGTAAATTGGAGCTGAGAACTAGATTTATTCTGTCGTATGCATTGCAGTGAAAGGGCTGAACATTAGCACTGTCCCTGCAGTATTAACCTTGGTGTGAGTTTTATGGGGTTAGCTTCCCACATTTATCAAAATTGGAACAATTCCATGCAATCCAATTTGGTTATTTGTTGATATGTGACATTTATCTTAAATGATGTTGAATTTTTTTATATTTGCGTACTCTGTTTTGGGAAAAAATACAGGTTGAGTTTGGCATCCATGAGGGTTACCTTCCAAGAACCTATGGATGGAGCCTAAAAGACTTGAGTTAAGTCACCCCCTTCTCTCCCCAAAACCATGCTGCAGTTCTGCGCAGAGAAAAGGGCTGCTGCAGGGTGGTGCACATGCTTGGAGGTTCCATTTCAATTCTCCCTGCAGTCCATGTCCAGCAGCAGCAGCACAGAAATCACTCACCCCTTCCTTCCCCCATATGATCCCATCCTGGCTGCAACAAAAGAAACACCTTTCACTCCATTGGCATAGTAGGGTGACATCCCAGCTTGGCCAGGCAGGAGGGTGTGGGGCAGGGGCTGCATGTGCCGAGCAAGTGAGGAGAAGCACAATATGACTGCCTGGAAGGAAACTGGGATGCGCCTAGCTGAATACCTCTCTTGGTATTTCCTTTAAAAATTCCTCTGTGCCCCCTCTTCCATCCCACCTATCAGGCAGCAGTGCAGAGAAGCCATGCCATGACAAAGGAAACCTTCCTTCATTCCACGGGCATGGTAGTGTAAGGGTGCAGACCAGCTTGACCAAGCAGAAGGGAGTGGGGCAGGGGCTGCACAAGTCAAGAGAATAAGTAAGAAGAAGATCACCACAGCTATGCAGAAGGAAACAGGATGCACCAGGCAGAATGCCTGTCTTAGCAGCAATCTTCATCAAGGGAGAGGTTATACTTGTACATTTGATAGCATATTGGCATATTAAAAAAAGACTAGCAGTGCAATCCTAAGCATGTCTACTCAGAAGTAAGTCCCATCGTGTTCAATATTACGTACTCCCAGGAAAGTGTGGTTAGGATGGCAGCCCAGACATAATAAGATTTCCAAGGTGATTTTTTGTTTTGTCTTGCTGTTTCCCCGTGAGTTGTATTTATTTTCACTCCTTTATCATGGTGGATACTTTGGCTCATTATTTTCATATGCAAAGCAGTTCTCCTCTCACTTATACTTATAAGTGATGAATTATCATGGGAATTTGCCAGGAGGCAAATAGGAAGAGAATGGATAGTTTTCTATCAAGGTGGGACCAGGTATTTCTCTGTGCAAATGAACTGTGCTCAGCCCATGCATTCACAGAGCCCTCTAGAGGACATCATGAAAATTGCACAACTAGGTGTAATGTAACAGTGGAGGCCTTGCAAGATGGTGACAAAAAAGCATTATTAACATATATGGGTTTATTTTTTCTTTGGAAAAGAACATTCTGATCAAGCCCCTGCAGAGTGGCATCATGGCAAAAACAAGGGTCTTTAATTCTCATTTCCATCATAGTTTCATTCCACATAGGTCAGGGTAATGGTAGCTGCTTTTTACCATGGAAAGGAAGTTCCTATTAGCACCTGTGCATAAAGTGTGGACATGATTGATCTTCTGCATACATGCTTTTTGGGACATCATTGTATATGATCTGGAAAATCTAATCCTAGCAACTTCTCCTGGCTCAGGCACATTCAGATTTAAAGATTCATTTGCACTTATTTATGATTTGTGCCCCCTGCATGTTGTTATGGAACATACTAGTATGTTTCGTAAAGCAACTGTAATGTGAGGACGTCAGCCAACTAGAAGATTTGCTTAAGTTTCTCCTCAATGCAGGTGTTGGGAGAGATTCAGCTGTCTGGCCTGGGCATGAGAGGGAGCCTGATTTTTAGTGAAACCTCTCCCTCTCCAAGACAAGAAATCCTTTTATATCCTCTGGCCAGGGTGAGGTGGGACTCCAGCTGCATCATGCTGGCATTTCCTTCCAGGTTTCATTGTGTCTGTGTTTCAACTTGACGACTCTTAAACATACCATCAGGGTAATAGTGTAGCATTTAGGGGTCAGGGAGGCCTGTCCACTCTGGCTGCAAAGCCAGAAGGGGTCCTGCATGAGGTCTCGACAAGATGACTAATGATGGCCTCCAGTGATGCCAGTGCACCAGAGCATTCTGTTTCCAAAGTGATCCTCTGCTTACATTTTGGTAATGGACCAAGCTCTTTCCTTTGGATGTTTTGCTTGAGAAAATTTGACGTTACTGTGCACACTGTAGTGCAGAATAGATTCAGTTTGAAGAACTACTGTGTTAAATCAATGAAATAATAATGTGGTTATCCTGACTGAGTGGAGGTAGAATTTTGATCCTATTTCCTTGGCACTTTGATGGGGCTGTGGGAAAATCGAGAGTCTGTTGCATCTTTTTTGTCTATTTTATCTATTTCAGAAAAAGGTTTAAGGAGGCCTTTTCTCCTTAGTTCTTACTGTGTATGTTTGATGGTGGCTTGGCATTTATGAAGAACAGAGAATTTCACCTTTCTTTTTGATCTCCCCCTTAATAGCCAGGTCTTTCTCCTGCCCAGCTTGTGCCAGGTTTCAGAGATGCTTTGAGGAACGCTGGTTCTGAAGTGCTCAGTCTTTGACAGTCTTCCATTTATAGCCTTCATATTGTAATACTCCTGAATTCCAAGAACAGTGTCAAAGATAAGAGGCTTGTTAAATGTCCAACCAAAAAACTTGGCCTTTTTCTATTGCCCCCACCCTGACCTGGAAACAAGGGGGACATAGAAACTGAAAATTCTTTCACATAATTCTAACTTCCTCCATGCAAGCATCAGACTAGTTATGTGTCCTTGGACAAGTGCCCAGCTTTCCCACTCTAAAGCCATCTATATGAGTGCCTTCAGAGATAAGCAGACTCTAGCTTTCTTGGCTTACACAGACTTCTAATGAAGCTCTTTGCATGTGGAACTGACTTATGTTTCTGTTTTCCTTCCACTTTTGAAAGAGCAGCTTAGTGATGGAGGATGCAAGCTGAAAAAGTACTGGAAGTCAAAGAGTTAAACAGCAACTTCTGGCCCATCTCTCTTCTACTCATTGTTCCAGGATGCATTTGATTTGGCTCTGGTTTTCTTATGACCACAGTTAAAGATCAGAGAACTCTGAATGATATGTTGGAGAATCTCAATTTGGCATCATATATAGAGCATGGGTTGGCAAACATTTTGGCAGGAAGGCCACATCATCTCTCTGACATTCTGTTGGGGACAAGAAAAAAAAAATTAATTTAAATATCAAATTTGAATAAATTCACATAAATGAATTCATTAGGAATGGAACATACATATTTCAGAGTGGTTTGTTTCACTGCATTCTGTTGTAAATTACACAGCCAACAGTATATAACATGATGGGATTATTTCTACCTGATTCTAGCCAGTTTATTCACTAGGGATGTCACCTCCTTCAAGGGTCCCTGATCAGGATAATTTCGGAAGCCTTATACTCCTTATATTTTCAATGCATTTCAATGCAGTCATCAGGGATCTTCTGGGTGATTGGGGGGGGCTGTGTTCATAGAATCAGGAAAATTCTGGGGTCCTTAGATTACTCTCAGCCTGCCTTTTCCAGTGGACTATGGCACTTTTGCCTACTTGCAGGTATGGCCGTGATATGGTCCACTTTCACTTTCCATATAATTCAATGCATACTTTTTTGTTTTTTGGCCATAACCTTTGATAAGAAGGTGCTATTTCACAAAGGGATTTTTGCATTGGATTCTGCTCTTCAGTATGAATCCAACAGTATATGACATAATGGGGTTTTATGCAAAGTTGCATTTTTTGGGTCCCCAAGTGCTCATCACATGCACACCACGGATGCGTCACCCCCACGCTCTTCTAGTGATGCCCCTGAATCTATCCCTCCACATCCATTAGCATATCCATGCAGCACAATGTGGTTGGTCTAAGTTCCCAAGAAATTCTTCCATTGTGTGGCTGACAGTCAAATCCATGAAAGCCAATTACAATATTTCTTTCTAGGAAGAAAAACAAATGGCATACATTTCACTACAAGCAAAGGATAAGAACATATATAAGGGCTGATCATATTCTTTCTTCATTATATGTGACTGGAAACCTTGATGATAGCATAATAATTTGAACGGTTGTGTTGGCAAGCACTATGCACTTAAAATGCAACCTTGTGTTGAGAGATATCCAAAATGAAACTGAGTTTTGATAGATGGGCTACCACTTTGTGCCTTACAATTGATGAAACGTTGCTTCTAAATAAATCTTGCTTACACTTCCACCGCCTGTGACATGAGTTATAGTATGAAAAGGTATGTGCAGAATGGGCAATTTCAACAATATGAAAAGACTACACACTCCATTTAGCCTGAGAAAATAAGGCACAATTCAAAAAGGGACAGTTGGTCTTGTACCATCCCTCCAGTGGGATTTTTTTCTGATTAAATAACTCCTTGGTTGAATTCGGAGGAGGAAAAATTGATGGATCAGGGAAGTATTGCACATACCACACAAAATATATATTTCTCAGTAGGAAAGGAAGTGTGAAAATCCCACCTTCAAAACTTTTTGAATGCTTAGCCGAATGAAGAACCTTCAAAAAACAACAACTCAGTATTAGATCCAGGGCTTGAAGTAGAAGGATCTCATGATCTATGCCCATCCTCTGAAGCTGCACTGGACTTGAGAGCTTAGATCTCAGCTCCCTCTTCAGGCACAGTTTGCAATTGTCTGGCAGTGTTATGAAACCTCTAAATTGCTCAGCCCTGGCATAAATGCTGCCAGTCTTTTCTGATCAATGTATTACTTTTGTGTTGCATTTTCAGCCTCTGTTCAAATATTTGATTTGAACTTAAATATTTCAAATATTTGATTTGATTTAAATATTCAAATACTACTGGTGGCCTTCCCCAAGATCTGTTCTCAGCGTCTTGACTTGGAGATATACTGTCTGTGTATATACTGTCTGGCTAGCATCGGCTGGATCTGTATCTAACATTGGTCAGAAAGTGATCTGTCTGCCAATAATCCAACAGGGAATCCTTGAAGCTGGGGTAATAATCAAACTGTGTGGAGGCCACTATTTGATTCCTATTTTCTTCTTTTTATTTTTAATTCTAAAAAAGAGAGATGTGCATTAAAGTGCTTGAACTAGTGGAAAGGGGAAACCAACACTGACAAAGTGACAGGGAAGAAGGTTTCTATAATTACATTCACAGCTTAAGAGTCAACACTCAGGAATTATGTGGAAATATCGGTAGGTCTGGATGAAATGAGTAGGACTGTGAATGAGAGAAAGAGTTGTTTCAGGAGCAAAAATTTTATTGCCCATGCTCTGATGGTGTCCTTCTCCTCTTCTGTATGTGTGTGTGTGCGTGCGCGCAGTTATGGGATTCAAAGAAATTACCAACCGGTTATATGCCCACCTGGCTGCCACTTTTAAATGGCTATTTTTAACTTTATATGTCCTATCTCTCATTAACAACCAGTTCTATAGAGTAGGTGTGAACATGCTGGAGCCCACCACTGTGTGTGTGGCAATTTAATTACTAAATTTTGAAGCACAAATTTTGGGTTTCTTTCTCATTCTTAAAACATTTGTATTATGTCACTTTTAAAGTAATTTTTACACATTCGTTTTATACAACTTGTATGTATGAATAATGTACAAATCATGCAATATTAAAAGACTGTAACAGTCACTAGGAGACTCAGTGTGCAGACAATGCTTAAAAAGCTCTAACAACTAAACATACATACATTCTAATTATATTGTATGTTTACTCGAGTTGATTTCATTTACTTGAAGGAATGGGGGGGGGGTCAAGCAAGGAAAAGGAGGCAGGGCCGGGATCCAATAGTTATGCTGGATTCTAACCAGTGGTGGGATTCAAATAAATTAACATGTTCTATGTCTTAATAACCTAAATTAACAACAGGTTCTATGTCCCATTAGTAACTGGTTCTCAGAACCAGGCGCTCATTAGCAAAGGGTTCTGTTGAACCTGTGAGAATCAGTGAAGCCCCCCATTGAGTCTCACCCCATTCGTAGGCAGCCCGGGGCAGTCCAGACAGCATGGCTGGAGCATTGATGCAAAACCGAGAGGTTCAAATCCCTCCCTGGCCTATTGAGGGGCTGTGGGCAAATTTTCCCTCTAAGCGTTGTATGCATGTGTATGTAGCCTTTGGAGCACATTCAAACCAAATGAGCATATGAGGCTCAGGCATTTTCGCTGTGCTTTTGCACAGCTCCCATTCATTTCAGTCGGGCTTGTGCGGGGCAGAAAACGTCCTGAGGGAATTGTGCCCTTAGTCCCCAAGACAATCCCTCTCATTTCAACATTTCCTTATAAATTGCCTGTCAGGTGATATCAATCATGTTAAGGAAGTTTGTTTTCCTCTCTGTGAAAAATAGCCTCTCACACCTTGGCAATTTCTTTTTCACTACTGCTTCTCAGGCAATAGCCTTTGGGATTAGTGAGGGTATTTGTTTGGGCTTTTCATTCTATGCTATGAGATAATTTTTAACCTTTACTTTCACAGAAAGAAGGGAAATGTGCTTGGGTTTCCAAAGCAAACATGCAAATGTTCTGCAGGGTTTTTAAAACACCAAAACCCAAGAAAGACTCTAGCAGAGGAAAAGCACAGCATTAATTCTGAGGAGAGGCTGGTCAATGGCCAAAAGCATCTCAGCACTTCTGCCCACTTCAGGCCTGATTTTTCAGTAGGCCCATGTATCCATAGTATATTTAGAATGCACATTTTGAAGTGACACTTAAGCAGTCACTTATAAGTGACACTTATGACCAAGCGGTGAGGCTGCAATCCTAACCCCAATTTGTCTGGCATAAGTCCTGGCACAATTCCTGTGCTGGCCATGGGGTGTCACAAAAGTGCCATAAGACACTAATCCTGCACCAGCTTTCCCACACCACCACAGGAGCAGGGAAGGAAGGAGTTGCACTGGCCTAAATTGGTTAGGATTGTGCCCTGATAGTAACAGTTTCTCAGATATAATTATTTTGTTTGTATTTAGCCTAGTTGCTAAATACAAACTTTGGTTTGTATTTAGCCTAGTTGCTGAAGGTCCAGGGAATTGGTAAAATAGCAGGTAAGGAATAAGATCCTGGCTGTAGAGACACCTGTTCAGATTCGTGGTGTGTTGCAAATACTGTATCAATTACAGCTGGAAGCCTTATTTATTTCCATTTCTTTATTTCAACTTCCAGAGCCTTATTTATTTATTTATTTTTAAGATAATCTCTGCATACATTATCAATTTACTCAACAGGATAGTAGTACAATTTCCAGTATTCATGAGTAGGCAATAGTGTATCCGAATGAAAAGGAGATCAGGACTTGTTTGCGTCTGAGAGTGGCATACAAGGATAATATGCATCCAGTATGACAATGTATGCCATATATGACATATCATATCATACTGTCATGACATACGTGACAGTATGACATATGCACCCTGTATGACAATGTACGCCATGTAGCTGCCATGCGCTTAATAATTTTTTTTATTAACCCTTCAAAAGTTTGCAATTTTTGCAGTTGGAAGACTTATATTTTGACTGCCAGATATTGCAAAGCCACACATTTTTCTCAGTGCCTCAAACAAATCGAGTTCCAACGTCTACCTAGCACTATAATTTACAAAACTCAGAAATTCAAAATATAGTTTAAAAATGGTTATATCCTATATACAAGCCAGAAATGGCCAAATAGGTTATCTGTGAAAGATAATATAGTACAAATTTGTAGAACAAATGAATATCTTGCATATATTCTGACAAAATGAGTCCAGTGCATATTGGAAACAAATTGTTGGAGATTGTATGATGCCCTTTGGGAGTTTTGCACAGGTAAGAGTCATATAAGATTTCCTGAATTGAATTTGCCCTGTTTGCAAAATTCACTGTAAAATATGTTCCATGCATCTCTCCATTCATGGGCAAATTGCCTATGCAAGGTTATTTTCTGGGTTGTCATATTTGCAAACATAACAGCAAACCAAGAGAATGCACACTTGTTTTTATAAAGTCGTGTGAGACTCTACAATGGAACTAATTGGATATTTCCAACCTATATTCACATTCTGGTTACTTGTAAGTATTATTAATCTGGCATCTGCTAGAAACTTATAGGTCAACAAGTAATCATCTGCATCTCTATATTGGCTGACATTTTTGCAGTTATTTGGATGTCAACATGAAACTATAACACAGTGGGTGAGTTGTATTGCATTAAGACCAGAGACTCTGGAAATATACTTGAAAGGGCAAAGCAACCTACAGTAGGTGGGTCTGCTCACCTCCTACTTATACCCCCTCCTTCCAGAAACCTACATTATTGTTTAAAAAGACCTTACCTGAGTGCAATGGCCTGTAGCAATTTGGAAAGGTTACTGCTAGATTTAGTGGAAAATAATATTTCAGCAGAGTCCCTAGTTGATCTTTATATTTTAATAGATAATTACTTTCCTATTAGAGAATTCTACTAGATTATCTTCCTTTAAGAACTGTTCCCTTATTAATTGAATTTGAAGGATTAATTTCCTCTACATTTAATTATGCATTTGGGCCTTCCTTGGGCCTTCATGTAAGGGATATAAAGTATCTCTCACATTAGCACCTAATAAATGGTGTCTAAAATAAGATCTCTATTTTATTTTTATTCTTGTTAGGATTAGGAGATAAAAACTTCACATTACTGTGGATTTCTTAAAACATTCTGTCTTCAATAGAATATTACCATGCTATACATTTCATAATAGAGTGAAATTTCTTATTAGAGTTAGAAACAAGCATATATTTATAGAAGTGATTTTCAACCCCAAGTGGTCCAGCCTTTCAACCCCAAGTGGTCCAGTGATTTTCAAACCCAAGTGGTTCAGCCCCAAGTGGTCCACAGGTGTGCCATGGGAGTTTGGAAAATTTATTTATTAGATAATATCATTTACTAATAGGGCCATTAAGGGATGTGACCCATCCACCAGCAGCATGCTATGCCTTGTTAATTGTCAAAGGACTGATGGTGTGCCTTGACAATTTTAGTGCCTTGTCAGTGTGCCATGAGATGGAAAAGGTTGAAAATCACTTGATTTACAGGGATGGTCCATGTTGAATGTAATCATAGGAAAAGTACCCTGTGGTGAACCCCTTCCTCCATTGTGTGCAGTCACTTTGTGAGGAAGCCTTGGGGTGACAGGTAGCAGTTGGCATACATCTCAGCACTGCCATGGCTAGAATTGTCATCACTGTAATCTTCACAATGTAGCCTCACTGCAGAGCAACAATTCATCTCACAAATAGACCAATCCTATATAAATCCCCTGGGGATAATGCAGATGTGCAAATGGAGCACACGCTACATTCAAACGGCAAGCTTTCACTGCCTCTTAGTGAATCTTACTCAGATCTGCACCAGCTACTTTGCAGGCATGGCTCCAAGTCAATTGCAGGTAGGTGGACTGAGGCAGAGAAGTGAATTAGGATATCATTGGCACCACAACCCTTTCCACCCTAATTCTCTCTCCCTTCCCATTTCTCCTGTCCCTGTACACCTCCAGTGCCAGAGCTTCCATGGTGGCATCATGGTGGTACAGCTGCTTGCCAGACTGCATTCCATAGTATGTCATCATTTGTGATGGCTGTAAAGCATGCTCGGTTCTAGCAACTGAGCCCTCAAATGGTACTGGTCCATGGCACTCATCTCAGCACTATAGGGTCCTGGCAGCTGGTGGTAGACAGGTACCACAGTGATCCACTCAGCACCAGCACAGTTAAAGCTTCCATTTTAATTCTCTTTGAATGCCTCCAGTATACCCTCAGAAAAGAGAAGGAAAGAAATTTCTAACCAAATTAACCAAACTAAGCAAATTCAAAAAATATTTTAATAAGCAATACATTTGAAAACCTCCCTGTGATTATTTTCTCTATTATTATGTATATTTTCACTAAGTATATTTTTTCACTAAGTATATATAAATGTATATTATGTATTTAAATATACATTATTATGTATATTTTCTAAAATATAAGAGCCTTTCAGTAAAAGAAGAAGCAGCCTGGGAGACTGAAATCTTCTTCCTTAGAAGTTTTGAAGGAAAGGTTGGATAGGTATTTGGTTGACACACTTTATTCAAAGGATAGCTTATGTTCATGGTGTGAGATGTTCTGTTGGATGCTTTCTAGTTTGAAGGATCTGCAGTTCCTACTGGAATCCATAAGAGGGGTTCAGAGGCAAGAGCCTACAAAAACGTTTGCATAGCACTTTTTAACAGAAGAATTCCATATAGACATTGCTGAATTATTTAATGGCATGCTACATTATCATGCATATATCTTTTAATAGTGAACTCTACCAGCTTTGATCTTATTAGTGCCAAAGGCAAGGAATTTGGTCTTGTTCCATGAAGCGTGTGAATGAACAGCTTTAGGCAATCTGTTTGAAGGGCAAAAAACTCAATTGACCTAGCGAAGTACACTTCTGATGGTATGGGCTCAGGCACAGTTCTTCAGTGAGAGTACACAGCAACTATTAGTTGTAGACATATAAAGTATGAAATAAGCAATACTTATTTGCCCCCACACCTAGAAAATAGGTGCCAGGCTGGGTTGAAAAGAACTACAACTACAGTTCACATCTTTAATCATCGTCTCAGATCTTGCTCCATATGCTCCTTCCTTCTGAGTCATGGTGGGAATCCACTGGCAGAAGAACTTTCTCAGTAGTGTTAAGGACATTTGGTGGTCCCCATACTCCAGACTTTAGGGATATGCTAAGACCTTGCTTTTCCATTCAGTGTTTTGGGAGATGATGTTTGGTAGTGCAGTGGCCCCACATTCCATCTCCCACCCACCCCTGCTCTACGAACACTCCTTTCTCAGCTTTGCCCCACCCCAGAATGCCTCTTACGGACTCCTCTCCACCCTCCTCCACACTTACCTAACCCCTGTGTTGGCCATTGGGAATGGTCGTTAGGAAAGATCAGCACAACTTATCCTATACTCCATTCCTCCAGAGGTGTTTGAAAGCTGGCAACGCATTTGTGTCCCCCCAGGAATGTCCTCTGAAAATGGTGTAGAAATGGCTTACAACACTTTTTATGATACCCAATGGCTGGCACAAGGGAATTCCTTCAGATGGCCTGCTTCCACTTGATTCTCCTCACATAATGACTTGCAGAAATCAGTGCTCATTGAGGAAATCCATGTTCATGCTTTGCGTATTGGATGGGTTGGATGAATAGAGATTCAATGGAAAATCAGGAATGGAGCAAAACCAAATGGTTGCATCTAAGTCTGCTAGTCACAGAAAAGCTGAATTTAAATTCTTTTCAGATTTTCAGGAATGTTGTTTTGTCAGTAACTCAGGTTACCTTCTTAGGAAGGATAACTCCCCCTTGTCAATCAGAATTCTCATGTTACCCCACCACTGTTGTGATTCCAGTGTTTTCTTGGTAACATCAGCATGGCTTATGGGAAAACTCATCACAGATCTTCCATCATGTTTCCTCCAGAGAAAGCAACACCTGCTTGTATAGGGCTTAAAAACGATTGGCATTCTTCCAGAAAAAAAGAGAAGGAACAATACAGAAGGTGTCAATACACAACGATAAATATGAAAAGTGTATCTATGTGTTTGAAAAGAACAGACCATATCCCTTCAAATAGAGATTCAATGGAAAATCCAGAAGTGCACTTAGGCTGCCCTATCTATCACTAGGATGGCCCAAGTCCAAAGATCACTTATAAAGTTCAATTTCCAGTACCACAAGGCCCCAAGTGTGGTAATGTGCCATATTTGGGATAATATAAATGTCTATTTTTAGTGATGGACTGTGCCATTTAGTCCAGTGCCCTCAATTTGTCTCCTCCGCTATTTTACATGAACCTCTTTATCACATGAAGGAACTCCTGCTCCCACATTATGTCTGTCTGTCTGTGTCTCTGTCTGTCTGTCTGTCTGTCTCTCTCTCTCTCTGTGTGTGAGAGAGAGAGTGCATGTGTGTGTGTGTGTGTGCGTGTGAGGCTGCAATCCAGTTAGACCAGCACAAGACCCATGCTGGCATGGAGGTGCCATAAAAATGTATAAGACACTTCTGCACCATTCCTGGGGAGTTAGGACAGTGCACAGACATGTGCCAACCTCCCCATACCACCATGGGAATGGGAAGGCGGGTGGGTTGTGCTGGCCTAAATATTGTGCCCTGTGTGTGTTTAGAAATACATGATAGTCTAGATAGATAGTTTAGATAGACAAATAGTCTATCAATTCACACACAAACACTCCTTTGTGCTTAGCGAAGTGCACCATAGCTATCATACTACAGTTTCAGAGGGATGGTGGGCTGATTTTAGTCTTTCACTTTTATGAGGTTGATAGTCTATCAATTCATTCAAAACTTAGAGCATTGCCATTTTCTCTTCCTCTTTTATAAACCAGCATCCAAGCACTGTACCAAGGTGCCAGGGACTGTGGTCCCAAGGCATCACTTCCAAGTTAATTCCCAGATGAGTGGCTTGGCAGTCTTACTGCCACATTGTTCCAACTTATCCTTTATAGGCTGGGTCTGCATGATGGCGGGATCGTAAAGCTGAAATAGGAGGCAGCGGTCTCCACTCCATAAGGCTGAAACAGGAGGCTATCTTGCTGCCATGCTGTTCTGCTTCTCCTTTGGAGGCGGTCCTCCAGGGGCAGTGTGGCAGCATGACAGGTGTCCATAATTGCTGTACCCTATATACCACTACATCCAAGACAGCAGTATACAGTACATGATGGATTTAAAAGAAGGCAATCGTTGAGGACTCAGTTCTCTAAATGACTGAAGCACAGGAAATGGGTGGTTTCAGTCATTCAGTAAAAACAAAGAAATGCACTCAAAGCCACGTGCATGACATTGTCCTTCCTAGGATGGCATTTCCAAATAGACAAATAGTTTTGGCTTCCTGCTTTTGGAACAACAAAGTACAGACAAGTAGTGTAAGCTTATGCTCTAGGGATGCAAGAAAACAACAAATGAGGTAATGTTTTGCAAGAGTCTGAGATGCTTCTGAGTAAATGGGAAAAACACAAACATAGAACTTCTCTGTAGTAATATGTAATGTGTTTTGTGGTTTTCTGTGGAGAACCATGACAACTGCTATATACATAACATAGAAGTTGTAAACCCGATTTGCAGAACACTGCTGGTGCAATGTTCTTCAGACTGATTCCATATGTGGAGGAAACAAAGGTTATGCTACACTCGGGATAAGACGTTCCTCCTGATTGTTACTCCAGTTGGCTCTGCCCAGCTTTCCCTTCCTTAGGAATTCTAATTTAATTCTGATTCTCCTCCTCAGGAAATTTCTAAAATTTATTCTGGAATTGAGCATGGACAGATTGCTACAGTTTTCAGCTTATTTTCATCTTTCCCCACCCTGATGTTCACCAGTGCAAGAGCAACATTAAGAGAGAGCAGGATTCATGTAGTGATGTCATCAGATATGCTACTGAATCAAGAGACTTTTACAGTAGCGTTTTACTATTGTAACAATGGATTCCTGCACATTCATTTGCATCATGCAAAGAGGGTTTTGATTCAATCATACATGTTCACATCAAGGTTGCTAATTTGCATTTCTTTTTGTCAACATACTTTCATTGGGAAAGTACAGAGAAGATCAATGAGGGTACTTTTGGAAATATTCCTAATTAGAATTAATTACATGAAGGACTTTCCACCCTTTATTTCTCTCTCTCTCTCTCTCTCTCTCTCACACACACACACACACACACACATACACACACACACACACACATACATACACACACAAAATCCTATGCATGTCTTCTTCTTTAGTCCTTAGCTGGCAATTCAGGAGGGTGTCATCCTCTCAGCCAATAGGCTGCTGTAGGTGCCACTGGATTTTGTGGATCATTCACAAAGCGCTTTCACACTTAGCGATTGGTGGCAATGTTATTAGCCTCGTCAGAGGTCAATCTAGTTCTGTAGGTCTTATTCAACCAGTTTGAGCCACGTCGTCTTTGGTGCTGCTCATCGAACTCTCCAGTGTCCAGATCACTCTTGCCAGAAAAGCTTATGTGGCAGTTGAATGGTGTTTATTCTGCAAACGTGGCTAAACCATCTCAGTCTGCATTTTTGGATTAGTTCTTTGACTGAGAATTGATGGTCACACCTTTCCCTTATCATGTTAAGTGGCAATCACAAAGGGAGACACTCAGGAACAGTCTTGGGCATCACATTTGCCCAAGTTTGTTCATATCTGATTTGAGCAGAGTCCATGTTTCTGACCCATACAGGAAAATTGGCAGGATAAGTGTTTGGAAGAGGTGAATTTTGGTGCTGGTGGAGATATTTGCCTTCTTCCAAGGCACAATTTGGGTGAGATGAACCCTGCTATTGCCTGGCCAATCCTGCTGCGGATTTTGGTGATAGATGCCATTTTCTTCTCCTTCACCAGTGACCCCAGATGTTTGAATACTTGGAGCTGCTCAATTTGGATTCCATCCAGGTGAACAATGGCCTGTGATCCATCCATAGTGATAACTTTGCATTGATAAATCTGCACTGATTCTTAGAACTGGGCAATGTATTTGATGTGGTTAAGGATGTTGACGGTCTCCATGCTGGTGAAAATGGCACTGTCGTCTGCATGTCTACACAGAAGTAAGTCCTATTGTCTTGAATGGGACTTACTTCTGAGAAAGGGTGGATAAGATTACAGCCTGAGGCTGAAATCCTAGGCACACTTTACTGAAAGCTCCACTGAAGACAGTGGGTCTTAATTCTATCTATCTATAGTACAGTATTTATATACCACTTATCAACTAAAAAAGTTAACAAAGCAATTTACAAAGAAAATGAAAAAATTACGTAATAGCTAATTAATAGCTAATGGGTCCCTGTTCCAAAAGGGCTCACAATCTAAAATTCAAAAAGAACACCAGCAGAAGCCACTTGAACAGACATTGCTGGGGTGTGGAGGGCCAATTTCTTTCCCTCTGCTAAATAAAGGAGGAGCACCCATTTGAAAGTGTGCCTCTTGCCCAGTTCTGAGTAGACAAGTTTAGGATTGTGCCCTGAGTGCCCTGCATTACCTCCACTAGGTTACAAATATTTTCACATATTTAAGCCAGAACATACTTGTAGGAGTTTGAGGTAGTGCAACTTAAATAAAGAGCCAAAAGTATGATTGTTCTTCTCCTAAAATAGATAGAATAACTTTGTGTGTACTTGAAAGTCACAATGACTCCATGAGATGATTGTTGGCAAGGAATAAGAATAATTTGTTTCAAGAAAACAAAACAAAAAGGAATGAGGATTTCCTAAGAAGGAATAGGACTGAAGGATAAGAAGGTCTAAAATAAAGAAGATATCTAGCTTAGAATTTTGTCCAACATGCCTATGTTATTTTGGGACTAAAAAATTTACATCACATGTTTGTGTTTCTGTTCTTCAATTACTTTTCTTAATTGCTGGTTCATGCTGTTGTAGCTTCAGCGTCCTCTTCTGGGGAGTTGATTTTTCGTCTTCCAGCAAGTGGAGGAATTGATCAGTGTCAGTGTTGACAGGCCCCCCCATTGCTTTGCACTAATGTTGAAAATTCAGATTTCTTGGAATTGGTTATGTGTTGATATCACCTCTTGCTCAGCACTGGTTGTGTCATGTTTGAAAAATATTAATAAAAACCTACTGAATAATCAATAGTAGGCTACTTTGCTCATATAAGATAAGTCAAGCATGCAAATTGGTTTTGGGAATCTCAATTACAAAGTCATTGGCTCTTATATTTCAGTCACATTTTTTGGAGAGGGGGGAGTTTCTTATTTCTCTTTTTAATGAAATCAAAGTCGATCATGTCACATCTTATTCCTTCAGTGATTAATCTCACACCTGGATATGTCTCCACATTCTTTTATATGTTTTAGGCTTTACTGTGATTTGAGCTGCAAAAGAAGATTGTAGACCCGCAGATTTCAATTCTGCATTAAGCTGAAGATATTTATTGTCGTATGATGTAGCACTACCAGGGAGTGGCATGCTCCATTTATTAAAGAAACAACACATTGAAAGTGTGTGAATAGAATGAAGTCTGTTATTGAATTAATTCTGCATTGTCCTACTTCTGAACATTTTGTTCCTCCCTAAAATATATATTTGAAAACTTGGCTAATTTCAATGAATAAACTTCATTACTTACAGTATATCTGTGCTTTGAGAGTTGAGATTCAGAACTGGCTCATGCCCTGATCTCACCATGCCCTGATCTCATCTAGTGGATCACCTGATCCATTAGCACACTTTCTTTATTTTCAGAGATTGAGGCTGCAATCCTATCCACCAAGCTTAGGACCCTGCATAAGTCCTGTGCTGGCTTGGAAAAATAATAAATTTGCCACAAGGCACTTCTGCATCTCTCCTGGGGGGTGGCATTAGCAAGTGCACAATGGGCCAGCCACCACATACCACCACTGGAATATATGCCAGGTTTCCTAAATTGATTAGGATTGTACCCTCAGTGATTTTTTGTATGCATGTGTGTGTGTGCATGTGTGTATGCAAAAAAGGGGAAAGAGACGTTAACAGCCCCTTCTCAGTTTGCAGGTTGCTGTAAAAAGAGTAAAAGAGTTGAATACTATAGTGATATCTTGGTTTACGAGCATAATCTGTTCTGGAAACTTGCTTGTAATCCAAAATGCTTATACAGTAAAGCAAATATTCCCATGAGAAATAATGAAAACTCAAGACCATTCATTCTGCAACCCCAACTGAGGGTGTAGATCTGGATCAGCACCAGCACGGATGCAGATGCCCCTTGATGTCTTGCTCATTAAGCAAGACATCGCTAAATACTTGCAAAATACTTGCAGTACAAGGTACTCATAAACTGAGGTACCACTGGATTTTATTTTATGGATGGAAATCTTTAATACACCAATTCCTGTGTTACTTCCCAGTTTTCAACATACTCTTATGGTACAATCCTAACCATGTCTACTCAGAAGTAAGCCCCATTGTGTTCAATGGGTCTTACTCCCAGGAAAGCATCTTCAGGATTGCAGCCTTAGTCACCCAATTACCTTTCCTGTCAGGAGGGATCAGGAATTGGACCAAGTTTGGTTAAGAATCTATCAAAGAGCCCACCTGACTGGACCAACCCCTGAACTGGTGACAGGAATGACACCAAAAGTACTGTCAGAAGATGGCTTTACCCTATGTGCTTTTAAAGATGCATTAATATATAGCAGAAAACTAATTTATTTGCGGGGATCCTGTATAGTAGCCAATAGTGCACATCAGTGGTTCAGCAGGGAAGAAAGAACAGATGAGGGTAAAAATGCAAAAAAAAAAATTATTGAGGGGATAATTAACAATGATAAGGAAGGGGATCAAGAGGAAGCAATTATATTGTCTAGCTAATGTGATATATCATACCCAATCATTCACAGTTAGGTCCTTAGTGCAAGCTGTTCTTATAAAAAGGGCTACTGAATAGTCCTGAGTGTCTGTGAGATCCTTTCTTTTCAGATCTCATTCCTTGCTGGCTAACCTAGAAACTAGTTAAATAACGAGGATTATGCTCAACCATGTTGGATAATTAAATGGTCTGTTGATGAAGGGGTTTTCAGGTTCTGAACATGAAAACAAAAGAAGGTGCTTCAAGTTAAGTTTGTGTGCATGTGTGCGCACACGCATGCGCACGCATCTGCGTGTGTGATGGAAAAAGTGGTTCTTCAACCATGAATGTCTGATTATCAGTATAAAGAGCTGTCATTAATATTTTGGTGTTTCAAAGAGCATGCTGATAAGAGTTCTTCATTTTTGCAGTTTAGACTGCCAAGACTTGGAATTTTTCTTTATACAAAGAAACATGCTAGCCCTCCTCATGGTGGATTCTAACAGTATCTTCAGTTCAGTAGCTTGAGAGGCAGAGCCAGGAACTGACACTTATGTCAAATCCTGACTGTACTTCCTGGACAGGTGCCAGCGGCTCATGGCCATTCCAGTCTGCTCAGACTTGTGCCACCTCTAGATCAGTGATGGGCTTCAAAAAAATTAACAACCGGTTCTCTGCCCGTCTGGCAGCCACTTTTAAATGGCTTTTTTTAAACTTTATATGTCCTATCTCTCGTTAACAACCGGTTCTATAGAGTAGGTGCGAACCTGGTGGAGCCCACCTCTGCTCTAGATGCAACACAAGTTTAAATAGACCCATAGGGGCTGCTGCATCCTTTCCCTTGGGAAGGGGACAAGCCTGCCTTTCCCAGGGTAGTACAATAAGAACCTCTGAAATGTGCACTGGATACAGTGTAGGAGAGTCAGCCTGCTTGTCAGGATTGTGCTGGCATTGTGACAATTGTAAGACAAGTGCCTTGCTGAAACAGAAGTTCTTGCAGTGTAACCTGTTGATAAGTTTGAACTATTTAGGACTTTACTCTGCTTTCTCATGTCATCTTCACAAAATCTCTATGAAATAGGTTCAGCGTTGGCTTATTTTCTAATTGAATGAAGATTTGAACCTGACTCCCTCCATTCCAATCGGACACTAACCACTAGACCCATATAATTAGAAGTTATTTCCCATGCCTTTTCCTTAACAGGGCAGATAGCTTGAAAGGGCTAATTCTGGGCAAATATAAAGCAGGCCTCCTTCAGTCTTGAAAGACTATGGTATCGTGCTCGGTGCTGCATACGCTGCATGAGAAGCACGAAAGCCTGGGTTAGATTGTTATGGAGGATATGCTGTTACCCAAGCAGCAAATCCCCCCTCTCCATGCCACTGGAGAGGAAAGGCAGAGCCAATATGACTGGATCCAGCTGCGTTGCAGAGCTGGCCTAAGGACAGGCGCTCACCCTGTCTTGTGGGGCCGACCCGGGTCTCAAACCCTGGCCTGCTGGTTAACAGGCACAGTGTCTTAGCCACTTGCACCACCCACAGCCCTAAATGGCAAATGGCACAGGGAAATGGCATGGGAGAATTGAATTACCCAGCAGCACTGAATTTTCTCTTTCCCTCTACAGCTGTTTTCTATTTGGATCAGAGGTCTAGTCACAGATCTCAAATGCCTACTTTGCCCCAGATGTTCAACAAAGCCTCATTTGCCTAATCCTTATCCTATCCTCCTCCCTGCATCATTCAGCAGATGTGCTGAAAGACAGGCAACAAATAACGTGAGCCAAGATTTTTGAGGAAGAGGAGACGTCCCCAAGTAAAAGAATCAAAGTTATTGCTAATTTGTGCTCTTAACAAAATGTGTACAGAAAGAAATGAATATGAATAATCTGTCGAGTGCATTTGCTTGAAAAATGGGGAATATCAAAAGATAATGAAACCTCTGCACTTATCTTCCATGCTGAGTTGCTAATTCATCATGTCAAATTAGCTCAGATACTGCCACAAGATGTTGCACATTATTCTTCTGAATCCCGATAACTGATATTTTAAATGTAATCTGTGTTAAGCATCCTGTGCATTTTGAAAGCTTGTTCTTTCAAATGAAAGGTAGCTGTTTGGAAGCCAGTAGTCAAGCAGCAGTTCTTGCTACTGTTGTGCTTTGATGTAAACTTGAGCAGAAAAAGGGAGGGGAGCTAATGAGAGATGAATGGGCTAAACCAGTGGCTTTCAAATTTTGCAGGAGCTCTACTCACTCCCAAATATCCCAATCCAGAGTAGCACTTGGGTTGCCCTATCTCTCAGTAGGGTGGAGCAACTGCAAGATGCTCCACCCTGGAGCAACTTGGAGCAACTGCAAGATGCTCCACCCTAGTTACTCTGGAAAAGGCTTATGGGCAGCCTAAGGCAACATAGGCTGCCCCAAGATAGGTCGACGTGGGCTGTCCTAACTAGGGCAGCCTAGGAAGTTCATGAGAGGCAGGTTGAGGGCATGTTTAGCATTGCCTAGAGCAGAGCAGTTACTCTGTATCCAGAGCATATTTCCAAGGCAGAAATTCCCTCTTCTAGCTCCTCAGAGTTATACCACCTCAGGATCATGTATAGAAATGAGAAGACCCATAGGGATCCATGATAAGGCCTGAGCAAGAATCTGAGTTCTTGGCTAGCCAAGCTGTAACCCCTGCCTCTCAACCTTAGGATATGGAACAACTGCAGCAGCCCACTAACCTGGGGATATAGCATCCACCCTCCACTAGAGGTACTGCAGCTGGGCTTCCTTATAAGGTAGGCACTACAGCTGTTCCCTGTTCAGTCTGATCTGAGGGAGCCCTCCCCAGCTGTCACTTAACTGATGCCTACTTAGCATTCTCTGGAGCAGTTAGGGCAGCCCAGGCTTCTTGACTCTTTGGATGCAGCATAACTTTCTGTTCTGGATACAGAATAGTTGGGGCAGCCCAGCTAGGGCTCTCCTCACTGCCCTCACTCTGGGTTGTGCTCTAAGTCTTTGCATGGAGGAACTTGGAGGGTAATGGGTAATTCAGGCTCCCATGGGTTGTGCTAAGGTCAGGGGAGTGTGGGGAGCAGTCATCAGACCTCAACTTTCATCACAGCAGGAACTTTTACTTGTTTCCAATGGCAGGGGCTCCTCACACCCCCAACTCCTGGGACCCTGAAAATAGCCCCCTGATTCCCTGCAGAGGCATGACTCAGAGGATCACACTCTTGCATTACTCTTTCCCCTGCCACTTAAAGGGAGTGACGTACCATTACATGGACTGGGAGGTCATGACTCCCCAGCTTGAGTACCACTGGGCTAGTCCATCAAAGTTAGTGGTGGCTTTTAGACTTTTTTCTGATTAGCATTTTAGACCACTTTGTATTAATTCCTAATAGTTCATCCTCAAAACAGTCTGTGATGCAAATCAGTATGTGTCCATTTTATGGATGTTATAATGAGACAAGAAAAACAATCCTATGAGACTGCCCCACTGGAGGAACCATTTTAAGGCAACTAAGTTTGCAGTCCTAAACTCCAGTTTGGCCGGCATAAACCCCAGCATTAGTCCTGTGTTGACCTGGCAGTGTCTTAAAAGTGCCGTAAAAAACGTGCCCAAGAGCTGGGTGTGCTAGACCATTGCACAAGAATATGCGGACCTTCCTACACAACCACAGGAATATATGCCAGGTGAGTTAGGCCAGCCTAAAGTGGTTAGGATTGCACCCTAAATTTTGAAGTATGCTCTGGTGGTGTGTACTGCCAGAGCACTGATAGAAAGGATGGAGCATTTCCTGGGAGTCAGCCGCATTGAACTAAGTGGGACTTCTTAGCAGATATGCGTAGAATTGGGCTGTCAGTAAGCATCTCAAATACTGAGGGTACATGAGAAACTGACAGTGCAGCTGGTCCAAATGTGGTCACTAACCGGTGCAGCAGTTGTAAGTATTACGATTTAGCCAATATTGGTAACTATTCAGAAATAGCAGAAATCCCCGATCATAGAGAAATCCCTAATCAAAGTCAACTATTTTGTCCAAATTAAAAATTATTTCTGTTTGCCCAACTCTTCTGCAAAAAGGATTTTCTTCCAATTTTTAATTCAGGATTAGCCCAGAGTGTTAACCTAGCATGAGTAAATAGATTGAATTTATACATTCTGATGATAGTCAGGAAATCTTAGCCAAAATGTGGCTTAGCTCAAAATCCATCTGCTCCATTGTCTGAAGAGAAACCTTCAAATTAGGACTTGCCCAAGCTCTCCTGGCAGCGGAGGTGGTAGAACAAATGCCGTCACCTTTATCTGGGACCATGCAAGCCTCTACCCCTCCCATTCCTGGAATTTGAAAAGCAACAGAAGCAATGGAACAGTGGCCCCACCACCCTTATTACTCCGCCACACTTCTAATATTAGAAATAAGCAGGCAGATTAAGAGATTTATACCCTACCTTTCCTATGCCAAAACAAATGCCCAAGGTATCTTACAAAGCTTTTATCATTTTGTCCTCACAACAGCTATCTGAGATAGGTGAGGATGAGTGAGTGACTGTTCCCAGGTTCACCCAGAAAGCTTCATGGCTGAAGGGGAATTTGAACTGGATCTTCCAAATCTCCATCCAGTTCCCTGACCATCTTTGCTCTCAGTGTTTTGTCTGAGAACGTTGCTTCAGCTGATTTCATGCAGGGATCAGCCATCCTCCAGTTTCTTTTTCAGATAAAATTTCTTTGACAGCCGTGGGTGCTGTTCACAGATATTCCCTCTTACCTTTCTCCCTTCCTCCCCCCCCCCCCACTCACACACACACACACACACACACACACACACACACACACACAGGAACGCACACATGCATATGCGTGCACACACATTCCAAGACTGCACAAACCACAAGTGGCAGCAAGCATGATCTGCACACAGTTTTACTCCCCACAAAATTAGCAAAAATCCATGCTTCATTTGTTTCAACAGACTGTGAGCCTCTTTTGAGCAAGCAACCATCTATTTCTCCTTTGCTTTCCTTGTAAACTGCTTTAAGAACTCTTTGTTGAAAAGTGGTAGGTAAATATTCTAGAGATAATAATAAAATATATTTAGTAAACATGTTTATCCAAATGGAAAAGACTGATTTAATTGTGACCTTCCCTGTAGGAAAGCAGGCATGGCTGATATCAGCTTGGCATTGAAATTGTTTCCTGCACCTGTTGATTTCTGCCCCTTGCATCATGCTTTATTCCTCTATGTGATGCTTCCTTCCCTTCTTTCAGCTCTTTGCTAATTCAGCAGAGGAAGTGGCGACTCAACGCCAATCAACACAGTATGATGTGATCTGCTTTTTTGGGTAATTACTAGTGATTCTGGCCAACTATATTTTTCTCCTATCTCTTGTATTCCAGCTAGCAGGTAGTTTAATCAGTGAGCTGATGAACTTGGAGCTGTACACAATAAATCACTGTGATGTGAGAGGGCTGGGCATTAAGGGAAATGGGAGAAGAGTGGGGGTAAACCTGAATATATGCATCTATTATTATTATTTATTATTATTATTTATTCAATTTATATCCTACCTTTCTTCCTAGAAAGGAAACTCAAGGCGGTTTGTCTTGTGTCAAGTCAGATTATTGGGCCATATTGTCCATGATACTCAAGCTATTGGTTGCTCTCCAAGGACTCAAATAGAAAACCTAAGTTTCCCAGTCCTGAGATAACTGAGGATGCCCTGGATTGAAATAGGAACCATCTCTGTACCCAACATGTTTTATCTACCACTTGTTTGATCCTTCACTGGAAGACAGTGGAAAATTCCTTCTATCCAGAATGCACCCGTTTCAGTCTTGCATTTCCCAAGGCCACTTGTGAATTTTCTCATCTGAACACACTTTCAGTGTGTGCCTTTTTCCTTCTTGGCCCTAGGGTTGATTTTAATAGAATTTGGTTTAATGTATATCTCATTATTAGTCTGTTATGTCTCTGTACCAGAATCCCCTTCCTATAATACTGTCTTTGGCTGGAAGGCAGGCAGGCTGCTGCTTGGATGAAAAGTACCACCAGTTCCGAGTGACTCACTCCGTCCGTGTCCTTGTTTCCTCGCTGTCTGCAGTTTCAAATGTGGAGCAAACTGCATGTTGCTGAACGTAAATTTCCAGCTCGGCTTTGAAGCTCACCTCTGAGGCTATTGCCAGAATTCTGTGTTAACCACCTAAGTTAGAATATTTAGCTTTTTTCATTACAAAAAGAGGCAGAAGAAGCAGATCAAGAAATGCACTGCTTTTCTATATCAAGAAATGGGAGGGGGTGCAAGAATCAGGGGCTGTTCTGTGAACTAAGGAATGACAGAAGTAGATGCCTTTGTCTCACTTCAGCAATGTGATATAGGCTCTGTTGTTTAATGCCACATACATCATGAGTTACACTTTGGGTATCACATTGAGAAGTAATTATTGCATTCACTCTCTTAGGATGGAATCCTAACTCTTTGCTCTTTGCAATCCTTCCCATTCCTGTGGTGATGCAGGGAGTCAAGTGCATGTCTGAACACTGGCGTAACCGTCCCCCAGGATCAGCACAAAAATGTCTTACAGCACTTTTGTGACATCCCCAGGTCAGCACAGGACTTATGCCAGGGCTTAGGCCAGCCTAACTAGAGCTTAGGATTGCAGTCTTCGTTGGTCATTTTCTTTCTAGAAATGCTGCCAAGGCTCTAGGTAACCCAAAACAACTGCGTGTAGGTTGTCCTCTACTAGCTATTGCTGTGACAAGCAATATCTTGTATACTGTGTCTCTGACAGCTGCTGTTCAGGGGTTTATGCAGGGGCCTTTATCACAGTCCTGTTTCCAAACCAGAGATTGTGATGCTGTTTTTTAACAGCCCAAACAGTGCTGGAATATGTAGATCAGCATGCCTACACTGCAAGGTTTAGGAAGTTAGTAGCTCATCTCACCCCAGAGAGAGCCACTACAGTCCCAGTTGGATTGGGATTACTTGGATCTGTAATCCCACCTCAAGAGGTGGAGCAAATTCAAGCAGCTGGGACTGCCCCAGTGGTAGGATGTGGCATAAGTGCTGGATTCTGGCACCGCTTTCTGCTCCCCACACTGGGAACACCTGCTGTCCTGTCTTCCCTCCCTAAGTCTCCTTTATGTTGGCCAAACTTGACTGACACAAACCTACCCTTCTCCAGTGTCTATGGTGGCACAGGGAGGCCAGCACATTCTCCCCTCAGAAAGGCACAAAAATGCTTTACAGCAGTTTTGTTACACTCCAAGTTCAGCACTGATCCATCCCCATTTCAAGACTGTGCCCTAAATGATATGCATCAATCCATCTGCTCTCTATATAGTCTGCACTGTCTGATTGCTGCTCTCCATTGTTTTGGAAAGGAATCACTTATATGTGGAAATGTGAAGGATTTAATACATTTTGGCCCAGCCCACAGGTATACACATTTGGTCTCTATTATGTACAGTATATGCAATGCTGGACAGAAATTTAACCTGGGATCTTTTTCATACAAAGCACATGCTGTTCCACAGACGTACTGGCTCTTACCCTACAATCCAGAGTAACTACGGGAGCACATAAGAGACATTTACATCGATGTAGTTATGGCACCACCTAGTGAAAACTATGAGAAATTCATATTTCAATCCAGAGTAAAATGTTCTTACGTCGGAGCAAGGACTCCCTGTAGTTTCTCTGGATTGCGCCCTTAGTGAGGAGGCAACCCAATATATCTGATCCAGATTTACAGCTCTGTCTCCTTCCTCCAATATTCTTTGGGTGAGAGGAGTGGAGCATAACTGAACCACTTCTCTGCATTATATGTGACTATATTCTTCAGTCACTCGCAGTGCAGACACATACAGAATGAATGACCTACCCTTTAAGGAAGCTGTATTGCATCTCCAAATGTGCTTCATATTTTGCGGGTGCAAGAATGAAACTTTCTTCCATTTTGCAGAGAAAAATTGAGGAGAAGAATGGCAGAACCATACCTTGATGTATAAATAAGTAAACACATCCCTTGTTTGATTTTGTACAGCGATAGATGCATTTCAATCTTCTTTTTGTGACAAAGCAGTCAAAACACTTGTTGGTTAAAATTCCAGTGCTAGTCTCTCAGATCCTGGGTTTTTTAACCACATTAGGGTACAATCCAGAGTAACTATGGGGAGTCCTTGCTCCAACATAAGAACAATTTACTCTGGATTGCAATGTGAATTTCCCATAGGTTTTCACTGGGTGGTGCCATAGCTACGTCAACGTAAATGTCTCTTACGTGCTCCCGTAGTTACTCTGGATTGTAGGGTAAGGGACTCTAAGACAGCCAACATCCCCAGTGACTATTCCTTAGGGAACGATAAGTTTAATTTGCAAGAAGGGTGTCAATTTCTGATTTCTATTTTCCAAAAAACACAAATTAATTCTTCTTTGCTTCCCACCCACTGCTTCTTGTTTCTGAGCTGTTAGGTGGGTGTTCTGGTGCTCTTGAAAAACTGTAAGTGGAGTTAAAACCCAAGCTCTAGTTCCAACAGCATTAGCAAATTACATTCTTCACTCTTAACTTTTAACAGTTAATAAATGTGAAATTCAAAGGACAATCTCCAGGTAATAGCAAAGGCTTGGAATTTGTCACTTCAGTATATGCTTTGTTTTTTTAAAATACAGCAGTTGAAAAAAATGAATGCTGAGAGACTGTTGGGGTACTTGTAGTTTAATCCTTATTAAGAGAATAATGAGCTTCATTAGAGATATATCTATAAACACCTTCTCAACTATACAAAACACTGTACTATCTCAACAATCAGTACAAATGAATAGAATAACCAAAGAATGCTATTGTTGCAAAACAATATATAGAACAAATAAGGGCACAGTCCAGAGTAACGATGGGGAGTCCTTGCTCCGGTGTAAGAACAATTTACTCTGCATTGCAATATGAATTTCTCATAGGTTTTCACTAGGTGGTCCTGTAACTATGGGTGCACGTAATGTGTCTTACGTGCTCCCGCAGTTACTCTGAATTGTAGGGTAAGTTGCAAAGAGTGGATTTTTATTCATAGCGCGCGTCTCCCATCCAGCTTTGCCCTGCAGAAAGCAAGCTTGGCCACATGTGACCACACATAGGATGGAGAGCCCAGAACAAAGAAGTGCAGTTGATTTTATACCCCACTCCACAACATTTTCTAGAACAGTCACAGTTTTACAGCAGTTTACAGCAGTTTTGGGGTTGAGCATAGTTACTTCACTGACATTCTGACACTTGATTTGTCCATCCTTAATTATAATACTTTTGTCACTCAAGGGGGGGTGGTCTGGATGTTTCACACTCCTGTGAGACCCCCAAACAGATCCTGTTGTTCAGACAAGTTGGCGCCTCTCTGGGCCTATATCTTGCTATGTTCTTTGTGTTCCCACCACAAGGCTATTTCCTTGGGCCCTTGCTATCACATTTATTTGTGTTTCAAAAGATTTACATTCATTTGCATTCCAAGTGGTGGGGGCAGGTTAGGTTGATCCAGAGCTTGCTTTCAGGCCAAGCAGTGACACAGAAGCCTGACAAATCTTTGGTTCTTTCTGGCTCATTAGTTTTGCTAAGGATATTAATAAGCAATATCAAATATTGATTTTCTTCCACTATACTATATGCTTGGCAATGTGTGCCAAGAGGATGGTTCGGCAGCGGAACAGATTGCCAAGGGAAGTGATGCACTCTCCCTCACTGGAGATATTCAAGCAGAGGCTCGATGAGCATTTGTCAGAGATGCTCTAGGAGGATTTCCTGCTACAGGCAGAGGATTAGACTAGATGACCTACTAGGTCCCTTCCAACTCTAGGATTCTATGATTCTATAAGGCAGTTTTTGTTCTCTTACCTCAAAGTTGAATTGCCCTTAGGCCAGTGCTAAAAAGTTGATTAGGATTGTGCCCTCTGGCATCTAAATCATCAAGTCAATTTTGAAACACTATATTGTTCTCTCAAGTTTCAGTGTCAAAAAGCAAATGCGTAAGTGTCTTTCCTGTGATGCGCAGAAAAACTGCATTAATGTTGCTTACAAAAAACCCTGCTTAGTAATGTCCCAGTTTCCTAACTTGCTTATCTGCATTACTGCTCAAAAGCTGGCTTTCCACACAGCCAACAATTTATGAATCTGGTGTCATTTTCAAGTTGAATGCAACCTTTCAAGGACCTCGCCGCTAACAAGAGCAATACCTTTAAATCTATCCAACAGAAGGATTTCAAACCAGGGGCTTATTAGATTTTATTATTTAAAAAGCATCTGCTTTCTGCTCCAGTCACATTAAAATTTGCAAGTACTGGCAAAGCTTAATACTGTGGAGCAAACAAGAATGAGAGAAGTATAGCAGATAAATATTATGTGGGCTAATCTTTTTTTCCCTTCTCTTTTTGCTCTCATCCCCTTCAGTTTGTCTCCTTAATCCATTATCCATTTGGATCTGTTCGCACAACAGTCTCATCTCATGACTGCTGTAGGCAGAAAGGTCAGCTAAGGCTGACTTCCATCCATGTAATTCCACAGCAAAGTGTGAGAAGGATTTAGATCAGAGTGTCTGTTCAGGTACTTCCAAAAATTGTTCAATTAATATGTCAAAACCCATGCAGACAAAAACCTACATGTGCTAAAGGAGACTTGGACTCAGTTCTCAGCCATGAAACCTCATGCACTACCATGAGAGCCTCATATGCCACAACCACTCTTTGGAGGAAGGATAGGATAAAAATCATGACCAAATTCTCAGAGTGCAGTTTTGCCTTTCTCTTGATTGTTTGTGCAAAACAAAACTGAATTTAGATGCAGAAAACATCTTTGTTAATTTGTTAGGAAAAGATCCTGAAAAATCTCTGCCAATCAGACGTCATACTGCTGGGACAGACATTGATCTGACTGAATATAAGGCAGCTTATTTAATAGCTCCTCAATCTTAAATACAGTATGACAAATATTGTAACTCAAGTATGAGCGAACTCACATAACGAAGAGTAAAATTACATATTACGTTAAAGCATAGTTTAGCCTTATGTGTGCTTGTGTGTCAGTATGTTTTTTAAATACACAACAGACAGAGGGAAGCAATCAGAACCATGGAATATTTTTTCTTCTTCTGTGGTTCTTCTCATGACATCCCTCCAGCTTCCATCAAAGCTGCTGTCTCCTCAGTGAAGGAAGATGCCTTGGACAGAAGGTGGTGGATAGTTTTACAATCACAGCACCAAAGGGAAATATTAAAAGTGCCATGGTCTTGGTCTCTCCCCTCCTCCCACCCTGCAGCTGTAAGGGCATTAGTTTTCTCCTTTAAGGAGGACTTGTTACAGTCCCCCAAGTTCTTTTCCAAGCCTAAACCTGGATATGTTTGCTAGAATTTCTGACAACTCTGATCCTGGAACAACTGCAGTGTCAGAATGAAAATTACTAGATATGCTTCTTCAACCTTCAATAATCATGTCTCTGATGTTAACTATACTACCCACTCAGTACTTAAATAGTAGTTTCAACTTTCTATTCTTTTCTTCCTCCTCTCTAAAGAGACATTACAAATGAGTGCTCAGGGGTAATCTAGTCAACTGTGAACAACTGGGACATGTTAACATTTTGAAAGTCTAAGAAATGTGATGTATGCAAGCCAATGAGACAAAAATTACAGAGCTGAATGTAACAACCCGTACAGTTGTCCCTGCATATTGCTGTTTGCAGAGTTAATTAAGCGGGTATGTAAGGATTAATTAGAAAAAGAATCAATCATATGTACTTATCAGGTTCCCATCAGTTTGCAATGAATTTATCTTCATAATATCTATGTGATGAAAGGATGTGTAATTATTCCCATTTAGGCCACAAGTATACAACCATTTTTGACAGGCACTATCACATTGTTAGTAAGCCCTGGTGTGCTGGTACTGTGAACTACTGTCAAGATGTGTCAGGCCCACCACCACAGTTACTTAGCAGTTGGATGTGCTGATGTAGTTTATTCAAGAGCATCTCAATGTTATCCCCTTTCAGCTATGATATTAGAATCAGAGGAAGTTGCCCTATGCTGAGTCAGATCATTGGTCCTTCCAGACTGACAATAGCTCTCCAGGGATTTTGAATAGCATTTTTCCCAGCCCTAATAGAAATGTAAGAGATTGCACCTGGGATACTATGTGTGCCAAGCCTGTCCTCTGCCTCTGAGCTTTAATCCCTTGCTGTACTGAGACTCCCAAATTACAAAATAAATCCTTTATTGTCAATGCACAACATGGTTACAGTGAGATTGACTGAGCCTCCCTGAATTCACCTCCCCAATTATATACATCTTAAAAGAACCCAGCCCAGTAATCATACTAACACACAAAATAACATTACATTATATTACACCAATGCAAACATGTTGCGCGTTGCGCTAACCCTATGAATCTGTTATACTACATAGTTATGATGATATGTTGCATTCAGGAGTCTTGACAGCCCATGGATAAAAGTTGTTCTTCAGCCTATTTGTAAGAGTGGCTATGCTTCTATATCTCCTGCCCAATGGTAGGAGCATAAAGAAGTGCTGACCAGAGTGTGAATTGTCCTTGACAATTTTCTGCATTCTACTAAGGCAGCAAGTCCTGGTGATTTTGTCCAACGATATCAGGTTAGCCCATGATGTTTTGTACAGTGCTCATCACCCTCTTTAATGTCTTTCTATCCGTGGCTGTTATACCAGCATACCATATTGTGATGCAATAAGTGAGGATGCTTTCTATCGCGAACTGGTAAAAGGAGGTTATCAGTTGTTGTTCCAGCTTGTTTTTTCTCAAGACTCTAAGGAAATGGAGTCTCTGCTGAGCCTTCATGACCACCTGGATTATAATGTTTTTCCACGGGAGATCTTTGCTAAGATGGACTCCCAAGAATTTGAAAGAGGAAATCCTTTTCACACAGCCCCCCTCAATGTAAAGTGGGGTAGGTTCTTCTCTCTTCTTCCAGAAGACTATCACCATCTCCTTTGTTTTGCTGATGTTTAGGTGCAGGTTGTTTTCTAAGCACCATGTGGATAACTTTTGCACTCACCCTTGTATGTTCCCTTCTGTGATAAGGCCCAATAAGGTGGTATCATCTGTGAACTAAATAATCACATTGGATGGGTCAGAAGATATACAGTCATGTGTGTACAATGAATACAGGTAGGGACAACCCTGGGAAAAGCCTGTGCTAAGTTTCAGGGAGGAGGATATGAAAGACCCAATCCTTAATGTTTGTGGCCAGTCCATCAGAAAGTCTTTAATCCAATTGCAGGTGAGAGAGGGAAAATCCAAATCAGTCTGCTTTTCAATAAGGATGCTCGGCAGAATGGTATTTAGGTGAGCTGTAATCTTTGAAAAGCATTCTGACGTAGTTTCCCGGTTTCTCCAGATGACTCAGTACAGAATGTAATGCAATGGCTATGGCATCGCCTGTCAACCTGTTTCCCCTGTAGGCAAGCTGCTTTCGTAGCTGAGCCAGCAGATCGACTCTACAGCCGCGCTTCTGTTTTTGCTCCTTTCGCCATCTACGCTCCTCCTCGACCCAATGACAATCCATGGGGAACTTGGAAGTCTCATCATGCAGTAGCCACTTATTTCAATTGTACCTTTGGAGTTCATAACATATTCAGCAAGTGAGGGGAGGGAACAGGAGGCAGCATTAAAAAAGCACTCACTAAAGTAAGGGCCAAACACCTCCTCTTTGTGTGTGATGATTCTGATCTAAATTGGATCCTCACAGAGATGCTATTTTTATTTTAAAATCAACACCCAATTAGATGCTGCTCCACCAAGCAGTATCAATTGTAAGAGGGCTCCCACAGTGGACATGAGCACCCACACCAAAATGGGTTCCCAACAATTCCTGCTGCTGAAGGAGACTCCAGGACGCTGAGTGACATGAGATACAATAAAACAGAAGACAGTCTGTCACTGGGCAGAATCACTGAAAAATTCTCTCTATGCAAGATACATTGCAAGGAATGGGAGCCTTGCAATTAGTGGAAGGGGGCTGTTATCTGCTTTTCCTGCCTCAGGCACCAAAATGTCTTGGGATAGTTCTGACACCACAGAATATTGAGTTTGAGAGACAGGCAAAACCTTTGGAAGAAATGTTAGCAAGATTGGACAGGTGGCAGAATGTCAAGATTTGAAAAACAGAGGAAGGGCTGGATAGATTCTATAAAGGTGGTCACAGCAACTGGGGCTATACTGAAGAGATGGAGGAAGCAGAGCATGGACAGTAAGAAGCCAAGCAGAGTGGTCTGAGAGATCCATACAGGTCTCACTGAGAGAGAGAAGAGAACCTATGAAATAGGGCACAAGACATGAAAGGACAGTGTCACAAGACTTGAGGGAACGATGGGTGTCAAAATGAATGACCAAGGGAACCATTCTAACAAATTTAGGATGGACTAACTCACATGGCATGTTTTTCTGTGGTGGTGTGGGGAGGTCGATATATTCCTGTAGAGTGACTGAACCTCTCGGAGAGGGACTGAATGGCCTTATGGCACTTTTGTGACACCCCTAGGTCAGCACAGGATTTATGCCAAGGCTTATGCCAGCCTCTCTGGAGACTGGAATTGCAGCCATCGTAAAGATGTAACACGTGAGTCAGGGAGAATGAGAAGTTCATTAAGAATCCCCCCTTCATACATTGTGGTGTCCTGTAGCCAGAATAGTGATAATGTAGCCTCACTCATTTCCTTCCTCACTCATTTAGAATAAGGCTGCATGCAATATTAGTTGGGGTTTCACTCCCTTGAACACACAGCTGCACAGCTTGGGGGTTGCTGCAAGGACTAGCATTGACCTTGACTATCCAAGTGGCAGCAGTGATCAAGAGCACCATATGTCCATTTTGGCTGACTCACCAATTGTAACCCTGAAGTTTAGATCTAACCTCTGCTATCCATGTGCCGTTTATATCCCAAATTCTTTAAACCACTATACTGTATACATGGGAATGTCACTGAGAGCAGTTTGGAAATTTCTGTATATGCAAAATGCAGTAGCCAGATTATGGACAGGAATAAGATACTCAGCACAAATCTGTGTAAAGGAAAGAGAACCCAGGAAGATGATAGGCTGACCAAGAGGAGTTGCAGTTAGCATGCACACACCCTTTCCTGTTCCCCACTTTTCCTTTACTAGACTAGCAACTCTTTGGGGAAGTACTTAATTTTGTGGACAAGTACAGCAAGTACTGCTTCCTCACCAGACTGCAAATACCAGACATGGGGGGGGGGCTGTCTGGGAAACATCATCCCCCAAGAGAACACTAATTCCCAATCTTATTGAAAATAAAAGCCACAATAGCATTTGTGAGGTGACTATACCTGACAGCCTACTGAGTTACCTGTAAACATGCACACACCCCATTTATCACCATGACAGCCATTCCGCTGATTGACAATAATTGGCCGTGGCTTTCATTACTCAACACAATTTTCTGTCATGGAATGAAATTTGCCATAGTTCACAGGCAAAAAGTAAGGACACAAAACCAGCCAAGGAGCAGTGTGTTAATGGTACTGACACACTTGTTCACTTTTCTGGGGAAAGCCGGGCATTTCCCATTGAATAAAATCATAAGAGAATAATATTGAACTCAACATGGTAGATCAGGAATTCCATTACCTGCCAAGGGTGTTAAGGAACAGTGTCATGTGTCTCTGCCTTTAAAAAAAGGTGGTGGTAAGGGTGTGTGTGTGTGTGTGTGTGTGTGTGTGTGTGTGTCCTACCTGTATGTTGAAGAGGCAACGACTATTGTAATCACTGGTTTTGAATGGAGATCCTCTTGTTGGTATTTCTATATTGGAAGGTCTACATTGACGTTGAGTAGCTAGACTTTTCTCATGGGTGGTTGCTGAAATTATTCTTTTCAACACCTTGTAAATGGAGCCTTTGCATGAATGGAAGGTTTCTTTCATTCACAGTGTGAGCTTTTCTCCTTACAGGAAGTTCCTAAAGACAGAAGAGCTAGTTGGGATTTTTCTCCCATGTTCTGCCCTCAGTACAGTATTGTCCCCCATTGTGGAACCTTTCTTTTCTCAAAGGAATAAATATGGAATCACTTATACAGGAAAGGAAGGAGGGGCAGTCAGAGGCATGCCTGGAATTACCACAAAAGATGTCAAGATGGCACAGATGAAATCATACATGCTAACACTATAGACAGAAGTTTCAGTGGGTTGGCCAACCTACTGGTCTGATCTGTGTGCTCTCTGTTATTGATGGGGTTATTGACCATCACCCCCTAGGATCAAGCCTGCAGTTTAGAAGTGCTCCTGGGCATCATCTTATCAAATGGATGCCAGGTGACTCTTCTTGGAGGGGAAGACCACATGTATGTGAACAGAGAGGTTTTAAAGGAAGTATATTTATACCTAATAGAAAAAGAACCAAAGAAAAGAGTTACTAAATAAAAGATGAAGTGCCTGACATTTTTACCCCAAATGAAACAGACAGAGAGGATGGTGGGAACAGAGTTCAAAATGGGCTTTGGTTCTCTGAGCTTTTGTTAGAATAATTGTTAAGTTAATTTTATCCTTCCTGTGCTGAAGATCACTTGTCTTCTTCCTTACTGTAGACATTCATTATCCTAAGTAGTTTTGAGTGATTCTCAAAAAGCCCTGAGGGAACTGGAGGGAAGCACTTGATAACATTAACCCTTGGAGCTGTCATGACTCATTGGATGGGAGCAGAAACTTGCAAAGTATCACACTAGACTGGCTTGCAGTACAAATGTAACATACTCACTCTCTTCTCTGTTCTCTGGATATGCATAGAACATGTTATTTATTTATTTATTTATTTATTTATTTATTTATTATTATTATTATTATTATTATTATTATTATTATTATTATTATTATTATTATCCATAAAAACACAGCGAACAATTTCGTGCTGGTTTCGTTCACTTCACCAGTCGGACCCTTCCCAAGAGTCTAGGACTGTGTGATGTAGCAGTGTCTAATTCATGCTGATCCCAGAAGAACAGCTTTCTGCAGTTGGCAGAGTGATATTTTGTCAATGCCAATATTTTTCAGGTGCCTGTCAAGGTCTTTGGGCATTGCACACCGAGTGTGCCAATTACCACTGGAACCACCTGCACTGGCTTACACCAGATATGCTGTAATTCGATTCTTAGGTCTTGGTAGTGGGAGATTTTTTCCAATTGTTTCTCCTCAATTCTGCTGTCTCCTGGTATGGCGATGTCAACAAGCCACACCTTATTGCATTCTATGATGGTGATATCTGGAGTATTGTGTTCCAAGACCTTGACCGTCTGTATCCTGAAGTCCCACAGAAGCTTGACCTGCTCATTTGCAACCACTTTTTCAGGCTTGTGGTCCCACCAGTTTTTTTTGCCACTGGCAGATGATACTTTTGGCATAGATTCCAGTGGATCATCTGGGCAACAGAGTTGTGGCTCAGTTTGTAGTCAGTCTGCGAGATCTTTTTGCAGCCACTTAGAATATGGTCGATGGTTTCATCCACTTCTTTGCATAGTCGGCATTTTGGGTCATCGGCTGATTTTTCAATTCTGACCTTGACGGCATTTGTCCTGATTGCCTGTTCTTGGGCAGCAAGTCTCAGGCCTTCCGTCACCTTCTTCAGTGTTCCACTAGTCAGCCACAACCAGGTCTTATCCTGATCCACTTTTCCTTTGATCTTGGCAAGGAATTGGCAGAATTATTATTATTATTATTATTATTATTATTATTATTATTATTATTATTATTATTATTATTATTGTCCATATTACATATGTACAAAATTACACATAATTACAAAATTACAATTATATATTATGTACATTTTTTTCATAGAATCCTAGAGTTGGAAGGGGCCTAGTAGGTCATCTAGTCCAACCCCCTGCCTGCAGCAGGAAACCCTCCTAGAGCATCCCCGACAGGTGCTCGTTGAGCCTCTGCTTGAAGATCCCCAGTGAGGGAGAGTCCACCACAACCCTTAGCAATCTGTTCCACTGCCGAACCGCCCTCACCATCAGGAATTTTTTCCAGATATCCAACCGGAATCTCCTTTCTTGCAGTTTGGAATCTCCTTTCTTGCATTGGTTCTAGTTCTGCTTCCAGAAGCAGCAAAGAACAAATGAGCCCCTTCCTCCATATGACAGCCCTTCAGAGATCTGAAGAGGGCAATCATGTCTTCCCTTAGCCTCCTCTTCTCCAGGCTGAACATCCCAAGTTCCCCAACCTTTCCTCATAGGGCTTCCCTTCCATCCCACTTATCATACACTTCCTTCCAGGAAATACCTAGGATTGATGATGTCATATCTGATTTTGACAGCACTTGGGCACCCCTACATACCCACTGACCTAATCAGGTGGGTTCAGTGACTGTCACATGTTAATCCCAGTTGGAGATCCAGAAAGAGAAGACAAGCAGTCCACCGAATGACCTTTCAGCTCTGCTGTGTGGTCTATCTCTGATGGCACTGAATTCAAATAGTCCCACAGAAACATCTCTTGGCTATTGCAGCAGGATGTCTTCAGTAGTGTTGCCTAGATGCTGAGACACCATGGAAGCCTCAGGAAGAGGCCCTGAGAGATCCAAACAGTGGGAAAATTGACAAAAAGTGGAGCATGCATGTGTCCCTTGTTATCCACTAGGTTCTGTTCTGGAACTTCCCATGGATAAAAAAAAATCTATGTATAAAGAAAACAATGGAAAAATGGGTTTAAAGACCCACTTCCAGGATTCTTTCCCTTCTATTGCTGAATAAGATAGTGCCTCAATATTTGCATGGGATTGATTATGGGACTGAAAAATGGAATGATTGCTGGCATGACTGCATCTCTACAACAGTAGAAAAGCAATTTTTTAAACTGTAATTTACAGTGTTGAGTCAAATCCAGGAATAAAAAAATATGTGTATAACAAGGTTGGAACTGTATTCATTCCAGGTTGTGATTTGTCAAAGGTCACCCTGTAGCATTACTAACGGAATCGGAGTCTTCCCATCCAACTCTCATTCTCAGTGCTCTAATATACAGTCTCATGCTGGCTCTGATTTTTAAAAGTGTAGGGTTGATAGATAGGTAAATAGCAGCCCAGTCCTATGAATGCCCCCTATTCTGATGCAGCTGCACCAGCATAGCTCATGCTGAGTCCTGGGGAAGTCTGGGGGTCCTGGAGATCTGCTCTTTATGGAGGAATATTCTCTACCTCAGTGGGTTGACTTGAATCTCCACCAACAATTTTATTGGCACAAATCCAAGTGTACTCAGGGTCAGGGAATTTGGTCAAGAAGGGGAGAAGTTGTCAGTGGTGCTGCTGCCACCAGTATTGCCCCTTTCCTAGCATTACATTCAATTTCTAGACAATGTAGACTTGTGCCAGATTTTTATTCATGTAGATTTGCTTTTATTCCCTTTTCCTTGTGGAGTTAAATGAAAACCTAGGAAAGAATAGCTCTGTTGAAAGAGGTGATGGGTGGTGTTGCTCCACTCAAGAGTTCCTTTTAATGCAAAAAAACCTGCTTCTGGACCACTTCTGCTCAATGATCTTTAGCTTGGTTTAGGCATAGATACATCTGCATGTGTTTTCACCTGTATGTGGCAAAACCATGATCAACAGTAAGAGCATAAGGAGGCTGGGCCTGAAGTGGATTAAATGAAAGCTTGAATGATGTGGTGTCACCCCCTCCTGAGGGGTGACATGCAGTACAGCCTGCTCCCCCTGAACCCTTTTTGTGATACCAGTGTAAGAAGAAAGCTATTTCTTCCTCACCTTTTTACAGGCTGTTATTCTGCCGCAGATGACTAACAAAATTGCAAGTGGGCAAACAGGCTAATAAATATTTAAATGGGCTACTAATATTTGTGGACCTTGAGTAAAGGTTCTAGATATTTAGGTAGCTAGGAATAGTCCCTGTTGGTGGTGGCATCCCATTTATGGAATTCCTTTCCCCTGGAATTAAGAACAGCTTCCTCTATCTTTTGACTTGCCTCGAGGCCTTCTTATTCATAAAGAATTTTAATTAGTACTGGGGGGCTGGCACCTTTAATGATATTAAAGGTAATAATATTAATAATAGTATTAATCATATTGTTATGATTCTGGGTATTTTCATGTAGTGAAGAACAAATCAAATTTGTGCTGGAACCAGCAGGACAGCATGCCTGTGCTATATCCAGTGCATGTTTGGTACTGCTGCTGTTTGAGTATTGCAACACAATTTAATGTGTGTTCATAGAACTTGTGACATATTTCTCAAAATCCTGGAGTGTTTTGGGGTGGCCTCCCATAAATCCAATAAGGGCTTACAGATAAGAAAAACCTCCTGAATTTGAGAGGGGGAGGATTGCGTGTGAAACTTGGTGTCAAGTCTGTTTTTTTCCTCTTTTGTTGTTGTTGTTGTTGTTGGCTTCTTTTTTCTCAAATTTAACCTTGTTTAAAAATGCTACTCTAGTAGCATCACTTACCTTGAAAAAGCAGGCAATATATCTGTTGTTGCTGACTGATGAACAATCACAGATGTGCTTTGAAATGGTTTCCATATGGCATCCCAGATGTGCCTTTGCTCCTTTGTGAAAGAATTATTGTCAATGTTGCTGTTGGACAGTGTTAACAGTAAATATGTGTCATAATGCATGAGAAATTGTTCATCCTACTAAGGAAGCAAATACGCAATGTGCAGCTATCTGAACTTTGATTATTCAAATCTCTTGGATCATTCTGTTTGATCCTTATTTTAAAAAAAGCCTTTGTTAGCTGCATTCATTGTTTATCTGCTAGCTGGTTGCCCACATCTTTGCAAGTTCCCAAGGATATAAAGCCCCTTCTTGTCTGTCTATCTGCTGACCTACTTACGTGCGAGAGTCGAAAAACAGTGCTACGGCTTCTTCCTTTGTTGCTCATTTTTCCCTTAAAAAAATCAAATGCTGATCGTATTTGGTCATGAATATTTTAAAAGTTTGCTGCTCTCATTAGTGCAGCGGCATCTCCATAATGTATCTCTCAATATTGCCTAATTGTCTTTATGGAATCATTGTGCAGGAAGCATTCATTACAAAACATAACACACACAAAATGTCATTCATTAGCCTGGAAATAAAATGATAATTGCAGTCAGAAGGTTTTCTGAGGCGGTCCCGGATTGAGGGCTGCGTGCTAATTGCACTGTTTAAGGTTGCAAATTAATATGGAGCAAAAACACAGTAATCAGCCAAAGGGAAATAGATCAAAATATATTAAGTAGGATTGCGGTGGTGGAGTTAGTTTCTCTCCACCATCTCCTACTCCTCCCATCTCTCTCTCTCTCTCCCTCTCCCTCTCTCTCTCTCATATGCACACCCTCCCCAGCTCTGGCTTAATTACATTCAGTTAGAATGGTAGAACATGAAGCTGAATATGGGTGACTGTATAATGAAAATATGTAATATAATCCCTGACTCTGAGCAAGAGAAAGGGGATACGCAGGCTGGCTCTCGAGTGGTACCCAATGGTGAAGCAGAACACAGTTTCATCCGCAGAAGAAACTGCAGCATCCTTTCCTGCAGCAGCGATCCAGCCATTGGTTTCTCCACAGCATGTGACCCACCAAGCTTTCTCTGTGGTTCTTCTTTTTTTGTTCCCCTTCGCCTTCCATCTGTGTGCAGAGCACTGATAGGCCGAGCTGATGCGCAGGCAATTTATCATCTTGATCTCCCACTGAGTCAGGGAGCTCTCCTGTCACCAGTATTGATTTCAGAGGATGGACTAAATTTCCTAGGATTTCCATTAAGAATTAAGAAAAAAGCTATAAGCACGCAGGGTAGCCAGGCAGACATGGATATGAGATGGCACTGTGAAACCTCTCAGGTAGCTTCTTCGCTCACGGCCGATGCAGACCAGAGGCTAAGCACTGCAGCATGCAGGGTTTAAGAGACTGTTAGTCGAAAAGCAAAATGAAAAAAAATAAAAGATGAAGAGGAAAAAAGCATTTGTACCAATTAGTTCTTGTGAAAAAAATTGTTTTTATTTAAATTAGAAATGGTCTCCTTGGAGATTGCATGCCATTCAAATACGGAGCTCAAAATTCTGCACGCGATCGGCTCTTCAATTTCAAGATTGTTTTTACATTCAAGAAAATAGCACTTTAAACCCTGATGCTTTCTGTTTTTCATTATCGGCTGCTTTTCTAAGTTACAGTGTGTGCTTGTGTGTATATGTGTGTAGGTGTATGTGTGTGTGTTGGTGTATCTTTTAATTTTAGCATGTTTGGAAAAAGAGGAAAGAGTAAGTGGAAGCCTTGCAAGCATGAAGATCAGGTGCTTTCAATAATTGCTAGGTTGCTTTGCTGTTACTGACCTGGTAATTATTTTGGCTGAAAAAAGAATGCTTAAATGCAGAGTGTGCATGCTTTTTGGCACAATTTTGCATGGAAATGTGTGTTTATTTGCTTTTGTTTCTTGCTTGCATCTTATAGAAGAATGTCTGTGAGTTGCATGCTTTTAAAAAATAAGAATGTGCATGAAGGTTACCTAATAACTGCTTTTAGTTAACTAATATTTTTTGATATACAATGCAAAAGAGCATAATTTTTAAAAAAATCTATTGCTGATGTATTTTTTATAAATGGTTGAGGAAATCCGCATGCTCATAACAACAAATGTGAGGTGTTTTATTCCTGTATTAGAGGGGAGAATTAATAGTCTGATTTGTTTGTTTCTAACGCTGAATTTGCCTGTAACAAACCTCCAAGGCATCTAATTTAAATGGGAAATCATTTCTGGATGTTTCATATCATAATTTTTCAGCCACCAGACATATGATGTATATATTTGAATGCGAATGTACATGTGTGTTGAGCACCTTAGGGAATAGCACTGTCCTTTCCTGGTTCTTATTCACAATAGTAAGAGTGAAAGGGTCTTGACGTGCTCTCCAGTGGTGTGTATCATGGGAATGATGGCAGTCCCATTAACCAAGGAGACAGGCGTACAACAACAGAGGAGGGTGGGGGACAATGGATTTATTGGGAAAGAGGGAACAAAGCAAATGCTTAAAGCAGGGAAAATAATCTGCAGATTTCCTTTTTGAATTTTTGATTTTGAGACAGCAGGATTTGTAATTTAAAAAAAAAAACCATAGAAAAATGATATAATGTACTTTGTTGCTCAGGATTTTCCGTGCTATGTACATTGTTGAGTTTGTTTATCAATGTGTGTGCGTGTGTGTGTGCACGCGCGCCGCTCATGTTTTGTTCAAAGGGGAGGGAAAGCTTTGAGTCTTCCCATAGTATCAAAGTCTGTTCAAAGTTTCTCTCTGAAAAGGCATTCTTTGTGACTTGAGTACTTGTGTCTGGACGGTAGATAATTGCATTCCCACTTGTCTCAAGGACATTAATAAGGGGATTAGATTTTCCAAGGGAAGCTCATGGTATGCTGTGAGGACTGCAAAAGTGTTATGGCAGGATGCAATCCATCTTTTTAACAATTCCAATAGATGATGGTAATGATTAATATTCTTATTCTTTTTTTTAACATGGTCTTCCATAGGGGATCTGTAGCATTATGTTATGGCCAAACTTGACTTGGGAAAGAAGTGGTGATTATTAACATTGGTAATGCTCAATTTGGGTAAACAAATTTGTTTTTACTTTGGAATACCTCAGTCTGAATGGCTTTCCATCTGAAAGGTCAATTAGTTTTGCATCCCCAGGTTGAGTTCCCAAAAGGCATTCTTCCTCATCTCTTGGGCATCATAGATATAATTGGACACAACTAACAGCCTTTACTAGAGGAAATTTAGGGGTTGAGTCACCATGAAAATTGAATTGCTTTCCCTCCTCACCTCCCCATTTTAATTCTCCCTACAAGTTGACACATAGTAAATTGACAGGGCATCCTGAAGAACTGCATTAAATCTGCTGAAATTTGATGGCAGTATTTCAGACCTAGATAGCTTACACCTGCTCTGAAGATCAACTAATGACCCTTTCTGGGCTACATGATCTTTTCTTCAGAATCAAGTGACATTGATTTTGAATGGGAATCTTAGGCAGTTCATGCAGAGTTGCATCCTCATGTGGGGTTGGGAACCTCCCTGTTCATAGAGACCCAGCATATCAGGGATAACAGTTTAGGTTAAGATATTCCTTGATATGTTTTTTCCTATCTGCAGGAAGTGTTGTGGTGGTGATGGTGGTAGTGGTGTGAGTGTGTGCGTTTGTGATTTTATTTCCACTGAAGAGTTGAACCTACCTATCACTAGCACTTTCCACATGGCCAGCCAGAACTCTCCCTTCAGACAGTGGCAGGGATTGGGGCATTGGTGTCACCAGGGGTACAGATCATACTTGGAGGTTACATCACTTTAAAAAAGGTAATTTCTTCAATGTTTGTCTCAAATGATGGCAGGGATTGCTTGTTCTGGATAGGAGTCATCCAAGCCATGGTTGATGTGACATGGGGAAACCTGGCCAGCCTGTTTCAGGGCCCTGTCATTGGGACATTGCCTTCCCACTAAAGTGGTATCTATTTATGTCCTTGCATTTGCATGGTTTTGAATTGCTAGGTTGGCAGGAGCTGGGACAAGTGATGGAAACTCATACCATTGTGCAGGATTTGGATCTCAAATTGCTCACTTGCCAACCTATCAGGCATCGAACCTTGAATCACTGAATCACACCAAAATATCTGTATTCTCTCAGATGTTATGCCCAAATAATCAGAAAATGAAAACACAACTACCTTTTGCAACAAAAAGTGGATTTCTTAACTCAAAACTGACCAGTGAGACTGATTGTTCAGAAAACCAATGAGATGTTATTATGCCAGTCAGGGAGCCAATAAAGTAGGAGTCAGGTCTCTTTTTCTTGTATCAGAGCTGATACTGATACTGGAACTCTTATTCTATTATGTCAGGGTTTTTTGTTGGCTAGTGTTTTGTTGGGTGACCAGTACTGTACTGTTACATATTAAAATTAATGGGGGTGACCCTAACCCTAGTGATGCCATTGCATTTGGGTTGTGTATATGATATTGTAGCTGATTCTGTACAGTAGGAATTCTTTCCTTGGGATGATGCAATGAGCTCTTTGTACTGGATGACTCCAGCTTAGTGATGCCTCTGGGCTGGAGCAAGAGCAAACTGGCATCCACAACATCTCATATCTACCCTTCACCTGCCATGACCTAACACTGCCTAGCCACTTTTTCAACTCTTTCTCACTTGGCTTTTTTGGGGAAGGAGCATGAAGATCATAGAGGAATCTTACCTCCTTCTCCACACCTGCTTCTTCTAAATCAGGGGTCTCTAAATATTTAGGGAGGAGGGCCACATCATCTCTCTGACACTGTGTCGGGGTCCAGAAAACTAATTTACATTTCATTTGAATGAATTTACATTTAAGAATGTATTGGTGTGAATTACAAGGCTTGCCCCTCAGCCGGGTAGAGGGGTCTTTCCGGGGACCACATTGAAGTTTGCCATGGGCTGCACCTGGCCCACAAGCTAGGGTTTGGAGACCCCTGTTCTAATGACTGGGAGCAAAGAGGAATCTTCCCACTGTTAATTTAGAAATGGAAGAAGACAAGGACAATGGGTGCTGGCTGGCACAGTGGTAGAGTGTGGTTTGGGTGGCACTGGAACAGAGGGACTAGCAAGCACACTCACATATGTGGGGAAATTTAGCAAATCTCTGCAGTGGAATTTGGTACTGCATTAGATGCATCTTACTTTTTATTCTAAAGATTGGATAAACTGGTTTAAATTTATCCAAGCCATAAGTGTTCTTTGTTTGTTTTTAAAGTATAGGCAACATGGTAGTTCTGATGTTTGGCTGTACTCCTTTCAGCTCTTCTGGTTTTCAGGGGTATTTCACACACTACACAATGTCAAGATTTTAGTTTGCCACAAAGTTTACAGTCATTTGGGAGTTACAGCCAAGTAGTGCTCCCTGCATGATACCTTTGTTTGCTAGTACAGGTGGAACCCATTTATCTGACAATTTTACATCCAGGGATCTGGCTCAATGCAGGTAACTTGAACTTGTGCTGAACCAGATTTAACTTCAACTCTCCAAAGGCATTTCCAGAGGGCTTTCTGAAGCCTGCAAAGGCCATGCACATCCACCTTGTATCTGATCGTACTATGTAGAAAACAGTAAATGCCCAATGTTAGCTGGACTGGTCCATTTTTTAATGCTTGGACCCATTCCAAGCATCCATAGATAGGTGTGTCACCATAACATGTTGTGGCCATCAGTTGTATTGTTTACTTTGCTGTTCTTTCTCAATTTTTTATTTCATTCGTCAAGCAGGTGAGTGTGAATAGTGGCTTTCCTTAGGCTGTCGCCCATTCACTCCAGAGCAATCTGAAAAAATTAATGTGCAAAGTACAAAGGGTTTTGCATCCTGCTGACAGACCATTATGAAATTTCTTTGAATTGTAATTTGTTTTGGTTGTGGTGTAGGAATTGAAATCTTTCAAGTCATTCATTTTGCTGGTAGTTATATGAAGCCAAGTAGGACATTTTGCAGACATTTTACAACATGCCAGGTTGCCTAATAGTGCAGGATAATTGTTTGAATGCAGGGTCTTAGAATTCTGGGTAGGGTCTTAAATATTAATGCAATGAAAATTGCTATGAAGGTTCTGCAAATTTGTGTCATCTTTTGTCTATATCGTACTTGTTGCCCAAATATGTGCTTTCTGTGTTGCTTCTATGTGGCTAGTAATTCAACATCATTGCTATCATGGTTATAAGTGACTCACCAGGAGGATCAATATTATTTTATGCACATCTCCATGTTGGTATACGTACTTTTCTGGTGGCTACCAGAGTTGGTGTGAAGTTTTTTTTTCACATGACTGATTTACATGGTGAACCATATACATTCATAATATATGCCAGATGAGGCCTCTGATGCATCAGTCTGGTAGTACAATCCTAACCCCTAGTCATAAAGCAGGCCTCCGTCAGTCTTGAAAGACTATGGTATCGTGCTCGGTGCTGCATACGCTGCATGCGAAGCACAAAAGCCTGGGTTGGATTGTTATGGAGGATAGGCTGTTACCCAAGCAGCAAATCCCCCCTCTCCATGCCACTGAATGAGTCCAATGGAAAGGCAGAGCCAATACGATTGGATCCAGCTGGCGTCGGAGAGCTGGGCTAAGGACAGGAGCTCACCCTGTCTTGTGAGGCTGACCCAAGTCTCGAACCCTGGCCTGCTGGTTAACAGGCACAGCATCTTAACCGCTTGCGCCACCCACAGCCCTCCCACCCATGTCCTCAGGGGATGTTACAAAAGTGCAATAAAGGCACTCTGCATCATGTGGGGAGGGGAGATAAACCCATGCACAGACATGTCTGGCCTCCCCAAGCCACCATAGGCACAAGAGATGTATGAGTTGGCTGGCCTAATTGTACACTGGTTTAATTGTGAATCCACAGCACACATGTTTGGTGTATGCAGAGTGTTTCTTTTCAGGGCTACATGATCATGTGGGCCAAGGTGAGACCACATTGATGGTGCTATTATCCTATGAGGTTTGCTGAGATGATCATCCTCAAGCAAGACTGTCATGATGTGACACACATCTCCTTTACCCACATACCTCCTTTGCTCCTGTCACTCACCCCACTCCCCACACAAAATGGAAGAGGAAGTATAGACGCGAGGAGAATTTCTTTGGGTAAGAAATTGCTTACTTCCCTCTTCTACCAGTTCAGAGAATGGGAAGACCAGAAGCTAGCACACAATCATGACACATTAGACACCAGAGAGCTGGGTCTGGCACTGCATACTGAGCTGCTACTTTGTGGTGTGATGACCCGCAAAATGTGTTGGCATCAGTACAGTGCTCAGTTTTTATGGTCTCACCCTCATTTTCAAAAAAGAGAAAAGTACACTGAATATAAGTATAGAACTTTTTGAAGAAAGGTGAATACAGTAAACCAAACAAATTCAAACTGCGTTTCTGAGAATATAAAATCACAGAAACTTCAGACTTGAATTGTCCTCTCCTTAATGGATCAACACAATCTTATAATGATCCAGTGAGGTTTGAACTGAGACGTATCATTGGCGTATTCCTACAGGAGAAATTTTGTAAATCATTTAAAGGCTATCTGAGGTTGTAAATCATTTAAAAGCCATCTGAGGTTCAAACACTTTATTAAAACATGTTTTCTCTCCAATATCCTTTATAAAGAATAAAAGAACAAATTTCATTTTAAATAAAAGGATTTTCATTTTACACTCAAGGGCCAAAAAAACCCTGCATTGTCCTTGCATTTCTGACTCCAGACAATATTCAATCATATATTTTTTTTTAATTGAAATATTCTGACTATTTAATTGAGAGTGGTTTTTTTTAGTGGAAATGTGTAGGAATGGTGCAGAGTGTTCATTCATTAGAGAGAAGTGTATGTGATTGGGATAATTACATGTATTTTAGCTTATTTATAACAAGGAAGATAACTATTCTGATATTATAACATAGTTTCCAGATTCATTTTAGTTGACAGATAATTCTCTATATCTGTTTTATCAGACAGATAATGCTCCAGACCCATTTACTTCAACTGAGTTAATGTTCTCTCTACTGTCTCCTGATTGCCTTGTGAATGTCATAGAAAAAGGAACATCGAAGAATGCTAATTTTTTTTCAAAAAATATGCTAACTAGTGTTTATTTTAGAAAATAGACATTCACGGTTGGGGTTATTTCCTGTCAACCACAGATTTAAGTATAATAATAATTTAAGTATAATAATTTAAGTATAATCTGTGGTAAGCAGGAAATAACCCTTAAAAATTGGATTGTATCAGGGCAAACATGCTCACACATATGAATACTATGATCCCCTTTAGGGTGGTCAATCTCCTGGATTTGTATTGATTGGGGGGGTGGGGGGGACATGGCTATTCCTGCTCACAGACTGGGTAAGGGGTAGGGTATGGAGTTGGGGAGGAGAGACAATGAGCAAACATACGGATGGGAAGGGGCTGACAAAAATCCTGCACTTTGCATCTTATCTCTACCCAGGAGTCCCAGGCAGAGCCTAGTTCCATGACATGCCATCTACTTACCTTTCTAATTGCATTTGATTTGGCTGTTTTATATTAAAAAATACATTCTTGTTATCTGCCCTGAGCCCTTGGAGACAGAACATGCGAAACAAATTCAAATGAACAACAAATGTTTCCAACAGCAACTGGGATTTGGAGAAGCTGAAATCCATATGAATGAGATTTTCAAAAAGCATCAAATCATATCATTATGAGACTTTGGCTCTGAAAACTGTGAACTGTCATTCTGTTTGCAGCTTTTCACAAATCTTCTGTAAGTTTTTGGAGAGGCAGATCATCAGGAACCTAGAGACCTATTTGATACGTGCCCAAAGAGAAAGAAAAAACTTTTCAGAGAATTCCCTTTAAGATTGCAGTCACGTACAGACTTTCTTCAGAGTAAAAACCCAATCCTATCAGGTCATAGTGTCAATGCTAGGTGTCATAAATGTTTATGGCACTGCTGGAGGGGGGGGGTGCGCTAGGACAGCACTACTCTGCCATGGTTACAGGGCTGGCAGAAGGATGCCTCATGGTCGCTGGAGAAAGGTGAGACTACTGGATCATGGTACAGCCTTTCAGGGAAGAGGGAGATTTTTCAGGGTGAGGAACAGAATGGAGAGAAGAGCCAGTGTATGGAGGGTAGGACTGGTAAAGGTATCCTCACTGAATCCTATCCTTGATGTTGTGCTGAAAAGCAAACTAGGTAGTGCAGACTTGAGAAGCACTATTGCTATTGCTGGGGCTTTCCTCCGGAGACCTCTGTGGAGACCTATGCTATTCCCCCATGGCTATAGGATACAGCAGTATCCATTTTGGCTCTGCTATTCCTCCAGGCATAAGCACAGGATGGGGGCTGTCAGATTTGCCAGAATATTTGGGCCATCTCAGTAAGTCTGCATGATATTGCACTGTGAGGGATCCTTCATGGTGAATTGTGATAGGATAAGGTGGGAGCCTTCCTGTTTGAGAGTTGCTTGATGGATTTCGAGAGATGGCTAAAGGCCCAACCCACCAGGTTGCATTCCTCTGTCAGCCCCACAGAAATGTATGGGAGTCATGCAAAAGCTGTTTCTGTTTCCGAAGGGTTTTCCTCAGTATTCTGCTGCCAGATTTTAGTGGTAAATAAAAGGAATTGCTCAGTGATGGAAATCTAAGCAGAATATATAGATGGCTTTTACTGAAAGACATTAGTACCCACAAAGCTCCCTGTTTCGTGCTGTGTGCTTCACTGCGCACATCAGTACTCTCTCAGTGGAATGCATCCATTTATGCTCAAATAAAACTTCCTTCATAGTTAAAATGAAAGAGTAATACTGCTCCTACAATTGAGAGCACTTTTGGATTGGTGCTCAGCTAAATTCTTCACAAATGTATATTGTATATATGAAACAACATTCAGTCTGTAATCATATACATACCTTCCTGGGAGTAAATTCTCCCCCATAAACACACAGTACAATCCTAAGCCCCAGTTAGGCCAGCACAAGTCCTGGCACAAATCCCATGCTGGCCTGGGGGTGTTGCAAAAGTGCCAGAATGCACTTCAGCACTACTCCTGGGAGGGGAATAGGCCATGGCTCAGACATACGTCAGCCATACCACTGCAGGAATGGGAAGGTGAGTGAGTTATGCTGGTCTAAATTGGTTAGGCTTGCTGCCACCTCCCCCCATTGAATTCCATTTCTGAGTAGACATTCATAGTATTGGGCTGTCTGTAACGGCACTACGTTAAGGCCATTACAGGCATTAGCTAGAGTTGAAATAAATTCGTGCAAATGTTGAGCATAACTTTTCTTCAAAGATGGTACCAGGAAAAAAATCCTGGCAAACACTTTTTTTATGGAAAAGCGAATTCTCAAGGATTGGACTTTAATTCAGAAATGTTGAAAAAGGCCTTTCCATAAAGTTACCATGAGTCCATCAACTGGGCCCAGCTGAGCCACGGCAGTGCTCCCCTTAATGGAGAACACTTGCTTCCATCTGTCACTGCTTGTGATTTTTGTAACTGTTGAAAATGTCATAGCCATGATCCAGAAGGATACATGAGGCCAGCTCAAGGACATGGCCTTGCCCAGTATTGTTTTCCCTTTAAAATAGCAGATCTTTCTGCCATATTACAACTCCCTGCCCTGCCCCAGAATCTCCAGCACATTAACTAATTCCAGTGCAACCTGAGAGGCCCCAAAATCATTATAATCCATCTAGCAATTCATCCTTTTCCCGCTTTCCTCAGTCTCAAGTACTTCATGTAAATTTGGATAGCAGCTTGCCATTTCAAGTTCAGCATATAGATTCTAATTGAACAGATGTCCGTCGGTCCTAAATCACCTGGGGTGCTCTGTTCCAACTGAGTCAGTTGAACTCATAAATGCTAGCCTTGATATTATTTATGCATATATGTGAATCTGTTGATGGAGTCAATGTGATACCAAGTATAGCATAGTTCACAGTGAATAGTCAGATTTTTCTTTGAGGGAGAGGTTGATTTGTTTTATGTAAACAAACTTCATGTGGTTATTTCTTGGTGGTTAGATTGCCTGTACTGTGTGATGAACAGAATACTGGCTGTGAAACAGAGGCCTGATCCGTATCTGAACATGGGAAGTGGCCTTGTACCAAGTCTGTTCATCAGTTTGTGCTGATTTTGTGGCATCTTTTCAGTCATTTAAAGAAATAGTTCTACTTGGCATCCCTGCTAAGAATTAAAGCTGGGAATTTCTGAAGGGAAACGCACTGAGCTTTCGTCCCTTGGACCGAGCCACAGAGCTCACTGGGGCTGGAGACTTACAGCAGAATCCTAACCTGCACTGGATTAGGCAGGTTGGCTTGCCTGCACTGAACCCCAGTGGTGACATGACCCTCCGTGTCACCTGATATGGGGAATGAGCGTGTCATCCCCCCTGTTGTGCATCTGTGTATGCACAGTTCAGAGGTGCCAGTGTGCATGTGCGAAGATCATGTGTGTCCCTGATGCCAGCGCATGGTCCTCTGAAGGAAGGGCTGGAAGGAGAGGTTGCCTCCTGAAGGAGGGGTGACCAGTCTCGTGACACCCCTGGTGAACCCAATGCAGGTATTGCAACTGCTGCTGCACTACCATGGGGAAAGGGAGGCTCATACCTTCCCTAGCATAGGGCTGCAACCACCACACTTGCTCTCCAGAGGTTGCCCAAGTTGGAGGAGACAGAAGCAGCTGGAAGCAGCTCTTGGCTGCCCAGGAGTGAGGTTTGGATCCAGCATTACTGCCATATCTGAGCCCCACCTCCTGCTCTCTGCCTTCCTGCTATCCAACACCACAGCCGCTACACCATCCTGTATCTTTAGCTGCTAGACAAGCAGATAGGTCTGAGATATATCAAACGTGGTGAGGATGCCATGGCCACTGATATCACAAAGATGCTGATGACATCCTAATGAAATTGAAGCAATATATTCCTCTGTGGGGTCCTAGTTTAGAAGCACATTTCAGAAGCTGTATCTCAGATGGAAGGTTACAGGTTCTCCAAATGCATGCTATTACCTTTCCCTTCCACTGAGCTTTCAAATTATACCTCTTCTGTGCAAACGGGCAACACAGTTCAGGAGGAAATGACAGATTCCGAAAAAGATGGAATATTATTATGGAAGATGTTCTTGCGCAATTTCCATATTACATCAAACAGTTTTGCTCAGAATAAAACATTCCAGTTTTTATAGTAATGTAACGGAGGCCAGAATTTCTGGCAAACAAGTAAAAATATTTGTTGACATGATACCTAAGTTCAACAGTAGACATTAAAATAACACACCTCATTATGAAAAAGGCTCAGGTTAACAAAGGTTTGCTTCTGCTATTTATGTGCATGTTTTATCTCTCGAGTGCTATTCATTACATTTGAAAAGGAGTGCAGGGGTTATGTCTATTTCCATGACTGCAGCCAGCACAGTCATTTGTTTCATAGTGGGTGGACATTAAGTCAAATACTTTGTCAGACCTTATTATACAGCAAAGATTATTTTCTTTGTGCGATTGCACACTCTGTTGCTTGAGTAATGGCTACTGGGTGATAGCCAAAGCAGTTCAAGGTTTCTCTCTGGCAGAAAACACACCAGGCTGAAACAACCTCCAGGTCCTTGCAGAATGACTCCAGCTGCAGGCAGTAAAACATTGTATGCTACACAGACACTGGGTCTTCTTTGCAAGACTCTTTTCAGATTAATCTTGAGAAATAAAATTGTATTTTTATTATTAGATTAATTCTCAGATTAATCTTGAGAAATAAAAGTGTGATTATCAAGGCAAAATCATTCAAATCACATCAAAAGAAGCAAGAAAGGTCATAGAACTAGCGTAAAACAGATTCAGATGGCAGGGAGCATGAGTCTACATGAGTCTCTGCGGTGATGCTTTGAAGAAGCAAGAAGAATATTCAGACATCCCTTAATATTTGGTTTAGCTGGCTGTCTTTTGGATGCTGAAACTTCTGCACCAGCATTTACATCCTGAGAATATGTGATCCACAAAGCAGAATGCAACCCACCCTCCATTGCTGTGGTCTTTTAGGAATTTGACACCTCCCACGGTGTTTGTAGACTCAGAGTGCAGTCCTGACAAACTTTGCAGCACTGACTTAACTGTGCTAGTAGGGCATGTGCTGCATCCTGCAAGAGGGGGTCACCAAGTCCTTCTCAAGGTAAGACAATATTCCTTTGCCTTGGAGATGCATCACCTTTGGTCATGGAAAGTTGGTTAGGATTGTACCCTCCACAATCAGCAAGCATTCTGCGTGTTCAGTCAAACCTCTGCGTGTTGGACTGCATTTGGCTTAGATGGCCAGAAGTTATTCAGACAGTCCCTAGACTGGTATGCTGCCAACTTTGTATCCCCATCACTTTTCATTATTAAAGCAGAGTAGTTATTATGGCAGACATTTTGACAGTCTAAACCTTTACCTAAAGCTGATTTGGGGAACATCCTCCATTTCTGTGGGACTGGAATTTCTGTATCTGAATTGCTTTCATATCTTCTACCTGCCCTTGTTATCATAATCATATCTGATTCCTTAAATATTACATGGGAACCAAATGTTCCCCTCTATGTGTACCCCTTTCACAGTGCTCCCCACACCATGAGTAAGATGTCTTGTCAAAAGTCATCTGAAGTTGAACAGTGATCTGCTTTTTTCTCATCTACTTTTCATAACTACATCATCTAGATTGTTGTTCATGAAGTACAGGTATCCTCAGTATCTACAGGGAATACCTACTGTAAATAAGAGGGAAGCTGTACATCCTTCCATGAAATCCCAGTGCCCATTACCTTTGTTTAAGGCTGCAATCCTAAAGACACTTTCCTGGGAGTAAGACCCACTGAACACAATGGGGCTTACTTTGAGTAGACATGGTTAGGATTGTACTCTAAGGGCGCAATCCAGAGTAACTATGGGGAGTCCTTGCTCCGGTGTAAGAACAATTTGCTCTGGATTGCAATATGAATTTCCCATAGGTTTTCACTAGGAGGTGCAGTAACTGCAGGTGCACGTAATGTCTCTTACGTGCTCCCGTAGTTACTCTGGATTGTAGGGCCTGTTGATTACATACCCTCAAAGTGATAAGGTGTCTTGCTTGAGCAAAAAGCTTATAGCCTAATGAGCAGATGAGCATCATGCAGCTTAGAAAGGAGACTGTAGATCTGATGCATCCGTAATGCAATCCTGAGGTAAGGAAACAAACATTACCTTACCTTGAGGAGCCAGACATTTTATCACTTCAAGGGAATATAATCAATAAACAAAAGTAGCGGCCACAGGAAACCATGGATAGATCCACGGATATGGGGGACACCTGTATCTTTGAACTGTCAGGGAAACCATTATATTATAGTTTCTTTCAGATGTTTACTGATAGCTCACCATAGTTTAGCATTACAAGCATAAAAAATCCTGCCCATCCCACACACTATTTGGTGTGTGACAGGAAAATATTTAATACAGCTTTTCTGGCTTAGAACAAACACCAGATTTGAAGCTCTGAATCCTAGTTTGAAATACTGGCTACTGGTAAATATCTTTACTGGTAAATACTGGTAAGTACCTTTACCTTTGAGCAGGACTTGGTTTGCCAAGTTCTCAAGTTCTCATGCAACAACAAAGTATGATTCATTCTAAATCAGGAAATTGAAACTTCCTTCTCACATGAAAAGGCGCAACTGAATGCGCCATGCATTAGCATTATTTTTGAAACAGGCCTATATCTTTCATTATTTTGATACAGTTTAAAGCTGAAATGAGTACCTATATGGACTTTAGTGAAATTCACAGATTTCCACACTGCTGGTTAGGCTTAGGGTTAATTCTTTTTTCATTTAGAATAATTTCACGCAATACAGAAATATTGTTCCATTTACATGTGGGCATTAGTTTATCTTTACGAGTGACTTACTAACTCTCTGTTCTGGACTATGAATGAGTAATTCATTAATCATTTCTCTTCAAACCACAGACTGCTAATGAGAAGTTGTCATAACACAACTTGTGTTTGTAATGCATGGCTTCTAACTGTGTGTCAGAAAGTGCGGTTTCAAAGAAAGTTGACAGGCTAGCTCTGAGAGAGGAACAAGTGCAGAAATAGTTTCCACCACTTCAGAAAACGCACTGGGACAGCAAATCCAAGGAGGCATCCTTTTATGCTACCCCTGTTGTTTTGTTGCTGCTGCTACTATGGCTAGGAATTTCTATTGAGTTTTTTGACATTCAGTAAAACAATGATTTCATCAGTCCTTTCAACAAACATACAAAATAAGTCAGTATTATTATCCCCATAGTTGAAACACATGTCTGCATGCAGTAAAGCCCTGGTTTGCATCTCTTTGTCATCTACAGATAGGACTGAGAAAACCTCATTGGAAGCTCTGCAGAACCACTGCCATTTGGTGTAGATCAGGGGTGGAAAAGCTGGACCACTTTAGTGATCCTGGACTTTTAACAGTTCTGTGGAAGAGGGAATTTTAGCAGGTGCTGCTTCTCATCTCACAGAGGATGACTTTATAACAGTAAAGTTATAACTTTATAACACTCAAGTGGGTAGTCACAGAGAGTATTGTATTGAGCTTGCGTATAAAGGAAGGGGGCATCGCAAAGGGACCCTGCAATGATTTCAAAGCTTGATAGGCAGAACATTTGAAAAGGCAGAAGATCTTTGGACAGGTCAGAGCAATAGAGTAGGAGGAGTGAAGAGCAAAGGCACAGATGGAATAGGACTTGGCCATGGAGCAGCCTGGGCTGGCTGTTGGAATATGTCTCTGGCTCTCCAGTCACTCAGGAGCTCATGATGTACTACATCATTCTTACTGTGATGCAGTGAAGTCTCAGGGACATGGGAAACAAAAACAGCTCTGAAGTAGCACTGTCCAGAGGAGATAGGGGAAATCTTGGTCTTTGGTTTCATGTTCCCCATCTAAAATGATGGGCATAATCCTTAGCTGCTTTTTAGACATTCAGAATAAACACACTGAGAGATTGCCCTTTCAAAGTAGCTGATGAGCAAGAGGAGCAAAGTGCAAAGCCAGGCTAGCATCTTTGCTGTGTGTAAACAGATCAGTAATCCAGGAAAACACATGCACACCATAACTATTCAGAAATATGCCAGAGAAAACATTTGGAGGGTTGGGACTGTAAGGAAGTGGTGGCCACATGACATTCCAAAGCAGTTGTCAAGACAGGGAGGTAGGACCTGTATGTTCATGTAACCACATGTGCCAACAGATCTAGTTTCTAAAACAGAAAATAGAATGGAATTGAGTAGGAGTTGAATGTGGTTGTAAAACATGTGCTCCATAAGGCCAGTTGAAATCAGAATTACACAAAAGCTGATTTTAATAGAGCTGATGCAGAAGATGTTTTGGATGGTTCATCATCCATTACTTTTCCCAGGCATATATACCTCAGTGACAAGTGAGGGAGCCAAGGCAGAGGAACCAATTCACACATACATATATTCCTTGACCTGGTTAATTTATCACTTGGTGCCTCTTGGAGCCAGTTACCTCTGCTGAAAAGAATTGCTATTGAGGTGTTGGGAAGAACAGGAAAGCTGTCAGAGTATTTCATCTGGGCTGCCTCCTTCTCATCATCCTTATCGTTTAACACTGAAGTCAGTGCATGCTGAATGATGGATTACTGTATGTCCATCATTGTATAACTTCACCCTAAAAGGCTCTGCTTCGGTAGTCATCCTTGCTAAGGAAAGAATCCCAAAGGCACTGAGAACTGCAAAAACTGGCTTTTAATAATAGACCTTATTAACAGGAAAAAAAATCTCATTTGGAATTGATACCAAATTTGACCTTAAGTAAAATTTGAGGCGAGTTTGGAGGAGCCTGCTGAGGTGAAACACCTCAGGGGGTTTTGAGAAAAGTTTGCAGAAAGTACCAAAGAGTCAAGCGTCAAGAATATTGCTTCGGTATTTTTCTCTTTATCAGTACCATATGCTCAGACTATTGAGAGCCATTTTTATCCTACTGGTTTCTGAGAAGCAGAATCTGCTGGAAATGTTCTGAGATGATGGTGCCTGTTGAATTGGTCAAAGCTCTATAAATCATAGCAAATAAGCATCGTTCCAGTTCTTCATACCAGTCTGATATCTCTTTTAGGAAACTGAAGAACATCGTTAAAAGCAAAATACAAGTGCCAGATTCAGTTTCTGGTAATCTTCAGTTAGATATTTCAGATAATAAAGTGAGGAAAGATCCTTGCGCAAGGCCTTGGAGAGCCACTGCCAATCAAATACTTAGATTTGGAAGATTGATCAATAGTCATGACTATTGCTTTGGCAGCTTCATATAATTCATTTCCTGTCATCACAGTATCAGTTATCAGAAGCATTTCAATATTGCACAGCTTTCTTTAACCTTTACTTTATCTTCTGGTTTCAAATAAGTGTTGCGGATATGTAACCCACATGGTCTCACCTGTTGAATTCCCCAGATGGTTATGGATATTAACTTCAGATCTGGCTTTGAATCTGTCGCCTAATATAATTTCAGGCAACATAATAATAAAACTTATGAAGCAGCTGTGATACGTTGAAGATGGCCCTACATGAAACACCCTAGGAGCTAAAATAAAAAGCTACCCTTGTTCTATGGCTCACTGCATGTGCATGTATTGGGGTGGGTTGAATACAATTGAATATCTAGTCATTATCATGTTCTGCAGAAATGATTGCTTTTTAAAGCAAATTAATTTTTTAATTGGTGTCATGGGATAGTGCAGAACAACAGGTTTATCTGTGAAACCAAGCAAAGCTTCGTGGAAGAATTCCTGCTGACAGGTCCCTGACAGGTTATTGTTACAGCCACCTAAATGTTAACCATTTTAATTAGCTTTGAAATTTTTTTTATCTTCTCTGCCAAGCAGAAAGAAACATATGTAAACTCATTTAAGATTGCTTTCACTTCAGAGAGAAGTCTTGAGCAACACAGCTCACTGGCTTAACCAAACATGCCTCTATTTTTATGTCCAGATGGGTAGAAAAGATCGGGCTTGGTTACGTGGGAAAAGATGGGACAGTTGTCTAAGGTGAGAAGCTAACAGGCTTTGCTGAATCACTGACTCTTCAATAACCCTTTGGTAGTCCCTGCTGTGCCTCATCAGCTTGTTGTGGAAACCATTACAGTTTCTTACTGATGTTGCATTTTGTTTAGCTCTTGATATATGACTCTATTGGATCCAGCTAAAACTTTTCCAATAAAAAACCTATGGCTTTAATTTGGGAGATAAATCCACATGCAAAGGGAGTGAAATGTCTAATCACCTTTCACATTTCTTCCATGCTGCACCAGTGGTCAATGTCAGCAGTGGCCCCATTTTCCCCTTGGAACAGTGCAATGAGATGATGTAATTTTGATCCACAGGAGAATTACAGGTTCAAAATTCAGCTCAGTCCAAGTACAGTAGCTTAAGTTTAAGCACCCAATTTACCAACCAACCCCTCTCCCAAAACAAAAGCACTTTTAACATGTTCTTCAATTTGATTAAGACTCTGTCATTTGCTTTATATTAATTCATTATTATTCATTATTCATATATAAGGGTCCTACACATTCTTAAATAATCCTATATATGACTGTATTTTCTAATATCGTGTCCTGTATACATGGCTTTATGTATTAATATAGGGTCCTATATATATGCTATACATGATTTTACTTACTAATCTAGGGTCCTATTTATATATTATTCGTTATTCTAGTTGCAAATGCCTGAGCCTCTCAAAATTAGGCAAGTTACTTTTTAATTGATCAGTTGGATGGATGGATTTGGAAACAATTGAGCAAAACTTCTGTACTTTGAAAACTTCTGTAGTGTTGATAGGAATGAGAATACAGAGCACATGGCTGGTTTTTCTTCCCCTGAAATGCAGTGGGACTTCGTTGTGTTTTTATCTTTGGCTAAGAGAAATAGGTCATAGGTTACAAATAACATTTGGATTCTTTGAAATAAATCCTGAGCCACTTAATCAAGTTCTGTTCTTATATGATCATCTGGTGATCCAAGCTCTTATTATTGCTAAGGTCAGATTTATGGTAAGTAAAATACAGGCAAATTATCCTTATTGCTGCTCACAGTACACACTCAATCAGGAATCTATGTAATGAGTGCTTCACATAATTGAAAGTGATTTGGTGAGAAATCTGCCCTTGCCACTCTAGCATTTGTAAATTATAATCACATCTTTGAGGCTCCCACTGCAGCTCTTGGAATCTGGAATGGAGAGAGAGAGAGAGAGAGAGAGAGAGAGAGAGAGAGAGAGAGAGAAGCTTTTCTGTTTCCATGAAAGTGTTCAGAGCTTTGACACGATTTGATGTTAAAATGGATGCAGAAGGTGCCAGCCGTTCCAAAAAACAAATTGGTGCATGCGGCAGAGATTTAGATATTAGCATAATCTTTAATAAAGTGAATTTAACTTCCAAAGCTGAGCCACTTGAAACACATCCTTTACAAAACATTTCCTTTATTGCAAGATTATGCTGGGGAGCTGGTGTCTATGCCCATTGGGTGAGACTTTCTGGGGAATTAATAGTAAGCAAAGTAGCCTAAGTAAGATGAGGAAATTGGGGAGTTTGCCCTGTATTTTATCTGGATTGGTAACAAAATGGGGATCACATATCATATAATATATTTAAACTATCAAATCATATTGAATTATGTGATGTCTTGGAATAATTGAACTTTTTTTCTTTCTCCATGATGGGAGATGAAAATCCCAAAGCATGAATGTGGATTGAAAGGCAAAGAATACCTGAGTTGGATGGAGGAGTTGCCACTTTTGTTGCTTATGTCATAAAGTTTATTGTGTACAGATTTTTTTTTCCCCCAGAATGATGATGGTGCACATGCATATAGATTGGAAAAAATTCATTGTAATCGAGGATCCATATTGTTTTTTCAGAGCCTTGTCTGGGACCAGAACATGAAGGGAGTTGCATAGTTATGCCCTGTCCGTGGCTCAATCTTTTTATTAGCCACAGCCACAGCTGGAGGCGGAAGACAAGCAACAGCATTCCATTGAAGCTCATATATTCCATTCTGCTGTCATTAATGTTTATATGGGTCTTACTCCCAGGAAAGTGTCTTTAGGATTGCAGCTAGCATAGGAGAGGGTGGAACGAGGAAGAATCATGGTCAGTTTGGGATAGAAAGCAGGCTGAGCTACCTTGCCATCAGTAGCACACTTTGATCCTTTTCCCAGCCAGACATGGATCTTGACTCTCATAGAATCATAAAATTGGAAGGGATCTACCCCCAAATTCAGAGTAACTACGAGAGCACGTAAGAGACTTTTCATGCACCTATAGTTTTGCACCACCTAGTGAAAAGCTATGGGAAATTCATAATGGAATCCAGAGTAAGTTGTTCTTACACTGGAGCAAGGACTCGCCGTAGTTACTCTGGATTTTGCCCTTTGTAGGTCATCTAGTCCAACCCCCTGACTGCAGCAGGAAATCCTCCTAAAGCAAATCCTCCTCTCCTCTGACTCATTTCCACTAAATAAGGCTGGGTTATGCTGACACAGATTAAGAGCACAGCATCAACTTGGGAGTTCTTTTAAGGGCTGAATGGTAGAGTAAAAATATTTTCAAGTCTCATGTATGTGGAACTGAACAGAGGGTGCTCACCAGCTATGCTCCTGGGCTGGGCTGAATGACTGCCAAAGGCTAGCTCTTTCATATCTAGAATGGATTAACTGATTAGCACAGTAATCCACTGAAAATATGCTACTTCATTCCACATAGAAATACAGCGCAAATTGGTTGGCATATTTGAAGAGTGTCAGTTTGTGTGTTGTTAAACCATCCCACGCTACTCATTCACATTTAATGAAATAGGGTTTGTAATGTCTGAAAGGCAATTTGCATGAATAATTATGTTGCTTCTTGTGCAATTACTTCAAGCATTGCCGCTGAAGAAGGCTTGAAAGCCCTAAGAAAGAACAGCAACCTTTCCATTGCTGGCAAGAAGGGCTGTTTGGGGCATGCCATCAACACATCATTAGATGGAAAAGTCATTGGTATAGAGAAATGAATTTTAAAGAGCTGCTAAGCTGCAATACTGATAATGCAAAGGGTAAGAAGGATGGGCTTTTGTCATCTCAGTAAGTAAATTCAGAGGATGATTGGGCTCCTCCATGGCTTCCTTTGATGTAGGATGCTTTGCACCCAGATGAACCCTCTGCAGCAATCTTTCTGGGGCTTAGGCTACAGTCCTAACCTCCAGTTAGCCTAGCAGAAGTCATCATAAGTCCTGTATTGCTCACAGAATTTCTGCCCTACTCCTGGGTAGGGGGATTAGGCCACTGCACAGGCATACACCAACCTCCCCACACCACAATGGGAAGATATTCCAGGTGAGTCAGGCCAACTTAAATTTGTTAGGATTGTGCCCATGCCTCCTTTTGCAGAGGAAGCAGAAAGGAGACATTTTATATAAAAAAATTTTAATTGGGTGTTAGAATAGCTTTCAAAACAAAGTGGGTTTGGAGGAAAGAAACAATTGAAAAATGAATGAAGCTGAGGTAATTGGGTCTGTGCTGCATCATGTGCAGGTCAGACCTCCTCAATGTAACAGAACATTTGTTCCCTTAACTCAGGGCTGTATTGGCGATGGAAAGTTGGATGTGATTGGGTCATTTGATGACTCGGGGGAACTTAATAGCAGCATATTTCTCAGTAGCTCATGGTCACCATCTCTCCCCACACATTCATCCAAGCACAGTTATCCTTAGAACCATGCTACATAACATTGTTCAGAGGTAAGGCTGTGGGAAAGATGAAAGCCAGGAGCTGGAGTCTAATTGCCATTTACAAGCAAAAAACAAAAGTATCCCCACTTTTGTGCAACTTTCAGCAGTGGTGACCTCTTCCCACCCTTTTTGAACTGAAGGACTTCTGAACCTAGAACTGAACCTAGGACTTCTGGAGGCAAAGTGTGTTCTACCATTCAAATATGGTATTTTGTCCCCATTTTAATTCTTGCATCACAATTGTGGCCCATTGTGGTCAGGAAGTAAAATTGTTTTTTTCCCCCTATGTGGCATCCGGGGAATTCATATACGCATGCAGATGCACACACAGAGACATACAGGTATGTGTTTGCACAGGCGTTGCCAGCAAGAGAAAGCAAGAGAGTTTTGGTGGCATAAACTACAATTTAAAATTCCCAAATTGTGGGTCAGAACACACAAGTGAGTTATGACAGCCCTGTTATGAAGTGTTTGTGACTCAAGTCAAGGACAGCAGAGATTTCAGACTTCACTTGAGAAATTGGCTCGGGTGTATCCCTGACCTAGAACCTTTATTTATCTAGAATTTTTATTGTAAACAAAGTCCTCCTCCTATATGAATGGGACTGGCAATGCACCCACCAGCCATCCTCTAAATTTTTTCCACCTATCCAGTTACCTAACTGCTGGTGCTCTGGAACAAGAAAAGAGCAGGGGTCTCTTGTTCCCCACCCCCACTTGTGTCCAGTATCCTGTTATGTGTCAGGAACAAAGATCTCTAGAAAATACTGTTTTACTCAAGGTCTACTAATAACCATGTTGATTTCTCTTGTGTGCCTTATTTTGCCTTCACAAAGCAGTAATAGTATTTTTCCACCCAAAATACCGATGGCATAATAATGGCAAGGAGAAGGGAAGAAAGTTATTCTTTTCATGTTTAAGTAGCTCTCCTTTCCATTTAATGTACCAAAAGTGGAGCAGCCCATTGAAAGCCCTGGAATCAGTGTGGCGTTAAGAAATATCAGCAAGTAAATTGAATTTTTTTTCACTCCCGTTACCTGGAGCCTTAACTTATAGTGGCAGTAATTTGCAAATCTTATCTCCCTTCAATAAGCTGCAGATGTTGTGTAACCAGCAATAGGAACCTACATGCTTGTACTCGCTTCATGCTGAAGAGCCACAATGAGGATCACACATATTCTCCCGAGGTATTGCTATAGCAACATTGTAAAATTTCCAAGGTCTGTTTCCCTCAACTTCACACCTGCAGCTTCTTTCTATTACGAAACAAAATGCTTTCCCAAGTCGAACTCCAGTGCAATACAGTCTGTACCCCACTTCCCTCTCAGACTGTGGGTGCCTGTGTGTGTGTCAGACAGACAGGCTGATTCATTTTCAAATTGGATCGATACATTTTTCCTTTGAATCAACCTAACAATAACTATCCACCCCCCCATCCAGAATGCCACACCCAACAACATTGTGAAGCTGTGAGACTGTCTGGATACTTTTCCCAAATAAAATAAGATAGATTTCCAAATTTTCTAGAGTTTTCTTTTTTTCCAAATAGAGTTAATGTTATTTGTTGGACCTTAACTGGATAGGCAGCAACTATTCAATGGAGTTACTTGAAATTTTCTGTGCTGTTTCCTATAGGGCATCTATTAAAGGCTTGCACAGGGTTTATTCTATCAGGTGAGAAGGAGTCTGGTTAGTATTTAAGCACAAATGATTTCCTGGGCCTGACTGGTGCATAGATCTTCTGGATCTTCATAGATTTTCTACGGGTTGGAAAGCACTAACCTGTAGTTACTCTGGATAGTAGCCAAAATCAGGAAAGTTTGATGCAGTTGGTGCACTATCCTAACCACATCTACTCAAATTTCAGCCCCACTGTGTTCAATGGGTCTTACTCCCATGAAACTGTCTTTAGGATTGCAGTTCTGTCCCTCCCAATCCTATCTTTCTCTCTCCCTACCCTGGCTGGTGCAGCCCCACCAAAAAGTAGCATACTTTATTCAGTGGAAGGGGAAAGTTAGAACACTTTAGAGGGGAAAGATGGTTTAATTTGCAAGTCCAAGGAAAGAAAGGGGGTAGGAAGACTGCCCATAGAGAGAACAGAATCTGACAAATGCCAGTGCTGCTGGATTCATCCCTTCTAGTAGCCTCCCCGCTCAGTCCCCCCCCCCCATTTCTCTTGCCCTAGTTCTGTCTGCTGGGTCCTCTAGCATCTGCTGATGAGGATGGGAAAGCTTCAGACTTCCTGCCAATACTTCTGTGGCATAATATTCCAAGCACTGCCAGAGCACCCCTTCTGGCTACTTTACCACAGTTGCTTCCATCAGAATACACATTTCTCCGGCAGCTGAACCCAATAGGATTGGGCTGTGAGTCTTTTAGCCACTGTAGTGAATACAGTACACAATCTCTGCTTTGAGCACACTTTGATTTTTATGTTCTCCCTGCTCCACAGACTTGGAAAGTGTTTCTGTTGTAATGAAAAATATATCAGAATTCTCTGGGTGAAATTATTCTTTTAATGTTGCATGTTGTTCCCCCAAAGGTCAGCTGGAACATATTTTAGTTTAACCGGGCTTTAAATTAGCTTTCCAAATCACCAGTTTGAAATGAAGTATAATACTTCTTTAATCCAAATGTAATTCTTTTGCTTTTCTAATTTTGAAGCTCTTATGAGAAAATAAAATCCTGATTAAACTAATAAGTCTAAACACCTGAGTGAATATTTTCCAGTCAGAGACATCATTTTATCAAATATGTGTTTTACTAAAGCAGCAGATCTAATGAAGCTTGAACCTCTAATTGGAAGGCAATTAAATGTGTTTTCAATGCATGTGTGGATTGCTTTAATAGCAGTTGCACATGCAGGAAGAATGGATAACCAATACTCCAAATCTACAAACATTTACTAGTTTTTGATTCAATACATAGAGTACTATATACTTAACATGGATTGATTTGTAGTGAATGAACACAGTCTAGGGCAGTGTTAAACACATGGCTGTTGTTTTTTATTGTTTGTGTGTGTGTGTGTGTGTGTGTGTGTGTGTGTGTGTGTGTGTAAAAGCTGGATCAAAACCTCTTGGAAAGAGATAGATGCCCTTCCTCTGTACCAGTCGTTTTGTTGTGTTCTACTAGATACTGAACAATTCACTGCAAGGGCTGCAATCCTAAACACACTTTCCTGGAAGCAGCCCCCACTGAATATAATAGGACGTACTTCTGAGTAGACATGCTTAGAATTGCACTTTAGGTTTTACTTTCTGGCATTGTCAATGGTCTCAATAGAAGGTTGTATCCTTCTCCTGAAGGCAATCCAATCCAATTTGGTAGCAAGGGAACATAGAATTAAAAGTCAGCTCTCCCACAATGTTGTCCCAGTCAGTGTCACATACTCCCTGGGGCTGTTATTTATATTTGAAACATCAATTATGAAGGTCCCAGTCAAGTGATTGACATATATTCTAGTTCTTGCCTTATTGGGATTATCACTTAGTCCTAAGTATGTCTACCCAAAAGTCCCACTGTATTCAGTGAGGCTTTATTCCCAGGAAACTTTTATAGATTGTTGAGTTTAGCTATAGGATGGTGTTCACTCCTGCCAGATGGCTACACCTTTTAGGGCAACCCATTATGGATTGTGTTAATAGGCATGGGACCATATTTTGCCTCCACTGCTTCTTCTATTCCTTTTCCCACACGCTGTATTGAAAAGAGGAAATATCATGAGGGGTATAGTAACAGATGTTGACAAATCATCAAGTAAGGTGGCAGCATTTGGCATGCCGTCTTAGGCATTGGGGGTCTTGGGCAACCTCTGACCTATCCAAGCTCTTGGCTAAGCGAAAGCAACAGAAGAAAAGAATCTTATGGTTGTTTTAAATAAGCATGGCAACTTGGACAGGATTACATTTATTAAAGTCCACAATGCTTTGTGAGAAGGAAGAATTTAAATGGCTCGTTAGGAGGCTTTATTATGGTGGTAACAGACCTTAATGGGGGAACGAGACAGGAAGTGACACCGATCAAGCTCAGTTAACATCCAGTTGCAGCCTCTAATATCTTCCTTGGCAGGGAAGGGGTAGCTTTGGCTGTTTTCTAAGCAAAAAGCCCAGTGACATCCTTGCATTTGAGGAAGAAATGTAATTCTAGGAGATCCTCTGTTCCTCACAGGAAACTAAGTACATTTCATATGGAAAGACTCTAGGCCATGATCCTTGAGAAAATCATTTTGGACTTTTAACCAAATCTTAGCACTGCTGTTCTCAGCCATCTTTTAATTTAAAAAAAGATTAACTTCAATATGCAGGCTTCCTGACATGCTGCACGTTTCAGCACTATCAGAGAACGGAAAAGGTGGACCACTTTCCTCCTCTCCCCAATTTCTTTCTTTGTGCATCGCCAAACTCATTTTCATGTGCTTGTTTGTTTCAGTTGCCTGCAAAGGAGAAAATGGTCAAGTCCGGCTGTGCTGCCAGTGTGACTGCTTCTCTTACACATTCTTGCAAATGCCTTTCAAAGAGAATCAGGACAATTTAGAGAGGACAGGAAGATGCTGTCACTGGCTGGCTATTAGGCTTGAAATTTGAAAGGAACCTCCAGGCCCAGAATAACTGGCCTAATAACTTCCTGCGGTGGTGTGGGAATGCCGGTGCATGCCTGTGCACTGGCTGAAACTGCTCCCCTCCCATCAGTAGTGTGGTAGATCATGTGCCAGACTCCCCACAACACCACAGGAAGTTATGCCAGCCTAATTGGTTCAGATTGCAACTTGCATCTGCAATGGGTCTCACACATGATGAGTTATGATGCATTTCATCACTGCAAGATCCACCCTTTCTGCAGCTTCCTCTGTCTTCTTCTTACCCTTTCCCACCTCCCCTTATTGATCACCTTCTCTGGTTAGTGGCCAGAGGTTGAGTGATGCATGTTTGAAGGTTTCATCCTTTCCACTGGCTTTCCAGCAGCACACTACTCAGTGTGCTGCTGGAGCATGCTTTATAGGCAGTGATGGGCTTCAAATAAATTAACAACTGGTTCTCTGCCCATCTGGCAGCCACTTTTAAATGGATATTTTTAAACTTTATATTGCCTATCCCTCGTTAACAACCGGTTCTATAGAGTAGGTGTGAACCTGCTGGAGCCCACCACTGTTTATAGGTGCTTTTGATCATCCAGAACAGACAGAGTATGTGATCCACCATCCAAACAGCATGGTATAATTAATGTGTGTTCATCCAAACCACCCTTACTACGTGTTAATATATCTCTAAAATCCTGCTTTTTACACATAATTGAGAAACCTACCTTGGAACTGAGGGAAGTTCCTAGGATATTCATGTGCTGTGAGTATGCACATTTCTAATCGTGCACATGGAAAGTATGAGTATGCAGCTTTACAGCAACAGTATTGTAAAAACGGGCCAAGTATGAAAGATATTTCCTTTGAAAGAAAGCTGCATTTGCTTGTTTATTTTCTCCTTCTTCTCCATCATGCCTGTCAATTTGTAAGCTCTTATTTTCAACTACAAACCATTTTGAATGGCTCAGCATACATTGGTATATAAATATATGCATATATAGAGGGTGTTTTGTTTTTAGAAAGCAACTGCAAGGATTAAACTGATTCTGATCTGGCAGTTGTACATTGACTTCCCAGGACGACAGTTTCTCAAAAGTACTGAAATGGCAAAAGTGTTGCGGTACTGGGAAATTAATTGACAAGAGGGACTTGCAGCAAAATGTTGGCTCTCCTAAAACCTATCCCACTTACACTGTTAAAAACTATTAAAGTTTGCTATCTTGGTTCTTCTCTGCTTTTTCCTACTGAACTCATCAACTTTTTATGATTCTGGGGATGGGGGAAGCACTGAGCATTTTCAAACCTCATTAAGCTTTGGGTGTTTTTTCCACCTTTACTATTTCTTTTATATACTTTTCTTTCCCTAGGAAGCTCTCAGGGTATGTGGAAGATCTCAGGGTACTATAGGCCTGTCATGAGAGAGGGCATTGTTTTTATCCTTATCCAGTTTTAAATTGTATATTATTGTCTGTTGTATGTTTTAGTTACTGTAAGCCGCCTGGGGTTCCCTTCAGAAAGGTGGGGTATAAATCAGTCAATCAAATCAATCAATTTCATACGAAAATTGATAAGCATTCAAGCTTCTGAGAGTACAATCCTAACCAACTTCCCCGCATTGTCATAAGGGGAATGCAACTCTGAGGTAAAGAAAAAGCATTGCTTGAGGAGGCCTCCATAACTGCACCCCAACTGCAGGATGTCCCCCACCTCAGCATAATGCTCTCCAGGACTGTCCCGCAACTGCAGCACATGCCCCACTGGCACAGCTATTCCAGTGCTGGAAACTTGGTTAGGATTGCACACTTTTATGACAATATATTGATATAGGTAAGATAGAGATCCATTTTTAAAATAATCCAGAACGGGCTAAATAGAAATTCAAAGAAATAATAATAAACTTTATAATAATAAAATAAATAATAATAAAATAATAAACTTTATTTATATCCTGCCTTTCTTCCGGAAACCCAAGGTGGCTTACAAAAAACATGGCTTACATAAAAACATCAACAATAAAATCCAATTCATTAAAACATTTAAATCAGACATCTTAAAAACAGTAAATGTAAAACATCTACATTAAAACACTGATTAAAATCATAATAAAAGAGTTGTGCACGTACGTCCCTAGGCGGCGGTACTTGAAGCAGGGCCTTCTCTGATGACCTGAGGGAATGAGCTGGGTAGTATGTAAGTAGACAGTTCTTAAGGTAATCTGGGCCCAAGCTGCTTAGGGTTTTAATAAGTCAAGACTAGCACCTTAAATTGGGCCTGGAAACGAATGGACAGCCAGTGTAGTTGCTGGAGGAGCAGCCCGACAGAGTCGAATCGTCTAGCTCCAGCAGCCACACAGGCTGCAGCATTGTGAACTACTGCAGTTTCCAAACCATTTTCAAGGGCAGCCCCACATAGAGCACATTACTGTAGTCCAGTCTTGATGTCACTGTGTCTAGGACCATCATGGCCAGGTCTACACGATCCAGGTACTGCTGCAACTGGCACACCAAGTGAAGTTGGGCAAAGGCAGCTCTGGCCACAGCCGCTACTTGGGAATCTAGGAGCAGCTGCAAGTCCAGAAGAACCACCAAGCTGTGAACCTGCTCCTTCAGTGGGAGTGCAACCCTGTTCAGAGTAAATCGATAGTTCAGCATATGCACCATGGATTTCTTAACCAAGAGGACCTCTGTCCTGTCCATATTCAATATCAGCTGGTTTGCCCTCACCCAGGTCCAAACCACCTCCAGACTGCACTCTAAGGCCTCAACAACCACCTTGGACTGAGGTGGAAAGGATGGAGCTGGGTGACATCAGGGTATTGTTGGCACCCAACTCCAAATATCCAGATGACCTCTCCCAGTGGTTTCTTGTAGATGTTAAATAGCACCTCAAAGGCCAGGCTGCTGAACAGACATCCCCAGCACCACCATCTGGGACCTATCAGCCAAGTAGTTGCTGAACCACTGCAAAACAGTGCCCCCAGTCCCCAACCTGGCTAACTAACCTAGAAAGACACCATGGTCGATGGTGTCGAAAACTGCTGAGAGATTCAGAAGGACCAACAGGGTCACAGTCCCCCTGTTCAGTCCTCGGCGCAGGTCATCTAGTAAGGCGACCAAGGCTGTTTCAGTCCCAAAGCCAACCAGAAGCCTGATTGAAAAGGATCCAGATAATCTGTTTCATCCAGAACTCTCTGGATCCAATCACCTTGCCCAGGATCAGGAGGTTAGAGACTGGCCGGAAATTATCCAACACAGTTGGATCCAGGGAGGCCCTCTTTAAGAGGGGACATATCACCGCTCACTTCAATGCCTAGACCTAAGATTATATCAGAGGAACACTTCTTGTGGGGAGGATGTTTTGACTTTCATTGTGGAATGAACAGATGATCTTATTGTAAAGGTGGAGAGTATGTGCATCAGGAAGAGAAAACCTGAACAATAAGATTGAAATAGTGTGACATATCTGAGTTTTCTTCCAACTACTGTTTCAACAGCCAAGTCAGAGAGATCGGCTCCACACACAGTAAATTAAATTTAAATTACACAGTCTTGGTGAGAAAATTGCTCAGTTAATCTCACCTCCTGAAATGAAATTTTATTTTTTTTCCACATCAACTCCATCCTAATTCTTCATACCCTGTTGGTTTCTGCAAGCATTTCCATCAGTTTGGGTTATTTTATTTTTAAAAGCCAGGTATGTGCTTTCTCCTAATTCATCTCACTGCTTAGAAATGCAATGCGCCCAGCTTCAAAACAGGAAAAAAGTTATCAAAAGCAGCTGTTTGCACTTTGATATTTAATTTGAAAAGCACAGCAAATGAAGGGGAGAAATATCCCCCATGCAAGCAATTTAAATATTGCAAAATGCATGATAAAGTGATATGCAATTTGTATATAGAAAGTAGAACTAAACGTAAAACTAAAAAATAACAATATATTCTTCAATACACTATTTGCAAACATACAAAAATCATAAAATGTGGGCATGATAGAGGCTTTACTTGTAAAGATGTTTCGTGAAAAGTAAGGTTTGATTTGATTTGAACAAAATGTTTGAACCATTGCTGTTACAACATCACTCTGGTTAGAATATTCAGTAGACAAGTAATTTTTTCAATAAGGGTTGACTGTTAGGAATTAGTCATAAGCTTTTTAGTAAACTGAGTTTATAAGTAAAAGTGAAATTTCTTCCTTATCCAGTCAGCATGTGGGTGAACTTTCATATTTGCTACTGCCATGACTAAGGGATATGTCTTGTAATTCTAATACACAAGTAGCATCCAGCTTCCTAGTGCTTCACAATACATTGATTTCCAGACTTCAACATGTGTGATCTGCTGAGACAATAAATCCCTGAGAATGTTTTTGACTCATTTCAGGCAAAAAGACAACCATTTTTGTATGACTCATTTCAGACAACCAGTTAGGAATAGTCTGTCACTATCTCTTGGTTTCTGTACATAAGACGATTCTGTACGTAAGACGATTCTGCACGTCTGAATGGTACATCTGCTATGTCGGCTACCAAATCTGTACACCTGTGTATGGCACTTAGCTCATCTAGAGAAATGAACACATCAGGTTGATTTGGTTCTCCAGGCTCAGTTAAACCTGACACCTGCTATGTCATAAAAACTGGAATGAAATGTAGACTTTATAAGCCATTCGAGAATTAAAGGGTAACCAGCCCAGCTTGAGACAGCATATAAATTGAAGAAAATGTATTGCAATCCAGGGTTGCAATCCAAAGCCTCTGGGAATCTGGGGTGGGGGAAAAGGAATATTCCCCCCCCCCCCCCCACAGTGATTTAAACCCTGTGTTCTGTCTCCAAACTTTCATTAGTGGAGGTGTACCAATTAATGTGGTAGGAACCACTTTTCTGCCACATTGTTCAGTAAGCAGGGACTTTCCCAGTGAAAGCTGAGTATAAAAGGCACTGGTATAGCTAATAAGCTGGAAAAGTCATAATCTAAATATTTAAAGTTATGCAGTTGTATTAGATAGTAATATTACTTTAAAAACATTAGAACACTTCTTTTTCTGTTCTTCTTCTCTCTTATAAAGGGCATGGGATTGGACTGTTAAATAAATTTACAAATTAGGCAGGAGACATTTTAATCCCATCTCCCATGATTATGATTGGATTGCACTGTATGTCATCCCATTAGATGCCGGTGGCAGTGTGAGGGATTCTCCTTTGCCTCTTAAATCGTCCTCTAATGAAAACTCTCAAAACAGCTGCCCTGGAAATTATCACCATTTGTCACGGGCCCTACTAGTAGTGATCTGAATTTGGTTATGCTGAGCAGGTTTTCCTTCCTTCTGTCTAATTAAAAGGGAACAAAAAATGAAGCACCAGAAAATGTCGCTCTCGGCTATATCAGCCTCAAGCTTTATAGGGCGATGGCATCTGTACTCAGTAACGGCCACTCAGAAATTAATCCCGTCAGCTGGGGCTGAAGCCAATCTAGTTGACATGCACCCTGGTCAGGAAGACTTTTATCATCCCCCACTGGTCAAAACAGCTGAAGCTGCCACTAGGCACAGTGACTTAGACTAAGGGCAAAATCCAGAGTAACTACGGGGAGTTCTTGCTCTGGTGTAAGAACAACTTATTCTGGATTCCAATATGAATTTCCCATAGGTTTTCACTAGGTGGTGCAGTAACTACAGGCACACATAAAGTCTCTTATATGCTCCCATAGTTAGTCTGGATTTGGGGGTTAGACTGGGTTTCCCATAAACCTGAGGTACACATTCTGATTGCCATGTGAAAGTGCACTTTGAGCCTTTTTTATTCTGGTGCAGAAATCACGCAGGAGGTGGAAGATTTTTAGGGCTTTACTTCCACACCATTTTCCTGCCGAAAATGATTCCCTACCCCATCCAGCTATTTTATCTTAAAAGTGCCATTTGCCACAATGACACCTTAAGGGACATCCTGTTTTAAGGGCTATGATTTTTGGTGGAAAATCACAAGGAGTAGAGTTAAATACATTCAGATACTGTTACTGTATTCTGCAGCTGTTCAGTGGCATTTTACTTGACATAGTGCCAGTCAGCTCCCCAGTGGTGAATGCAAATTAAACCTTGTGGTTTGACCAGGAATCTGCATTAATCTCCAGGCAATTACTGAAATCAATCTTGGGGATTTGAACAGGATCTTCAGAAATTTTCCATATAGGGAAGCAGTGAAGGCAAGTACATGAAATGAATGCATACCCCGGGGCCCATCCCACCCCCCTCCCCACACCTATCTGCTGTCTGATTAAAGTGCTTCATTTGACTTGATATAGGTCAATTCTGCTCTATTGTTGTTGCAACATGAGAATTTGCTCTCAGTTCTCAGGGGGTCCTCTTGGAATGGTTACTGATTCAGTGCAAGGAGCTGCAATCAGTAAACCACAAAGAGGGGAGAGGCTGACACACGTTCTGACATTTTTAAACATAGATGTGTAATATCGGCAGAACTTGTGCACTGGACTGGGTGAAAAGAAGGGTGCCTTGGCATGACATGCAGGATTCCTGAGCTGCAAAGGCAATCAAACCCATACTCAAGTGTCTTCCAAGGTGAGGACTGACTGTGAGTAAGCAGAAGGAGGAAAAAGAAATTCAGGTGGAAAGAATAAATACTACGATATATTGTTTATTGTTTTGCTCAGTGTCCTTGTGTGGAATCAAGAAGAAGGAGAAGTGAGTGGTATTGCAAAGTGGAGCTAAATCTGGACAGACGATGAAATGGTGGATCACAGAGAGAGGTAAAAGAAGTGTAATTAAAGACAAAGGGATGAGATGCATCACAGGCAGCAAGGCGGAGAGCAGCAGGAATCATCCCAATGGACAGCTGACATAATCCTTTGTGAATTCTCAAATGTAAACAGAATCTCACGTCACCTTCAAATTATACTCGGACTGTTAGAAGTGTCTAAGATGCAGGCACCCTTGCTTATTGTGACCACAAATCTGAACAGTGAGAGGTGAGTTCATGGTTAGAGCAGCTTAATTAACTCAATGGACCCTCTGTTTTTGTTGCAGACGACAGATGACATCCTGGTGGCTTCAGCAGAATGTCCCAGCGACGATGAGGACATTGATCCCTGTGAGCCAAGCTCAGGTGGGTTAGGTTAGTCACCTTTTTTATTACTTGCTTTTTATTTCGATTCTTTGCATGGCACAGGCACCAAAGAGAACCTGTGTTCTAATGTTGGTGGTAGAGACAACACTCAGCCTCGGAACGGTAGAGAACTGGAACTGTCCATATGATTAGATGGAAGGAAGAGAGAGATGCTAACTGTACAAGTGGGAGGATGTCTCCGTTAACCCTCTCTACAATCCCTATAGGCCTTTAAGACAGAAGGCCTGGGAGCCACATGACATGTTTCTATGCCATGTGCCTTCTCTCTGTGTTCTATTCTGATTCAGTGAATATCTGATTTATTGAAAAAGCATAAATTTAAAGTTTTTAAAAGGCAAATTGTCTTCCCCATTAAGATCTTTAAATGAGAATCCACTAAGAAAAGTCAGGTTTTGGAGCTGGACTGTGTCATTCATGAAAACTGTTCATGATGAGGGGTCTTCTCAGTAGTTGCTTTCACATTTGCAGATCTTCCCACTATTTTGAGAATTATAAGCTTTACTGAAGTTTTCGAGTCTTATAGACTTTCTGTGACATTTAGAGATATGATGAAGAATTGTGGGCACCTTTTGTATAGCCGACGTTTGTAACCTCTTATGTATCACAGGTGCTGGATTCATGGGTCAGTAGTCAGAAATGCACCTTCAAGAAGTGCTTCGTAGTTTGCTGGCACTTTAGATAGCTGGAGCCCCATGAAGAGCAAGCCTTTGAAGTTTATGTGGAATGGCAGATACAGCTCATCATTCAGTATGTTCTCTGGGATGGGTACCTGTGTATTGTGGAAATGGGTCTCAGAAAGGAACTATATCACAACCCTTTGCTGGAGGGATGGATGAAAGAGGCATCTAGGTGTTTCTAAGTATGTCTTCTAGGACTAGAGGTGGTAATCCTCAGAACACAAGTTGCTGGCTAGGACCTGCAAGAACAGGGGAAGATTTGCCTTCATATCCTTCTATAGGCTATGTCCTTTTATGGGTTATGCACTTTGCTAGCCTCAGTGGGAACTGGGAAAGCTGGATTAGATCCAGGTCTTTTTTCAGATCTGACAGGTCTACTCTTGTTCTGGAAGGTAGATGAGCACCATCTGCCAAGTTACTGTAGTTGATGTGTTTGTACCATTTGAGAAACCAAAATGGGCCATGAAGAGTAATAGTGAAGGTGCCACAGGGATGGTGCTGTGGGGACTCGGGGGCTTTTCTACCTACCTGGAGGGAAGCACTGGCCTTCTGCAGAATCTGGGGCAGGGGGCTCACAGCTCCCTCATATATCTTTAGTGCTTCTGTACACAGCACTTATCAGTGCTCAACAGTTACTTCCATTTTTCCCCATGCCACCCATTCTGACAAAAACCCTTCCAGGAGTTTGAGAACTTCTGTTCTAACCTGTAACTCACTATACAGTATGTGGCACACAAAACCACGAATCTTTATTCTGGGTTTAGCCACAACAGCTTTTGTTATTGCACAGAGTTCTAGACATTGTCAAGGAGACCTTTCCATTCCACAACATACCTGGGGTGAGAGATGTAATTTGAGGTGTCTGCACAATTCACGCTGCTGATGTAGTAGATTGAGCCTTCAATCATATTTTTACCTTACCATGTTGTTATAACACACATCCAGGTCAGGCCTTAGGACAGTGATAGGAAAGAGCTTTTTCCCACTCTTTAAGTTACTCCTTTGGTAGAAGTAAAGTTTACTTTGGTGCATCCCCATTGACGCAGAGGTAACGGCTCTTATCTCAAGTGAGTGCCTCCGTGAATAAGTGCATGGGGTGTTGCAGCCAAAACCTTCAGTCAACTAAAAGGTTTGTCTCTGCATCTCTGCAATTGCTGATTTATAGCATCTGTATTGATTGTGCTAAATTATTAATCCAGCAGATTTATTTAGAAAAGTGGGGCAACAGCATCATTCCTTGGGAGAAATGTTCTGCCAAAATTGTCGCTGCCAGCAAGCCCTTGTCTATCACCTCCACTTTTGCTTGCTCTGCATCTGGCTTCTGATAAATAATGAATGGGAAGATGTGACTTGCAACCAATACAGGAAATAAAAATGTAGTGTAGGGGAGAGGCATCTCATAAACCCGCCAGCCCATCAAACACATCCAGAACATAAAGCAACCATAATGAATAAAGTGCAGTTTGTGTACTGCTGGGCACATTGAATATTGGGACAATCTACCTTTGCCTGCTGACAGGCAAACATCAGCACAGTGCAGAGACCTGCAGAGTGGAATTTGAGGCAATCAGAAATGTCTAAAAAGCAGCAGCACCTGTATATATCCTCTGGTCATGAACCGTTTGTTCCTAAGCTCTTCCCCACATACTGCAAGTAGGTATGGAATGGCAAAAGGAAGCTTCCTTCCTTCCAGTTAAACATATCACTGCAGATCTAATTTCTTCATGACTAGCAATGAAGATGCTCCTCAGAGATCTCTCTATTATTTGCCTTTCTTAAAGCCCCTGTGATGTTCTAGTTCAAAATACTGCAAAAGGCTAGGGTTAAGTCAGTAAGAGCAAAATCCAGAGTAACTATGGGGAGTCCTTGTTCCAATGTTAGAACAACTTACTCTGGATTCCAATATGAATTTCCCATAGGTTTTTACTAGGTGGCGCAGTAACTACAGGTGCACATAAATCTCTTACATGCTCCCATAGTTACTCTGGATTTGGGGATAAGTGTGACAGTTGTGTCAGTTGTGTGACATCCACAAGCCACAACCAGGAATGCCATCACATAGAAGTCAGTTCTGGAATGTTGGAACAGAAAAGGCATTTGCAGCAGTTTCTGTGTGATTTTTGTCTCACCTGTCAGGATCAGTGATTCGGGCATTGCAGTGTCCTTCAGTGCATCATCGTGGTCTCGTCCTCGACAAATTGATTTCTTACTTCATCAAACTCCTTATCAGTCAGAAAGTGTACTTGTTTTTTTGTCATTCACTGCATCCAAATGAGTCCAGAAGGAGAGTCACAAAAGTGATTTCCTAATTACATCAGATACACAATGATGACAGTGACTATTATATTCCCAGCCTCTTGTCTGTGCATTGAAAATTTTTGTCTCATTTTCACAATTCCTTATTTAGATGTGGTTCATACTAAATTAATCCAAAGAGTAGAACTGGCATTTGGAGAACATATAATATTGTTCTTTCCATATAGTACTATGCAGAAAGCAGTTCTCTGGTCTCAGGAACTAGACCAGATACATTGTCTCCACCAATTTCAACAAGCTTACCTGCTCATGATCTTGATGCACACATATAACACAAGTTCTCTCTCTCTCTCTCCCCCCCCCCCACCCACACACAAAATGTGGCTGCATCTGATAGGGATGTTGTGGATATGATTTGACCTTCAGTAGCAAAGCAGATGGAGGTTTTTCAGTAGTTCTGGGAGAGATGCATGTTTTACAATGTTTCACTTCCTTTTGCTGCAACACTGTTACCTAATGCGCTATCTGCAGATAATGCTGAATGATCCTAAGAAGCTGTCTTAGTGTCAGACCATCAGTACAGCTAGTTTAGTATTGTCTTTTTTTGTCTAATAGCAGCTGTCCAGATCCTCAGGAAGAGGTTCTTTCTCGCTTTACTTCTTAAAGTCAGTTTCACAAGTAATGCCAAGTATTTAACCTAGGATCTGACTCGTGCCAAGCATGTGCTGTGGCACTGTGCTATGAGCACTTCTGGCCCTGCCATTGCTATTGCCCCAGCTTGTTGAGTTTGCTCTTGTAAAAGTACAAAACATATCAATACAGTATATATATATTTTCCCTTTTCCACTGAATCAAGTCAATGGTGGAAGTAAAAAGGAAAAAAAATGTTTAAGGACTCACATAACCTTTCTTTAGACTATGACAATATGGTCCCTGCCGAACACACAAATAAAATTTTAAATATATTAACTGCAGTTCTTTAGGGCCATGGAAACACAAAAATCTTGCAATTCAGATTTTATAATCCTAGAGGGACTTCCTTTTCCGTTATGCAGGCACTGAGCAACACATATATTTCAGCTGAGTTTACTGCAATGTGAAATTTATTGGTTTAGTTATTGCGTTTCATTAGATTTATAGCCCACTTATGCCAACGGCTCAAGGTGCGTTACATAAATATTTGCAGGACTCAGGATCTAATTTGGCATCAGTGAGAAGGAGGCAGTAAACTTTCTATGAGGCAAGAGTATGCAATCTTTAGTGTTTTGTTAAGCTCCCATTTAGAGCTTAGATTTCATGTGAGTTCAGTATTCCCTTATTTCAAACTTCTTATCCTGTGAAAATAATAATTTCTAATATTATGAAACATCCAGATATGACCCCAAACACCTACAAGTCATGTATATATTATGGCCATTCTAAAATGAAGGATGCAATCCTTATGCACACATACCCAGAATTAAGCCCTGTTGACTGAACTGTGACTTATTTCTGAATCAAAATGCATAGATTTGGACTTCAAGTCATTCAGATCTAAATCAAAGACTAGCAGGTGCAGCATGTTCAGTTCCATTACTGTGGCCTAAACTATACTAGCTGGGCTAGGGAGATGCAGGTTTGACACCGCAGGTTTTGACAAACCAGCACGTCACCCCCTTCCAGTGCATCACCTTTAAAGCCTTTCAAACTAGTGAGAGGCAAGCCTGCCTCTTGCTGCACTGGAGTGGTCTCTGAGAGTAACATACAGGTGCAAAGACTAGCAGGCTTGCCTCTTGCTAGATTGGGGAGGAATATGCAACTCACACACATGAGCTTCATGCTTGCATAGGCACACTACCCCTACAATCAAGAGTAACTATGGGAAGATGTAAGAGGCACTTACTCTGGATTGCTCTATGCATTTTCCCTAGGTTTCATATCGGTGGCATCATAACTATGTTGGTGTAAAAGGTCCCATAGTTACTCTGGATTGTAGCCTACATCTCTGAGTGACTAAGGGGATTTGTCATTTGGGCAGGGTTTTGCTCCCTTTATAGTGTTACCTGCATTTTAAACACAATGAATGCCGGTCCTCTTTCAGTTTCACTTCAATCCCTATAAGGAACAATACACTACTTAGTGTTCCATTGACTGCAGAAGGTGACAAGTTAATATGTCATAAGACTAAGGTGGGTACATAAATTAGGAATCTCACATTCATCAGGCTTTTCAAGCTTGAAATTATTTTCTCCACTGAATTATACTTTCCAGCTTCTCACAAAGGGCTTAATACAGTAGTTCATATAGTCATCAATAGTCATTTTCTGATGTCCTTTCCCCAGCTTAAGGTATCAGACATTTGTGCTAGTGAATGACACTTCATTAGGGGAACAACACAACAAAGGGTGGCTCCTTTCAAAGGCAATGTAGGTGTGATGTGCAATATTTTCAAAGTGAAATGTTGTTTATCCCACTGAAAGGCTCTTTGCAGAGTGATTTCACATTATCATTTTTAACACAAAAACAGTCAAAATGATTCCCATGTCTAGGCTGGGGCAAATAGCTCTCTCTCTCTCTCTCTCTCTCTCTCTCTCTCTCTCTCTCTCTCTCTCTCTCTCTCCCCCTTCAGCTCATTTAGAGATGGGTTTTGCCTACTACTTATTCCTGCACAAACCAAAAATGGGGAATCATTTCAAAACTTCACGCTAAACCTCATGAGGTGGAGTTTGGAGGTTTGTAATAGAAAAACAAGTAATGAGAAAAGATTTAAGTGGAAAAAAATGGGAAGACCTTTCCTATGTAGAGTCACACTGCAGGATCAATCTAAAAAGATTGGTAGGATGAAGCGGCCTCCACCACCACTGAACCTAACCCCTTTCCAGACCCAGTCTGCCTGTCTTCCGCCTGCTGACATTCTGCCCCTCCACTGACGCCACCCAACTTATTTGCACAACCAAGCAATGAGAGGAAGCAATGGCAGGCTGGGAAAGCACAGGCTTTCCCACCAGTGCTCTCAGCAGCATGCTGACTGGTACACTGCCAAAGCACTTTTTACAAATGCTTCAGTGTAATCAGCACTGCAGGGAGCTGCTGCAACATTAGAAGATAAGTACAGTATAAGATCAGGTCTTAAGCTATATCTTCTCATAGCTTAACATCAAGAGCTGATTCTTTTGTGCAAGACTCGTCACCTGAGAAGGTGGCACAAATCAGAGCAGCCCAAAGTACCCTGAACATGGGGTAGGACCATTAGTGTTGGATCCTAGTTCCACAGGCTGTTACCCACCTGCCTGTTTACATTACTGCCCACCACCCAGTGGTGGGCTTCAGCGGGTTCTCACCGGTTCTATAGAACCCTTTGCTAATGAGCGCCTGGTTCTGAGAACTGGTTACTAATGGGACATAGAACCTGTTGTTAATTTAGGTTATTAGGATATAGAACCTGTTGTTAATTTATGTGAATCCCACCACTGCCACCACTTCTCACTCCAAAACACACCTCATCTTCCCAGATTCCTGCACAAGCCAAGTTCAGCAAATTCAAACTTACCCAGCTGGGGCCTTGCTCCAGCACAAGGAGGCCAGCTCTTGTCCTTGTGTAGTCCTCCCCTACTTGAAAGATGGTGCAGTTGTGCTTTAGAGCATATTTATGACACCCCAGGATGTGTGCAGGCCCAAGTGTGCTTTAGGATTGCATCCTGTGTGTACCACTTTAGCATACTTTTTCTCACCACAGATATTTTTAAACCAAAATGGTGAAGAAGTTTAGGCGAGACTATATAAAGATCCCTATGAGGATAGGCAATTGCAAATGTTTTTGCAGCGATTGAAGGCCATTTATATGGATTAGCTTCACTGTTTTTTTTTTCTTTTATGGCTACTGCCTACTTCTGTCACAGAGGCAGAGGAAAGCTATGATATGATGCGCTTAGCACTTGGTAATTGCCATGTGAGTTATTTGTGTGAAGAATCATAAAGCCCACTCACAAGTATACTGAAGGTTATAGCAAACCTAGGAGGTTAGAACAAAACAAAAGAAATGGCAAAGCAAAATTGAAGGGGAGAAAACAAAACTAACTTTGAGTACATGAAGCAGAGAGCTGTGATCCATAGATGATAGAATTTTTATCCTCACGGAAAGAGAAGCAGGACTCATCTACAGCACAGCAGTTATCAAATAGAGCTCAGCATTGATTGCAAAGAAAGAGCTAGTTACCACAGAGATCTGTGGGCTTGTCAATCACAGAATCACACTGACAGTACACTCTTGCCTTCTTCTCTCGTCTATTCGCCCCACATACAAAAATTAAACAAAATGGAGTTACTTTTCAGGATACAAGAAGAAGAATCCTGTAGCATGCAGTGCAGTTTGTTTGCTTGTATTCATCCAGTAGAGGATCCCATAATTCAGACAGATGAAAATGAATTCATCACAACTAGAAATACTGCACCTGATTTTCTCCATTGTATAGTATGCGTAGGGAGTGCTTCTTTCATGGCAGAGACCCCAGGACCTCAGCACATATCTATACGGGCAGCCACAGGGTGACCAGATGTCATAACCACAAAAGAGGACACCAAAGGAAAATGCAGGGCATAACAAAATAAAAGCTAAAAACACTCATATAATAAACTGCTTTAAGTGGTTAATTTAAATGCTATATTACTTATTATTAAATTTAAAACTATTACATATAATTTATTATAATTTATTAATTGGACAAAGGCAACATGCTGCCTGCTCACAAGGAAGATGATTTTTTTTTCCCAAAACGCAAACCTAAAACCTAAAAAGAGGACATATGGTCACCATGGGTGAGCAACAATTGTATGTTCTGCTCTGAACTATTTTGAAAGAGATGAGCAATGGGTTCATTTTGCTGTGTCAAGATACTAGAATGGAATATATACTCTGGACCACATTTTGCATTCTGTTCTCTCCATCCATCCCTATGGCTATTGATTGAGCAAGTAGAGATTTTAGTAAGCACCAAGGAGAGTTTTCTCGCCCAGATCAAATAGCTGGGGGTGGGGGAGATATCTGGGTTGGAGTGGTAGAATAGTTTGGGCTCAATCCTAACCAATTTAGGCTAGCACAATTCACTGGCTCCCCATTCCACTGGCTTCCATGGTGTAGGGAAGATGGCACAGAAGTACCTTATGACACTTTCTGACACCTGGCCAGCTTGAGATTAGTGCCTAACCAGACGTTAGGAATGCAACCTTAACAACTCTCTTGTCTGCCCCTGATTCAGTCCCTGCACAGTTGCCATTGATAAAAATAAAAAATGTGGACTCCAGACAAGCATATCTTCTAGTTTGCTCCCTGGTTCTGTGTTCTACTGCATGTGGGAAATTGAAGTTCTGCTCCTACTCCAGAGGATTTCATCTTTTTGTTTTTCAAAGGGGATTTTTCCCTATACTCAGTGAAATATTCACATTCATCTTAGCTTGACTAGTGTGATGACCCTTAAGAGTTTTCTCTCATTAGAAGTCAAACAAAAGACAGCTTCCTTTTACAGAAATAAGCAGTCTCCCCACTTCATTGTCTTTGAAATTAAGGATGCTTTACTAAAGGCCTAAGTCCGCAGGAATGTAACAGAGATACATTCTTTCACTCAGGCCATACTTTCATATTAGTCCTTCAGCTGATGGAATATGCATTTTTCCTCCTTGCATGTTGTATTCCTTGCTGCAAGAGCAAAACAATTTTTTGTTGCTGTGTACTGATCCACTCACATCTTTCACTTGTTGCTTCCTGAATGAAGAAAGAACCAAGATATAGAGATGTGGCCTCCATATCTGCTGGGGAGCTGTTCTCTGATCCACAGTGGATATAAAATCAAGGACAAATCCAGAGTTTTCAGCCCCATAATCCTCCAAAGGGGACTGGAGCACAGATCCCATTCCTTCTGGCGGATTTTCCAAAGCCTACAAAGGCATTGCACATCTGCCCACTGCCTTTGGGAAACCAGAGGTCTCATTTCTTAGTCTGAAATAACCATTATGTAGTCTGCAGAGTAGTGTGCAGACATGCCCTGCATCGGTGGGCTTCAGAGAGTCCTTTGGAAATGTTCGACACACATTTTGTTCAATGCAAAATGGGATTGCATTGAGTCAGATCCGCAGATACACAATCTGTGGATATGAAGGTCATATCTGTATTTGTAATAGAAATTATGGAGATCTTTCCTTAGTGTTAGAAATTATTAAAGTCTTTTCAAGTTTCCATAATTGCATAGTTATATAATTATATCAACATTTCAAGAGTTTTTTCACAGGCTACAATCCTATCCACAGTTTCCTGGGAGCAAACCTCATTACAGACTTACTTCTGAGGAAACATGTTGAGCATTGGTCTTACAATTTCATAATTTCAAGGAATGATGCAGCTCTTAAAAATTATGGAGGTCAGTTCAAGTGTATCCCATTGGTATAAAACAAGAGTAGTGGGGAAAGAGAAAGAAAGATAAACAAAATAATGTGATAGGGTCCTTTTTAGACACCATTATTTCAGAAAGAAACAAGTGTCATATTTTTGTTTTATTATTTATTAAATTCATATAAAATTGCACATGTAAAAAGAGGAATGTCTACAATCTTCACCATTACAATATTCAAAAACTTAGTGGCATGTAGTTATTTATTATGCTATTTACAGTATAGCAGAGTTTCTTTTCATACGTTTTTATCTTACATAAAATTCTAAAACCTTTAAAAATATTCTGTAAACTAGGACATCAAAGGGGTGGTGTTCCTAGCATCTTTGCGTGGCTAAGAGGTGAAGGGGTTGCAGTCACACCAGGCAACAAGTTTAGGGAGCAACAAGCTAAGCTTGACATTAGTGGCTCAGCTTATGAAAACAGGGTACCATTATGTTATATATTGTTGGAAAGGTAATTTAATGCAAAATGAAATGAAACTTACTGCATTAGAATATCCATATTCTATCAGAAGTATGACCAGTTAACCAGAAAATGAGAACACAAAAGCCTATGGAACAAAAAGTGGATTTTCTTAACTCAAAGCTTTCCTATGATACTGATTGCTCTGAGAGCCAATGAGATGTAATTCTGATACTGTATGGGTCTAATAAGGTGTTAATACGAATCAGCTCTCATTTTCATATACGTATATCATAATACAGTTATCCATGCTAACTGGATGTACAGGCACTTCTAAGTGGTGCTCCTCTTATATTTAGCAGAAAAAGAATAACCATTCCTCTTTGCCCCAGCACATCTAACCAATAAGGGACACAACTGTCACTTTAACTTGATTTCACTTTTTAATTTGATTTTGTTGTTGTGTAGGGGGGAGGTGGGCAACACAATCTTCTTTGACTCCAGACAGCAAAGAGGTGCTATACCTATGCCACTAACAGCGTGAATAGGTAGTGAACTGCTGAGGAAAAGAGACAGGTTTTTCTCTAATTTTCTTTTTAAAAACAGCCAGGGATGACATCACTTCCAGGACAACATTTTGCACTTTGCACCGGGTGACATGACTATCAGCTATGCCATTGTCCTGATGTGATCTTTTTTCCACATGCATTGATTTATTTTACAGAAGTAAAAAAAATAAAGCAATTTCCCTATCTGTACCCTTAAAAAATGCTGGAAAAAAGGATTCTGCTGCATAATTCTGCAGAAGGAATAGCTTAGATCTATAATGAGGAATGAAAGGCAGGACCAACTTGAGAAAAATGTTGATTAATGTTGGCCAGGAAGAAAGGGAGAAGCACCAGGTCCAGATGAGATGGTGTCCAGATAGGATTTTTGGTCTCCAGCTGATCTCAGATTGAAAACCCATAGAGTACATACTACAAAATAATTACTTTCATGCCTTGTTGAAAATGCAGCAGTTAAAAAATTCTAGACCTGTGAATAATTTCTCAGCTGTTTCCTCCTCCTGTTTTATGCAAAAGCATCAATATCTGAAACAAGCAGGCCCTTAAAATTTTTAAAAGAGAAAAGGGACCTGTGCTAATTTCAATTTTCACACACAGCAGGGCATCTACAGTTCCAATTTTCTTTTCACAGTATTAATGAAGACTGGACATTGACAACAGTCACTCTCCCCTTTTCTATTTAAACTTAAGAGCCATATTGAAGGGCCGCCAAGAATTATAATAACTCTCTAATACTCAATGGAGAACTGTTGCCAATTGTGATTGTTCCGGACCAGTTATTTCATAGCTACAGTAAGAAAAAGAATATAAAAATCAATCTCACCCAGCTCACTATATGATACAATTCAGAAAGATGTGTTAAAAAAAGACCTTAATGAGGACAAGCACAATATACCCACCTCATTGATCGTTTTGAGAGGGGCCAGTGCAGAGAGAGGATGGATGGTTAATTCCTGCCAATGGGAAGAAAAATAGAGTTTTATGGCCGTCTGTGCACTCACTGCCAAACCATCCATACTGTCGTAAAGGCAACTCCAATATTCGCAGGTGGTTTTTCATGTCTTGAGAATTTTCATCCTCTTGGTTTTATGGCCTTGTTTCTAGAAAAGTAGAGTGGTTATTGGCTTTTAATATGCCTTTTCCTGGGCAATGAAATAAAGGACTTTCATTGTTTTGGTTGCTTTTCATGGCACTAAAGTGAAATAATGGAGACTTCTAAAAGAAGTCTGGTTTTCAGAGCAGCAGTGCTTGGTAAGCAACAAGCATTTTAAGGATAGGAAGTTAATTTTTCATTAACAAGGAGATATATACTGTATTTACTCAAATCTAATGTGCAGCCTTTTTAGTCAAACCAACCTTTGAAATTGGGGGCGTGCATTAGATTCACGGGCGCATTATAATCAGGTACATATTAGGTGATCCTGGGCAGGGAAAAGTCTTACTGGGATGTTTGGAAGAGAAGCGGGTCTCCTCTGGAGGAGGAGAATGTCACAGCAGCCATAGCAAAGATGCTACTTAGTGCCCTCACAAAATCATAATTTTGTGAAGGTAGATCAGTCAACAGTATTTCTGTGCCTCTGTGGATCCAGTCCCAGAGGTGACATATATACCCATTAAGATCCAGTTCCAAAGGTGACACATCAGTCATTTTTTTCTTTAGGTCAAGGGTGTCCAACCTTTTAACTTCAGGGCTCTTGGACCTTTAACAATAGTGTAAAAGGAATTTCAGCAAGTGCAGCTTGTGATTAGTGAGATCAAAGTCTACACCTGCTGTAATTCCCTCCTCTAGACCATTGTTAAAGGTCCAAGAGCCCTGAAGTTAAAAGGTTGGGCACCCCTGCTTTAGGTTATTCATTAGTATTCAGTCCTCCAGTGATCGGTTTAATCTGTATCCTGAAAATGTACACCTAAAAATTTCACTGTATTCTTGTCAATGTTCATTGTCAATGTATACAATGACAATAAAATAATAATAATAATTTTTTATCATTAACACATTTTTCCTGTCCTTTTAACAAAAAATATTCTTAAGGCAGCTTATAAAAATTAACCTCTCTTCAAAGTGATTAATTTTAATTCAGTAAAGTGACTGTGGGCACCTTGAAAAACAAAGCTGTATTACACTGAGGCTTCAATCCTTTCCACACTTTCCTCGGAATAAGTACCCAGGAAACCAAATGGGTCTTGCTTCTGAGTAAACATACATAGGATTGCAATCTCTCTCTCTCTCTCTCTCTCTCTCTCTCTCTCTCTCTCTCTCTCTCTCTCACACACACACACACACACACACACACACACACACACACACACACACACAAAGAGAGAGAGAGATTATCTATCTATCTACAGTATTTATATGCCGCTTTTCAACTAACAAGTTCACAAACCGGTTTACAAAGAAAATGGAAAAATAATAATAGCTAATTAAAAGCTAATGGGTTCCTGTCCCAAAAGGGCTCACAATCTGAAATACAAAAAACAACACCAGCAGAAGCCACTTGAACAGACACTGCTGGGGTGTGTAGGGCCAGTTACTCTCCCCCTGCTAAATAAAAGAGGTATGGTGCAAAAGCCATGTAAGTTGTACCCCATGGACAGGATCTCCATGATATAAGGATTTGGTCATCTGTCTTTTATTGGCAAAACTCTTAACCGAATAAGCAGGCTATGAAAACTTTCTATTGGTTATTACATGGGAAAGACCCAGGGCCTGTGACTCCTTTTTTGTAGGTGCAAGAACAGGTGCTTGCAAGCTCTTGTGTTCTCCATGGCGGTGTTCCCCTCCTCTCAGTACTTTGGTGCTATGACTTTATGATATATTTCTATCAATTGAGAACAGCGATATATAATTGGGTTTGTGTAGGTTGGAATAAGCCACTTTCAGCCCCTTCATTAATAATTATATTTCTTCTCGCTATTCCAGATGGGTGGGGTGGAAAAGCTCCCTGTAGTATCGGGCTGTAAAATAATTGAAGAGAACCACTACTTGTCAATATCACTGGGAAAGTGACTCCTTTCATGAAGCAATCAATAGAACAAAACAGCACGATTTTGTCTCAAAAACCCTCTACTGTGCTACAGACTACAAACATCTATTCCAAGAATGGCAGTAACACTTTCAGTTAATTAAGTGGTTGTGTCTTCTTTAGACAGATGGAGTAAGTTAGATAATTGCGAAAAGATGCTTAAAATTAAAGAGTGCCAGCAGGTTTAATTTTTTTAAAAAACCCATTTTTTCTTAAAATAAAATTCTTCAGTTTCATTTCTGAGGCTTCAGTGTTCAAAGAAACATTTCTCAGTAAAAAAAAAAGAGAGCTGAAAAGTGCCATTTAAAACACATTAATAGCAAAGTTAATTGACACAATTTCCTCAGATGCCTGTGTTCAAAGCAGAAAGACAACTTTTCGCCTGTCAGGTAGTGACAGAGTTTATTCTGTAGGTTCCATTCTTTTTCCTGGGCAGAAATTAATTTCTGAAATCACATTCAGCTTGAAGAGTCTCTCCCATTTTCACTCACTATAGATGTGCTCAAGAGTCTTTCTTCAGCCACAATGAATTGTCTCACATAGAACATTTGACGGCACATCCAACTCAGATGAATCGCCACATCCTGCAGTGCGAGGGAGGGGTACAAAAACCCTTCTTGTTGCTTATTCTGACTTCTGTGGGATTGACTGCCAGCACAAGCTGAAGCAAACCTTGAAAATGGATGATTTTCAGGGGAGTGTTTTGAAGTGAAAAACTTGAGGTGTTTTATGGAGTCTTACAGTTGCCAATAACTGTAGCACTGTAGAAAAAACATGGCAAATGTGAAATAGTGCTGCATTGCTGCAACCTATTGCAGGCACCTTACTTCCCAGTCCTACCTCCTACTATGTTATAGCTTGCATTTGTGTTATTTGAAACAGCTTACACCTGGTACTTACACCTGGTAGGCCACCCATCACCAGTGTGTCTCCTCAGACTTACTTTAACTGGCATTTTTCTGGCAGAAATCTGAGGAGAGCCAGGGGACAGGGCAGATGGAAAAACTGCAGGCACAAGTCTGAGTAGACCTATTGCCACAGCTGGGACTTTGGCATTGGAGACAAACATGACAAACAAGAAGCCAACTTCTAAATAACTTAGCCAGAACATTGCAATAGTCCAGGCATGAAATACAACTGTTGGAAAAACAGCAGTCCCAATAGAAAGGAGAGTTTGAATTATAAACGTTGAACATGTTTGGCAACGCGTTTGGCCAATAAATTCAGCTAAGCAGGGTTATGTTATGCAGAACCATAGTCTTGTGGCTTGCTTCTGTGTTTCCTATTTCTGTGTTCCCTATAAAGACCCTCCTAGCCAAGCTTGCCAGCCCTGGATATCAGAACTCACTGGACTCTGCTTGCCAATATCTCTAATTTATGTGATGTTCTGCCTATTAACTGCATGTTTTTCAAAAGAGCTATCCATCATGCCAAAGTTTAAAAGCAATTCTGGGCAAGGGGTTAATCTCCTATATGCCTCAGTCATCAGGTTTGCCAAATGCTGATGGACTTGCAGGAGCCTCTCATGAGAATCTGATCATAAGGCACCTGGGCACCAGGATTGGCAGTACAGTATCTCTCTATTGAACGAGTTCCTGCACTAGCTATTGCTAGTGGCAGAAGCCTGCTTTGACAAGTATATGTGGATCAGGCCCAGGAAGGCAGCTAGTATTTGGCAGGCACTGTTTCCACTACCCACATCCCAGGCCCAATCTGCCTTCTTCTCTTCCCCTAGAGCCTCTCCATGTTGTCTACCCCCTGCCCCATTCCGTGCTCTCCCAACTTCTCTCCCAACCTCTTTGCAGGCAGTTGTTCTCCATTATTACACAGACCTGGCTGGTTGATGGCAGAAAAAACTGTTTACACCACCAGAACTCTACAGGTTGCATAAATGGCCCATGGATTAGTATTGCCTGCACTGACCGGCAGTGACACTCTAGGATTTCAGGCAGGAATTTTCTCCAGCACACTCATTAGTTGTCCCATTCCTGTGGTGATGTAGGGAGGCAAGCACATGTCTGTGCACTGGCCTAACCCTCCCCCAGGAATGGTGCAGAAGTGTCTTCTGGCATTTTTGTGACACCCCCAGGTCAGGACAGGATTTATGAGCTGACCTGGCAGGACAGGCTAGCCTGACTAGGAGTTAGGATTGCAGCCTATGAGTCTAGTTTTTAATAATCTTTTGTGCATTATAATATGGAATTTTTATTTTGCCTCAAAGAATTGTTCTGCAATGGTTAGGCATACTGATGTAGTGCCTCTGTTCTCTTTGGTTCTTTCCCCTGCGTTCCTTGAGCCTCCATAAACCCTCCAAATGGCTGGGATGCAAAGAGGAGAACTGGATATAAAGCCAAGGTTTTTGGATGCTCATTTTCGTGACAGCTCCCACTGTCAAAAAGACATGCTGCTGCTCAATTTAGACAGCAGCTCACCTTCTCTGCTGTGAAAAGTCCTATGACAAAAGCAGCAATTGATGCTCAAAGTGACACTTAACAGTTCTCTTCCAATCCTTGCATGTCCTTTCGTTGGATCCCAGTCAATAAGTGGGAAACTGATTGACCGGGTCAATGTGGTGGGAACTTTAGGGGAAAGTGATTATGAGCTGCTGGAATTTAGAATATTGTGGGAAATAAAAAGAGTGCACAGTGAAACCCTTATATTGGACTTCAGAAAGGCTGATTTCAACAGGTTAGAGGAATCATAGGCGGGATCCCCTGGGTTGATGAACTAACAGGAAAAGGGGCCCAAGATGGGTGGGAGCTCCTTAAGAGGTAGCTTCTGCAGGCTCAGTCAGGAACAATTCCTATGAAAAAGAAAGGGGGCAAAAACCTGAAAAAACCAGGTTGGCTCCACAAGCAACTTGGGGTTCAGCGGAAGTTAAAGAAAATGAAGTATAGGGAATGGAAGACTGGAAAGATCACCAGGGAGGAGTACAGGCAGATAGTCAGGTCCTGTAGGGAGGGGATCAGAAATGCTAAAGTTCAGTATGAGCTGAGGCTGGCCAGGGAAGAAAGGATAACAAAAAGAGCTTCTTTAGATATGCCCAAAGGAACAGGAGGAGAGACGAGGGGCTGGGGCTGCTCCTGCACAAAGATGGACAGCAGGTGTCTGGAAACCAGGAGAAGGCAGAGCTGCTCGACTCCTACTTTGCGTCCATCTATTCTCAGACGGAGAGCTGTGCAGATAGGGGTGGGGGAATCATTGGCTGATGTGGGGATGTGCTTGCATCCCCAAAGAGGTAAAGGTAACATGGATAGTGCAGAACAGTAGATTATGATTGACAGAGAACTGGTTTGTAATCACTTAACTGGCCTAAATGAATTCAAGTCATTTGGACCGGATGAGCTGCATCCTCGAGTTCTTAAGGAACTGGCAGATGTCCTTGCAGAGCCTCTGTCAATCATCTTTGAGAAATCCTTGAGGAGTGGAGAAGTGCCACTGGACTGGAAGAGGGCAAATGTAGTCCCAATCTTTAAGAAGGGGAAAAAGAAGACCCAGGAAATTATAGACCAGTCAGTTTAACTTCAATCCCAGGCAAGATATTAGAACAAATCATAAAACACACAATTTGTGCACATCTAGACAAGTACTCGGTGATCAAAACAACCCAGCATGGATTTACCAAGAATAAATCTTGCCAGACAAATCTGATCTCCTTTTTTGATTGGGTCACGAGCTTACTGGACAGTGGCAATGCTGTGGATGTCATTTATCTTGACTTCAGCAAAGCATTTGACAAGGTCCCACATGACATCTTAATTGGGAAGTTGGAAAAATATGGGCTAGACAGGGCAATCGTTAGGTGGATCCGCAACTGGCTCGATGGCCGCACTCAAAGGGTCTTAGTAAATGGATCTGCATCAACCTGGAGGCTCTGTCTTGGGCCCAGTTCTCTTTAACATTTTCATCAATGACTTGGAGGAAGGGATATGGGGGAGCCTGATCAAATTTGCAGATGACACCAAGCTGGGAGGAGTAGCAAACAACAGAAGACAGGAGAAACCTCCAGGAGGATCTGGATAAACTGGAATCCTGGGCTGTAACAAACAGAATGAACTTCAACAGGGAGAAGTGCAAGGTTCTGCACTTAGGCAATAAAAACCAAAAACACAGGTATAAAATGGGGGATACTTGGCTTGGCAGCACAGCATGGGAGCGGGACCTTGGAGTAGCCGTGGATCACAAGCTGAACATGTGTCAGCAGTATGATGTGTCTGCAAAGAAGGCAAATGCCATTTTAGGCTGCGTTAAGAGGACTGTAGCTTCCAAGTCATGAGAAGTTCTAGTTCCTTTTTATTCAGCATTGGTCAGACCTCACCTTGAGTACTGTGTTCAGTTCTGGGCATCTCACTTTAAGAAAGATGCAGCCAAACTGGAGCAAGTCCAGAGGAGAGCGACAAAAATGATCAGTGGGATGGAAGGGAACCCCTACAAGGAAAGGTTGGGGGAACTTGGGATGTTCATCCTGGAGAAAAGGAGGCTGAGGGGAGATATGATTGCCCTCTTCAGATACCTGAAGGGCTGTCATAGGGAGGAAGGGGCTCATTTGTTCATAGCTGCTTCTGAAAGCAGAACTAGAACCAATGGGTACAAACTGCAAGTAAGGAGATTCTGGTTGGATATATGAAAAAAATTCCTTATGGTTCAGGTGGTTCAGCAGTGGAACAGTCTGCCAAGGGAGGTCTGCCAAGGGAGGTCTCCCTCACTGGGGGTTTTCAAGCATAGGCTTGACGAGCACCTGTTGGGGATGATCTAGGAGGATTTCCTGCTGCAGGCAGGGGGTTGGACTAGATGACGGTCCCTTTCAACTCTAGGATTCTATGATTCTATGAAATGTTCAACTGATTTGCATGTTCAGAAAAGCTACATGGCACCACCACCAGAACAGTATGTATTTCAGAATGTAAGCTTATATGTACCCATGTGCTAAGGATTTGAGGTATACAGAATCTTGTCCTGAACATGCTAGATGCAGTTTAGGCTATCAGCATGGTCTGAAAAGCAGTACTGGTATATGGTTATTTTGTGATATATTGTGTTTTTATGGGATGTAGGTGGGGACAGTTTGTTCCATGTGATCCCAGACTGCTGAATTATTGGGGTGGCAGTCTTCCTGCGGAGATGTGCACAGATATCTTGGTAATATTTTGCCTGAATAGTTAACTATCATAGAATGTAAAAATGATGCTATTTTTCACTGTATAAATGTTTCTTTCATCATCTACCAACAGCAAGTCCTACCAAGCCTGGACGGGCCGGATACCCAAGCTCAGATGAGGTGGTTCGGGAATCCAGCAGCACAACTGGCATGGTAGTTGGGATTGTTGCAGCAGCAGCTCTGTGCATCCTCATCCTTCTCTATGCCATGTACAAGTACAGAAACCGGGATGAAGGCTCCTATCATGTTGACGAGAGTCGAAACTACATCAGTAACTCAGCACAGTCCAATGGGGCTGTGATTAAGGAAAAGCAACCCAACAGCTCTAAAAGCTCCAACAAAAATAAGAAAAACAAGGATAAGGAGTACTATGTCTGATCCTGACAGCCGAAAGAACAATTGTATAGAAATAGTCTTCATTTTATCTGAGACATAAAACAAAACTTATTTACTTTACTTTTTATGAAGCACATACAAAGTTTAAAAAAAATGGGAAAAAGAACACAGGGAATGCAATCAGAAAGGAAAGACTTTTTCTAAGAAAAAAAGGAAAGAAAAAACGAAATAAGCATTTCTCATACTCTTGTTTCACCGAAACGGGAGCCAATAAACCCCCTAACATCCACAGTGTTTTCATTTACTCTGCCGTCTTTATGTTGCTGGAATGTTTCTGAAGACGAGGTTGGTGCTACCACACACTCGTAAGGCAAGGAGTATTACTACAAAAACATCACCCAGCACAACATGAAATGTACGAAACTGAAAACAAACAAAAAATGAAATCTCACACACACTCACACACAAGCTACCTATGAATCTGGATTTAGCCAAAGTGCTAGTGCTTTCCTAAGGAGTCAATTCGTCTTAGTACCTGAGAAGACTGCCATTCTACACAAGCGCTCAATGAGCAACCTCAAAACAGAGTTTGCCACCCGGTGCGACAGAGCAATGATTGGAGCTTGGGTTTTGAAGTGAAGTGCTGGCTTTTCTGAAATAAACCACATTTTGAAAAAAAAAAAAAACTTTCGAAAAAGCCCCTTTCTGGTTGTGAGGAAAACAGTATAGCGGCCTTATTTTCAATAATAATTATAATAATAAACAAACAAAAAGAAGTGAAATATAAGGCTTATTTTCACACACCACTAACAAACCTGAGGGCATAGATGCAATCATTGGAAACAAAATCATGCACGCTTAATATGTTATTACATATGTTTATATTAAAAAAAACACATCTATATGTGCTTTCTGGACTGTGATAAGTGATGTTTTCTAGCCTGTTGTATAGAAAATGCAAACTATATCCGCTCTTCAACCATTTTTGGTAAACTCAATGTTCTAAGTGTTGCTAGATATAGAACGTTTTACAACATCTGGAGCAACCAACATTTCTGTTTCCTTTTGCAGCCATGAGATACTGCCACAAGTTTTCCTACCCTCCTGAACCTGGTTCTTCTTCTACTTCTTTATCTTTTTTTCTTTCCTCTTTTCTTTGGTTTTGATTAATTTACAGTGTAGTGAATATACAAAGAGGGATGTGTATGAATGTATATAAGAGTCAGCTAATTTTCTTCTTAAACCTGTACAGCCTCTCTATTCTGTTGCAGTTCAGTTTTAGTAGTTTGTATGAAAGAAGTGGATTTAGAAAGCAAATATATATAGATATAAACATCCTAATTTTCTTCTCCAGCTGCCTATCCACTCCCAAGAAACATCAGCTAATCCAAATCAGAATCATAATTTTTTCCCTCTCTCCCAAACTCAAAGACACAAAACTGGTAATTTTTTAAAAAGTGACTGTTGCACTCCAGATTACGCCATTTGCCAGAGTTCTCCAGGTTATGAGGCAAAGGCCTAATTCCACAGGATTCGTCATCCAAGCCTTCATGGCCTGATAGCATTTGCCTGATTTTCAGGCTATAACCACTACAGAGTTGGCTGCTAACAGAATTCAGACATTTCCCCTGTAATTCCTCCAGCTCCTCACACTGAGGCCTTCCTTAATTATGAAAAACAAAAATATTGCAGACTTAAAGTGCAGGATTCCAAGTGACACGTTTGGTGCAGAGTCCTTTCTTTTCAAGAAAAGAATATCCAACTTTTTTCTATGTTGAAACAAAGTCTCCCCTTCTAAGCTAAGTGACTTCAATGTTTTGGGAAATTTTTTTGAAGTTCTCTACAGAGATATACATACAACCAATGCATTTTGGTTCAGATGCATACGTATGTTATAGATCTATAAGGGAGTTTTGTTTTTGTTTTTTAATTTATTTTGTGATAAATAAAAATCTGACTGCTCCATTGGGATCCCACAATGTTATCTCAGTGAGAGAAATACAAAAAAATACATTAGGACAAAACTTGATAGTTCAGTAGAGAATCAGCCTTGCTATCTCAGAAGGCATCTGGGATGACTCGATTTATTCACACTTGACAGAAAAGAAGGAGGGATTTACAACTAGCTTTAATAAGGAAATGGAGGATTTTTCAGTCTTCAACACAGCAATACTTTACAAAAACATAGAAAATTATCTTGGTATTGCCACCTTGGTATTGCCACCATCAAACTGCCAAATGATTTCACCATTGATCATGCTGTATGTGAAGGGCTTTTTTTTCTTTTGTGTAATGCTTGTGAATATTTGAAGGAAATATCAGGAAAGCTCCTAGCATTAAAAATTAACCGAAAAATAGTTTGTCCAATTGATTCTCCGATGTTGCAAACATAGGCTGCAATCTCATGATGTGGCAAATTCAGGCTGCAATCCTATTCACACCTTCCTGGGAGTAAATCCCATTGAACAATAGGATTTATTTTTTAGTAGACATGCACAGGATTGTGCCCTCAGTCACCTGTGCTCAGGGGACAACAGCACATGGGTACATTTTGAACAAGAAGGAAAATCTGGCTCTCATAACTCAAAGTAAAACCAGATGTGGCGTAACTTCCATAACCATGAGGTTGTCTTGAAGGGGAGAGGGTTTCCATAATCCTTGGAGTTCACAACCAGTGTCACAGTCTAAACTGATGGTAAAGCTCTTTTGTGATTTCATATTTATTATAACTCACCTAACTTGGCCAGATTATTTTTCCAAGCAATTAACACAATTACTTTTAAGGAATAAGTGATGGACAATTTCTATTTCTAGCAAAGGGAATTTTCTGGGGAGTTACTCCTGTTCTTCCTTGTTGATTTTGTGATTTAATAACGAAACCAAGAAGTGTTTGCATTTATCAAATGTTACAGTAGCTATATAAAAAATACTTTTCTCTTTTCCAAATTCATAACAAATATACATTAATCCCATTTCTATAACAATCTAATTTGTCTGACTAAGGCTGCAATCCTATGCATACTTGCAAGGGAGTAAGGGTCACCAAAGTCAGAGAGTGGGTCTTCCTCTGAGTCAGCATGTTTAGGATTGCACGATGAGATGGTTTTTTTATTATTATTACTGTATTGTGTTGCCTTTTTTAACAATACACTAAAACAATGTGTGGAATTATTCATTCCCAAGATATCAAAAATAGGTCAGAAGCCCTTAACCTTATAGTGCTTTCTGTGATAGATATTTACAATTTTTTTTATTTGTTGCAAGGCCAAGTTATCCATTATTGGAAATGCTAAGCAAGTGGAATTTACTGTTTTGTTAATAAAATGTTTCTTAATACAATTGCTGACTCATCATTTTCCCATCCTTTTGCTGTATGTCCTGTGATTTATATGCTACATCTACTGTACAACATATATTTGGCTGCAGGCCAGGAGCAAGCTCCACAGCCCATCAGTCAGATATACCTGTTCATTTCATTGCCTGGAGCAGATCCTCGTGTACTCTGTCAGGCACATGTGTTCCTTTCATTGCACATATTCTAATGAAATTTCTGTGCAAGTCTATGGGCAAAATCCAGAGTAACTACAGGGAGTCCTTGCTCAGGTGTAAGAACAACTTACTCTGAATTCCAATATGAATTTCCCATAGGTTTTCACAAGGTGGTGCAGTAACTATGGGTGCACGTAAAGCCTCTTCCGTGCTCCCATAATTACTCTGGATTTGGAGGTATGACTCCAATTCTGTGGTTCAGTGTAGCAAGAGGTAACACTTTCAGCATTTGTACACAGGATGTTTCCATTCCAGAGTACAAACTGAATGATCCACCATTCATATTCTTACCATAAGGAAAAGGTATCCCCTGCACGTTGCCCTGCTAGTCGTGACTGACTTGGGTGCTGTGACCAACCCTATTACAAGGCTGAAGAGCCAGCATTGTCTGAAATCTCCATGGTCATGTGGCTGGCATGCCTAAAACACCAAAAGTACATGAATCACTATTAACCTTCTCACCAAAGAGGTCCCCATTCATCTAGTTGCCTTACATGCTATCAAACTGCTAGGTTGACAGGAGCTGGGCAAGTAGTGGAAGCTTACTCTGCCATGTGGTACTCAGGTCATGAACTGCTGACCCTCCAACTTTCAAGCATAGCATTTTTAACCACTGAGCCACCCTTAGCCTTTATTCTCACCATATTTCTCCTTAACTAATATTGCACTGAGGGTTGCTGTTCCTGCTCATTTGCTCTTTAAGGACGATCAATTCTCAGACAGTACAACCATCCCATGGGAGTGGTGGTGGTGCTTGAAAGACTCCCAGAATAAAACTCAAAGTATTGAACTTCTCTTCTATGGCCTGAATTCAATGGATCTATATTTCTTCTTTTTCTTTGAAGTTTCTGCTGCAATTGCCTGCATTGCTTGGCAGACGGCAGACAACCTGCTTTTCAGTTTATATTTTAAAACTGAAAAGTATATTCACTCTTCTTATCTTGTGTATTACTCTTTTGAATCCATGGCATAAGAGAATGGGAAAGTTCTAGCACACTATGCGACTGTGCCTGCTGGCCATACCCTAATATTTTTGCACTTAATACTTATCTGCAAAAGGCAATGCAGAACACAGGGATGCAGCCAGCAGGTACATTGGATGGAGTAGGGGCACTGGGGAAGCCACGCTTCCTCTCCAAATGTTCAGCAAACATAGATGAAAACCTGAAAAAGATTAGCATGGAGAAGTTCCTAGACAAGTGGAATGGCTCCCAACCTGCCACTGCTTCTGAGTCATTCCCCATCAACAAAAGTCCAAATTCACCATGTGAATGGTCTAGTTTAATGAGACATAGGACACAATCCAGAGTAACTACAGGAGCACATAAGAGACATGTGCATCTGTAGTTACTGCACCACCTAGTGAAAACCTATGGGAAATTCATATTGCAATCCCGAGTAACTTGTTCTTACTCCAGAGCAAGGACTCCCCGTAGTTACTCTGGATTTGACTCATAGCCTATCTGCTGGTATCCAAGCCACAATTTAAGAACCAGTCCTCAGGATGAACAGAAATATCACTAAATAATGTTTCAAGAAGATCTCCGGATGTCTTCATGAGTTTGATGATAAGCAAAATAAATTGACATACAGTATGTATGCACAACAGAAAAGCCCAGAAGTCTGCCAGATGTAAATCTGTTGTATGGAAGAAGGAGATTTTATTCAGACTAAATGTGATTAGGTGAGAGAAAGATTTCAATTTGCTCCAAGGAGTGCAGTGGGAAAAAACAACAATAATGGCTGTTCCCTTCTCTTTTTAATATAAGCTCTAATTATTACTCCAATCATTCTCTAGCACAAAGTTGAGCACATGGATTTATTACACTATAAAAATAAAAATGTGGTCATCTCTGTTAAAAACTGGAAATGTATTTTAGTGGAAGTCAAACTGGGTATTATGTAGTAGTTGAAGCCAGGGTTCCAGTTCCAAGAAGAACTTGATCAAGGGGGACAAATTTTCTCTTGTCCCTTCCCAAAGTGGTTGGGAGGGGTGCAGAGGAGCAGAGGAGAGTGGTGAGAGGGGTGGGCAAACCAGGTGTGGGGAGGAAGCAAGGCAGGGAAAGGTGGCAACAGACAAAGATTTTTGGAGCCCAGGTCTATCCACTTACACAGTCTACGTAGCGAGATACACAAAATGGAAGACTATACAATCCTTCCAGATTTGGAACTGTTCATCCTAAGGCATGTCACATATACATTCCCTGGCCCAGAGATATGACATGCAGGAGCAGCTACCACAACGCACATCCACATCCAGCGTCCCATGCAGTCAGCAGTTTTAGATGAGATGAGAAAGGATCCCAGGAAATATCTGGTCTCCTCCTTTGGCTCTTAGACCCCTTTGACCCTAGGCCCAGGTACAAATTATCCCCTTTACCCCATTCCATGAACCGGATTGAAGGTTCAACAAGCTGATATATGTTATATTGTCATGTGTTTCTATAATTGGGATGTGTTAATCTAATCCAATTCAATTTCCATAAAACCTCCAGCACTTGAATTCTCCATCATGCACACATTCATGTCTTCCCCCCTTGAGTGTAGTTGGTCCAATTAGAGCTATATCATACCCTTTCTCATCCACTTCTCTATATATTTGCCATTTACTGTCATTATAAGAAGCATCAGATGCTTGCATCAGGTTCTCGCAACCTGGAATCTACTGTTTGAAACTTCCAGACCTGAGCATGAGGTGTGACATCTGATACATCTACTCACAAGAGAAGAACACAACTAGGTAAGAAATATGTTGTTACTGTCGGTAATATCTTACTCTTGTTTTTTTTTTTTTAACTACGGACAGTCACAATCTAACCTAAGCTGTTCACATGTCCATAATCACATGGGACAATGTTAGCCTTAACCAAGATTCTATTATTCTAATGGCTGGGAAAAATGAAGCTCCATCAAAACATGGGCCAGTAAATAACTCTCCAGGAATGAAGCATAGGATAGAGTATTGAAGTTTTAGATTTAAGAACTATGAATAACTTAGCATATATTGCTATTAAATTTGCTATCTCTCCTGATGTGCTTCCCACCGCTTTCCAATTCCTTGGAGCAAAAAGATTTCGGCTGCAATCCTAAAGACACTTTCCTGGGAGTAAGACCCACTGAATACAATGGGGATTACTTTTTGAGTAGACATGGTTAGAATGTCTACTCTTCCTTCTTTCCTTCCTTCCTTCTTCCTTTCTTTCAACTCAAGGTAGCAGACACACAGCTCCCACCCAAAATCTGCCCAGTTCCAGTAACATGGCAGTATCAAATGCTTTCAAACTGTAGATTTGGCACAAGAATTGTTTTTAATGCCCAGCCACCTTCCTGAAATGAAAAACTGAGCCTGCTTCAAATCATTTGGTCCACAACCTGGTCATTTTAAATGGTGCCAGTTTTTCTTTCAGGCACACACCCTCATGGCAGCATTCTCCAGTTTTTAATAAAGTCCTCATTACAAGTTTGCCCTGGTTACCCATTTGCAACCAGAAGAACCGGGCACCTTTTTTTCTGTTATAAAGAGCAAAGGATTGGGTTGGCCCATTTCCAAGGCATCCCGAAAGCACCAACCATGTGACAGGTGCATCTGGACCAATTCAGGTGTGAGCAAGAAAGTATATTCTCGTTAGAATATTCTAACAATATACTGTGTATATATAAGTATATTCACCAGAAAGTATATTCTAGTTAGCTGTTAAGCCAATAAAACGGGAAGAAAAGATATTTGGTGAGGATGTCCTGGAGAACATCCCAGTCTGCAGTTTATAACAATTTAAAGATGGGATGGAGGACATGATTGCATGCACAAAGCCCAATTCTATCTAATTTTCCAGCCCTGGTGCAGCCACAATGCAGCCCCATGACAAGGGTAATGGGATCTTAATAAAAACCCCTCCACCACAGGTTGCTGCGCTCATCCCACTTGCACAACTGCACCACAAATGGGCAGTTCCACCCATATTACTTCATTTGGCTCCAAATCAGAGCCATTCTGGAGAGGTGGGAAGGCATAGAAGCCTTTTCTGGGTTATGCTGGGCTAGCAACTCACTCTACAGCCTTCTGCATGCCTCAGAATAGTCTGCAGAAAACTTTTGTCTCTAAGAACTGGAAGTGGCTTTCAGAGATTTCTGTAGGCCATTCTGAGGTTCAAGGCAGCCAGCCGAGTGGGTTGCTGGCTTGGGGCCTTCCCCAGCACCAATAGAGAATAGACCTCTGGCGTCTCCTGCGGTACCACTAGGGAAGTGGCATCAGATACGGATATCAAACAGATCCCAAGAAGAGGTGGCTGTCAAGATGGACTTTTGAGAGCTTGCCCTGCATAAAACAAAAAAACTGTCTATGGCTAATGTTTTTTTTTCCCGACTGGTTTGTACAGATTCAAAGGAACAGCCCAAATCTTCATTGATAGCAACAGGCCTGTTTGTATCACTAATTTAGATGTTCTGAGCTTCTGTTTAAGATGGAAGAGATATGCATATTTACAATATACACGTATTCACTGTTCCAGCCTGAAACTGGTATTTGCTATTTCAGTTTTCAAAGTTAGATATTCAGAACTGCATTCATAGGAAGCATTATTCAGGACAAGCACTTCTGAAGCATTTACTGGATCTTTCTTGCTGAAACGCCTTCAGAAAGGTGTATGAAATAAACACTCAATTAAAAGGCACTGCTAAATAATTCACTGAAGTTTTTTTTATTTTGCAGAAAAGCTCTTTCATTGATTTCTCAGTTTTCTGGCTAGTCTGCGTTCATTTTTTTTAAAGTTTTTTTAAAAAAACCAAAACGCTTTGATCAAACAAATGAGTTAAGGATGAAACCAATGGAATCCTACTCTACCGGATCCTATTCTCCCTGTTGGGCTGAAAAATCTCTAGCAGAGACTCACTCTAGGTGATGATGGTACATTAACTGGTATAGGATTGGGGCCTGAGTCAACTCTAATTTGGATGACTGCAACACAGGGGTCTCCTGACTACAAATTCAGAGTTCATTCCTAACCAACTTAGGCACTAACTCACCCTTAAGACCATCCAAAAGCTGTAGCTGGTACACAATGCAGCTCAAATGGAAATAATAGGGAGAAATGTATTTTGATCATGTTATACCCCTATTCCAACTCTGGTTAACTTTGCTTCTGAGTGCAATTCAAATTATGACTTTTAAACCGTTTAGACCAATTACCTGTCCTAAAGGACCAACTTTGTGCCCTGGGGTCTTTAGGGACAGAGGTCTCTTGTATCTTCCTTGACTGATCCATACAAGGTTGAACGAGGTTCCCTGGCCATGGAAGCCTATTCCAAACTTTGCCCAGGGCCTTACTGTAGCTCAAGCTAGTCTCCTTGTCCTGCCTGTGGATTCCCTTGCCATGGAAGCCTGTTCCAAACTTCCTCAGAAGTGCTCTTTACTCAAGACAGTGCTCTTTACACAAGTCAAAATTTCTGAGAAAATTTTACTCTTTACACAAAACACTCTTTATTCAAGTCGCTCTTTACTCAAGGTACCACTGTATTAGTGAAATAATTGCTTTTGTTCAGTATAATGCAAAAATAGCTAGTCATGGGGATTCTCAGAATCAGATGTCGCAATTGGGGTGTCTCTATCTGTAGCAGTATTTTGTTAATTGATTTATAACATTTTCTAATATTTCATAAAAATATTTGTCACAGTCTTCCCCCAGCCCTCCTTTTCTTCCTAGCTTCCTCATAGTCAGGAATTCATTTTGTTTCAGATGATACATTCAGAGTGTAAGCCTACTTTAGGCCAGCACAAGTAACCATTTTCCTGTCCCCATGGTGGCGTGATGAGGGTGATACATGTCTGTGCACTTGCCTACCCCCCACTCTCCGAAGCACTTTATAGCACTTTTGTGAAACCCCGAGGCCAGCACAGGATTTGTGCCAGGACTTTGTTATGGTTGTAATGTCATTCTTCTTTATGTGAGACTACAGATGGGGTAACCATGTTTGTATTGATCACAAAAAGTAACCTTTATCAGATCCTATACACACCCTGAGCTACCCATTTTATGCACTTCCTTAGGCCATTCCCAATTACTTTGGTGGAAAAGCAAAAGTGCAATGTGGGATGTCCATGAAGATCTGGATGGAAGAACTTGTTAGACGAAGGATGGACAAAGCTGGCAAAAGCTCATGCTTTTTTCAATTGTAAATGAGGCAAACAAGGTAATTTTGAAGGTGCTACAAAGACTGTTATTTGTTGGCAAAAGTGTTTCTCATTTGTACTACTTTTTTGGGGGGAGATACAGCATGGAAATGGATGGACTGTTTCCTAATAAGAAATAATAAGTGCACACAACACAGTCCCTGTGCACACAAAACTGGCTCAGTAGTATTGCCTCCACATCCACAGATACCTGAATAGGAAGCCTTAACTAAGGTAGAGCAGTGGATCACACACTTTCTGCCCATGTAGTATCATTTGGTAGTGGTATCATTTGGCAACAATTTCTACCATGTCATCTGCTTGTTGGATCAAACCTATGTCTGTGGTCTTTTGCTAGGTTCCTTAATTGGTGATAATGTTGGTGGGTGTATGAAGCTGAAGGAATGCTCAGATTTATAGATGATCCTATTTGCAGCATGCGAGCTTTCTATCTGTTAATGCTATATGGGGTTATAAAAAATAGATGAGGGAATTATTATCCCTTTATTATGGAAAAGAGCTGCTCAGCCTTTGAATCTCAGTGATGCTCGATATTTATGTTCGGAATGCTTCTCCTGATCAGAACAGGCTAAATTATACATGAATTCATGCATATACATATCTCAATTCGGCTCCTTCATTAGGAATCTCTCAGCTTCTCTTGAGTCTCTCCTACAGTATTTGAAGAGTGGAAAGGTTGCAGGCTGCAATGGTCTCATTGAGATGTCATTTTCTTCTTTCACTTAAATAATCCTGTTCAACCAGAGACTGCTTAAAATCTTCACTTTGCAGTACGTACCTTTTTGAATACTAAGGAGAGGATGAAATTATTCTAACTTACTGGGGAGTGGAAATGACACATAATGTAAAGAGAATTCAAAAACCATGAGAATTCAAAAAAGTCACTGATGATTTTTGATTTAATCATGATTTTCAGTCTTAAGAGGCTGAGTTCTACATCAAAGAGCAAAGAGGTGCTGGAATTCCACAGTTCATTCTCTTCTGCAGCCATCCCACATAACCCCCTCCAAAGGGCTCCCTGCAAAACTTACAGCACAATCCTAACCATATTTACTCAAAAGTAAGCCCCATTGTGTTCAATGGATCTTACTCCAGGAAAGTGACTTTAGAATTGCAGCCTCAGTGTTTCACACCCCCCCCCCCAAAATCTGGTTACAGCCCTGCCTCTATCCAAATTGAAATCTAAAATGGCATCCCTTTCAAAGGTTGCTTTTGATAAAACAATTGATTTTCCTGAAATCCATATTTTATCTGTATAACAGAACCATACAGTACATTCCTGCTTGCCCACCCAGCACCATCATCAGACCACCTTCCTCAGCCAAATGTCCTTCCTCCTTCAGACATATACAGTATTTCACTTAAATGGTTATCTTGACATTAATCTTTCAGCAGAATCAAACGGTGCAAACTGAGACAGTTTGGTCAATTCCACAGGGGCTCCTTTCCTCTCTAGAATTTTAAACTTGCTCCGGGTTTAATTTTAATGAGACTTCTCAAAGCCAGCTCTATATCTGCAACATCCTTTAATTGCTTCAAGTGCTTTTCTGATGACAGTTCATATACGATGCTAGGTCTTAGAGATGGGAGGGTCAACATTCCTGGTCAATATCCTTTTTGTAAAAGAAATAACTGTCCACCTGGAATGATGATTCATAATGAAATTTCATTTTCCGGTTCTCCTTTTATCTGGAGAGACGTGCTTTCCTTTCTGGAAGACAGTGAGATAGAAGACGGAGAGAGGTTGTTAAGATAATACCGACCTAATTTGTGGATTTTGGTTACATATCTGGGCACAGTGAGTAACAGCTAGGTCTCTTAATTAAAATGTTTGAATTGATTGTTGTCTGCCTTTTAATCAAAATCATTAATCTGTTAATTTTAAAACAGAAAAATATGAAGAAATCTCAACATGGATCCTTTTTCTTTAAGGATTTTGGACAATTTTCCTAAGATTTTACTCTTTAGGAAAATCAAACAAAAATGTGTGGTCCTAAAAGGAATGTTTACCTTTATATACAGCTGTCTTTTTTATTTGATATGTCAGCATGGTATATCAGGTTGAGATTTGGAAAAATATAGGAGCTCAGTAATTTCCTCTGCAAAAACAGGTGGGCTCCATTTTGCATATATGCTGATTAGTTGTAGCTTGAGAAGGCTTGGAGGGATGCATAGTTCCCCCGAATATGAGCGGAAAATGGCATCCCAAATTATTCAATTCCTTTCAAAAAATTAAATTCCTAAGAGGACATAAAACTTTGGATTAAAATTCAAACAACTGGCAGGCATTGCCTGAAGCCACATGAAGGGTTATAATTGTTCAGACAAAATACCTGCCAAAACCGAAATAGTGTGTAACATTTCACACTGAAAAGAGCCAATGGCCAGTCTGGGTTGGCAGAATCATTTGAATCGGCCAAAGGAAATTGTCCTGCTTTGTAGTCCTAGTACATCACCACATGAGACAGATATTTATTTAGCTATTTACCCAGGCAGCTTCCAACACAGAGTTTCCATAATTCTCTTCCATAAAATCAGGACAGGACCCTCTGTCCCATTTGCCAGTATGTGAACACAATCCCTAAAAATCAGGATTGTCCCAGTTTTTTGGGACCTATAGCTACCCTAGTCTAACACTATTTTTTATTAATTAAAACATTTATATCTTAACTGTTCTCCTCTTTCTCCTGTTGCTGTTTAGCTCCAATTAAAAAAGCTAAACCAGATCATTTTGTAGGCTTCATTACCCTCCACATGAAATCCAACGCTCTACTACACTAAAGGAAGACATGTGGGTCACAGTCCAGTGTACCAACTGGTGTGTTAATTCTCAGTTAACCCTAATTCTAAGAAACAAGGGAACAGTGATGAAAGTGTATCTACAGCCTAAGAGCCCTCACAAAGCCCATTCTGCTGAAGACAGAAAAAAATATGACTTTATTTATCAGAGCTGCAAGTGCCATAGCAATAAAATGAAATTAGATCTTGGCATTATGTGAGCATTATTTGAGCTATAGGCAGAACAATTGACCTTCAGTCAAATGATTAGCATGCTATATCAATACCCTCCTTTCCCTTTTGTTTCATAGTTGACAAGAGAAAAGGTTTCATTTTCCCTGCTTGAGAACTGAGGAGTTTATTACTTCTTATTTCCACCATTCTCTTTAAGAAGAATCACTGGCTAGTGTTGAAGGTGGCCCCAAAAGCCAATACAAGGTAGGGTGCAGCTCTTCTTTCTCCCATTTTATCCTTTGTGTTATGGTAATTGGAAGACTTCCCACAGAACAAGCTGAGAGGGTCACCACATACTCTTGTGCATTGTACATATGGGCACCACATCAAAGGAGCTGCCATTTACATCATAGACAGAAGGACAAGGTTGGTGGAATATCACTTCCACTGGCTAGCACTGCAAGGAAGGAGGTATGCACAAAGATGCAGTGACGGGTAGCTGCTGAGAGATATGCCAGAGGAATAGGCCTGTCACCTACATGGGAAAAAGTGAAATTCAAAGCAGATTTTCGAGTTCATCTCAAGGAGAAACATTTGAGAATGCTCAAGGACAACCAAGCAAGTTTAATAAGATATGCAAAATGTACCAGGAGAGAGTATTTTGCCCTGCCTTCCTTATACATGTACTAGCAAAAACGTTGCAGGAATAAAATTCACCCATATACCATCTCCCCACGGTGCATCAACCCCCATGCACATCCACCACATGCATATCCACCCCATGCACATCTACCCCCATGAATATCATTTCCCCACGCACATCAACCCTTCATGCGCATCAACACCCCAGGTGCAACATCCCCCATGTGCAATATCCCCATGCATAACATCCCCCCATGCACATCAACCCCACATGTACATCATCCCTTCATGCACATCATCCATTCATGCACGTCAACCCCCCCCCCCCCCCATGAACACCAAAATCAAGAAATGTGATTTTACTGTTGTTCTAGATTCTAATGTGGACTAATGATCAGCATCTTGGAGTTGGATTTGACACAGAGAGGTACCCAGCATGCCAAATTCTTCCCTGGTTTGACATTAGAAGGAGCCATGCCATGTGCCATCAACACCATCCTGTTAGGCAGTTCTGATTTTTCGGGCAACTTGGCTCTCTATCTTCCCATTTCCTCCAGCCCAACATGGGGTAAGTGTCTCAGGCCATTGTAAATGCAAAGCTGATAAGTCAGTTGACACACTTCTGTTCCTTTGCCAGGCACCAGCATCATCCTATCAGTGCATGCAGAGACATTGACATGATGAGATCAAACTCACATGACCATTGGTCAGCTTTGACAGTAGAGGTAGCCATGTCATGTGCCACTAACACCATCCGGTTTTTTTAGGGCAACTCTGTCTTCCCATTTCCTGGCGCTCAACATGTGAAAGTGTCCCAGAGGTCACTATGATTACAATGCTGATAAATTAGTTGATGCACTTGAGTTCCTTTACCAGGCACTGCACCATCTTACCAGTGTACAGTGAGACACTGGTATGATGGGGAACGGAGTCCTGTAGGTCTGTGATCAGATTCTGGGATTTGACAAGAGAATCCAGGCATGCCAAATTCTCCTTTGGGTAGGCAGTCAAGTGAGCCATGCTGTGTGTCAACAACACTGTCCTGTTAGGCAGTTCTGGTTTTTATTTTTGGCAGCTTGACTCTGGCTGAAGTTGTACAAGTGACTTTAGGTAAAGAAGCTTCTCTTTGGTTTTGCTCACTTTTCCAGGCTCTGTTTCCTGCAGTCCCACAGGGGTAAGAGCTCAGAGGCTACTGTGATTACCACAATGCTAAGCCAGTTGAGGCACTTGAGTTCATTTGCCAGGCAATGCTCTATCTTACAGGTGCATGTGGAGACATTGTCATGGTGTGGAGCAAAGTCCTCTAGGCCTATGGTCATACTCTAGGAGTTGAAATTGACTAGGCAGAAGCTGGGGATGCCAGGTTCTCCCCCGGGTGGACCGCAGACTGAGGTATCCATTCTATGTGCCATCAACAATGTCCTGTTAGGCAGTTCTAGTTTCTTGGGCAGCTTGAACTAGTTGAAGAACTGACCTTAGCAGAAGAAGCCTTCTCCTTGGTCTTGTTCTCTTTCCAAGGGGCAACTGGTTCTGCTGTCTTCCTGCCTCCTGCAGTCCGACATGCGATAGGTATTTGGGGGCTCTTGTGATTACCAACCCAGTTGACACTTGAGCCAGTGAGGCACTTGAGTTTCTTTGCCAGGCACCATCACCACATTGCACTTGGAGACACTGGCATATACTGGCATGACCAGGAGTGGACTTCTGTGGGTCAGCGATCATAGAGGAGCCACTTGCCTACCTCCCCCAAGCTGTGCGCCATCACCATCCTGTTAGGCACTTCTGGTTGAGGTGGGGCAGTTTGACTCCTCTTGAAGTTGAAGAAGTCACTTTAGCTGAAGAAGCCTTCTCTTTGGTTTGTTCTCCTTGCCAGGGCAACAGGCTGCTGTCTTCCTGTTTCATGCTGGGGTGCAGGTGTTGTTGTGATTACAATGCTGATAAGTCAGTTTAGAGGCCTGGGGCTGCTGTGGGCCACTCTTGTTCTTCATAGGTCTTTGTTGGCATGGAGAGAGTGGTTTCCTGATGGTGGAGCCCTCTACCCAAAGGCTAATGCCAACACACTGCAACCTCCACAGCATCCTGAAGAAAAGAGAAAAGCAGAACTCTACAGAACTCGTTGTTAACGAGAGATAGGACATATAAAGTTTAAAAATAGCCATTTAAAAGTGGCTGCCAGATGGCCATAGAACTGGTTGTTAATGTCTTTGAACTCATCACTGGGCTTTGGCACCAACCTTTGCAATCAACCAGACACAGACATTTGCACTACTAGTCCAACCCCCAGAAAACATCTTTGCAAAGGACCACAGACTTTTGCATCAATCTTTTCAAGCAAAGGTCCAGGTGCAGACTTTGCAGCAAACATAGAAGCACAGTCTGAAGGCATCCCAGTAGGTCATCTAGTCCATCCCCCCGCCTTTAGCAGGAAAGATCTTTTCAATCAGCCCCCTTTCTCTTCCTCTCCCCTCCTTCTTCCCACATATAAATACACACATACATACAAAAACACAGAATACATACATACACACACGCATACATACATACATACATACATAAATACATACACATAAACATATACATATATATTTACATGTACACAGTGGTGGCTCCAGCAGGTTCGCAACTACTCTATAGAACCGGTTGTTAACAAGAGATAAAGTTTCTTTATATAAAGTTTTAAAATAGCCATTTAAAAGTGGCTGCCAGATGGGTATAGAACTGGTTGCTAATTTCTTTGAATCCCATCACGGCATATACATATGCATATACATATATATACACACACACGTTATTTATATATATATCTACACACACACACACTTATGTAAAATACTGTTATATTATACATATATAAAATACACACACATGTACATACATGTATTCTTCATAGATACTTACATATATAGGGGCCCAAATGTAGGAGGCCTCCAGGTAAATCTGGAGGTCTGAGAATCCTGGCCCTGGACTCTAAACAGACTCTCCAGTCTCTGTTTTCTCCAGTCTCTGCAGCATGCTGAGCCTCCTGCTGCTCCTGGTGTCTTTGGGGCAGTGGTTCTCAAGCATTTCAACCCAGGACCCCTTTCTGAGAATAATAAATCTGTCCAGGACCCTCCAGAAGTGCCCCACTGCAAGATGGTGGCACCCAGTATAGATTTCAAAATGGCAACACCCAGTGCTTTTTTTGTAAAAGAAGAGGTGCTGGAACACATCCCTGGGGTACTTCCAAAGCTGCTAGGCTTCAGGAGCGACACTGCGTACACACCAACGCTGGACAGCATTCAGACGCCTCCCCCCACAAAAGCCCTGGTGACACCCAAGTTTGTGCGACTCCCTGAAATGAAGTGGAAAACCGCCCAGGGGTCCCATCCCCCACTTTGAGAACCACTGCTTAGGGAGTGACGACAGAGACCCAGAGCCAGGAAGGGGCTCTCTGAGTCCTGCTCCAGAGGACCCTCCTACGCAGCCCTCCCCCACCCCAGGAAGCCTGGGTCCCTGTCCTACCTGCCTCCAGGGTGTCCAGGAAAGCATGACTCATGCAGTGCCCACCCAAGTTCCCTGCACCTGTACGGAGGCCGCCCCACACTGCGTGAGACCACACAGGAAGCAGGGAGATCCAGCTACCCTGCACCCCAGAGTCTGGGTGGGCAGAGCCACGGGCACTGGCCAGAGAAGTGGGTCCATGGCTAAGCATGTCAGGCGTGCTGGAGCTCCTATCTGTCTGTCTGTCTGTCTTATCTTATCTTCCATACATATGTATGTACATACGTACATAACTAGGGACCTGTCTGTCTGTCTGTCTGTCTGTCTAATGTATGTATGTATGTATGTATGTATGTATGTATGTATGTATGTATCTATCTATCTATCTATCTATCTATCTATCTATCTATCTATCTATCTATCTATCTATCTAATGTGCATATATATATGTGTGTGTGTATGTATCTACCTACCTACCTACCTACCTACCTACCACCACTTCAGAAGCCCTGACCACCTGGTAGGCCCAACCATGGAGCCGCTCTCCCGACCAGTCCCGCAGCCCTGCCCAGCCCAGCCCAGGCTCTGAGGCACAGGGCACCGGAACTCCCTGCTGCCTGCACAGCCTCATGTGGAGTGGGGAGCCTCCAGACAGGCATGGAGAGCTCAGGGGAGTGCTGTGTGGGCCATGCTGCCTGGATACCCTGGAGGGTACCCAGTTTGAACTGAATTTCATTCGTTTGTTTGTTCGTTCACAAGTGTCAACCAATTCAACTTTATTCTTCTGTCCGTGACACAGTATCAGAAAGACGACATGGCCCTCCTGCCAAAAAAGTTTAGAGACCCCTGTAATGGTATAGTACAGTACATGGAGAGGAACAGTTGCTTCATGTTAGCAGATTTAGGGTGCAATCCTAATCACGTCTACTCAGAAGTAAGTCCCATTGTACTCTTATCAAGGGTAAATCCCATCCTGATTTTTTTCTCTTTTTGGATACTGTACAGTCAGTGAAGGAAACCGATCGTCATAGGAATCAATGTCTAATTGGGTGGATGGATGGGTGGGTGGGATATGGCTCAGGTGTGGATCTTTATTATCAGACCAGACACATGTGCTGTTATGTGAAATCTTGTATTCTTGATAGCACTCTCAGAAGTGGAAGTGTATTTTGCTGCACACTTGATCCTGTCATAGGTGTACACCTGTAATGATGTTCACACCACCCACAAATAAAATTATGAAGTAAGTGATAAGTTCAAATCAGTGCTCAGTGGTGAAGTTTACTGGGTAGAATGAGACCTTGGCCAAAGTTACTTCTTTTTAGCCTAATATATCTTTGCAAGGTCATAAGTTTCAAATAGATTATAAATTTTCATATGTTGTCTTGAGCTTCTTAAAGGAAATGCAGGTTTTGAATACGATCATTGGCAGTGTCGTAGCAAATGATCAGGTAGGTTGGTGCAAAGCTCAAAATGTAGCCCCAAAAGTTATGTCTTAACTCAGGTATTTTTTAAAAGAAAATTGGGGAAAAACCTGCCTCCTCCTCCTCAGCCGTTCACCACCATTTGCTCTGGTAATGGCATAGCTAATGTACCTGTTCACTATCTGGAATTAAAGAAGATTTTGTTGCTCCCCCACACCTGCCCTTCAACAACAAAATCAAATTTTATTAAGTAAAAAAATGAAAATTATGTCGCTTATTGGTTAGGGAAACTGTGCTTGGGCGAAGATGAATGTTTATTTTTTCCCTGCTTAATAGAAGAGGAGCACCACTAAGTGCCTATATACCCAGTAAGCATAGTATTATGTAATGATATATGTACTGTACAGTATATTATATATGTACTGAGAGCTGATTCATATTAACATCTTATTAGTTACATACAGTATCAGAATTACATCTCACTGGCTCTCATAACCATCAGTAACAAGTTTGAATTAAGAAAATCCACTTTTGTTCCATGAGCTTTTTTGTTTTCGCTTTCTGGTTAGTTGGCCATCACTTTTGATAGAATATAGGCAGAGGAGGCTTCAGCAGGTTCTCACCTACTCTATAGAACCGTTTGCTGATGAGTGCCTGGTTCTAACAACTGTTTGCTAACAGGTTGGGGGCAGCATTCTTTGAGCCGGGAAACTCTGAGGTGGGTGAGGAGGAAGCTCCTCCATCAGCCTCATGGCTAGTGCGTGCGCAGAGGGCTCAGAAGCAGCAGCATTGTGTGTTGCTCCCCACCATCGCCTGCCTGCCTTGCGCACCTGCCAGCCCCGCAGTGAAGCCGCTGCTGCAGCTGCCACCTTGCCTGTACCTGCTGCTGCCTGCCCATCGCAGTGTCTTCTCGGCCACCCAGCAGCAATGTTCCCTGGGGCTGCGCATGCCATGCAGGGGCTTCCCTGGGTCTCTCCTTGCGTGCCGACTGGGGTGGCATCCCTGGCATGCGCTCTGCAGCCCTTTGCACCCTTTGCATGAACTCTTTGCCTCGCCGGCCCTTCAGCGCATCCACCCTACAGCTACAAAGCAGGTCTGGCATCAACAAACATGCTTAAATAATATTGTGTTTGCTTTTGAGCAGACTCACAAAATACGTGGGTGTCCCTAAGGGACTGGGAGGCACTTTTTTTAAAAAAAAAAACAATCTTTAAAAAGATATTTTTTGGGGGTGGGGGGGGGAAGTCCCACCAAACCCACATTGCTTAGAATGGTGGTTCTTAAGCATTTCAGCCCAGGACCCCCTTCTGAGAACAACAATCTGCCTGGGATCCCCTGGACATATCGTGGCTGGAAACAGGACATGACATCACTGTAGCGCCAGAGCTCTTCCATGTTTACTCAGAAGCAAGTCCCATTGTGTTCAATGAGACTCCCAGGAAAGCAGCCTGAGTGCCTCCATTCCAAGCTGTTGGTGCCCAGTGCCAGTTTCCAAGATGGCAGCATCCAGCTTTTTGTGACCCCTTCACCCTGAAATGAAGTCACACCCAGAAGGGGGTCACAACTTTCACTTTGAGAACCAGTGGCTCAGAAGAACTCAACAGCAGTTTCTCACAAAACCTCTTTTGGTGTAATTCACTGATGCTTATCTGCTTAACATCATAATGCAATCAGTACTGAAATAACACATCTGAATGACTTCAATTTGTAGCAAAGGCAATAAACGGGTTGGGACGCTGTTCGAGTTTTAAAAATCCTCTCTGTGTTAAGATTATTTCTAGAAACAAATAACACTTGCTGAATTCTGCCAGTGTATTCTTTCTTCTCTACAATTAGTGGCCAATTATATAAGCCATTTTAGAAAAAGTGATGGTGTGTCCTCGTTTTATCAGCATTTGGCTTTTCTAAGTGGCAATAACTAGGTATTTTGCTTCTTTTTTATACAGCGTATGTAGATTTTCTTCTCTGTTCTAGCTTCAGGCATCTATTTTTTATTTAAAAAATGCCTTTTTAGCCTTGGCTCACTAATTGGCGTTTTTACTAATACACTAAAAGCCCCATAACAATCTCTGTATGTATGAGTTTGCATGTTTCAACGATCTACTTGCCCAGTTGAACATCTGTTCTTCCTTTATGCATCTAGCATAACCTCTTCCATTTTTTTGCTGAAGACCAGAAAAACACAAGGAAAGATCTCCTGGATTCAGCTAAAGCCCATCCAATCCAGCATGCTGTTTAACATGTTATTAAACACGTTACCTCCTGATGCCTCTATGATGTCCATAAAAAGGACAGAAAAGCACACATCTCTTCATTGCTCTGTTGCAACTAATATTCAGAAGTTTACAGAAGGTGGCATGTAACCATCGTAATTGGTAGCCATTGAAAAAATCATCCTCCATGTTTTCTTGATGGCAACCAAACTATTGAACTCTTTGCATAAATCTTATTGCCCCCCGGCTGTCTCTGCAGCTTCTTGTGCATTCAATGGTTTTAATGATTTCAATGCATTCAATGATAGATACCTGGAAGTACAGTCCCATACTCCCATGATCCATTATAATAGGACTTGCATCTGAGTATATATGCATAGAACTGGGCTCCAAATATAACCGTGTCTTGATTGGCTTCCTTTGAAAATTCTCAGATATTTTGAGATTTAGAAATTTGAGGTTCAAAATGTGTTTTGCATTTCACTTTTTCAAAAGTTCAATGCCAATACTTGTTGTCTCTTTGTGACTTTACTGCTGTTTTGATACTCTTTATGTTGCCTTGTAAACCACCTTGAGACAGTTGGTGTTGATAGGATATTACTCTAGGTTTGCCGTGATGTAATGTGTGAAATGGTTCTCAGACTCTGTTCTCAGGCGTTACAAAAGCATGTGTTTTCCTAGTCCTTTATCCAGCCCTTTCTCTGCATGTATTTTGAGAATAAATCGTGTGGGAAGCTGCTCTTTCGGACTGGCAGCTTGCCAGATGGGTAACGCTAAAATCTGCAGGCTTTATTCACCCTTCAACCACACTGGCATAAACCTGTCCATTCAAAGCAAATTCCGCTTTCAGCCCAGCTTTGTAGTTCTGACATAAACATGCCATCCAAGCTTATAAAACGCTTCTCCGCAAGACGCAAAGCCGGATTGTTGACCCAGACAAAAACAGCCTTCAAATCCAATTCAGCCCAGGAAAGCTTGAACACCTGCATTGTTTTACAGGCGGAGAATCACAAGAGTGACCAGGTCACATCCACTTTAGTGGATTTTGAACAATCAGACTGGAAAGAGCTGACTGGTGACTGGTCTGTTTCTCCACTTTACACAGGAGAAAAGCACAATGCCATAGTGGAAAGGGCAAAGTGGGGCTGTTCTGAAATAAACCCAGATGCAGTGTGACCATATGTCCTGTTATTGCAGAAGATGTCCTCTTTTTTAACCTTGTGTCCTAGAAAAAAAATCTTGATTGAGCTTCTTTTCCTTGTAAGCAGGCAGCACGTAGTCTTCTTGTAATTAATGAATTATGGGCACAATCCAGAGTAACTACAGGGAGTCCTTGCTCCGAATTGGCAATGTGAATTTCCCATAAGTTTTCAATAGTTGGTGCAGTAACTACAGGTGCACATAATGTCTCTTACATGCTCCTGTAGTAACTCTGGATTGTAGGGTATATGTAATAAATTATATGCATATTATAAATTATATTTATTGAATAATAATTTATTTAATAATAGTAAGCTGCAGTTACTGCACCACCTATTGAAAACCTATGGGAAATTCACACTGCAATCCAGAGTAAATTGTTCTTACAGCAGAGCAAGGACTCCCTGTAGTTACTCTGGATTGTGCCCATAATTTATAGTTCTGACAAATATATAGAGTTTAAATTAACTGGTGGAGTAGCAAAGGGGATGCATGGGGGAGCAGTTGCACTGGGTAGCAAGCATGGGGGGGGGGGCCAACAAGCTGAGCTTGACATAAGTGATCAGAATTATGAAAAATTGGGTACCTATGAATAAAAATACCATTATGTTAAATATCAGTGGAAAGGTAATTTAATGCAGAATGTAATTAAAGAAACAGCATTGGAAGATCTGTATTTTATCAAAGATGATAGTCAATTAACTGGAAAATTAAAATACCAACTGCTTACAGAAGAAAAAGGGGATTTTCTTAAATCAAAACTAACCCATGAGTCTGATGAGTGGCAAGCTGCTCGGGAGGAAGAGGGAGGGTTTCCTCAAATTTTCTTTTTTTAAAAGCCTGGGCATGATGTCACTTCTGGTTGTGACATCACTCCCAGGGCAACATTTTGAGCTTTGTAGTGGGCTACATGATCATTAGCTACTGAAAATAATCACAGGAACACTGTATACTGGAGTGTATAATGGATACCTTCATTTTTCTTGGTTAGCCTACATTTCGGGGGGCCTTGTTGTCTTTTGCAGTTATGATATCTGGTCATCCTCACCCCCGGGGGGAAGAGGTCTTTTACTCTCTCAGTATCTCTGAATACGATGCTTAGTAATGAACATGAGGTATTTTGGTGTGTTAGAAGTGTTCTCTTGCTTCTTTTTTGTGGTTAGAGAAAGAAATATGCAAATTGTCATACCAAGTTTACTTGTTTTTTATGCCGATTTCATGACTTCCAACAGAAAGCTAAATATATCCTTCCAATTTGCACTTGGGAAGCATCTTGCTGCAAGTATAAACAATGAAAAATTTCTTATTAGTTTATTTTAAACTTCATGTGAACAAATTTCTACCCTTAGTATTTAAAGATAGTGTATGCGAGTGGCTACAGCTCCTGTGGACTGGGCACTTTCTTAGAAGCTCCAAAGTCCACAGAAAATGCTTGAAGAAATTGAGGATAATGGCAATGGACTTGCAGGGCTCTGATGTCTTTCTCTTAATGGACTTGCAGGGCTCTAATATTGCCACACTAGGAAAATAGCCTGTTTATAGTCTGATTCTATAATGGGTCTGCACCGCTGGTCAATGTGCTACCCCAGCAGCCACTTTTTAAACATGCCATAAGGACTTTTGCCAGCAGGATGCCATCAGGACATAGATGATGAGTGAGTGGTGGTAAGTATTCCTGCTGGGTGACAGAGCAAAGGAAGGGTGGGGGAAGGCAGGGAGATGACAGAACTAAAGGAGGGATGGAAGGTCAGCAGGTGGATTAGACCCAGGAGTGGGGAGGGGATGGTGGCAGAAGATGCTGACAAATCCTGTCCTCCCTTCTGGAGCCATAGAGTCTGACACAGGTCTCCTTAGTTCTATGCCAGCTAAAGAAGTGGCTCAGCTCCAATGAGACCTACTGAAGCCACCAGGGCTCTACACAAGGTAATGGGACTGATCTTCTCTTACCTTGAGGAGACCTCTGTCAGCTTCCCTGGCCTCTCAGGATATAGCAGTGGGCATTTTGGTGCTGTTGTTCTGCATTTACAGTTGGGCTCCTCATGATTGTTTACAGCTCAGAAGCTCTTCCAGACAGTGTTCATTTATGATCAAGAAGCTCTTCCAGAAAAGATTATAGATGCAAAGTTATAATCTGGAGATCATTAGGGCACAGGTTTGAAACTGCTCACACATTAAGAGATGAACACCCCAACTTCTCCTGTTCATTTCTTAGCCAGTCCTTAATTTTGCTCCCCTCAATGTTGTAGAAAGAAAGATTCCAGGACACTGGAATTAGGGAAGTAGGTAAAGGGGTGAAGGAAAAGGGCAGAACTGTGCTTGTAATTCCACTCATTCTACGAGGAGCTCAGGGCAGCATCCATGGCTCTCACTCCACTCCATCCTCAAAAAACCTGTGAGGAAGTTAAGGTGAGAATTATTGTCCAAATGTCTTCTACGGATACCCAATTCTAACTGCTCATTCTGGCATGGCGTACACCCTTTGCCAGTGGAAATGGTGGAGATGCTGAGGATGCTGGTGGAGATGATATTCTACTGGTTATGACGACAATATTCTACTGTCAGCACAACTGTGCCTATGTGTGCAGACCAATGGAAAGGGAGTAGGACAACCAGAGAGAAGGGCAGGGAACAGTAGAGAGTCATGACAGGGCAGGAGGAACGTGGAAGGCAGAACGGAGGCCAAGAGTCCAGCTACCAGCAGCACATACATGCACCAACATCCTGTTCCTTCTCTCTCTCTCTTACTCAAAATGGCTGACCACAAAATGGTTGACCTCAAAATGGCTGACCAAAGAGGCCAATTTGGAAAGTGGAGGCTTACCCTATGGTTAGGGATGCCGTAGGTCCCAGCAAACCAGGACATTCCCAGTTTTCAGACAAGTTTCGGGACATTCACATACAGGTAAGTTTGACACAGGATCCTGTCCCGATTTTGTGGAAAATAATTACGGTCACCTCTCCTCAAAAAGTATATACTGTAGAGGAAATGGAGAAGGTACAGAGGAGAGTGACCAAAATGATTGGGACACCTTCCGTATCATGAAAGGCTACAGAATTTGGGGCTCTTCATTCTAGAAAGGAGTTGCTTGAGGGGAGTCATGATTGAGATGTACATTATGCAAAGGTTGGATAGAGTGGATAGAGAAATGCTCTTTTCCTTTTCACATAACACTAGAACTAAGGGACATCCATTAAAATTGAATGTTGGGAGAGTCAGGGCTGTGGGTGGCCAAGTGGTTAAGACTGTGCCTGTTAACCAGCAGGTTTGAGACCCGGGTCGGTTCCCACAAGACAGGGTGAGCTCCTGTCCTTAGCCCAGCTCTGCGACGTAGCTGGAACCAATCGTATCGGCTCTGCCTTTCCATTGGACTATTTCAGTGGCGTGGAGAGGGGGGATTTGCTGCTTGGGTAACAGCCTATCCTCCATAACAATCTAACCCAGGCCTTTGTGCTTCACATGCAGCATATGCAGCACCTAGCATGATACCATAGACTTTCAAGACTGATGGATGCCTGCTTGGGAGAGTTAGGACAGACAAAAGAAAATGTGGTTTTTTTACCCAGCATGTGGTTGGTCTGTGGAATTCCCTGCCATAAGACATGGTGATGGCATCTACCCTCAATGCCTTTAAGAAGGGATTGGACAAATTCCAAGAGGAAAGGACCATCACTGGTTACAAGCCATGATGGTTTTGTGTGTGTTTGTGCATGTGTGTATGAACAGAAAGATGTAGATGGAGGCAAATTCAAAATTCCAGTTGCAAGGAGAGCACCTGGATGCAGCTGTCTTGTGTGTGCTCCCTAAAGCATCTGGAGGGCCACTCTGTGTTACAGGAAGCTGGATTAGATGGGCCTTTGGTCTGATCCAGTGGAGATCAGAGCTTCATATGTTCTTATGTTCTTAACTGCATGGCTCACCTGCCACCTAGAGAACCTGAAACGCTTGGTTCCAGGCTTTTTTTAGTTCAACTTTTTTTTAGTTCAACAGAGCCTGTTCACACAAAACAGTGATGCTTATTTTCATCATGTTCTCTCAGACGCTCACTATGCACAGCTATTTTGGTGTGAGCCAGATGTTAACATGGGGAGAGCTGTGGCTATTTTCTTGATTGCAGTCAACTTGGATGTGAGGTGAGGTGATGAGGAAAATGGTTGCATATGGAGAAAATGAGTGCACCACTTGTTCGAATGAATTGGCTCACTGACTTCCAATCGGTCTAAACAGGCTTCCATCTGAGTACTTTGCCTTACAATGTGATTGGTAGATGGTCCCATAAGCCACAATGAGGAAATGTGATTATACATGGTGTGCAACCTAGTAAAGGGCCTTCAATTTTGTGCCAGGAAACAATTGGTTCCTTTGTGGACAATGATATAGGAAACTGGCCTTCACTGTAGTGCAGATGATAAGCTGCTTGCCCCAGTTTCTTCCAGATGTGTTGCTCATGCAGAGGATGAGTGGACAACATTTTCTGACACATTATATGGGCAATTCACTGAGAATGTTTTCTGTGGAGGTCCAAAATGGACACATCTCAAGGGAACTTTCTTGGGAAAAGTGAACTGCACTCAAACTCTGTTCTGAGTTCTACTTATAAGATATAGGTTGTCCCTCATTATCTGCTAAAGTTCAGTTCTGGAACACCCAGCAGATAAAAAAATTAATAAGATAAAAAACAGTGGAAAAATAGATTGAAATACCAACTTCTTGATTTTTTGCTTCTAAATTGCTCCTAATGGAATAAGTTGTGCCTTAACATCCGCAGGGGTTAGATTCCTGCTGATACCAAAAACTGTGTTAAACAAAAGCAGTTTTAAAAATAGTGCCTCCCTTCACAATTGTTTAATAACAGCTTTTCTTGCTGGTGTAGAGAGGGAATCAGCCATTAGAAATGCAAAGGGCCTCTTCCAAATGTGTTGGAAGTGCTTTTGATCTCGTATGAAGATTGTCCTCCGTCCTGCTTATAAACTGTTTTGAATTCATTCATTCATATAAGTTAGGTCTGTATTCATTTGTGTAAAATTATGCAAATTTATTCAAATTTTAAATGTAAATTACTTTTTTTCTGGCCCAACATAATATCCCAAAGATATTTTCTGACCTGTTCAAAATGGTGGTCCGAATAATTTGTTTATGCTAGTCTTAACAAGAAAGAAAAGAAATACAACCAGAGTCAACAATCTATGGATCTTGGGCTGAATCCAGCTGCCACTCAAAGTCATTCAGTTTGTATGGAGCACAACTTGGGAGGCAAATTTGCCACACACTTAGACATGAAATGGCAAAGATGCCAGCCCTAGATCACAATGGCACAGAGACTTCACAAGCCTGGGCATGTGGCTTTATGCCTGGGCATGTCACTTCCGGGAGCTTGACAACCTAGAAATTTGGCAGTGATGCAATGATGTTATTGCCAAATGTCCAGCCCCTTTGCTGAAAAAGGTTGCCGAACTCTGAAATACAGTATCAGATTCTACAACAGCCAATCCTACAGCCATTCAATGCCTTTATTCAAGCTATTTAGCTTGTTTATTTCTATTTTGTAAAACTCTACTGTTTACACTTGTAAAAAGAGGGCATATTTCTTATACAGAGAGCAAAGCGGTCACAGTCCTGCCCCTTTGATGTCGACAGGGTTTCCGCCTCCTGACTTTACTTGGAGGAGGGAAGCAGAGAGAATCTGGGTCAGATTTCAAAGCTCTGGAAACTGATTAACCCGAGACAGTTAATAGCCTACAAGGAAAAGACTGGTGTGATGCTTTTGTGAAAACGTTGTATAGTTATTAATTTCAGGCACATCCATGGCCTGAATGACTGGGAAATGCAGAAAGGAGGAAAGAGAAGTAGGTCACACAACTCTGCTGCCAATGTCAGCTTATCAGGCAATAGAACAAAACCAACTTGGAGCAGGGTTAAAGCATCAGCTGCGTTTTGCACCAAAAAGTAACATCAACAAGAACATCAAAATGTTTTTTTTTTCCAGACAATGGGTGCAGTCCTAACCACACTTTCCTGGGAGTAAGTACCACTGAACACAAGGCAGTGGTATTCATATCTACTTCTGAGTAGATATGCTTAGGATTGCACTGTATGTGTCACAGTCCAGTCCAATTAAGTACTTTCCCCCCTATTGATATTCTAAGGAAATTGCTTCATACAGAATCAGATCATCAGTGGTTCAGTTATTGCCTTCACAACTTTGCTCCTTCCTCAACCAGTTCTTTTCCAACAACAGAAAATGTGGGATTTCTGGTTTTATATAAAGGTGTCCCAAAGGAAGACAAGGGAGTAGAAAAGCAATTGCTACTGCCAACACCTGAAAAAAGAGACAGCACAAGCAGTGGTAATTTGCTTCACTGCTCATGTGGCTCCTTGTGTGGTCCCTATACATTTAAAGAAACTGAGGAATGAAAGGTAGAAAAACCCTCTTTCCACACTTGGTGTAAAAGAAAAAAATCACTTTGACTTTACTCCTCACCTAGCCTCCAAACCAGTGATGGGATTCAAAGAAATTAACAACCGGTTCCATGCCCATCTGGCAGCCACTTTAAAATGGCTATTTTTAAACTTTATAGTCCTATCTTTCATTAACAACCGGTTCTGTAGAGTAGGTGTAAACCTGCTGGAGCCCACCACTGCTCCAAACTGTCTCCTTGGACCTATGCCAGTTCTTTTACATGGTCTAAGGCAGTGGTTCTCAATCTTCCTAATGCCGTGACCCCTTTATAAGTTCCTCATGTTGTGGGGACCCCCAACCATAAAATTATTTTCGTTGCTACTTTATAACTGCAATTTTGCTACTGTTATGAATCGTAATGTAAATATCCGATATGCAGGATGTATTTTCATTGTTACAAATGAAATGTGTGTTCTGTGAACACACTGAACACAATGGGATTTATTTCAGAGTAGGCATGCATAGGATTGGGCCCTGAGGCTGTCAGTCAGTCCCAGTGTGCAGGCAGCTACAGTAGGAGGTCTGGCAAGCCTGACCTGGCCCCGTGCACCAGGGGTCTTTAGGTGACCCCCAGGAAAGCTCTAGGCGACCCCCAAAGGGGTCCCGACCCCCACTTTGAGAAACCCTGGTCTAAGGAATTTCTAGGGGTGCATCTGAGGTGGGAAAGCGGGATAGGATCTCTATGTGAACCACTAAAACTGAAATCTTGCTGCCCTGGTCCAACCTGTTCACCTCCCTGAACTGCACACTGCCCCAACTTTCCAGCAGCAGGAGCACAGAATGACAGAAGATCAGGAAGCAGATGTTGCCTGCATGTGGCTTCCATAACTGAGTGGCTTTCATGACACCAGCCCAGAAGAACATGGGGTTCTGTGCATTCCTGGGCTATTGGAGGTTTCCAAGTACATGCTGAATGCCATGTCAGGGATGGTGTTGTAAGTTGCACTGAGCAGGGGACTCAACTAGATGACCTCAAGAACTCTTCACATTTGACTGTATTCAAGTTTGCCTTATTACAGTATCTGATTTATTCTGAACTAGTGAAAAGTGTACCCGCGTTGCGGGAGTAACATTTCCCCATCTGCAACCTCCCCCATGCGCAACCTCCCCCATGCGCAACCTCCCCCATGCACAAAATCCCCCCTGTGCGCAACTTCCCCCTGTGCGAAACTTCCCCCCGTGCGCAGCATCCCCTATGAGCAACATCCCCCATGCGCAACATCCCCATGCACAACTTCCCCATGCGCAACTTCCCCATGCGCAACTTTCCCCCATGCGCAACTTTTCCCCATGCGCAACATTCCTCCATGCGCAACATTCCCCCATGCGCAACATTCCCCTATGCGCAACATCCCCATGCGCAACTTTCCCCCATGCGCAACTTTTCCCCATGCGCATCATCCCCCATGCGCATCATCCCCCATGCGCAACTTCCCTATGCGCAAATTCCCCCATGCACAACTTTCCCCCATGCGCATCATCCCCCATGCGCAACTTTCCCACATGCGCAACTTTCCCAACTTTCCCACATGCGCAACTTTCCCACATGTGCAACTTCCCCCACGCACAACTTCCTCCCATGCGCAGCATTCTCACCAGTGCAACCTCTTCCTCCGAACACCCCCCCACACTGCACCTGGCACCGGACACCAAATTGGCTGGATGTTGATCAGTCTCCCATGTTAAGTATAGGACAACAAGACTTTGCCCCCTTTTCAGCCCCTGAAGGGTTAAATTTCTCCAGATGGTTCTTGGTGGGAGTTCAGGTGACAGAAGGAACTCCCAGAATTCCATGCTTCAGGCCCAGCAGTTGGGGCAGAATGTTGATGAGTCAGCAATTCTCAATGCTAAGTATAGGGAGGAAAACTTTTCACCCCCTTTTCACCCCCTTCCGGTTGGAATTTCCGAAAACCAGTTCTTAGTGCATCCCATCATCACTGAAGGAACACCACCCAAAATTTCACGCTTCTAGGCCCACCGGTTTTGGCAGGGCGGTGATGTGTCAGTGAGTCAGTGAGTCAGTGAGTGAGTGACTTTTCTCTTTTATATATATAGATGAGCTGCAGGTGGAATTTAAGGCTAAAGAAGGCTTCTGTATTAATTTTTAATATATTTTTCTTAATACTTGACCATTTTTTAATAAATTTTTTGTTACTCATTGTGACTTCCTTTGGGTTAATTGTAAGTATTGTACAGATAACACAATGTGAAGAATTTAGAGATTCATTCTCCAGTTTTGCTCATTATTCACAAGTGTACTTTAGAAGATGGGCTATAAAGAAAACGTCTACCAAGTGTTTGGAGTTTTCAATTTCAGAACTGTGACTTTTCAGGCACAGACTTGCCTATGGAAATAAAATCTAGACCAACCTATTTTTGTAAATTTACAAACTCCCCTTTGTGGATGGATGGGTTCCACATTAGCAGTTTGTTTCTCTCTGTTTCGACTGGTCCTGATGTTATGGATTTTTTTTACCCCATACAGCCTGAGGATGTGGCAGAATCCTTTGGAGGTAGACTAGCTCAATGATAGGGAGGACAGTTAATTCAGTTCTGAAGGAGACCAACCAACCCCTCTAGAAGTCTTCCCTGGATTTCACCATACGGGATAAATACTGGCCAGTGTCAAAATGGGTACTCCAGTTACTGGGCAACTAAGCAACTAGTGGCAACCCAGCTGTCTTTCCTTTCCTGATACCAGATTCTGGGTATCTGCAGGGAGTCCCAGAATCAACCCATTGGAGATACTGAAGCACAACCTTACTCCAGTAGGAGCAACTGAGGAGCAAGAAACCAGGGAGCTGGTCTTTAAATCTATTTTTCCACTAATTTTTAACCACAGGAGTTTCCAGAACGAACCCTAGTTGATAATGAGGGACACCTGTATATTTATTACACTGGCACTTGACATCATGGCACTACTACTGGATTCTGCCAGGATGACTTACCCCCAGATTCCCACAAATATCACCACATTATGGGAATGGTGGGGCCAACTACATGCATGTGATTGCCCTTTATGATTAAATTGGCCCTCATCATTTTGAAACAGAGGGCTCTTGTCCATTTTGCAGTATCCTGTGTCCTCTGCAGAAGAAGCAACACAAATATTTCCTACACACATGTTAATAGGAAAATTCAACACTCTTTGCTTCCCTAGACTGACAAGTTCTCTTTATATATTCAGGTCACCAGTGACAATAATTTTATTACTGGGTATATTGCCTGTGTTTGTAATAATTTGTGGTCCTCTTATTTTTCTTAAGGTACTCAGAAGCTGGTGAGCTCTAAATTATCATTTATTCTAATTACCACACAACCCTCTGAGCAAATTAAACCACAAAATCATAGCTACAGACCTGGCTTTGGAAAGCTGAGAAAAACAAGTAAATAAAAAATTGGAAGTCACATTTTTTTTCCTCTCCTTTGAGAAAGATGGGGTCAGGGCTGGATTAATTACTACGTGAAGCACTCCGCAGAGCCAAGCCCTTGCTAACTTGTGGTTTTTTTCTATGGTTTACTTATCAGAACATTTCTCATGTAACTCTCTATCTATATACATATAAAACTGAGAGGTCACTGATTAACACACTGACTGATTCATCAACATTCAGCCAAAACCGCCTGACACAGAAGTGTGAGATTTGGGACGATAAGAGTACGTATGCTTGTACAACATTTCTGAATGAATTTCTACATTAAAAAATTTGATGTGGACCTGAAATTTTTCCTAGAACTTATCTATTTGGATGAATGTGGACTTTTGAGAGACAAAAGCCATTAAACTACTTGCCCCCTTTTCCCCTACTAGCCATAAACCTTTTTGCTGGCCAGTGGTGATCATTTCTCTCAGAAACCTCCTCTATATGACTCTATATTGTGACAATGCATTAAACAAAAATGAGTTCTGGGTAATTAAAAAAAGATTTCAACCTTCAGAAGAAGGCCATTGCATCTACTAACTACTACTAGGCCATTGCATCTACTAACGATTTATAAAATTGTATTTTTAAAGTCCTGCTGAAATAGTCCTTGCATTTTCAATTCCTGCACATTTACTTATTTCTTTAAAAGAGGCGCATTATAAAAATGTATATTCTGTCTTTTCCATGCCGAAGCAAATGCCGAAGAATTGTACAACACATGAGGGGGAAAAGAGCAGGAAAAAAACCACATCATAACAAGGTTTTCATCCCACAAAGACAATGAAAATGGGGGATATTTTATAGCCATAAAAGAAAAGAATTCATGGACATAAAAATGGACAGATACTTCAGATTTTTTTTAAAAAAAATCTATAACATCAGAAAGATTCTGACTTAGCACAACCCACTCATCACTGTACTACTTTCTGCTTATAATAGTGAATAGTGTTTCTGGTACCTTGATGTAATCTACCACCTCAGGATTTAACCACCACCTGATGCTTCTGCATGTGTAGACCAGATCCAGTGCTACATCAATCCTAGCACTGCCCATAGAAGATGGGCTTATAAAGTAGGTTTCATTTTTCCTTTCTGATCATCCACCTCATTACTGAAGCGAAGACAGATATTCACTACTGCTTCAGTTTTACATTTTCTCCCCTCATTCCCGACATTACAAGTAGAAACTATAAAGGAAAAGCAAATTGGGAAGCTGTCCTCCATTTGTTGCCTCTTGGTACCTTTTACCCAGATATGGTTTTCCATAAAGACATTCATTTCTTTCCCCATAAAGCTGTATGGTTGCAACAGTGCCGCATATGACACAATTAAATGCAGGCAGCATAGTCTGCTTGGAACAAATGGCTGAAAGAAGCAGATGTCTGCAAAAAGGCAGGAGCCATTGTTGAGCAAGAGGCTGCAGATGGCAAAGTAGGCAGATAAGGAGGCCACCTCTGATATCACCTGGCCACCATCCCTGGAGTCAGATGAGGGACAGATGAGGACTAGGAGCAATGAATGAGTCAGGCACAGAACTGATCTTGTGTGAAGTGTATTTAATGAGAATCTAGAAGGTCCAAAGGGTATGACATTGTGGTTTGGGAGCTTTAACTCTACAGCATTACTGAAAGTGCCTTGATGCAGTCCCACAACAGAATATAGATTGCCAAGAGAGGTGCACTCTTCCTCCCTGGAAGTCTTCTACAGAAGCTTGACAAGCACCTGTTGGATCTGCACTTACAGGGGTGTCAAACTTATATAGCACTTATAGTGCCTGCTGAGGGCCAGAAGTGTCATCGTTAACCAATGATGGCCAGAAAAAATTACTTACATAGAAACTTGTTAGCTGAAAATTACATAAAATGGCCAGGTGAGCCTCAGAAATGCATGAAGAAACAGGAGTGTACCTCCCCTACGTTAACATCCATCTAGCCACATCTGCCAGGCATTCAACGCCTCCTTGGGTATCCTTCCTTTTAGAAGAAGGGTGGAATGTAAATAGGATAAATAAATCATTCACTTGTTCAGCACATGTCTAATACTGCAAGTGGCCTAGGCATGTCTAGCCAACATGCTTCCATTTGTCCCCCTTCCCACAGACAATATCTCCAGTCTTCATGCAGCTGTGGTAGAAACTTAGATTTGTCTTTGGGGAGACTGCCAAACCCCACTACCACCTGAGTGCCTAAAGGAGAGTGCCAAGCCAATGAAAATTTCACAAGGAGCACAATCCTAACCATGTCTACTCAACGGTAAGCCCCATTATGTTCAATGGTTCTTACTACCAGGAAAGTGTCTTTAGGATTATAGCCAAGGTATCCTTAGAAAGAAAGGGACAATATCCCTAGCCTTAGAAAGGGACAATAACTGACCAAGGATCAGGGACTGGAAAACTGGGATGGTCCCTGGTAAATAACCTTCACACGTATTGAGAGTGCTCAAAGGAGAACAAACCTGCCCTTCGAAGCCCCTTTGTGCATGGTGTTAAAAGAAAAGAGATCACAAAGAGAGATCATGTCGTTAAAAGGAGCAGCAACACCTACAGCTTAAGCCAAGGTGATCTTTCGAAGTAGTAAAGGCAGCCCAAGTCAGTATAATCACTGAGAAACCTCTTGTGTATTTGGATCAATTTCTGAGAAGCAGAGAATGCCCACCCCGGCCATCTTTCTCCATAGCACCAGCAGTCAGGGAGTGCAACACAAGGGAAGCATTTCTCACAGACTGCGAAAACTGGAGAGAGCAGATGGGGAGGAAGCTGCAGGAGGACAGCACAAAGGAAATCACACAAATTACAGGGTGAACCAGCAGCTTTAAAGAGGAGCCCTGATGGAGAGTATCCTGTCCACATCCTTTTTAGTTTCCTAGTTGTCCTAGAAAAGTAAAATAGATGAAATTCATGCTCAGCAATTTGTTTCTGAGTAGAATTTAGGGTGTGGGTTCTCACCTACTAAAATTTACATGGTTTTAGCACTGCAGTGTGTTTACCATCCCACCCCAGGGATTTTAGCTCTCACCTTGCCCACTTCAAAGAAGGCAGTGAAAGCTTACCTGTTCTGTTCGGTCTTAAATCATGTCTCTGTTACTTTGTCCACTGTATTTGTTCAATTGCTGCTTATTGCTTTATTATTTTAATTACTTCTTATTGTTTTTTATTATGGAAACTGTAAGCTACCTTGATGACCCTTTAAATGGGGTAGAAAGGCAAGTTATAAATTTTCTAATAAATAACATTAAGAAGCATATAAATAGTAAACTCCAAGTCACCTCCATTTTTTTAAACTTGTTGATATCTGGTTTTTAGACAGATTAGACCCCAGGGCTAGCTTGTTACCTGTTTCCTCCCCCCTTATGCCACAATCCACACATGTACCCAGCTGCACAGATAGCTTTGTAAGTGCAGGTGTTTATCAAAAACATGTGCATGATTTAGTGCATGATTACTAGTATGCAATCATCATAGACCTCTGGTCCTTCACAGTTCCTAGGCTAAGGCAGGAAGAGCGTTAAAAAAAAATAAGGCACTTTCAGGGCAAAGGGATCATGATGTGGTTCTTGCTTAACATCATGGAGGTATCATTCTCTAACAACAGGAATGCAGCATCCCAAATTGTATGCTTCCATCAGTGCTTCCCCTTTTCTATCCCAAGTGAACCATATGGCAATGGTGCTGATATTTAACTCACTGACTTAATACAGAAAAATAAATGATTTCTGTAGGTGCTAATGGGAAAAATGTATTTACCAGTGAAACTGTGTCAGACAAATCAGGATTTAACCCCAGCATTCTACCTAGATCTCAGGGCTGGTAATTGCATTTGAGCCATTTGTACTGTTATTTCCCCTTGGAATGTCTCACTGATAAGTCAAGGCTCAGTTACTTAAACAGGTATAAAAAGACTTCAGGAAACCCATTTCTGGTGAAAAGAGACTGATATCCTGGAATGTATATGCACGTATATGTATATGGATGGCCTGAGAGAGAAGGCAGAACATAATGCTTGGGACACCCATTTTTTATTTCATCATGTGGGAGATGGATGTTATTCAGCGATCACTAACTTTGCATTCTGAAATCAATTTCTTAGTAACATGAAAACAGTGTGCATTGACTGTAGGTATTGTTATGATTACTTTTTATTCATTGTAATAACTATAGTGATGTTCGAAACACATGCTTAAAGAAAATTTTCCTTTGTTTTAAAGTGGGAGACTCTGGCTGTCATTGTATCCTCTCTAGAGCAAAGGGGTGGATGGGTGGTGAGACAGAAGCCAGTACATGTGCTTCTCACCTGTCTCCCCCAGGGTTGCCCTGTTGTGCTTTTTCATCACCTTCAGAGAAAACATTGAGAGGGCTGAGACAGATAGAGTGTGGCCAGTGTAAGTCCCTTGTGCTGGCCAAATAATGTCACAAGAGGCCCATAAAGCACTTTTGCACCATTCTTGGAGGACATTGGCTGGCACAGGGCAGATAGGAGCCAGGAGTGGTCTGTTTGGGGAGATGACTGGAAGGCAGGGACATGATCTGGAACTTATTCCAGAGCATAGGCCTATTCCCAGGCAGCCTGAACTGATCTGATTTGTGCCACCCATTGGGGCTGTTGCAACTGTTTCTGGGGTAAGGGGAAAAGATATCCACAAGCAGCCTGAAACTTGCACAGGATGCAGCACCGTCCCGCTGACTTGCCTGATCAGCTGAGAGTCCTGTACATATGAAGAGCCTGGCTGGATCAAATGGGGGAAGGAGGTCCAGTTCATACCTTTTCCTGCACCCCACAGCAACCACCAGATGTTGCCAGGCAGTGTGCAAACTGTGCAAGAAAACAATAGCTTTCATGTGCCATTTGTGCTCCAGCAACTGCTGATCAGTCGAGCCAGAAGTTCCATTTCACCAGTGATTGACTTATCCCACCTGAATTTATCTAATCCACATTTCAAGTTGTCCAGCTTCATGGTCGTCAGTTCCATAAATTACTACACCTTCTGTGAGAAAGTCCTCTTTTTTCATCTCTCTCAAATCTATTACAAATGACTGTTTTTAGTAGATCCCAATTTTTATATGAAGAAACGTTGCACAATCAGTATTTTGTTTCTTTTTCTTTGGTTCATAATGTGAAACAGATATGCATTTAAATGTTCCCTTTCCCTAAGGAGGTCTCTGTAGGCCAAAGCTCCACCGTGGGATGAAATGGGCACCACATAGACCTACAGCACTATCCAGAGTAACGACAGGAACTCTTACGTTAACGTAAGAAAAATTTACTCTGGATTGTTCTATGCATTTCCCATAGGTTTCCTATAGGTGGCGCCATAACTACGTTGACATAAATGTCTCTTACATTGAAGTAAGAGCTCATGTAGTTACTCTGGATTGTGCAGCTACTCAAATTCCCCCATGCAGGGAGTTATGGTGTACTGGAAATTTGGTTAAGTACGGTCACTGCAGTCTAAGGCAATCCTAAACACACATTGAGTAAGACCCATTGAACACAAAGGGGTTTCCTTCTGAGTAGACATAGAGCACAATCCTAACCATGTCTACTCAAAAGTAAGCCCCATTGTATTCAATGGGTCTTAATCCCAGGAAAGTGTCTTTAGGATTGCAGCCATGATTAGGATTGTGTTCTATGTGAATGTTTTGTGACCACTTGAGCATCCTATTTCTTTGTTGAGTGTTTAGGTGCAGGATGAGGGCCCATTGGAGTAGCTCATGTGCTGTCAGCAGGTGTGCCAGTTCTTTTTCCTGTTACCAAAGATGAGCAATGCAATAAAATGGCTTGTCTGATTGTCCTGAAAGGGTCCTTTCTGTAATGGCAACAATTGCAAAATATCTCTGTAATAACTCTTCTCTACTCAACTTTATAGTCAGACATTCCTTAAGGGAAGCAAAGAAGAGAGCACAGAGAACTTAATGATCGCTGGGCTTATTGGTACCCCATGATAAATCAGATCCTGACCCCTGTTTCTAAACTCTGGCACAGAATCATTTGATTGATTATAGCAACTCTATAAAATCAGTGAAATATCCAAGATGTGGATGAGTCAATGAGATGAAGATTCAAACTTAGAACCCCTGACTATTTAAGTAGCCACTCAAACAAGAATAAGCACTTTATAAAATGCTGGTAAAAATCCCACTCTTGTGCATAAAACCTTGGACTGAGTAAAAACTCAGATTGAGAGTAACTTGGATTGATAGCGTTTTGCAAGACAAACAAACATTTCTAATAAATTTTAACTTGACAAAGAAGCAATGTCTTGATAAATAAGTGAAAAATAGTTTTGGCTGGGATACGGCCAGTTTCGGCGCTCCACCAGCACTGCCTCAACCTATGCATGTCTACTGTGAAGTAAGGCTATTACAGTCAGTGGGGCTCACTCCTATGTAAGGGGGCAATAGAAAGGAGCCTGAGAGACCTGCCTCCAAATCCAGAGTAACTACGGGTGCACGTAAGAGACTTTACGTGCACCAGTAGTTACTGCACCACCTAGTGAAAACCTATGGGAAATTCATATTGAAATCCAGAGTAAGTTGTTCTTACACTGGAGCAAGGACTCCCCATAGTTACTCTGGATTTTGCCCTTAGTCTTGCATGTCTACTCCAAAGTAAGCCCTATTATAATCAGTGGGCTCACACCTGTGTAAGGGGGGCAGATTGCAGCCTGAGAGACTAACAGCACAATCCAGAATAACTACGGGAGCTCTTACGTCGATGTAAGAAAAATTTACTCTGGATTGCTCTATGCATTTCCCATAGGTTTTCCATAGGGGGCGCCGTAGCTACGTCAATGTAAATGTCTCTTGTGTCGATGTAAGAGCTCCTGTAGTTACTTTGGATTGTGTTGTAAGTGCAGGTCAATTTGTTTTATTTTTCTTTATGTTTTGTATTTTCTTTATTTTTTTTATTATATTACAGTATTGTAATCATTTCATATGAATATTTTTGGGTTGGAATAATCTGAGTTTCCATTATATTTTATGGGAGAACTCACTTTGATATATAAGCATTTTGGATTACAAGCATGCTTCTGGAAGAAATTATGCTCAAGGTAATACTAGTTAAAGACAACCAATTAATACCTTATGAGGTTATGAAACTATTCCCCACTTATTAGGGACCTGAATAAAGAGTCTGAATTAGAAATATTATAGTGTTTAACTTCAGAGTATTTTTGTGCATCCCTCAATGAGTTTTCCATGAAACCAATGACGGTTATGCTTATGGACATTGACCAGTACCTATGAGCATATTCCTGCACTTTTAATGTGTGTGAGTTTGAATGTCAATGGCAGCCAAGTAGAGGTCACAAGATGTACTGTCAGGAGAGCATCTTTGATATTTGATTTGTACATACATGTTTGAAATATTCTAATGCATTTTTAAAATGTGCTAAGTGACATTATCGTTCTTATTAAATAACATTTTTGGACCACCTCCAGCAATTTCCATATGTGTAATTTGTTCACCTTGAGCCTGGCAAAGCAGTGTCTCAGCAGCATTTTTAGGTGTGAATCAGTGTGCCAGCCAGAAATGTAGGTGGCTCCTGAGTAGCTGGGAAGAGGATTTGATGCCATCTTGCTTAATTCTGTGTGAACCCCTCCTTGAAACTGACTGCACCCAATTAAGGACGGAGGCATCCTGATAACACTTTCCCCAACAAAAAAGCCTCAATGTGGGGATAGAGAAAAAGGAAAACTAGGAACAGGTATACCAGGTGCAGAGTAGAGCTCCAAGGAAGACTAGAGATGCATTTGTCATCCCTCACGTGCATAGTCTGTGCCTCTTTTTCTTAACAGGAAATTAGAAGCTGGACAAGAAAGGGATGTTAATTCCTTGAAGTTTTGTGGGCACTCAAAAGTCCATGCTCATAAAATCCTGCCTGATCACAGCAAACACCCAATCGAGGAGGTGTGTGGCCACCCCACCTCCTGAATTTTGATCACACATCTGAAATGTGCATGTGTGGTTTTCAGATTCGGATGCACAATTTGCTAATGCAACTAGATGTGGACGAAAAGATACTGTCATCGGTTGCTATTGCAGTAGTAATTGTGCTTCTAGCAAATCCAGTTGTGCAATTAGAATATAAATTTCCTCAAGAAATGAACAAGCATTCCAAAAAATTACAGGCCTAATTCACATATTATTGTGATTCTTTTCTAAGCTATTTTGGTATTGTATCGTGTGTGTTCATGACATGGTCAACAGTAGCATGTTCCATGCTACATGCAGAGGCTTGGCTTAATTGTTACATAGAATGTGTGCACTCTTGAGCACACATGCTCTGAAGAAAGCTGTTAGAAGCATGCCAGAATTGCAGCCTTATAGCAAGATCTTATGCATGGCTGCTCAGAAATAAATTCCATTGTATTTAATGGGGTTTATACACAAGAAAAGAAAGGATTTCAGCTTTAAGGCTCAATGTTGGAAGATCTCATGATCTGCCAGTGCATCACATGGGCTACCTTCATTGAAGCCACTTTGACAGCAGGGGGCTTGTGATGATGGTGCAATAGCTAATAAGAACTATGCTGGCAGCAGCAGGCAGCATACCCACCATTGGAGTAGGTAAGGTGGGAATGGGGGCCTAACTGGGGTGGAGATCAGGCTGGGCCACGTCTCAGGTTGGTTGTAGATGGATCTTGATGGCAATGATGTCTGCAAGATTCTATGCCCCTTTCTTGGGCATTTGCCCTGTATGTCCTCGCTGATTTATGACAGCAAAATATATGGCTTAGATCTAAGTAGCTTCTTAAGGAAGTGGTAAAGTAGGCCTAGGTACATAAGAACATAATCATGGGTTATAGCCACACCACATTGTAAAGGCCAGCTAAGGATAGGTAGAACTGTTTATTTCCAATAAGGTAAATTTACATCCTTTGTACTGCAGATTGGGCTTACTTCTGAATGACATAAATAACACATTTTTCAAATACCTCAAGGGATAGAATTAGGTCTCTTAATGATCCCTCCTAGTAGGATGGAAAAATCACAAGTTCCACTCTCACCAATTAATCAGGTTCTAATAATTATTTTGGTTATTTATCTAGCACCAGTGCTCTTAATGGCATGAGAATGGTTTAATCAGCACATGACGCTAATTAGCTAATTAAAGACTACAAATCTAGTGATTTGCATTCTTAAATTTGACTATAGCTTATAGCAGTTTTCAAGAATTTTCTCTATGTAGTGTTTCATTTTAATATAGAAAAATAAAACATGTCAGAGGTAACACAAGATTTCTGTTACAGTTTCCACATCTCATCATGTTGAAGCCCCCTTTTTATTAACTAGACAATCAATGCAAAGCAAAGTTTTCTAACAGGCTAATTTGGGAACAAATATACCTTCTTTTACAAATGGCCATGGGATTGAACATAATTATTTCTAGCATTATGTTTTGCACTGAAAGATATATTTCTAAGTTACTTCATTTGAATGTGACTCATGGCTGGACTGCCCAGAAAACTCCAGTTTTTTAATCAGTTTTAACCCTTGATCTTAATTAACTCCTCTGTGCCTGTTGTGCCAGCAATACAATCAGTACAAAAATGCACTAAAATTGATGAAGGCTTTCTCCCCAGTTGGTCAGGCAGATAGCATTCTTACAGCCGAGGGTCATTAATGATGCTGAATGAGCCACCAGTCCTCTCTTTAGGGTAGAGTCAGACCATGCACAGGCATACAGACAAAGGCTTCAGATACAGGTAAACACGGCCCTTTGAAGGACCTGACCAGTACCAGCGCTCATGCTGTCAGACCACTAAAAACACACACACATATATTGCTTCCATGTGGTTATTTTATACTCTATATTGCTTATTATTAAATTTAAAACTATAATATATAATTTATTACATATAATTTCTGAATTACAAGAAGGCCACATGCTGTCTGCTCATAAGGAAATGGAGGACAAAGGACATTTTTCCCAGGACACAAGTCTAAAATCCAGGACATGTTCTGGAAAAGGGGGCATATGGACATATGACATACGGTCACCCTGGCCCTACACAGTGTCTTCCCCATGTGTGAAAGCACAGTCTAAGCATCTATTGCAGATGGCTTTCCTACTTATCTGTTGCTGCAGTCAGACTTTTTTTCCTCAGACAGGAAAAAAAATTTCCTCTTTATGGAAGTATTTTTACTTTGGTGTATATTTACTTTGGTCAAGTGTGGTCCTTTCTTTTTACATCTCCAAGAGCCAAACTAGGCACTATGTGGAATGTCTGTAATGGGCAGGTGCGTTTTGTTTGCACGCAGTGCTATTTCAAGCACCCAAAATGGGGCCAAACCACAGCAGGAGGAAGAGGAAGTCAGCTTGTCCTCAACACAGTGTTGATCCTGAACACCCTCTCCCATCAAATGTTATTTTAATTATGAAAAATGATTCCACCTGATTTTCAGATGGAATCTGAAATATGTGATTGGGATCAGAAAAACATGATCAGAGTAAAGTGCTAAAGCCCACTGACACCCTCCCCACCCAGAGTTCTACCTCATTTTGCACATGTCCTACATCTTAAGGAATAAAAATGTCTTAGGACACATTCCATTTAACACAGAGTTTCTAAGCCTATCTCAGGATGTCTATACTCTGCATGACAACTGGATGGACAGCTTTGGAGACAAGAGAGCTATGCTCTCTGTCCAGCAAAGATCAGCTCCAATAACTCCATCCATGTCATCCATGTCATCTGTTGCGTGTGTCCAGATTTAAAACTGAGTGGCTACTGGGTCATTATTGACATTTAGAACATAGTGGGTGCAATCCAGAGCAACTACGGGGGGTCCTTGCTCCGATGTAAGAACAATTTGCTCTGGATTGCAATATGAATTTCCCATAAATTTCAGTAGGTGGTGCAGTAACTATGGGTGCACGTAAAGTTTCTTACGTGCTCCCGTATTTACTCTGGATTGTAGGGTATGTTAGAAACTGCCAGTACCAAATCTTATTTTCACTTCCTTCCTCATCCACTTTTAAAATCACTATGTCTGTTAGAGTCCAATCCTACTGTACTCTCCCAGCATCAATTCACCCATCAACGTAGGAGAATTTGAGCCACAAAGTTCTTGGTGTAAAATTGTAAAGGAATATTTATAAGCCTTTGCTGAGTCTACTTAGGCCTGTCTGCTTCTGCCAACACCACCTGCTTTCCGACCTCACCACCACACACACTCCACCCAGTCCCCCCACATTCTCTCCTCCTCATTCCTGCCCTCATTATTATGGATAGGTCTCAGGGCTCTTGTGCCATTGTGGGGGTGTGGCTATTGGCCTCTTATGACAGCTAAGCCACACTGTATGGTGCATCACCATCTATGATGCACCATGATAGCTATAAAGCACATTGCACCCCTAGAACTCAGACCCACTAGGATTGGATTGTGATACTGTCACTTTGGTTGTAATATGTGTTGATGCATTTGCAGAACGGGGCTGACAAATACAGCAAATATACAAGTCCATCAAAACACATTTGACTTCTCAGTTCAAACGAGAGTTTATCAAAACAAGAGTTTATCAAAACTAACCTCTGGCAGTCTTTATATTCAGTTTGTCAAGTAGCAACCCTAGAATTGTTCAGTTTGTTTTGCTTGTGGAATTAACACTTACTGGGGCTTCTAGTAAACATTTGTGATGTATGTCTTTTCCAGATGGAAGCGATCCCTCTGTACTAACCTCCTATCCCCATGCAGATTTGTTTACTAAGAACTTAAATACACTTGGAGACTACCAGAAGGCATTGGGGCATATGGAAATTTCAAGTAATCAGAGCAAGCGGCTCCCCCATCCTGAACAAATTGCAGCATATTTCTAAATAAATGTGGTTAAACAAAATGGCTTCTCCTGACATCCTCCCCGGCCCCTGCAGGCACTGACGTGGTTTAACGTTCTGCTCCCTAGCTGTGAGTCGAGTTTCTTGAAATCACAGTGCAGAATATGTACCTAGCACTCTAATTAAAGCCCACAGCCATTCATCTCTCTAATTGCAACAATGCCCTCCAGGATAATTTCCTCCCCAATGTACCATTCCTCTTTTTGCCTCAGCTACTGACTTTACAACCCATTGGAGTTGGGCCAAGATCTGAAGCGACAAATTTACTGACTGTGCGATCACACACGAAACAACACTATAGGATGAAAAATTGGCAGGGTCAGGCAGAGTGAGATTTTTCTATCAGGCTCCAGGAGGTCTTGGCTTCCATGCTTGAACATTAGCTGATTTCTTATCTTGTTTCCCCTATAAGTTAGTGGGAATTATCTGTTAATAAGTATAGATGTGGGGTTCCCCCCCCCCCGTTAGATTTTCACTGCCCTCTGAAGCTGAAAAGCAAATGAAAAGCAATGGCTTTGGGAAAGCATGTGCAGCAGGAAGATCCAGAAGCCACACAGGCAAAACTAACATATCCTGCAGTAAAGCTCCAACCTACCAGGAAACCAACTTACTAGGCAAATGGGACACATGTTCTACATGACACCCTGTTAAATGTCCTTTCTGGGATAGCAAACATCCAACTTCTGGGAAACAGCAAATAATCCTCTTCTTGCAGTCCAAAATCACATTATATCATCAGCATTCACCAACTGGAATCACAGAGATGAAAGTACCACCAAGGTCATGTAGACCTCTCCTTTTCAGAGGAGAGGTCAGAAGAAACAGAGTCCCAGGTGAGTGGAGGAGGGGGCTGCTTAGCTGAGTGCTTAATTGCTGCTTGGTGTTCATTGGCTGGTTGCCTGGTGGGAGGAGCTTTGTAGGGCTTTATTAGGGCCTCTTCCTGGTTCAGTCTCCTTTTCAGAGGAGAGGTGAGAAGGAACACAGAGTCCCAGGTGAGTGGAGGAGGGGGCTGCTTAGCTGAGTGCTTAATTGCTGCTAGCTGTTCATTGGCTGGTTGTCTGGTGGGAGGAGCTTTCAGGGGCTTTATTAGGGCCTGAGGCGCGATCCTGTGGACCGGAGCCTGTGAGCAAGGAGGACTTTTGAAGTTGACAGGAGATGGAAGGGAAGGGCGCAGTTGTTGTGACATGCACCACGTGTGCCATGTTAGTCTTCTTGCCCAAGGACCCCGGGGATTATCGATGCTGCAAGTGCAAACTGGTTGGAGGAGAAGGTGCACTGTTGGAGGAGAAGGTGGCAGCATTGGAGGGTGAAGTTTCCACCCTTCGTCAAATTAAGGCATCTGAGGAGTTCCTTGATACAACACACATGGAACTTCTCCAGAGGGATGACACTAGTGGGGACCCCAGCAATGATGTCTCTTCATGGAGACATGTGACAGTCAGGAGAAAAAGGGGCAGGAGCAGTCGAGAACCACTGGAGCTATACAACCGTTTTCAGAGTCTCTCAGATTCCACCATGCTGGCAGAAGTTCCTCTTGCTAGCACACCTACACCAGATCCTGGCATTGCCCATACTGGCATGCATACAGATCCCCCTCATAGACAGCAGCCACAACCAGTTAGTGTGGGGGAAGCTAGACACAGAAGGAGAACACGGAGGAGGGTGGTGGTGATTGGAGATTCTCTCCTGAGGGGCATGGAAGCTGTATGCTGACCAGACCCGTTTTCCCGTGAGGTGTGCTGCCTCCCTGGTGCCAGGATACAGGACATCATGGAGAGGCTACCGAGGATGATCACACCTGCTGATCGTCACCCGTTCTTACTCATCTACGTAGGAACAAACAATACTGCTCGGGAAACTTTCCAAAAGATAGTTGGGGATTATGAAGCTCTGGGGAGGAAGATTAAGGACCTGGGGGATACCCAGGTGGTATTCTCATCCATCCTCCCAGTAATTGGCAAAGGTCCTCAGAGAGATAGCAAGATTTTTCAGGTCAATAGCTGGCTTCGAGAACGGTGTCATCGGGAAGGATTTGGATTCTGGGATCACAGGATGAACTTCCTTGAGGAAGGACTCCTAGCAAAGGATGGACTACATCTTATGGGTTGGGGGAAGAGTGTCTTCAGACAGGAGATGGCCAACCTTATCAGGAGGGCTTTAAACTAAATAAGAAGGAGGTGGGTTACGTCCAAAGGGAACCTAGGAATAAGGAAAATGCTCTGGATGGAAATTGCCAGGGCACAGCTGTAACTCAAAAATCTTTAGAGGGGCCTGGCCTTACAAAAAAGGAGGGAAATGCATTGAGTTGCAACCTCCAGGGCTTAAGTTGCATTTACACAAATGCACAGAGCCTGGGAAATAAACAAGATGAGCTGGAGCTTTTAGCAAGTGAAGGGAAATTTGATTTGATAGGAATAACTGAAACTTGGTGGGACTCCCATGACTGGAACACACAATTGGAAGGCTATCAGCTGTTCCGGAGGAACAGAAGTGGCAAAAGGGGAGGTGGAGTAGCATTATATGTCAAGAACATATATACTTGCTCTGAAATCCAGGAGAGTGGTCCGGATATCCCTGTGGAGTGTGTTTGGGTAAAAGTAAGGGGGGAAAATAAGAAACAAAACATTGTGGTGGGCGTCTACTATAGACCGCCAGGCCAAGGAGAAGGAGTAGACGATGTCTTCTTGGAGCAACTGGCAGGCATTGCAAGGAAATATGAGGTAGTAGTAATGGGGGACTTTAACTACCCAGACATTTGCTGGGAGACAAACTCAGCCAAACATGGAAGCTCCAGTAGATTCCTGAGGGGCCTGGAAGATAACTTCATGGTCCAGAAGGTGGAGGAAACGACAAGGGGAGGGGCCATCCTTGACCTGATCTTAACAAATCGTGAAGAACTGGTTGATCAGGTCAACATAGTGGGAACTTTAGGGGAAAGCGATCATGAGCTGCTGGAATTTAGAATAATGTGGGAAATAAAAAGAGTGCAGAGTGAAACTTATATGTTGGATTTCAGGAAAGCTGATTTCAACAGGCTTAGAGGAGTCATAGGTGGGATCCCATGGGTTGGTGATCTAATGGGGAAAGGGGCCCAAGATGGGTGGGAGCTCCTTAAGAGGCAGCTTCTACAAGCACAGTCAGAAACAATTCCAATAAAAAAGAAAGGGGGGAAAATGCTGAAAAAACCAGGTTGGCTCCACAGGCAACTTGGGGATCAGCTGAAGTGAAAGAAAGAGAAGTATAGGGAGTGGAAGACTGGAAAGATCACCAGAGAGGAGTACAGGCAGGTAGCCCGGTCATGTAGGGAGGGGGTCAGGGATGCTAAAGCTCAGTATGAGCTGAGGCTGGCCAGGGGAGTCAAAGATAACAAAAAGAGCTTCTTTAGATATGCCCAGAGGAACAGGAGGAGAGACGAGGGGGTGGGGCTGCTCTTGGACAAGGATGGACAACAGGTGTCTGGAAACCAGCAGAAGGCGGAGCTGCTCAACTCCTACTTTGCATCCGTCTATTCACAGAAGGAGGGCTGTGCAAATGGGGGTGCGGGATCACTGACTGATTCGGGGATGGGTTTACATCCCCTAAGAGGTAATGAAAACATGGATGGTGCAGAACAGCAGATTAAGATTGACAGAGAACTGGTTCGAAACCACTTAACTGGCCTAAATGAATTCAAGTCATTTGGACCAGATGAGCTGCATCCTAGAGTTCTTAAGGAACTGGCAGATGTCCTTGCAGAGCCTCTGTCGATCATCTTTGAGAAATCCCTGAGGAGTGGAGAAGTGCCACTGGACTGGAAGAGGGCAAATGTAGTCCCAATCTTTAAGAAGGGGAAAAAAGAAGACCCGGGAAATTATAGACCAGTCAGTTTGACTTCAATCCTGGGCAAGATATTAGAGCAAATCATAAAACACACAATTTGTGCACATCTAGACAAGTACTCCGTGATCAAAACAACCCAGCATGGATTTACCAAGAATAAATCTTGCCAGACAAATCTGATCTCCTTTTTTGATCGGGTTACGAGCTTACTGGACAGTGGCAATGCTGTGGATGTCATTTATCTTGACTTCAGCAAAGCATTTGACAAAGTCCCACATGACATTTTAATTGGGAAGTTGGAAAAATATGGGCTAGACAGGGCAATTGTTAGGTGGATCTGCAACTGGCTCGATGGCTGCACTCAAAGGGTTTTAGTAAATGGTTCTGTGTCAACCTGGAGGTCAGTTTCTAGTGGGGTACCCCAAGGCTCTGTCTTGGGACCGGTTCTCTAACATTTTCATCAGTGACTTGGAGGAAGGGATACGGGGGAGCCTGATCAAATTTGCAGATGACACCAAACTGGGAGGAGTAGCAAACACATCAGAAGATAGGAGAAACCTCCAGGAGGATCTGGATAAACTGGAATCCTGGGCTGTAACGAACAGAATGAATTTCAACAGGGAGAAGAACAAGGTTCTGCACTTAGGCAATAAAAACCAAAAACATAGGTATAAAATGGGGGATACGTGGCTTGGCAGCACAACATGTGAGCGGGATCTTGGAGTCGCCGTGGATAACAAGCTGAACATGAGTCAGCAGTGTGATGTGTCTGCAAAGAAGGCAAATGCCATTTTAGGTTGCATTAAGAGGACTGTAGCTTCCAAGTCACGAGAAGTTCTAGTTCCTCTTTATTCTGCATTGGTGAGACCTCACCTTGAGTACTGTGTTCAGTTCTGGGCACCTCACTTGAAGAAAGATGCAGCCAAACTGGAGCAAGTCCAGAGGAGAGCGACAAGAATGATCAGTGGGATGGAAGGGAAGCCCTACGAGGAAAGGTTGGGGGAACTTGGGATGTCCAGCCTAGAGAAGAGGAGGCTGAGGGGAGATATGATTGCCCTCTTCAGATACCTGAAGGGCTGTCATATGGAGGAAGAGGCCAATTTGTTCATAGCTGCTTCTGAAAGCAGAACTAGAACCAATGGGTACAAACTGCAAGAAAGGAGATTCCGGCTGGAAATCCGGAAAAAATTCCTGATGGTGAGGGCGGTTCGGCAGTGGAAGAGATTGCCAAGGGAGGTGGTGGACTCTCCCTCACTGGGGATCTTCAAGCAGAGGCTCGATGAGCACCTGTTGGAGATGCTCTAGGGGGAATTCCTGCTGCAGGCAGGGGGTTGGACTAGATGACCCACCAAGTTTCAGTTATTCCTATCAAATCAAATTTCCCTTCACTTGCTAAAAGCTCCAGCTCATCTTGTTTATTTCCCAGGCTCTGTGCATTTGTGTAAATGCAACGTAAGCCCTGAAGGTTGCAATTCAATGCATTTCCCTCCTTTTTTGTAAGGCCAGGCCCCTCGAAAGATTTTTGAGTTACAGCTGTGCCCTGGCAATTTCCATCCAGAGCATTTTCCTTATTCCTAGGTTCCCTTTGGACATAACCCACCCCCTTCTTATTTAGTTTAAAGCCCTCCTGATAAGGTTGGCCATCTCCCGTCTGAAGACACTCTTCCCCCAACCCGTAAGATGTAGTCCATCCTTTGCTAGGAGTCCTTCCTCGAGGAAGTTCATCCTGTGATCCCAGAATCCAAATCCTTCCCGATGACACCATTTTCGAAGCCAGGTATTGACCTGGAAAATCTTGCCATCTCTCTGAGGACCTTTGCCGATTACTGGGAAGATGGATGAGAATACCACTTATTAAATTTAAAACTATTACATGTAACATTTAACATAGAATTTATTAATGACCAAAAGGTTATATACAGCCCACTTACAAGGGAAAAGAGGGAAATGAAGATTTTTTTCAGGACTGTCGCGGGTCTGCCTGCTTCTCCTTCCCGTCCCTCCACTGACAGTGACTTGCTCGTTCAGGACCATGGATATCTGGGTCCCATCCTCCTCCTCCTCCACGGGTGTACATTTTGACAGAAGGGTCAACACAGGTAAGTTTCACAAACTCACGTTTACTTGGCTTCAAGCTTGATGGTTACAATCATTTCTTTGTTTATAACTGTTTCTTATTCCCCCCCCCCCCAACAGGTTCCCCTCTCCCCAACGCAACATACTCTTCTGGTCACAACGTTGCCAGATAAGTAACAGTCTACAAGTAGTTCAACAGATAAACAAAGTCCATCTTTTAATCTTCTCTCTTTCTTTCAGGTGAGGTGCCTAGGAGTCTCTCTCTGTCTTCGGAAGGGATCTCTCCAGCGCTCCAGCTGTCAGCTGCCTGCTCTCTTCAGAGTCTCCTCGCTGTTCTCTCTGCTTCCTCCGCCCTCCACTCCACAGCTCCCAATCTCCTTCTCTCTTTTCAGCTACCGTTTCCTTTGGGTGGGGGTTCACATGGGGTTCGGGGTTGCAAGGATTGTTTCTATAGGCCTCATAAGTGCTTGGCTCCTTCCAAGGAAGGTCTTCTCTCCACAGCGTCTCCCGCTCAATGCCCTCCAGGTCCCGCACATCCCTTGGTCCTCCCCCCATTTCCTCCTGCCAAACAAATAGTTATAGTAAACTATTTACCCAGACAATGACTGCACCCCTCCGGATGCATACCACTTTGTTGAAGGACCAATGGTTATACCCCTCCTTGCAGGGCCACCTCTCCCCCCTGTCCTCCAGAGCTCCACCATGTCCTCCATCCTCCATACCTCCACTGAGTCAGGGAACAATTGAATGTCCATGGGGGTGGGGGTAATTGGGGCGGTCCCAGACCCCCAGGCTTTCTCTCATGTGGACACGCATGGGCTCCATATTATACCTCTGGTATGCATCCCAGTCTATGTCACAAGGACACAAGGCTAAAATCAGGAGAGGACGTATGTCACCCTGCCTGCTCCCCATCTTGCATCATATAACTTTGTTGGAGCAGCTGCATGGAATAACAAGGGCAGCAAGTCTCTCCACTCCAATTCTGACACTCTTAATAACCTCACTCCACTCATTAATTACTTACATATTTTTAACAAGGATAGTTAAAATTTTCTTCTGCTTCCTTCTGCCTTTTAAAATGATGTAATCCACTCCATCGCAAGTTCCGATGACTACATTTTGCTTACATGATCTCACACCATGTAATGGATACTTGAGGAGGGGAAAGGTCAGGTGTTCTTATAATGATTTGTAATAGTTCTTAAATCTCAGCTGAATTTCTTTTTCTTTTTTTTTAAAAAAGCCTCAACAAGAAAAATAGCTTTTCTTTTGCAGATTCTGAAACTATACTGAAAGAAGAATTAATTAGCAATGAAAATGTGGGGTTTGCAATCTGTCTCCAGTGGTTATTGGTCTGGCCTTTTAGCTGCGAAAAAGGACTCGTTCTGGAAATAGAATGCAGTATCCATGGTGATATATATAGTTCAAATTAAAAAGAAACTCCTTTCTGCTTGAAAATTGTGTTCATTCATTCCTTCATTCACTTTAAATGCATCCATAATGATAACAACACTGGCTGCAGGGCTGTCCAAAGACCGCCTAAAAATTGGGGTGGTGTGCCAAATGCTTCCCATGCCCCTTATGTGCTCCTCCTGTTGCTCAGTTCCTCCTGGTCCCTGGATTGAAAAAAAGAAAAGAGGGATGGAGCAGAAGAGTGCAGAGAATGAGAGTGGTGAGCTAGTGTCCCCCTCTACTACACCTCAATTCCTCTTCTGCTCCATCCTCGTCTTCCTTTGCCTGTTCATGAAGCGAGAGATGGTGTTGTTGAGGTCAAGAGATTGAACCCAAGAGAGCAGACAGAAGTGAGTGCTGTTCCCAAATCTATTGCGTGATGCAGCTGCCTCCATTGTCCATATCATAAGGATGGGCACTACCTGGTGGGACAGTGAGTTGGCACGTCTATGGAGAGCATTTACAACTTCATTACAACTTATTCCATCCTACCTGAGCTGCAAGTTAAATAAGGGACAAAAATTTGGGGATTAGTTTTGGGATGGGGGAATCAGGCTGGTGGGAGGAAGTGATGTGGAGACTCATCAGAAGGATTAGATTCTTAGTAACAAATATTTAAATACAACTTTTTTGTATGCAACTCCCATCCTCACAAAATTGTGAAAATAAAATGAGAGAAGGGAAGATCAATGAATCAAATACTCATCGAGTATTCAATGAGTTGGTTGAAGAGTAGATATAAACATCATAATGCCCTCTCCCAATTCTCCCCCTCAAACTCATCTTTTTGGGAAGCTTTTGCAACACATTTTTGCAACAAAAAATGAACCAATTTTCTCTGAAGCCAGCTCTTGTAGACCATATTTTAGCTGCAGGCAATTTCTACGTTTTTGTTACTGCAGAAATAAAGGCTTGAAAGCCCCAAGAGATTATCCTGAATGCTCCGACAGACTCTTAACTAGCATGGCCAGTACAATAATAGACACATCTGTGTGGTTACTTGTGTTTTAATTGCTTGTCAAAGTTCTGTCATGTTCACCATGGGCAAAGCGACATCCTTTTCAGCCGAGCACATACAGAGAGATCACTCAAGCGGTGCAGCGCACCGGAGACTTCCCCTTCCCATTTATCCTCACGTTTTGGCGTTCACAGCTCCAGTGTTGCGTGCGCTAGAATCCCATTTTGGTGTAATATATAACAAAAGATCCGTCATGCAATACTGTCGAATGGCCTTTTGCGCGCAATGAAAAGCGTGTCTTCAGGGAGTTTGTGGCAAGCTGCTGAAAAGGATGATACACTTATATGCTCTTAAAAGCAGCTGGGCTCAGCGCGTGGCAATATCGGGGTATGGCAGGAAACGTTTTCGCATGGCTACAAAAATGGACCTATCACTGCAGGGAGCCCTAATACAGTTTGCCGCAATGAAAATGTTTATAGTAAACTATTTACCCAGACAATGCGACCCACTTCCAAGGCTCTGTGGCATTCAGAAGTATAGCTGCTATTTAGGAATGAGAGCCTTTCAGTAAAGGAACACTTCAGTTCATAATAATTCAATATACTTGGGGGGGATCAATTTTTAAAAGCAAAGCAAAAGCTAATGGCAAACTGAGAACTCCATTTGGTGATGACTACTGTAACATAAAAATGTCAATTAAAATGCATTTATTATTATGTGCTTGAAATATTTATATTCTCCCTTTCTACCTGAAGGCTTTCAAGGTAATATTCATGTTTCATATGAACCACTGTAGCCCTGTTTTCACGACATTCTGCATGTGACAATGTGTAAAGGGGTGACCTACATATGCTGAACTTTTTTGATGAGTACATATAGAGAACCCTTTTCCTGTGATTCAGAATTCTGTTTTTCAGGTCCCAGACTGCGTGTGGACCCTATGTGCACGCAGCTATACGCATGTGCAAAGCATGTAGGGGGCTGGATATTTTCCAGACCATCACATGAAGAGAAACATGCATGACACATCCACTTTGCCCACCTGGTGTGCCATATCTCCCGCTGGTCCAATGGTCCTCAAACTTGTATCACTGTACTAATCCCTCTCCTAAAAACTTAGTGAGGGAGTAAAACTATGAGGGAGCTTTACTCCCTCACAGAGTGCACAATCCAGAGTAACTATGGGAGCTCTCAAGAGACATTTACATAAACATAGTTACGGTGCCACCTAGTGAAAACCTGTGGTAAGTTCATAGAGTAATCCAGAGTAAATTTTTCTTACGTCAACATAAGAGCTCCCCGTAGTTAATCTGGATTGTGCTGGAAGTCTTTAGGTGAGGGGCTAGTACAGTGATTGCACTTCTGTGGGGGAATGGGTGGGCAATTTTGCCACTTTTCTGGAAGTCCTTACCAGGATCTAGGGGATCTGCAGACTCCCACAGAGAACTTGCAGGGTACCCTGAGAGTGAAAATCACAGCTGTTACTAAACTCAGGGTGAACATATAGAATGGAGGACAGAATGGCTCTACCTTTAACCACTGCATAGAAGGGTGATCATATGACCATAAATTTCCAGATTTGTCCTCTTGTTTAGCCTCCTGTCTGGGTGTCCTCCAAAAGGGCTTCATTGTCCTCTATTTTGGCTTCGTTTTGGAACTTTGCAATGGTGTTCAGTACCCCATCATGTCATATGTCATTGAATTTGTATTGAAGAATAGAATTCAATGCAAAAATCAGTTTTGAATTATTATCCTTCCTATCACAAATTATGGCCCAGTAACTAAAAATCAAAAATATACTCAATGGGAAAGTGAAAGTGCCCAATATCACAGCTTTGCCTGTGAGTAGGCAAACATGCCATTGTCTGCCAGAAAGGTCAGGCTGAGAGGAAACCAAGACATTGTCCTCCTTTTGAGGATGGGCATCTGGTCACCCTGTGCATACCGGAGGGAATTTAGACAGGTTTAGCTCATCCTAGAAGGTTTTAAAAAGCAGCACCAGCATAAATTCCCTCTTCTATGCAATGCATAAAGGTAAGAGGATTTCTGTCATCCATTCTATATGGTCACACGGAACTAAACCAGACATTGAACTGAAGAGGAGGCAGAAGAGTTGGAATCCAGCATAATCTCTCTGCCTATATGCACAACTGAATTTCCAGTTTAGGGTGCAATCCAGAGTAACTACGGGGAGTCCTTGCTCCGGTGCAAGAACAATTTGCTCTGGATTGCAATATGAATTTCTCATAGGTTTTCAATGGGTGTGCAGTAACTACGGGTACACGTACTGTCTCTTACATGCTCCCATAGTTACTCTGGATTGTAGGGTTAGTCATGGCTGTGACCGTTACCATTTCTAAGTCCTGCAAGCACTCTGTGGGGCTCTCCAGGCCTCCCCAGACCTCTGATAAGTATAAAAGTAGTCCGCCGCAGGGGCATGATCCTGGAGATTGTACTACTGTTTTTCCCCTTCCCTCTCCTCTTAAAAGGAGCAGGGAACGTATACACAAACTGGGGGATCACAAACCCCCACTTTGAGTAGCACTGGCCTAGCTGTCCTCACGTGGGGATGAAAGGTCAGAATGTGCTCTAACTTCAAGGTTGCTGTATAGGCAAATCCTAATAGCAAATCCTAGCACTGGCTTCCGCAACTGCCCAGTTGCTTTGTGCATAGCTATGTTCTCTGAGAACACTGCCAGGGGGATTGTGTATGTCCAGTGCACTTCTGTGGACAGAGGAATGCCACTCAAAGTGGTAGGTTGAGATTAGAATGGGGCAGGGGCACTGAATAAAGAAAGGTTGATAATGTATCAGGATGCAGAAAGGAGTGGCATCCAGCACAGACAGCACTCTCTGCATATATGGACAGGGATGGGGATAGTGTTCCAGATGGATGGAGAGAAGTACTGTCTTTACTCAAATGTAACACTCACCTTTCTCAGCCAAATTCAGTCTCCAAAATCAGGGTGCACATTAGATTTGATGTTAATTAGAATTGAGTAAATACAGTATTTTGATTGTAAGTATGGGGTGTGCATTAGATTCATGTTCACCATGGGCAAAGCGACATCCTTTTCTGCCATGTTCATCATGTTCTGTCATATTCAATGACACATTATATTCAAGTAAATACGGTATATACAGTACTTATACTTTTCCATGGATCAGCAGATCCAGCCCAGGCATCTAACTATATGGGCGTAGCTTGGAGGTGACTACTTCTGTGATCCTGTTCCTGCACATATGCATGCTGATATGATGTGAGAATAAGGATTTATTTCTGATATCCAGAGGCTCCAATTAAATTCAAAGAAAACAGTTCAGAGGCTGCACCAGGCCCATGAAAAGAATGCTTGTTTATACCTTGCCCGCTTTAATCATGCAACTGTTATTCATTACTGGGACTGGTCTAGCCTGAATAAGTGCTAAAAAAGAAACTAGCAGCAATGCTTGTTTATTACCAGCTGGGTGACAGAGTGCCTCATTTTTATTTCATCCGGCAAATCCTAAAGACCTTAAGCTGACCCAGAGTATAATAAGAATGCAGTTCTGAGTTTGTGACCTCTTGATTTCTGTGATCAAAGGCTGTCACTCTGGTTTTGTAAGTGTCACCTGATGCCTGCTCAGGGTCTTGACAAAATAACATTAATGTTTCATAATGACTGTGACTAAATTACTGAATGGAAAATTTATTTCCAGGGTTGGGAGGTCTGAGACCAGGTTTTTCTGCGTAGCATCTGGAGAATGCATGCTGTGAGTGAGCTAAAGGAGAATGAAAAAGCAATTCAGGTCTGATCCCCAGTATCTTGAATAAAAAGGAGCTGGTACAAGGTGATGAGGAAGATCTGTTCCTGAGACCATTGAGAGGATCCTCATCCAGTCAAAAAATTAGGAATTTCCTGAAAATGTCCTGTTCTCGAAGGTAGGAAAGGAGAGGCATTCACAGGGAGGGTTAGCCCCTCCGACTTCTGGAGAATGGGTCAGACTTAGACAAAGTCTCCTCCCTGGAGGGGGGGCAACCCTGTCTTCCCAGTCCAGATGATGAACCAGAGATTGCTGGTTCCACTGCTCCCTGGCTGCCTGGAGGATATGAGGAGAGGAGACTCTGGGGAGTCCAGCAAGAGAGATCAGTGCTGACAGCTGGATAATTCTGCCTCATGCCCAGCCTAAATCTATTTTTCTGTAGTTTCAACCCATTGATTCAAGTCCTTCCCTCAGGAGCCGCAGTGAAAAAGTGCAGTGGCCTTCTCTGCTACTCTAACAGAGTCCTTAAGAGCTGCTCCCACAAAAATTCCATGTTCCCATATATATGTTTCAGTAGGCATAGGGCCATCTTAATAACAACAAAAAATGAAGTATCACAACAAAGTCAACCATAAATGAAAGTCCCATCAGTGGAACATAGGTTACAATAGATATATGCAGTACTTGTGCATAGGAGCACTGAGCATGCCACAGCTGCGTCGTCTGTTTCTCCCTTGCCACAGCAAAAGGAATATTTTGTGACAAAGGGATATTTGTGAGCCATTCCTTGATCAGGGCCACTATTTCAGAATGCCCTGAATTAATCACAGGCTACTCCATCCAGGACCTTCCTTATTAAGGGTACGTATATATCACAAAGATGTTTACATAGCTAAATAAATCAATATCATTAGTTGTTCCTGTCCTCAAAAGGCTTCCAGTCTTTTAAAATGCCCACACTAGGTGGTTGGGGGCCCTGCTTGCATTCCCATGAAAACCACTTTGATGTCACATTGAACACTGACATGCTCAAGGATGATGGATGTAGGCTGGTGTCCTATCTTTCTGACCCTTCATTCCATCCCTACATCAGGAGTTCTAGATTATCCCCCCTTAATGAGCAAGGAAGCACTATAATATGAACAAGTGTTTCCAGTTCTATTGCTAATGCATAATCATAGCTGTGCTTTACATGTGGACATTTTTTTCCACAAGTACAGGCCAAAGACTTATGCACATTTTTTGTAAATCTTGCTGAAAGTCAAAATCTGAAGCCGTATTTTTAAAATGTCCTGGGAATATGCATCTGAATGTAGCAATATACAACTGAGCGACACTGGGGAGAAGAGCCCGAGAAACTGAATTGCTCTTATCTTCATGACGAAAACAAACAGCAAGCACTCCAAGATTTTTGTTTTTCTCATTCAAAAAGCATCCTCTAACAAGAATAATTTAGCAGCAGCAAAAAGGAAGCTGCATGAAAATGGAGACAGAAAAAGTATTGTCCTCTCATTGTGGAAACTTGTGGTTCCAATGGATAAAAGAGTGGGAGGAATTGCTTTAGCCCTTTTTTATTAAAAAGAAAAGAAATGCAGAATTGGACCGAGTTCAAAGCAGGACAATAGGAGCGATGAAACGAAGAGAGCAGATCCTGCAAGAAAGAAGACTGAAAAGACATGGTTAGAGGAAAAAAAAGTACAATACAATGATGAATGAAATGAACCCTGACTAAAAGCTATTCTTCATACTGTCCAGGGAGACCATATGACCAGAAATTTGTCTGTATTTTTAGCCTTCTGTCTGGGTGTCCTCCATTTTGGATTCATTATCCTTCATTTTGACTTCATTTTGGAACTTCACAATGGTGTTAATTCTGTCATATGTCAAATTTCCAGTTTTGTCCTCTTATTTAGCCTTCAGTCCAAGTGGCCTCCAAAAAAGCTTCATTGTCCTCCATTTTGGCTTCATTTTGGAACAGTGATATACAGAACCCCATCATGTCACACATCGTTGGATTCGTATTGGAGAGCAAAATCCAATACAAAAATCGGTTTTGAGATATCTCCTTCCTATCAAAATTTATGGCCAAAAAAATGAAAAACAAAAATATGCATTGAGCACTATGGGAAAGAAAAGTTCCTCATATCATGACTTTACTCATGAGTAGGCAAACATGCCATAATCTGCGAGGAATCCCAAGACACCATAATGGTTCTGATCCAATGAACGGAGCCTCCAAAATCACCCCAAAAAGAGGCCCTTGATAATTGCATTGATCTCTATGGAATCCAAAAGGGAGCCATATTGCGCCTTTACTTGCAAGTAGGCAAATGTACCTTAGATATTTTGGGCTGAGAGAAATCTGGTCCTGATCCAATAAATGAAGCCCCTACCAAGCACCTCACAAGGAAACCTGCTCCATTGCATTAAACCCCTTTGAAAGTGAGAAACACAGTTGCTTTTATTCACGAGTAAGCAAGCATACCTTGCTGGTGTGGAAAGCCTATCCAGAGAGTACAAGGCTTTCAGAATGGTCCTGATCCTGTGCTCTTGAAGCCCAGCAAATGCTCTAGAAGGCAACATATGAGTGTTTTCAGCACATGAGTGTTTTCATATTTTATTTTGTTATGTTAACCTTTTGTTTGTTAACCTTTTGTTTGTTAACCTTTTGCTTGGATGTCCTACATTTTGGGGGGCCTTGTCCTCTTTTTTGGTTATGGCATATGGTCACCCTGGGAGGATCATGTCTGCTTTGAGCCTCTTACATGTGCATTGTTGGTGAAAACAAGTCTTGCAAAGAGGTTTTCAATTTAAAAAGAAATAATAGTGTTGAAATTAAGTACAGGAAAGCAATACAAGTGTTTTTAGCCTTTATTTTAATATGTCTTACATTTTATTGGGTGTCCTTGGGTGTCCTACATTTTAAGAAAACTTGTCAGGAATTTTGCTTGGATGTCAGGAATTTTGGGGGACCTTGTCCTCTTTTTGGGATTCGGGCATCTGGTCACCATGACACTGATATTGAAGGAAGTCAATGAAACTCAAACCAGGTAAAGGCTAAAGCTGGCAGTATTTCTGTGTATCTCAAGCCTGAACTCAACCAATCCCATAGAAATTGAAAGCTTAGGTGGGAGTGCTTTAAACAATTTCCATGCTCTTTATTTAAATAAGAATACAAGAAAAAAATCTACTTGATCTGACTAAAGTTGGTCACCTGGTTTTCCCCAAGGGCCAGTCAAATGCATACAAGAAGGGCTGAACGACAAGAGCCCATCCATGCTCTTGCCTTCACATGTGTCATTCAAAGATTTACTGTCTTGGAACATGGAGATTCCAGTTCACGACTATAGTTAAAAGCCATTACTATATCTTTCCATAAATTTGTCTGAGAACCTTTTAGGCCATCTCAGTTACACAAGCTTGTCATGTGTGGTGCACAGAAGTCTGAAAACTCCTGTCAATCAGTTTCACTGGGTTACTTCATGTTCTGGAATTCTAAGAGGAATGAAAACCTTCTCCTTCTCAGGCATAACTTCACTATTCTCTACTGAATCTTCCTTTACTCATCTTTACTTTATCAAACAACAACAAATGATTCAGTTTTTCCATGCATGGAAGGTTATCATCCCATACCTCCTTCTGCCCCAAGTCCTCTTCACCCTCCCAAGTTCATTCTTGGCATCAGAAGTCCACCAGAGACAACAACTTGCAGAGAAATGCCACAATAAGGGGGTAAACCTTAGCTGTGCTTGTGGTTAGTATTCTTAATCTGTGTACCACATTTACTGTTAAACTCACCAGACACACACCTGTCTTCTATTTATGGGATTGGAACAGACCTAAGATTACACCAGCATGAATGCCATATTGTATTTTTTGCCATAAAATTACTCATTTATTTTTAAAAATGCTTCTATTCTGTCCCCCCATGACAACTAACAACTGAAAAATAACCCTGAAAACACCATCAACACACCGCAAGCTCTAATCACAACCTCCCCTCTCTCAAACAAATACATATGCTTACCAATGGTTGCAAAGCCACAGAGTAAGGAGTAGAAACCAGAAACTATCCCTGTTTGAGCCTGAAAACATGCTACAAGATCTCTGCCTTGGTTTCCTTTTTAAAGGAGAGCAAAGAGGAATCTGAACAGGCTTCCTGCAGCCAGCTAATCTAAAATATAACCTCCATAATTTAGAAGATCTAGCTGTGTATGCTCAAGGCCTGTATCTCTGATAGGAAGACATAGCAGGACTGCCTGTGTTGATCAGGGAGCTTCCTATGAGAAAAAGCAATTCTTACCTTACCAGTAGTTGCAAAGGTCAACAAGGGCTGTAGTTTACTGGTGGGGTGTCATCTTTACATACATAGAGTTTCTATAATTCTCTTCCACAAAATCGGGGCAGGATTCCCTGTCAAACATGCCAGAATGTGAACACACAATCCCCCAAAACTGGGACAATCCCAGTTTTCGGGGATATATGGCAACCCTAAACATACAGAAGGTCTCAGGTTCAGTCACTGTTGTCTCCAGCAAGGACTCCTTGAAACTCTGGACAGTATGGCCAGTCTGTGTAAACAAGCCTACCCTGATGTCTGACCAAGTGGAAATCAACTTGGAAAAAGGGGTTTCTGGAAAAAGGGGTTCCAGAATAATTTCCCTGCAAAGAGCACTTTAACCAAATGCAACTCTCCAAAAATATTGACAATATACAGGGATGGGAACTTGAGTCAGGTGTCTCAGACTCGAGTTGCAAAAATTTGTCTTTTTGCTGACCTAACTCATGAGACATGTGTGGAAGACTGAAAATCACTTGTGTTAAGGTCTCTTGATTGGGCACACATGCAGACTTAAGTCTGTATCTGGAAGTGCTTGCTTACTTTTTTCATGGTGTGAAAACCCTTGGGGGACTGTCATTCTGACCAACAAGCAGCAGGGAGCTTCCAAGGAAGGGTTAATGTTTTCCTCTTGCAATGATGGAGGAAGGTGGGACTGGGCTTTCCACTATGACTCATTTTTGAGTCAAGTCTAGACTCATCTTGAGTTAAGTCCCTCTAAACTTTCCAATCCCTGATATACTCTACAAGGGCTTCAGGGCCCTCTTTTGCAGCCTGCCCAGGATCGGAGAAACCCAAAGAGCTGTGGTGGACCTGTTAGGTTACAAGTTTGTGTGGATTAATATATATATATGAGAAACAAAGATCTGCCATACAATACTTGTTAAATAATAGTGGCCAACCTGTGAGATTACAAGCTGTATCTACTAACCCTCACCTTGCAGAAATTCCCTCTACATAATTATTTAAGTTCCAGGAGCCCTAAAGTTATATGGTTAACCACCTTTGTTTTAAAATGCTTGTGTAAGTATTTTGCAAGATAACTACTTACCTTTCAATTTAATAAAATTATCAAGGTTGAGACAAAGGCAGTCATTAAGATATAATATATGTTTACAGAAAACCATGTGGCCCAAGTCTATGCGTGTCTACACCACTGAGTTTCACGCCACTTTCTTCCAGTTAGGTGTGTTTAGGATTGCAACCTCTTCCCATTAAATTCAGTGATGTTTGCTCCCAAGTCAGTGTTCCTAGGCCTATAGATAAAATTATGCAATGTTTTCTAGGTTATAGCTGACCGAAGTACAAAGAAAGTCAGGCTCATATAACAGCCCATCAGAATGCCATCCCCTCCTCCAAATGGGGCATTCTGGAAAGGACATCATTTCCCATGGCTTTTACCTTAGGTTTAGTAATGCTGGTGTCAGTTTTAGCATCCCAGAGTGCCTGAACAGCTGGGAACTTGCATCTAATTAAAGTTGTGATCAAGCAGGTCATATAATATCTCACAAACTCCAGCAAGAGCTCTCGAAACATTAATAGCTTTGGCTTCCTGGGTGCACGCAAAGTCAAAGAAATGGTATTAATTCAAGGTGATGAATCGACAGGCATGCCTGCTGCAGCCAGTAGCTGGGAGGGATAAATGGGATTGCTGATCACAGTACAAATTTTGTAAGTAGATTCTTTTAGGGAAAGTGTGACCCACAAGCAAGATTGCGTCACTGTATTGTCCTCTGTTTCAACCAAACAAGCCTCATGGCAAACTGTTGAAAGCAAACCATTCAATATTTCATAGATGAAACATGCTTCTAATATTTTACATGCTTCTAATATATTTGTTTCATATCATTTTTTCAAGCCCCAGGTTCAAGCCCCGAGTACTGCAATATGGAAAGAGCTCCCATGCTTAGCCCAGCTCCTGCCAATCTAGCAGTTTGAAAGCATGCACATGCAAGTAGATAAATAGGTACCACTTCAGCGGAAAGGTAACAGCATTCTGTGTGCATGCGGACCACATGTTCACAGAGGCAACTTCAGACATCTTCAGACATGGCTCTAGAAACAGTAGAGCACCGCACAGTAGAGTCAATCACGAATAACAGGACACCTGCAGAAGACACCTTTATCTTGACCTTTAATATAATATGATCAGCCCTATTATTATATTAGCAGTCCTATTCTGGATATTTTCACTGAGCTATCTACCACCATCTTTCTTCATTGGCACCTACAGCTCAGTCACCTTTTATGTGAAGTTAGTGTTTTGTGGTTACCTCCTCCACCCCCCATTAGCAGAATTTGACATTTATTAACTTTACTTAGTCAACTTAATATTTACTTGTCCATGTACTGTACTCAGTGTGGAGATATCCTTTTGGAGCTCTTCATAATCTGTTTTGGTTTTCACCACCCCAATTAGTTTGGGCCACTTCGCAAATATGCAAATTTGCCACCTTGTTGCTTATTATCTCATACTCCATATCATTCAGGAACAAATTTAAAGCACCAGTCTGAGCACAGATCAATGGGAGACTCCACATCTTAACGTCCTCCATTGTGAAAGTTGCCGTTTCTTGTTTTTTAATTAGTTGTTAATCAATAAAGGGATGTGTTTCTTACATATCATGTTGTGCCCTCTTTCAGAAGGCTGCTTCTCTCATTTTGGAATAAAATGTACACACACACACATTATCTTCCTTTACTCCACAACAGCCTTCATACTTTGGCTTAAAAACCACGGAATTGCTGGTTCTTTGCGTTAATGAAGGAACACTAGGAAAATACTGTTGTCCCACAGGGAAATTTTCAGGTGCCAGAGAGGCATCCTATGTTTCACATTGGGTCCCCAGAGAGAGAGAGAGAGAGAGAGAGAGAGAGAGACTACACCCTAGTTTGTGAGATAAAAACACAGAGATAGTTCTTTCTTTAGTGGTGTCAGAAGCAGATACAAGGGTAAAAATGTTCAAACATTAAAATTTAATTAGATATAATGTGCCCAAAACCAGGCTACTTTGACAGCATTTCCCCTTAACATAAGATCTTCCTCTGTGCATGTAGAAGTGCACCATACACACTGCAGCACTTTCTCCACTTTCGCACAGCCCATCTTTCATAGGATATCCCCATTTCCTCAGGTTGTCCTTAGATATTCCTACACCATTATGTAGTCTATTTAAGGATTTCCATACAAGCCATGGTTGTTCTTGTTTAGGCGCAGGGCCTGCATATGATTGGACCCATTCACTCAGCCTCTCTTTACTCTCTTTCCATAGGTCCACATCCATGGCAGACTGTGGCAACTGACATGAATGAAACAGAAACTAGTCATTCTATACTATTTACCAAGAACAAATGGTTACACACTGCCCTGGGATGATGATGATGGTGATGATGATGATGATTCAGTACTATGTGGATGTGCTTGTTTCATCCATGATACAAAGTTTATTTTTGCTTTTTTAAATTGAACTGCACAATTTTTCCTAGTTTTTCTTTCTTACTTTCATTTTTTTGTTTTTACGTAAGCCACTTTTTTGGCAATGAAACCACTGCTGTTTTCTGGATATAAGACAAACTCAGTCCACTTGTTCTTTCATGTCTGTTCAGCCTGTGTGCGCTTTCAGTGTGCTTTCATGACTGGCTGCCAGGGTTTCTTCTTGTTCACATAATGCTAAATAATGCACCTGCAAAAAGGCAGAGAGAACAAATGGGTCGCACTCTGAGAAGACCAAAGGCCAGATGCCTCTGGCTCTCTGGCAACAAAGAGAACACAGAAATAGCCTTGGCCATCTTCTCTTCTCCCCTCTCAATAAAAAACCCTCACACATGAAGACCCCAGTACATAAGAGAACGGCTTAGAGCATCTCATAGGGGGTTTTGAGGAAGGGGTAGTTGTTTGCTGTCCAGAATTGCTGTCCCTTTGAGAAAGGGGTAGTTGTTTGCTATCCAGAACTTGTTTGCTGTCCAGGTAGCGGCTTGCTGTCAAGGTGCTGAATCCTCATTAGAAGTCAGTGCCGACTTGAAATAAGCTAGCAAACTAAAACTTAACCCAGACATGGCAGAAGTACAGTTGGTAGGAGAGAAGTCTATTGAGGATGACCTATAATTTAGTTTGTCCCAGATCTGTGGTTCAATATGCATTTGACCAACCCTGCTGTTCCTAGAGCTGGAGATATGTTCATGGCACAAGACCCTCAAAGTGACCTTTTCCTCTTTTCGATTGAGAGCACCAATCCATCACGAGCTCTGTGCACACAGGTGGGAAGGAGGCTCGTGGACCAATTGCGGTATTCAGTCTTACATGGCCATTTTCTAAATGAGATTAATGATTTAATTTGCTGTAAATGCCTCGGCTTGGAGAAACTTATTTGGTTCTGCTAATTGTGTCACATGCGTGCCTCAAAGCACTGACTGTGCCAAACCACATCACCCTGTTGTGGGCAAGATGGCTGGTTCCTATGGCTTCATTAACGTCACTGTTTCAATTGCTTCTCTGCAGCCAACTTATTTTCATCTATGTGCAAATGCGGCTTTATTAAAGGCTGCTACGACTTAAATTATCATGTTAATCTTTATTTTATTTTATTTTTTACAAAGGAAGAGATGATAGTCTTCTTAACAGGAGCTTTCCATCTTGTTTCCTTGGTGGAATGAATTTTTTTAAAAAATACATCCCATTATAATGGCTATTTAGTCCAATAATTAGTTTTTAATTGTGAAAGGAATGATGAATGGCTGCCAACGCTTTTATTTATTTAAATGTGCTCCTTCATTGTGTTTGCTATTCATTGCAGCAGCTTTCCCCTCCTAAAACTTGATACATTTATTGAGTGTTCATGTTGTTCCCAGTAATGAATGAAGTCAAGGATTTTTCAACAAATGCAACCTCTCCAAAACAGCATTGGCATTGTTCGGTTGGTGAAGTTGATGAAAGCTTGATGATGGAAACATGAGGTGGGATAAATAAGTGTGGGTCATGGAGCATAAAATAGATCACAAAATTATCAGAAAGACTCAAGGAGAGCATTTATTCCCATCCAGAGCCACCTGATTGCTTTTTTGCACACAGGGTGCTCCTCATCCAACAGATTTCAGGCTCTATTCAATAGCTAACATCTTTCCATGGGATTAGAAGAAATGTTCTCCTGGAACATAGAAGAACTCCTTGTTGGTAGAAGAACTCACTGGATTCAAATAAACAATGGGATCAGGAACCCAAATGCCTGACTGTGATCTCTTCAATAGAGATCATAAAAATCATCATCTGATTCATCATCCAGCAGCAATGCAGGATGTAATAAGTGCTTACAAACGGAAATTGAACCCAGACTAGACAGAAATACTGTCATTGGGGGGAAGGATGGGACCACACTGTCCTGGATGGGATTGGACCACACAGGTACATCATCTGAGTATGGTGTTTCAGTTATGGCCTTTCCAGGAAAAAAAAATAGCTTACCGTATGTACACATGCTGTGATTACTTGCAAATGAGTAAAATTTCAAAAAAAGAAGCAAATTTTTGAATTTCTTTCAAAATAATACTATCTGACTGATTTCAAGAAAAATCAAATGGTTGCTCGGTGTCAAATAACAGTTCTTCAATGTGTTCTGCAGACCTAAACTAAAACATATTCTATATAGAACTTTTCCTGAGAATGGCCCAGCAATGTCTGTTTGTACATAGGGTTACCATAATTCCCTTCCTGCAAAATTGGGACAGCAACCTCTGTCACACTTGCCTGTGTGTGAACACAATCCCCTACTGGACCTGTTTTGGGGGACATGTGGCAATCTTAGCTTTTACAAAAAGCAGAAATGAGATATATGACAGGTATCCATTCTTAAAGATCACATAATCTTTAAGTTTGGCAGTGTGGCAGCAATTTGATTTGCTCCTGTACCCAATGTTTGGTATTGGTTTTCTCCATTAAAATCCTAAATGGTTTGGGATGTGAATAAAGCCCTGCAAGACCAACAACCAAGGAACCTGTTCTTACTCGACATCAGTGTGGGGAGGCCCAGCTTTGTATCTCTCCATCATGTATGGAAGATGAGGACTGGGATAGGAATTCTTGTAAGAGCTGCTTTGGCTGTGGAATTCCATGTGCCATAAGAACTGGTCATAATATGAAAACAATTCTGCTAAGGCAGAGGTTCTGTGTGTGAGCTCTTTGTTTTACTTTCAGTATTACTACTGTTTTACTAATATGAGGCTTATATGAGTAATATGATATTTTTTTAATGTATTGTGTTTATTTAGTGATGGCCAACATGCTGAAGATCTCAGCTTCAGTTCCTGGCCAGTTTAGGTGGGGCTGGGAAAGGATCTCCCTTCAGAAATTCTCGCTACAATCCAGAGTAACTATGGGAGCATGTAAGAGACATTACGTGCACCCGTAGTTACTGCACCACCTAGTGAAAACCTTTGGGAAATTCATATTGCAATCCAGAGCAAATTGTTCTTACACCGGAGCAAGGACTCCCCATAGTTACTCTGGATTGTGCCCTAAGTTGGTTTTTAGATCAGTGGTGTCCAAACCCCAGCCCAGGGGCCAGATGTGGCTCTTGGCAAGATTCCTCCATACAACCCATGGACAAGGCTGTAATCTTTCAGAGGGTAGGGGAGTTCTGCTTTCTGGATCTCAGGAAGGTATTTTGAGGGCTGGGGAGGCTGCATACTCTGTGTATGAAAATGGTTATGAACTGGTTTGAAGACCAGTGTGTGAGTTGGAAAGTGTTTATTAACTGATTTGAATTCATTCATTCATATAAGTTCCAGAAAAGTTCTGCTCTGTTCGATTCAATGCTCTGGGTTGTGCTGAAAAGCTCCTTCAGGCTATAATCTTATCTAAACTTTACTAGGAATAAGCCCTTTGACTCTAATTGGACTTTCCTCTGAGTAGACAGGTATAGGATTGGATCTGCTTTTCCGGTCTGTGCTGGCAAAATTGCTGGTGTAGACCGAGACCCATAACAAGGCCTGTGCCCTTAAGCCAGAGGATGAATGTCCCCTTTCCCCGACATGGCTCCCAGAAATGCCACATCACCTGCAGGAAGCAATGGTAGCTATTTTGATGCTGTTGCTTCTCTGGGCATCAGACAGCTTAGGAATGGGCTGTCCATAAGAAGCTTCATATGTTCTATCAACATCAGATGCTTCTCTCCAAGTATGTGGTCGGGGGAAAGTGGCATGCGCTTGGCTCCATCTGTTCTCCTTCTTACAGAAGCCCCCCATGAATCTCTGAGGAATCTCTGCATAGTGATTCCTGAATAATGTATCACCCCATGTATGCATAATCTCATATCATATACAAGACGCTGAATTTTTCTTTGTGCCGGGGAAAATAACACAACACAAAACAAACACTTCTCTATTTTAAATGACCCAAACTTTTGTTTCAGCTCCTGAGATCACTGCAGCACTACAGGGTTGCCTCACTAAACTGCTTTGTAAGTAAGTAAGGACAATTTTGGAAAACAGCATAAAGGAGCAGAAGAGCGTGTGTAACAATGCCACCTGCTGTTGTCTTCCATAACCACATTATTATGTGAAGCAAACAGAAAACACATTCATTTTTTATGATGCGACTTGCAAAAGGGGTAGTAACTGTTATAGAAGAACTGTGATTCGTGACATCATCCCACTGTCTTCCTCTCACCCCCACCTTTGGATAATTTTAGTTAAGAGACTGTTCAATCCCGCTCCAAAACCTTCTTTTCCATTGCTCCGAGATGACCTCTCTCTCCCCCATTCCTTATGCATTTCTTCACTGCTGCCTGGATGCTGTGATGACAGATCCAGCCTTTGGTATAAATCATTTATTGGCAAAGCTGGGTATGTTGCAGTGCACAAAATGCCTTCTCCTGCATTAAATATACATACCGCTTCCCCAAGTCCAACATCTCATCATGAAAGGGAAGGGCTGAGAGACCCCAAGAGAGTGCCATGCGTACGCCACGAGTCTTCAGGCATGTAGGAAAAGCAGAACATGAGCACTGCATCCAACTTCAGCTGCTGATGATTCTGTTTTCGTGTGTGTTTGATAATAAAGGCAGGTTGCCAATAGGGATGCTTCCATAATGATTGTGGCAATTCCTTCACCTTACCTATTGGGCAAATGACTTGCATGCTGGAGTTCACATGGAGGAGGAAACTTGTAATCCTGAAGTGCTCTTGGGCTACCCTCTCTGCCACTAGACTGGCCCAATTTCAAGATGGTGACCAAATGACCAGAAATTCCAGGATGCGTCCAGATTTTTAACCTCCGGTCCAGGTGTCCCCCATTTTGGCTTCATTTTGGAACTTCACAATGGTGTGCAATACCCCATCATGTCATATGTCGTTGGATTCGTATTGAAGAGCAGAATTCAATGCAAAACTTGGTTTTGAGATATCTCCTTCCTATCAAAGGTTATGGTGAAAATAATAATGAGGAGAGGCATGGTTAGGGCATGTTCAGCTTTGCCTAGAACAGTGCAGTTAGGCTGTAACCAGAGCCTGTTTTCAGGGCAGAAATGCCATCTTCCAGCTCCTCAAAGTTAGACCGCCTCAGGAGCAGGAATAAATCTGAGTAAACCCATAGGGGTCCATGATAAGCCAGAATAAAAATGGAAATGCTGGCAAAAATTTTGAGTCCTTGATCAGCCTAACTGCAATCCGTGTCTCTCAACCTCAGGATACAACACAACTACTCCAGCCCAGTGAGCATGCTGCCCTTGTATTGCTGCCTCTTATGCAGCAGTTGTGCCAGCCACAGCACAGCACAGCTCAGTTATCAGCTGCTTAGGGAAGCTTTTGCTGGCCTAAAGTCAGGATTGCAGCCAAAAGCTATGAGCAGCGCTATGTATTTTGGATGTATCACATTGCGAAGTTTCTTCTTCCTCCCGGCATTGCCAATCAACCAGGAAAAAAGGTCCAGCCCATTACCAGAGAATTAAGGAATGAGGCCATTCCGGTCCTATTCAGTTGTTTTAGCTGCCTCCTCAGATGAATAGTGCTGGGGTCTGCTCCTGGAGGCATTGCCACATCCCTTTTGAAACCTAAAAACAGTTCTGCTCCTGAGTCAGCACCAAGGGTTTTTCTGGGTCAGACACCAGACCTAGATGGTTCTCTACCCAAGATCCCCACTTCTCTACCAAACTGATTTTCTGAATAAGAAGGTCTATTTCTCTCTTTTAGTTTCCATTAGTGGCTAATTCAAGAATAGGGGAGGTCAAGGAGGAGCTCTGTGCTACCAATTTTTAGGAGTGAGTACTAGATAATTGCTGTAGGCAATGCCTATGGAAGAAAATCCATAAGGCTGATAGGCTGTGCTAGGAAGGCGTTGTGGATGGGATATTGGATTCCATACCTTCCAAAATTCTGCTGTGCCATAAAGCACACCGGTTGGCCTTGAATCCATCACTATCAATTAACTTCAACCTCACAGGGTTGGTGTGAGGATTAAATGGAGTAGAGGTGGCATGTACCCTTCAAAATGCAGTAAATTAAATTTTGAGACAACAATTTGTTGCTCAAACACAGAGCCAAAAGCAACAACAGGCTGCTTTTCACTGACTTATCAGACAAGTAGTTTTTCTTACCTTCTTAACCTTTGGGACGGGAATTTTAGTTTTAATGCCTCCTTTTTTTTAACTTCCTTATTAAAAATACATGCAAACAACCCAAACAAAGTTCGCCATATAAGCAGAGCAGAATATGTGATCTGGAGGTTTGCTTCCTTGCCCAGAGAAAATGTGGGAGCAACCCTGGCAGTGATTTGGAAGAGAGACCAAGGAACTGATGTTGTGAGAGGACAAAGCCATGGGGAGTTGGTGTCATAGCTGATAACAGTCGTTAGAGGGCAAAGGAATCAGGGTGATAAGCTGCAAGGTGGAGGAACGTGGAGGTCAGCTGCCAAGAATGAATAACACCAGGCTGTTTTGCAGCTCCTCCTGATGGAAGCTCAATGTGTCAGTAAGACAAATGACAATCATGTCCTACCTCCAAATTAGATCTGCAGCCATCTTACCTGCTGCAGCAGGTCATACAATTAGTCCATCAGCCAGTCCCTTCATGATTAAACCATTAAACAATCAATCCTCTTTTTTCCCCAAGCCACTTCCTTTGACAACACCACCCTTTTCCTTCATCTAGGTTAGAGATTTTCAACCAGTGTCCCATGGCACGATGGTATGCCACAGATAGTCCTCAGATGTGCCACAGGTATGTGGAGATTGACATTCTTTAATAGGAAAACTGGGGAGTTTGAACAGTCTGGTGTGCCTCATCAATGGTAGAAATAACTGATGGTGTGCCTTGACAATTTCAGTGCCTTGTTAAGTGTGCTGTCAGATGAAAAAGGTTGAAAATCACTGCTCCAGGTACTACTTTTATCCCATTATGACTTGGCTGCCTCCACTTGCTGCAGCTATGCACCCATTGATAATCAGAGGGTTAACTCTATGTTTTCTGGCTGAACTTGCCAGAAAAAAGGGTCACTATTTACATCCTATCTCCTCAAGGGATCTTGCTCATTTCCATTACATTGGTTTCCTGGTTGATCTTGAGTAAAGCACCACTGTTAGCACCATATCTTCCCAAGGAAGTTTTCCTTGGGGGGAAATTGTCTGTAATTCTCTACATCTTCCCTGTGCACAGGTTGGTAGATGTCTACAGATTATTTAGTCCAGGCATGTCTGCTGTGTATAGACACCTGTGGGGAACATTGTGAGCACTTGATCTAATTGGTTAACTAATTCATTAATTAACTGGGTCAAGCAAGTGCTTCTGTGTACATCATATGCGGCATATGTGTGAATTGATACCGCAATAAATTTGTCACTATAAAGTCTCTGTATGTTTTCTTGAGAACTTCTGTATACTAGTATATTCATAAATGACTATATTGATAAGGTCTGAATGTTTTTAGCAATTTCTCTGGGTCACTGAGACATGTATACCATTGTTCCAGGAACTGGTCTAAGTCCTGCTGGTCAGACAATGTTATTTTACAGAAAAGGGGGAATACTCCATATATTAGCTCACAAGAACTGAGATTAGAATCCAGTGTCTTGGTGGAGGCAGTTTGCATTGATTTTAGATATCCCTGCCTGCTTACAAATGACTTTAGCAAAATTAACTTGAGAACGGTGTTTGAAAACGTGGAATTACTTTCACATTTTTAGTATTTGTTATTAAGCATTGTTTCCAGGAGATCAATCTCTTAATTACATTGTGCTTTCCTGCTTGAGATGGCTCTGGGTAACAATAAGGCAGCAGAGCATAGGTTGAAATGCCCTTAGCGGCATCCTACCAGTGCAAGGTGATGTCAAAGGCTCTGCTCTCTGAAAACCAGCTCTCCCAGAAATGAATCAATATAGGAATAAGGGCACCTTACAAAAAGAAGAAATTAACTGGAAATTCACAACTGAAAAATTGATATCTTTCAGTATATGAAACTGAGCTGTACTGAATCAAACCCCTGGTCCACCTACCTTAATCTTGGCTCTTCCATAGCCAGTGGCTCTCCAAGACTTCAAGTATAATATTTCCCAGTCCTTCGACCTCAAATCTTTTTTTTAAAACTGGAAATACTGAGGATTATAAATATAAAAACTGAATATAAGAATATAAGAAAATATAGGAATTTTTACATGTGTGTTTTTAGACTACAGTATCTTTCATCAGATGCATGAAGTGATAACACGTGACGTGAAAGTCTTTTTCTCAACTATATCCCTTGATTCTGTCCTTAAAATTAATTGGAATTTTTTAGTGTTGGGACTGCAGCAGTTTTACTGCCAAAGAAACAAGCTACCATTTGGTTTCAAAAGCCGCTTGCTTCTTCCATGGCGTTGCATTGATATACTACAGTTCTTGCAAATGTCGCCTCTTCAGTATGTGATACTGAGGCTCAGAAGGACAAAACATTTCCTGGGCTACATTACTAAATCCAGCTGCTACACCTAAGCAATCTCTGCTGCATTGACAGGTGTAAGTGAGCTGAAGGTCCAAATGAAAGCAAGGTAGATTGCCAAGCTCCAGAGAGTTCATATATTCAGATCTGTTGCTTTAGGGAAGACCTTGAAAAATGGCACCCAGAAAATGTGGACCTTTCCAAAAGACATACTCTCTCATTAACGTCAGCCAAGTGATTTCTGGCACTATCATTTTAACACAATCTTTTTGCATAAGTCTTTCTTCCAGTTCTTTATGTCACTCATAAAGCTCCATCATGCATAGAAGGAAAGCAAAAGGGAACAAGGGGGGACTTAGGATCTGGGGAGGGGAGAAGAATAGACCCATGTGGGGATTGGATGCCAAGTATTCCATGTCCTAGAAAAAATAAATGCACCATTTTTCTTTCTGGCTTGGTATAACAGATACTTCAGTGTGTTCATAGTTCTGCTTTGTATTGTGGTTTCTCCCTCTGCTGGTCGGCAAAGTCTTAAGGTAACCCATGGAAACAGCAAAACTCTTGAAAAGATTCTCATTGACTTGAGATTCCGGCAGGGGCAGGGAATGTGCCGACAAAGAAATTAGAGCATTTTAGAGTAATTAGTCGGGTAAATTGATACAGTGTTCCAGTCAGGCTGATGTATTATATAGTAAGAGAGGGTTTAATTTGAATGGGAATAAAAGCAGAACTCTTCTTTGGAGAAAAGTGGGGGAGGATGCCAGGATTGTTCATGCTTCGACATCTATTCCTTACAATTTCAAAGGTGGAAGTTACTTCAAATTATTTTTATTTAAAACATTATGGTGCTTATGTGTGGATGGTGCAGTTAATGGCTTGGGTCTCATTTATGCCAGATCCAAACCTTACTAGGATTTTTTTTGTCAATTATAAAACACTACCTTACTTAGGAATCACATACACATTACGGTAATTCAGACATCCCTTATTATCCATTGCGGTTCCATTCTAGAACCTCCAATGGATTTTTTTAAAAAGTCAATGGATTAAAAAAAATCAGTGGAAAAATTGATTTAAAGACCCTCCTCCAGTTTTCTTGCTCTTCCATCACTCCTAATGGAATAAGATCTTCAATATCTGCAAGGGTTTGGGTCTGAGAGTTTGATTCCTCCACTGTGGATGGGCTGTCGGTGGCGCAAGTGGTTAAGACACTGTGCCTGTTAACCAGTAGGGCAGATTTGAGACCCAGGTCGGTCCCCACAAGACAGGGTAACCTCCTGTCCTTAGCCCTGCTCTGCAACGCTGCTAGAACCAATCGTATCGGCTCTGCTGTTTCATTGGACTATTTCAGTGGCATGGAGAGGGGGGATTTGCTGCTTGGGTAACAGCCTATCCTCCATATCTGTCTACCCAGGCCTTTGTGCTTCGCATGCAGCATCAAGCACAATACCATAGTCTTTCAAGACTGATGGATGCCAAGATTCTTCCACTGATACAAAAATGTGTTAAATAAAAGCAGTTTAAAAAAGGGTGTCCCTTTCCAGTTGTTTAAAAACAGCTTTTCTTACTGTTGTACAGTGGCTGTTAGCAATTAGAAAGAGGCTTCCAGAGGGCTCCTCGAGGGCGGAGGACATTTTCACCCTTCTGCCAAGTTGGGACGTAAGCCCTGCAGTCAGGCTACTTGATGGCAGACTCCTACCAGTCTGTGCTGGCTTGTTTTGCTGGCACATGCCAAAGAGCCTCTGTGTTGGGTTTTGCAGCCCTACATGTAGGATATGAATCAGCCAAATCAGGGCTGTCCCAATCCCAACCCCCATGCCAGTCACTCTCTCCTGCCTGTCCTGAAAACCTGGGAACATATCCCCAGCCACTCCCAATGGCATTTCTTCTCAGTGCCGAAGCTCAGTGCTGGCAGCCCTTCCTCACAGATGTGCCTTACAGCATGTTTGAGACACCTTGCACTGGTGCTGAGCTCCAGCACTGGCACCGCAGGCCCTTCAGACGCTACACAGAATTACAATAATAATCAAAACCCACTCTGAAAATCTATTTTGATTGTTATTGTAATCCCTCCTGATCATTAATGATCCAAAGATGGGATATAAATCTAAAAATATTATTGAATTGAGATTAACTGTGTGACTGAGAAATCCCAAGGGAGTTCTATCTAACCCCACTTATGCGTCTTTTGTTGCCAATACCTGTGTTGAGTCTAAAACATGAAAAGTTAAATGGACAACTTCAACTGTATATTACTACTACTCAGGCTGACCATTTGTCTGGAATTCCCTGGATAGCTCTTCCAAAGTGTCTCTGGGGAGTAGGAAAACAACCCCTGCTTCTCTGGGATTCAAGCCTGGCCCTAGCAGCCACCTTCAGATTTGTGGCTTGACTTGTGGCTTCAGACCTGTGGCTTTAGACTTGCATATGAGCTCTCCCAGAGCCTACACTACTGAGGTGGACCAGGAGGAAGTTCCTCCCCCCACCACTTCATGGCCAGCAGCAGGCCTCGGCTCTGCCTTCTCTGGAGCCTCCGCGGCCCCTGCAGCGCCCTGGCCATCCCTCCCTCTCCTCCAGGTGCTGCATGCCCCTGTTGGCTGTCTTGTGCCTCCTCTCCTCCTTCCCCAGCCAGGCCATGTGGTTGTGCCTCTAGGGTCTCAGCAGCCGGCACCTGACCCCGTGACCACTGCGCTGCTTCTGCCCCCTCTCTGGCCATGCCACACTGCCTCTAAAGCTTCTGGTCGCCTCTGGCCACCTGAAGGTGAGTGTGTGTGAGTGTGGGTATGAATGTGTCCTTGTGTGTGTGCATGTGCGCATGCATGAGTGTGTCTTTGAGTGTGTCCTTGCATGTGTATGAGTGTATCCTTGTGTGTGCGCGCACGCGCACATGTATGTGTTTGTGCGTGTGTCCTTGTGAGTGTGTGTGAGTGAGTGAATGCGTGCTATATGTGTGTATGTTTGCATGTGTGTGTGTGAGTGAGTGAGTGCATGTCACAATCATGCACACTGAAGTCACTGGCATGGCTTGTGCTGCTGCAAACTGCTTTGAGGGTGTCTTACATGTCTGAGTCAGAAACATGCATGTTAAAAAGTTTTCAATTTTTAAAGTATTGAAATTAAGTACAGAAAACCAATAAGAGTATTTTTGCTTTATTTTAACATGTCCTACATTTTTGGGGATGTCCTACATTTTATAGCCGGGTAGGAATTTTTGCTCGGAGGGTAGGAATTTTGGGGGGCTTGGCAGGGAATTTTGGGTTCAGCATCTGCCACTACTAGCCTCTGTTGATGGGGTGAGAAGCTAAAAGGCTAAGAGAAAGTGGTTTACTCAAGGGCTCGACACTAAGGTGAGATTCAAACTGGGAATTTGACAGCTCAGTCCTCATTTTTTGGATCACTGGAATAATCACACAAAACCAGTCAACGTAGTAAAATTTATTTCATTCAAGAATTCAGCATCTGTATTTCTTCTGAGCTTATGTGGCAGGGCTATGGCCAACAGTTCATGCCATAAATAGAGTGGCCTGATCAGCCATTTTCCTGGCAAAGATCCCTCCCGGAATACAGTCCTTTTTCTCGTCACAGGCCTGGCACGGGAGAGGCATTTGATGTATTGTGCCCCTATTGTTTCCTTCATTTTCCCAACTTTTGTCCAAAAGACAACCAAGTTGCATAGCACAAGTGGGCAAACAAGCTAGTAATTATAGAGAACACGTTGATCTTCTTGACTTGTTTTGTATCTCAGTAGATTAATAGTACTCTCTTATGAATTATGCTGCGGCATCTGCTCCTGCTGACCCAGCAATTCATTTACTGTGCATGCTTGACAGCCCGTCCATAATAGCTTCCAGTACTATTAACACATCACGGTGAGAAGAGACATGTTAATGTGTTTTTAATGCGTTGTTACTATACAGTTCTGTTCAGTACCTAGGACATACTCGCTGAGGGGGTCCAGATAAAGGAAATGAAATTTTTTACCATAACAGGCATAAAATTACCTTCCTCCTCCAAGAAATTTCCAGTTTCCATACCTTTAACAAAATTGAATTCCTGCCTTCTTCCATAAAGTGGATTTTAGTCTCTCAACAAGCCTGAAAAGTTAGGCCATTCGTCTTCAGTTGATGGACCTCAACACCATTGTTTAGGGGGTCAATTTGTTTTTTTTAGGAGAAAGCTATATAGAGCATAGCAATGGAGATTGAAATATGTTATTTATTGCAATGGAAATAAATATGGCAGCTGCCATTTGTTACTCAGGGTTGGAAAATTTGTTACTCATTTAACAGACATGAGTACTTATTTGTTACTCATGGTTGTCAGAAGACCCTTGTCTGCAGAATGATGAAAAATACTTCATGGGGGTCATACTTCAGGAGGCAGGCTAGAGGCATACCTTTCATATGGCATGAGGTATCTCATGCCATGGGCGCATATGCCCAGTTTGATATTATTGACTTGTAACATTAGCTGAAAGGTGGGTTTCAATAGGGGGGAAATTTCAGTCCTTGCTATGGGTGCCATTTTACCTAGGTACACTGCTGAGGCAGGCTAAATGACTTTGGCTGGTTGGCCAGCACAAGCCAGTGGGTCATAAATTGCCAACCCTGCCCTTCTGAATGATGAAAGAACATGTGGCAATAAAATGCTGTTGTTGAGTTGAAAGAGGCACTGGCACCAATAACTGATCTGGGCCTACCATGATGCTTCTTCTCCTGGAAGTGCATCAGGCTATCACTTTCAGGGTACTATCAGTGTTCAGAAGCTGGCCATTAGCAATGGCACTTTGTGGCACTCCTGAGACTATATACCAGATTGTCCAGCACTTAGATTCCCACAGTGAACATTCAGGTGCTCCTGGAAAACTCACAACTTGTAATTTTTATCCATTTTTGTCCTTGTTATATGGTTTTCTGGGTATCCTGACCTTGGGAGTTCCACATCCCCATTGTGGATTAGAGATATAATAAATCTCTGCATTACCTTGGAGGAGGTCCTACAGACTACAGTAGGACTTAATTCTGAGTCAACATTGGACTGACAGTTGCTAAGTAAAAATGAGACTATGATCTGTTAATACCTTCAGAAAGCTATATTTGAAGAACTCCATACTATTGCATTCAAAACCTATAACTCCATATATGAAATCCATCCCCCTTCCTCTAACTTTTAAAGAACCAATTTAGAATTATTTTTACAGCTTTGAACATCTTGTTCCTCCTCAACAGATTGAGGATGCAAGTGGAGCTTTTTCTGCCTTCTGCTTGTTTCCTATTTCAATTCTTTATATATTTCATTAATATTGGTTTCTGTTGTCCTTTCTTCACGTTTAGACCGAAACTAAACAGACTACACTGATCTCCTTTCCAAGTGTTCCTTATATATTTGTCACTCTGGTGTTTCTTTTTCAGGCAGATTTTTATATGCTAGGCAATCTGAACCACGGTTCCTTCGAGAACATCAAAGCACCTCAAAAATGTTAAAAAGGTTGTGTTGTGGAGGAAGAATTTGGCGTCTAGCCTCTTGGTAAGAAAACATTTGCTTGGAGTGGGTGCGCTTAGGAACAGGCCACCCACCAACTTCTGCCCTGCCAGACTGACTAGAAGCAAGTTATAACTTCACAACTAAGAGGAGCCTCCAAAGAGAACACAACACGCTCCTATCATCTGGTGATAATGACAATTGTCTCCAGCCATGGAGGTCAACATCTCAAGGTGGTTTCTTCAAGTGATGCTGATTTACCATTATTACATCTTTGAAGTTGCAATTTCTTTCCAATCCCCCCTGAAGCTTTTCTCTTCAGGGTTCTGGTAGAAAAGGCAGAGATGGTGGGAAGAGGGGGGAAAGAAGAGAAGAGAGGAAAGGTGTAACAATGAGTCTGAAAACGCCAGATTGTATTTTTTTTAAAAACAGACTTATGACTTTGCAAAAGTGTTATAAAAACAAAAGTGCTTTTATAGCACTTTTGAATATTCCACAAGGAGAGCTTGAGCAGGGTGGAAGGAGTTGCACACCAAGGATGGAAAGGGGATGGAATTGACAGCAAAAGCTCTATTCATGTTCAACCCCCTTTCCTGGCCTTAATCCGCTTACAATGGTCCTTGAATCAAAATGGCCAGTGCAGTTCCAGCTAGACATAGTAAAGGTTTATCTCTGGGCATGGGAACAAATGCTTTCACAGCTTGAAACCCATGGGTTGCAGTTTGCAGCACTTTGGTGCATCTGAGTTGACACCAGGGTGTTGTTCTGGATGGAGCCATGAGACTGAGAAATAATGGCATATGGCTAGGTAGAATACTAAGAGCAGGAATCCTGCTGTTCAAGAGAAAGATACAAAAAGGGGGGAAATGACAGGGACTACTAGGTTTAACACATAGGTGGCTTGATAGAATCAGGGCAAGATAGTCTCCATAAGAGGTAGACAACCGTTGGCATGGGTGCCAAGTTTGGTACATAGAATGGTGCTTACTGGGACAGCAAGTTACCCCTGGCAGACATAGCAAGGAGTGCAGCCACTACCACTGCCCCAATTGCCAGCAGGTGGTTGACTGTCACTATCACAGGTGCCCAGAATGGCAACATTTCTACTCCAGTCCCAAAAGGGCTCAAAGATTCAAAAGAACATCAGAAAACAGCCGCAAGAAAGACACTGCTAGGGTGAGGATGGGTTGCTCTGATGAATTAGAAGTGGGATCTTCCTCATCCTGTGAGGTCTGAGGCTCAATGCCATCGATTCAATTTCAATGTCATGTTACTGTCCTGAGTCCTGCTCTGCTGGCAGACATGATGGGCCACAAGCACAAAATGCTATGCATCCTGCATTTAAAATATAGCAAAAATCCTGTCAGACAAACTTAATTCCAAACTTCCAAACTTCAGTGTTACATGAGTGAAAAAGTGAAGTGAAAAAGTGAATCCTTAAGTAAAAAAGGATTTTCTTGTAGCTTTCCCAATTCTGGTGCCTATTGTTTCCACTGGATGCTCTTGTGAAATCCAAAGGTCTTGTGAAATGTAATTTCTGTAATTCCTCTTTTTATACTATGCTTGCTTTGTTGTATTAAGCTGGAGGTGGTATGCATCTTATTCACAGCAATCAATCCACCAGCACTTGACCCTTTTCTGTATACAGAAAATTCTTGACCTTCTCACCCTTGATCATTTGGGGTTGATATTTTCTGCACCATTTTCTAGCTGCACAAATATAATTTTTGAGATGAAGTAACCAGGCTGATATCCAATTTTCCACATATGGCTATATGCCTAAAATGTTGGAAGCCAGCTCGGCCACCGCAACCCTTTGTGCATGTATGCTATCTCTCGGCTTCAAACATTCCTCTACGATACTGGCATGATACGGACTGAGTGGTTGTGGAGATATGGAGACTATGACCTCTCAGAAATACTGCACAGATGTGAAGCAGCACTGCAAGGCTCACTCCGCACTGTGCTGCTCAGAACGTGCTAAATGTGAATTTATGTGCATTAGCATTGTAAAAATAAAAACTGCTAACTGTTTACAACTTCTTACACTTTCTGACAGCTGCTGATGAAAATGTGATCATTTTTGTGGCACTCTCTCTACTTTTAGTCACTCTTGTTTACATAAATCAGGTATCTAATTCTAAATCAATGGCATAGTGAGAGAAGGTGCAAAGTACTAAGTTCTGCAGGCACTTGAATGTGACATGCAAGTCACCCCTCCTTTCAGAGCCAATCTGGGCAACGGAAGTCAAACGGGGAGGGCCCATTTGTTCAACAACATCCCGGACTGGCAAAACCTTGTGCTTTGCACCCCCTCTAGCGATACCGCTGGTTTAAATATTTGCAAATGGCATCCCACAAATTAAAGGGACGCTCTGAATCACACTGACCTTTTCTTATATTGTGGGATTTGGTTCGCTAACTAATCTATTTATAGCACCGACACTGAACTGTACAGAAAGAAAGAAATGGTCACCAGCTAATGAGACTCTGGAATATGAAGAAAGTCCAGTGACAGCACTATCCTGTATTTCACACGGCCTACAGCATTTGGCATTAGTTCCCTGATAAATCATTTGAATGACAAAAGGTATAATGAGATTAGAAACGTGTAAGAAAAATACAATAATCTTTTCTGTACCTAGCCTGGGAATCACAGCAGCTTTAATTCAATCTCATTATGACCCTGAATAGGTAATCTCATTTTCCTCTTGAAAAAAGATGGTTATATTTTTTATTGTTGATATAATCTGTATTGGGGAAAAATTATTGATATATTGTGGGCCTAACCCTTATCCTTAACAATCTGAGATGGGAACAAATATTAACATACAAAAAATATATAGGGCCTCTCAGGCAAACGATCACATACATTATAGTGGCAAATTTATTGTGGTGCTAGCAAAATGGACACTGAGCACAATCCTAACCATGACTACTCACTGGTAAGCCCCATTGTGTTCAAAGGGTCTTACTCCCAGAAAAGTGTCTTTAGGATTGCAGCCCATGTTACAGAAGTAAAATTTCAAGAATATTTGTGTATGTGGGCCCACTCTTAAACACCCCCATGTAACACCCTGCCCCTGTGCAACAGCCCCTCTCTATGCACCATCCTCCTTCGACCGTGGGCACCCCTACAGGCAGGTGCAGAGTTTGGGGTTGGGTTTTATCAGTCTTCAATGTTAAGTATAGGATGAAAATGCATTGTAGCCCTTTTCACCCCTCTTAGGGGTTAAAGTTATTGAAATAGGTTTGTAGTGGGTGGTCACATCATGGCAGGAATACCTTCCCCAAATTTCATGCTGCTAGCTCCAGGGGTTGGGGTACAGTGTCTATCAGTCAGGAATTCTTCAGTGTAAAAGTACAGGGATGAAAACATGTTGCACCCCTCTTCACCCCCTTCTGGTAGGAATTTCCAAAAACCAGTTTTTAGTAGGTGCTTCTATCACAGAAGGAACACCCTCCCCAAATTTCACGCTTCTAGGTCAAGTGGTTTTGGCTGGGTGTTGATGAGTGTCACTCATTCACTCACTCTTCAGTTTTTATATATATATATATATATATATATATATATATATATATATATATATATATATATATATATATATATATATATATATATATATATATATAAATTCACATATATACTGTTATACCATATTTCACATATGTACTGTTAAGGTGTATACAGAAACAGTTGCTTGACTCAATTAGGGTTGTGCTGGAACTGGTAGACTGGCTGGCATGAGCTGAATCTAGGTGCAGGCTGAGGTGCAAGATAGTGCAAGATAGGTGCAGGCTGGGACACATCTTGGAGTAATGGGATTTTAAACTCTTTGCACTCTCATGCAATATTCAGCCCTAGAATGCTAAACAGATCTGGAATTCAGTTAGGATCTGGTCTGCACTGCCATCATTGCTCTCTCAGCACCCCACTACTTATCTGCCTCCCCCATCTCTCCCATCCAAAATTGTCCCTTCTATACCTCCATTCCTTTCTCCTGCTGTTTTATCCTACTTGTTATGCCATCTTCCTTGCTGGCACAACTTCACCCTGATTGCAGGCAGGTCTGGCTCCACTAGGCAGAGCACAACTGTGTGCTGGTCTGGATGGCTCCCATTACAAACACACTTCATGGCCTGTTAATGACATTCAGAAGCTAGCATTCAAGACGTCTGTCGGCTTGAAAGGGTTGGCCTGCCTATTCATTAATTGCCCTGCCCATTCATTACTTAATTTGTTAATGACTTAAACCAAGTGCTTGTAATGTTTTCTATTGACATTAAACTACTGACATCATTCACTAAGGGATCTACAGACATCCACCAATGTGTGCACTGGGATCAATCAACACATTTCTTTCAGTGCTTTCCTTAGTGCCTTTGTGTTGCAGGTTTTCTGCAATGAAATATGCATGAATTAGAGTTCATTAAAATGTGTGTACAATTTTTGTAGACATCCTGTATATTGATGGGTTGTGTATCCCTCCTCTCAAATCAGTAAGGGGCAGTTGGGATTACATTAAATTGTCAGCTCCACCAGGGGCTTTGCATAATTCAAGTGCTTGGCAGTTCTTATTAAGTGACTAGCAACAAGGGACAAGAATTTCAATGGTACTGTTGGTAGAGACCATTTGGATGTTCTTATGGAATGGACAGTTTCATTCCAATAGAATATTCTGAACGTTCCATATAGAATGTTCTTTTGTATTCTCAAAAGTAAATCCCATTATAGTCAATGAGGCATACCCTATGGTGAGAGAGGACATGATTATTTAAAATTGATTTATAAAATTTTTCCCCACCTTTTTACCCTGCTAAGGGTACTCAAGGTAGCTAAAGATTACAACTTCATACAACCAAAGTTTGAACCGCCAGATCATGCAAATCATAGTAGCGATGGTTCTAAGCTAACAGCACCAACCTAAGCATATTGACTCAGAATTAAGTCTTGTTGAATACGATGGGATTTACTCGCAAATAAATATGCAAAGGACTGCTACCTTCATGAGCAAGGTCCCATTCATGCAATGTGTGCTTCCATGTAATCCCCATCATAGTGCAATAACTAGCACAATCCTAACCTGCGCTGGAACAGGGAGGCCATTTAGCTTGCACTGTAACCAGCACAAGTTTAGGGCTGCTGCTGCACTACTGAGGGGTTAGGGACATTTTTTACTTTTACCCTGGGTAAAAAAGTAGCAGCAGTCCTAATGGGTCTAGTTGGACCTGTGCCTAATGGGTCTGGTTGGACCTGTGCCCTGTGCAGAGTTGAGCAGACAAGAGCAATCGAGGAATGGGGAGTGGGATTTAGATCCAGCACAAGTGCTGAGTCCCAGACCTGCCTCCTGCTTACTGTCCACCCGTCCCTGGGAACGCCCATTGCCTGCCCTCATCTGCCCAAAATGCATCCCACCTGCCTCATGCAGCACAGGACGGAGTTGCTTCTTTGCTTTCCTTCCTCTTCCTAGATATGCTAGCACCCTTTTCAGCATTACTGCTTCTGCCAAGGTGCCACTTGGAAACTCTACAGCTGAGAGGTGGAAAAGATGGCATGCTAGAAGAACCCAATCATATGGGACAGATGAAGATCTCCCACAGGCTGTATATGGCCTGGAGGCCATATGTTTGAAACCCTTTTCCTAGTCCTATCCAGGCTGGTGATTCCATGGTAAGCCATATTTCAAGAGGAACATCCCCAAAGCAAACAAATAAGCTGAATGATTTAACAAAATGAGCAAATTGGAAACTAAACCTCTTTTGTACTCAGTAAGTGTTTCCAAGATCGACAGGATGTAATTATCTCACATAGCAATTAACTTCTCTAACACCAGCATAATTATTTTCCGTTGGCAGAAAGATGAAATCAAATAACTGCACTGAAGAAACAGAAATGTTCTGGACTCCTAGTGGTCATGTTTGTAAGGCCTTATGCTTAGGGATGAGTCAGTACATGCAGGAGTATGCAACTGGTGATCACTTCTTGGAAGTTGTCCCAGATCAGAACCTCTCAGCACATGATATGTTTACACATTAGAGGAAAAGGTGCTCTGAAACATGCAAAGTCTGGGCAGGGAGGGGGAATCTTAAACAGCCAGTTTATCCAGGCACACATATGTTTTTATATATCTATAATAAAAGAAATCCAGAGTGGCTATAACTACGTTCTCCTAAATAGGTGATTGACCTAGGTTAAGATTAAAACTCAGACATTACACAAAAGGTGACCACTATACCTAGATACAGCTTACTCCAAGTCTTACCCCAGAATGTGACTCTACAACCTATCCCCATAAGCATCATATGTACATCAGTTTGACCCCAGCAGTGTTAGGAAGAGTCCAGTAAGGCTTGACTCAAGTCAAGTCTTGAGTCATTGCCTCCCTGCGACTCAACCTGAATGCACATCATAATTGGGGGGGGGGACTTTTCAAGTCCTCAAATCTTCCCATGGTGACTCAGTATGACTCATGTCAAGTCCTCTTCCCATTAAAAACCGTATTGTGGCTCTGTGAATGGAAACAGAGCTGCTGCTGAGCAGCACACTTGCTTGGAGGTTCCCTTTCCATCACACCCCACATGCCACTTTTCAGGGCTCTATGCAGAACATGTAGCTGATCTGAACCTTTCTCTTTCTTCCCTGAAACCCTGAAGAACTGGTACCAGTCAGCATTAGCAATATTAAGCCAAAGGAGCAAATGCCTGACATGGTGTAAGCTAGCCTCACATAACCATATACAATTAAACCTGCCGATTCCTATTATGTTCCCAGATTAAAAACTGCAGTGGAAAGTTCTTGAGAGCCTTAAAAGCCATGTTGGAGGAACACACACGAAGACATTTCCCTTTGTCAGAACTGGACCTCCTGAAAACCAAATACATGAGAAGATGGGTGGCAGACAAAGGAGGATGAATTTGAAATGAATGAATTTCAGCAGTGAGAAGTGCAAGGTTCTGCACTTAGGAAATAAAATCCAAAAACACAGGTATAAAATGGGGGATACTTGGCTTGGCAGCACAACATGTGAGCGGGATCTTGGAGTTGCCGTGGATCACAAGCTGAACATGAGTCAGCAGTGTGATGTGTCTGCAAAGAAGGCAAATGCATTAAGAGGTCTGTAGCTTCCAAGTCGCGAGAAGTTCTAGTTCCTCTTTATTCAGCATTGGTGAGACCTCACCTTGAGTACTGTGTTCAGTTCTGGGCACCTCACTTGAAGAAAGATGCAGCCAAACTGGAGCAAGTCCAGAGGAGAGCGACAAGAATGATCAGTGGGATGGAAGGGAAACCCTACGAGGAAAGGTTGGGGGAACTTGGGATGTTCAGCCTGGAGAAGAGGAGGCTGAGGGGAGACATGATTGCCCTCTTCAGATACCTGAAGGGCTGTCATAGGGAGGAAGGGGCTCATTTGTTCATAGCTGCTTCTGAAAGCAGAACTAGAACCAATGGGTACAAACTGCAAGAGAGGAGATTCCGGTTGGATATCAGGAAAAAATTCCTGATGGTGAGGGCGGTTCAGCAGTGGAACAGATTGCCAAGGGAGGTGGTGGACTCTTCCTCACTGGGGATCTTCAAGCAGAGGCTCGACGAGCACTTGTCGGGGATGCTCTAGGGGGATTTCCTGCTGCAGGCGGGGATTGGACTAGATGACCTACTAGATCTCTTCCAATTCTATGATTCTATGAATCTAGGTGAAGGGGGCAGGCAGCACCCCACATAAATGGCTTACCCCAACAGAAAAACATCTGGTTATTGAGTCATAAACATAGAACTGAAATGAGGCTGTACTCACATTAAACATGCATATCTGGAAGTTGGACTTGAATCAAAATAATCAACTTGAAAGAAAATCTGCTGATGATAGGAGTGGTACAGTGAAATATTACAGTGGTTCTCTGATAGATGTGTGCTGTGGGTGGCGCTGTGCCTGTTAACCAGCAGGCCAGGGTTCGATTCCCGGGTCGGCACCACAAGACAGGGTGAGCTCCTGTCCTTAGCCCAGCTCTGCGATGCCAGCTGGATCCAATCGTATTGGCTCTGCCTGTCCATTGGACTAATTCAGTGGCGTGGAGAGGGGGGACTTGCTGCTTGGGTAACAGCCTATCCTCCATAACAATCAAACCCAGGCTTTCGTGCTTTGCATGCAGCGTATGCAGCGCCAAGCACGATACCATAGTCTTTCAAGACTGATGGAGGCCTGCTTTTTTTTTTCTCTGTTAGAAATCCAACACATGGGATCAAACTTGACCCCCATCCCAAAACACCCTTTGCCTCACAGTACTTTTTAAACTGGTGCTCCCTCTGCTGGGACAATATGTGTCCTCAGGTGCCTTGCTGTGGAGTTTCCTGCACTGAATAAAGAAACTACAATGAAATGGAGCTTCAAGGTAATGTCAGAAGACCATCTCAAGGGTGCTTTTCATTCTTCCTGCCCTGGTTAACGCTTGCTGTTCTTCCTCCCTCTCCCAAATTTTCAGCCCAGCTGTTACTTTCCTTTTTTCTTTTTGGAAAATTTCCATTAAAGCATTATTACAGCTACAAAATTAACTACAAAGTATGACAAATGGTTTGGAATTAGGAATGAGGTCCTCATATTTCTTACAGCGAGAGGGCTTTTTTAAGCTTTCTAAAATCATGTATATTTAAAATGGGGGTTTCATTAATTCCTTATGCATTTTTAAAAATTAAAGGAGACTGTGCACATGTACTGGTATATGTTACAGTGTGTATTTTTTTTAGATTACTCCCTAATGAAGCAAATTTGTTCAGCTGTTCTAAGTAATTATATAGGTGCTGAATTATATGGATACAGAAAAAGAGCATGATCTAGCTGCTGAAGGGCACCAATAGTGGTACCAGTGGCAACCTACATCTCAGGCTGTTCCCAGGGATTCCCAGCATGGGAGAGGGAAGAGGGACAGGGGTCTTGAAACTGTCCCCCTATACAGGCCAGGACACAGGCCATGCCTTCTTCCCTGTGCAGTGGGTGTCGTGATGTCTTATTGCCCAGTTCCTCTGGCTTTTTTTGCTATAACTTTTGATAGAGATATTTTGACACAATTTGATACACTGCATTTTGCATGAAATTTCACATCCAATGATGGGTAGCACACGTTAGGAAGAAATGCTCACGTGGTTTTCCTTATACCATCAGTTTTATGCCATGGAACATCCAAGCATTTCTCCCACTTGTTTTGATCCACTTCCCATTTTCAACTCTCTGACACTGCAATCATAAACCTTAGTTAGACTGACACAAAAGTCCTGGGCTGGCTTGGGGTTTCACAGAAGTAAGACAATCTGAATCACTCCTGGAAGGGGGGGGGGTTAGGCTAGTGCACAGACATGGTAATGGGAGAAATGGGTCAGTTGCACTGGCCCAAATTGATTAAAATTGCTCCCCCATTGACACTGACAATACTTATAAATGCATAATCATGCCCTCTTTGTAGAAGAATCAAAGTGTTTTGGGTGGGGGAAAACTGAAGCAATTCGACTGAACTGAATTTCCTTTTAAAATGTGAACTTACATTAACCTGATTTGTTCAGTTTTAAATACATTCCCTGTAATAGATGTGTTGGATTGAAGAAGATATTTTTGTAAAGAGGTGTAAAAGTATGCATTTGGCAAGCTGCTATGTGGGCTGCATACAGATGTACAGCCCTTCAGCAGTAATCCCGGTGCAGAAAATTAACACAATACCTGCCCATCCACCAGGCCATCTAAAACAGTGTATGTGTAAGAGTCTGAGTGGTTTGAGGGGCTGGTGGATCTGGGGTGCTCTTCACCCTGCTTCTGCCATTTCCCTCCCACCTTCTGTCAATGCAAGCTGCAGTTAACTGCTTCCTGCCTGCTCATGCAAGATCTTTCCCCTTCCTTACCAGTCCATTCATGCACTGCCATTAAAACTGGAAGCACAGGACCTCTACATTTGAGGACAGTGTGCAAGGAGCATGGAAAGGATTTTGGGATTTGATGGTTTTTGTGAGGAGAGGTAGCATAGAAGTGGCAGACCCAGGACACCTTAAGGCGATGTCCCAGGTTGTGCCACCCCTGCACTCACTATATGCATACAGCATTCTACAAAACCTGGACTCTGGGCAGATCTACATTTAAACAGCAACTAGATTTGTTCCATTTTCACTGGCAGACTTTTGTGTAAATTTCTTAGAGCCGGAATATAGATTGCACTGTTGAGCTTGCCCTCAGGAAGCCACTGATCCTCACCTTCCATAACATATTTCAAAGAAAATAAAATTTAAAGATATGGCAAGAAATGTCGAAGCAGATTAACATACCAGATGCTTTTGGGAAAAAAAATAAAAAAATAAAGAGGACAGCCCACAGAAAATCCCAGGAGGAAGTGCTTTTAATCCAGAAGATGGTGTACTGGTATATCTGTTTCTGAAAAAACTGAATTTCAAAAATAATATATGAAAATCACTTTTTTTGCTATCTTTGTATATAATGTAGAATTGGTTCTATTCCAATTTTTTATCTTGTTCCTGATTTTCTTCCATTCCAGGGGCATGAGGAATTAAACATCTCATTTCTGTTGTAACTAACTTTCTCTTATGTTTTGTTGTAAGTGTCCATTGTAACACAAATGGGTTGCGCTGTTAACACAAAATAGGGATGAATATACTGTACTTTGTATGAGGTGCTTCTTTGTACTAATTGTCAGGGTGACCAGAGGCCAAACCCAAAATTCCTGAACCCCAAGGCCAAAATTCCTACCCCCTAAAGCCAAAATTCCTATCTGCTTAAAAAATGCAAAAAAGTAATTTTTTGGTTTTTATATTTTTGTTTTTTGGTTTTTGGCCATAACTTTTGATAGGAAGGAGGTATCTCAAAACTAATTTCTGCATTGGATTCTGCTCTTCAATACGAATCCAACAACATATGACATGATGGGGTACCACACACCATTGTGAAGTTAAAAAATGAAGCCAAAATGTAGGACAATGAAGCCAAAATGTAGGACACCCAGACAGGAGGCTAAAAATCCAGTCAAATTTGGGTTTTTCCGGTCATATGTTCACCCTGATTGTACTAACTTATCTTGTAAAAGCCGAGCTGTCCCAAAACTTTGTGTGCTTTACTACACCATATATTGAGCACTTCAACCATTGTACTATCTTCAGCAAGTGCTGTCCCTATCTATGAGACATTTAAACTCATATTTAAACTCTAATTTAGCCAAGACATCCTCACAAAAATCCCACAAAAAATATAGCATTGTAGCCCTGATTAGTGTTTCTCAAACTGTTGGGGATACTTGGAGCTGTTGTAAGTCTTTGTAGGGGCAGGAGGTAATGATGCAGTTGCCTTGATCATGTTACTGTGCAGAGGCAAAAGGAACTGTTGCCACTCACTAGCAGCTGCAGCAGTTCCTGGAGGTTCAGGGAGCGCAGTGCCAGCCTCCACAGTACTCTCCACACTGTGGAAGCAAAAACTGAAAGTGGTTGTGATTACAATCATGAGTATCTCTGCAACTTGGGGAGCACTGTGGAGGTTGGTGTGGGCTCCTCAAACCCTCAGGAGGCTGCAGCAGCTTGTGGTGAACAGCAGCAAGCTCCTATGCCCCTGTAGAGAGACATGATTCAGGTGATCATGTCGCTGCTTCCCCACTCCACACCTCAGGCTGATCAAGATCCTCAGGCTGTGTCCCAAGTTTGAAAACCATTGCCCCAAGCTATGCCAAAGCCCAAATAGGTCAAGTGAGGCAAGAATTGAAAAAGTTTAGTGACCACTGCTTTAGTCTGTCCCTTTCTCTCCCATGTTGACCTGATTTCCATTCATTGAGTTGCAACACTAGGGTGAGCCCAAAAATACAAATGGACACACTAACTTATTGTATATTAAATAAAGCAGAAGCTGCCAAGATAATAAAACAGCACTTCTGTTGCAGATCATGTCCAGAAACACTAAAAGCTTTAGGTCCTGAAGTTTGCAATGAGAGCAGGCCTTACTGCTATCATTTTCTTATTTTATTTTCCTATTGAAAATTCCCCTGCTCCTCACAGCTAAATAAATTATTGAATACCACCGCGGGCAGATCTTCTTTATGAGCAGAAAGCCTAAAGTACATTTTCCAAGTTTCCTTGCACATTTGGGATGCTTATTAGACATTCTGCCTGGCTCATACACAAAAATACTGTTAATGTCAATGAGTGTTTAAGAAGCAGGATTTCTTTCCTCTTGTGGTTATGGAGCTATTTCTGGATGCCCTGTGATATTTGTAAGGTTGTCATTAAGCAGGTCACCTTGGGATGTTGTTTGTCATGATTTGTGTTAAGACCCAAGTGAGAAAGCAGAAGAAAAAAATCAGTTACCACTAGTCATCACTGCTGACTAAATACAAGGAGCCCAATGTGTGTATATTTCTATGCATAGACATAGGACCTCTTTAGTGGACCCTGCTCTTACACGGGATAATCACTAGGACAAAGAAGATATAGGACCGCTTTCTTTTGCACACTAATAGTGTGGTCCCCTCAGCATCAGGAATATTGCTGGCAGCCAGGCATGATCCCACCTCACAAATGGGATGAACACAAGGAGGTGTTGTGTGCTGCTCACCTCCATGCAGATCTTCTGGACTGAAATGCAGTTAGAGGTACAGGAAAAGGCCAGCCTATTTTTCTCAAGTCCACTGGCAATCTGAATTACACATTTCAGCTGGACTAAGCAGAATCATGCAATGTTTCTCATACAGATTTATTGTGGAAATGCTTCAAAATTCAATGCTGGGTAAAGGTTTGCCATTAAAAACTTCACATGATAGATAAAGTCAATGGAACCTCCATGTAAAGGAGCACTATATCCCTGAACACTGGATGTTAAGGAAAAACTACATGGGAGGGTTGCTGCTATCAGGCTGTGCCTGTGACCTTGCCAGTGGTGTACACCTGGGCAGATCTAGGTCCTGGTGGGGATGGAGAAGGCTCTACTGATGTCCTTACTCTCTCCTGGGCCATTCTTTAGTTCTAACTGTTTTGAACATGCTTAATTATGAAGCAATTATTAAAAATTCCTTTATGACAACTGTGGAGTATATTGAGACAGCTTTGATGTCTGTTGGTCCTAATTTAAATATAGAAACACACTGTGCCTTCAAAGACAACCATTACAGCTAATTAACCCAGTACACCTGGGCAGCTTTACAGAATGATGTACCTTTTATTCTTCAAGGCAGGTTGCTTTGATGTTTTAACATCTGCAAATACATGTTTACCATCCAAATGTAATTGAGTCTGGAAAGATCATCACTGTCTATTACAGGAATGGATAGGTCAAGACGTTATCTGGCCTCTCTCCCATTTGCCACAAATATGCAATTTTCCCCTTGGCTAAAAACTAAGTGTGAAAGAGTTTGCTTGGCTACAATACAAACAGTTGTCAAGCAAGGAAGCAAAAATCCAGGTTCTTTGGAGTTTCAATAGGCTACAAATTTCACCCCTGGAGTTGGTGTAGTTGGGTCAAATATGTTCCAATGAGTCCCATTTACATCTAGAGGTTGCACTAGCAAATTCAGATGGCTGAGTGTCTATCATGTTGGAAGCAAAACTGAGCAATGCCAGGTTAAAGTAGCCATGTCTACATACTTAGGGGGCTCCCTCATTGCTCAGAAGTACATACAGTTGTAAAGTGTATAGAACAGCCTGATACAGAATGAACATGCTCAGTGGTACCCATGAATAGGGTTGGCTATAATGCAGTAGTACTCAATGTGGGGTTGGGACCCCCTGGGGGACACAAACCTGGGTCTGGAGTAGGGTTGCCATAATTCTCTTCCACAAAACCAGGACAGAATTTGCTGGTATTTGAATGCAATCCCTGAAAACCAGGATTGTCCCAGTTTTCTGGGACATATGGCAACCCTAGTAAGGAGGGGTCATGGGAGGGTCGAATCCACCACCTTGGAATCTGGAACTGGGCTTTCCTCATTGAACACCATGGGTGTTCACAGTGGTGTCTTTTTGGGGGAACGTGAGGCCAAACAGAATGCCAGATGCAGGAAATGGCAGCGAGATGCAAGTATCTTGTGGTCTTGTTTGCTCCCGGAGGCATCTGGAGGGCTGCTGTGAGATACAGGATGCTGGGCTAGATGTGCTGTGGACCTGATCCTTCATGGGCAGGTGTAAGCAGATTAGGCAGGGACTGGGACTGTAGAAGATGCAAAAAGTTCAGCTTGCAAGAGGTGCTGAGCAACAGAGGCAAGGTCCTGGCTATATGCAGGTAAGGGGGGAGGTTGAATCTGGTGTGATGTACAGCAAAGATGCTTGAACCTTGACCACGGAGAAGTTTCTCTGCATGTAAGTCTGCAAGGGCTCTTTAAAAACTGAATTAGTCAACAAGGTGAGAACCATAAAATGAGTTGTAGGATGCAGAGGAACAAGGAAGAGTGATGGGCACTTCAGATTTCTGGTAAAGGAGAGAGGGAAAGATTTCAGTTTGGGCACATGAATGCAAAGCATTCAACCCTGCCCTTGCCCAAAGGACTGCTGTTGATTACATTTCCAAATAAATTGTGAAAATCAAAAGGGGGACACTGTGAGAAAGACTAAGATCTATCAGGTATCCTCCTGGAAAGATAAGTACTGAAATAGAGCATGGGACCATCAGCACACAAGTTGAAGATGGGTAGCAAAGACTGACTTCACACCTCAATTCTGCTGCATTAATTCTTCTTAATAGTTCTCAGTAGGGCATTTTATGGGCACTTCTATGTGAAATGGTGTGTAATTTTTAATAAACATAAGTCTGTAAAGCCTTCAGCTGGTATTCTAAAGTAGTAAGTATGCTTATAAATACAACTCCATACAATTATTATTATCGACATCGCAAATGTTCACCCAGATGTCCTTGAAATGCTGTGCCATGTAATTTATGAATGAGTGCCTGCATGCCAGTTAAAACAGGCAAAGGTTCTATCCTCCCACCCCAATCTGAAATATGGTTTGCTGGACCAATCACATCAGACTGAACATCCAGTTAGACTGAGGCACAAGCGGTATGTGGTGGAGCTTAACTTTCCCATTAGTTTGTCCCTGCATTTGGATATTCTCAAGCAACCTTTCTGGGATATAAGATTCAAGTTTTAAAATCTACAAGGTGGTTTTAAAATACCATAATAATTAAAATATACTTTCCCTTATACTAACATTTTTTGCTGGCTTAAGCCAGATATCAAAAAAATCAATAAATCAAAAAGCCAGATATCAGTAAATCTATAGCTAAGAGAGCTGATGAATGGCCCTAAACTTCCCGCTAAATGAAAAAAGCTCAGGAAGAACTAGTTGAAGGTATCTAAATTGTGGGGTGACAATGATCACATTCTACAGAACCCAGGCATGCTTCTTGCTTCATCCTATGGCTGCAGCTGTATTCTGCCAGCTTATCAAGGTGCTGTGGAACAGGCTTGCCATCTGGAGGGAACTATTTGTCTGTTTGGTCAAGATAAGGATGTCACAGCAGAGGCTGCAAAGGAAGGGCAAGGGTGTAGGTTTGGCATGTCAAGAAGCAGGGAGGGGGTCACAGCAGACAGCCCCCCAAAAGAAAGAAGAGCAGAAATCAATGTTAAAGGACAATGCTTTACTGCATCAGAAGCAAATTTCCATGCCGTACAGCAGATTAAAGCTGAGCTGTTTCTTTTATTGACATGAGCAATAGGCCAAAACCAGACTTGGCTTTCAGTGATAAAGAAAAAAATGCGGGGATGAGGTGATAACTGCAACTTCAGGCTTATGGTTGTCAGTCCTTTTTTCAATGGAACAATTTGTACATTATTGAGAGATAAAAGCATCCTATTAGGTTTTTTTCCCTCTATGGTTTCTGAGCGGTACACTTTTGGGCCCAGGCAAGAGTCACTCACATTGTTTCTGGTCAGCATCTTAATAACAAAAACAACAATAAACAGATTATATTTGTTTATATTTGTAAGGAAGGAGGATGGGGCATGATTCAAGCCAACCGTCAGTGGAAGAGGAAAAACGATCCCTGGCAGAGTATTTAAGGGGAAGTCAAGAAGAATACTTAAACACAAAAAAGGCATCCCAAAGTGTGATGAAGCAAAGTGGAATTACAAAGTGCAGATGGTTAACCCTTCGTCAGGCGTAGCCTGTTTGACTCAATCGTTGGGCACAGTTGTGTACAAAATTCCACTGTTAGACAACTGTCATAAACACCTAATTAACTCAATTGTAACACTCTTAAAGTGTTAAGTGACATTCATTAGGATGTACAAAGAGACAATAATCAAAAATCCTCATTTATTAATCATACAGCAAGTAAAACCAAAATCACTGAAAATTAATACTCGCCTCCACATTGCCTTATGTTTTCATGAAAAAGAAAGACAAATGAGCATTAATTATGAGTTGAACTGGAAATATAGGCATAGCAGAGTCACTCTGAGTCACTCTGAGTTGCTGTTGGGAAGTTCAGCAGTTCAGCTCTGTGACTGAAAGGCTGGTCCAACAAGAGCCTTGAGGGCCGCATTTGGCTTAGAAAACCCATAGATGCGGCCCTTGTTGGACAAGCCAAACTTCTCTGCATGTGTTCTCTGTTCCTGTTGAAATCAACAGGAAAGCAAACAATAAAATTCAGGAGATGCAGCTGTCCCTGGAAGGTGAAACCAACACCTCACCAAAGTAGGGGGGAAGAGCCTTGGAAAGAAGAAACATCCATATCATCAACAGGGTCAGGAACCCCATGAACAATGGGATAGTCCTACCTCAAGGCAAAGACGACTTGTTCATTAGCATGTGCATAGATAGCAATCAACGGTGTGAAGACAACATGAGCAAATGGTCAGTAAAATGCAGGCTGAGATGGCTTTTTTCAAAGACAAGAGAAAAAGACAAGAGAAAAAGCAAACAGGAGTACATCCTTGAACTGTATCTAATTGACAACCCTAGGCAAAAATACATATTTATGTACAAAATATGTACAATATTATGAACAAAATCATAATATCCACAATCTTTGTAATTTCCATTCATAAAAAGAGCTAAATAAACAGTTATGATGAATATAAAAGGAAATAAGAAACTTCCAAAAGTCAGCTTAGGAGGGGCGATGGTGGTAAAAATTTGCCAGGGGGTCACTACTGAAAAGAAGCTGGAAAAAAATGACTAAGGGGGTTTCAAACAGCACCTAGAACTAGGAAGGTGCTAGGAGGGGCAGGCCTCTTGGTCATCATGGTGCAGAAAGGGAGCAAGAACAAAATCACATGGAATTATAATCCTTGCTACGCCTAACGTAGGTTAAGAAAAGAAGAGACAGGTAGCGAAATAAGGCAATGCGTGGGCAGTACCTGAACAACATTCAAGAGAATACTAATACCAATAACAAAGCAACATGGGAATGGATGAGGAAAGGAACCTTAAAGAAAGAAACATAAGGCCTGATAATAGTAGCCCAAGAACAAGCACTGTGAACAAATTCGATAAAGACCAAAATAGACAAGAGCCAGAAAGACAGCAAGTGCCGGCTGTGCAAGGAGGCTGAAGAAACAGTGGAACACATCATCTATGGCTGTCGAAAGATCACCCAAAAGGATTATCTGGAAAGACACAACAAAGTAGCTGCCATGATACCTTGGAATCTGTGCCAAAAGTACAACCTAATCACAACCAGAACTGGTGAGACCACAAACCAGAAAAGATAGTCCAGAATGAACAGGCCAAAATCCTGTGGGACTTCCGTATTCAAACTGACCACCACTTGGAACATAATACACCGGATATCACCGTGGTTGAACAAAAACAGGTCTGGATAATTGACATTGCAAAACCCAGAGGTTGTCGGCTTCAAGAGAAAGAACATGAGATGATCACGCAGTATAAGGACCTACAGATAGAAACTCAAGAGAATCTGGGAAAAGAAAGCCCCTGTGATTCCAATAACAATAGGTGCTCTTCAAGCAATTCCATTAAGTATTGGCATCCATCAGTCTTGGTATCCAAAAACTATGGTATCATGCTTGATGCTGTATACAAACTACGAAGGCCTGGGTAGATTAATATGGAGGATAGGCTCTTACCCAAGTAGCAAATCCCCCCCCTCCATGCCACTGAAATAGTCCAATGGAATGGCATAGCTGATACGATTGGTTCCCGCTGCATCGCAGAGCTGGGCTAAGGACAGGAGCTCACCCTGTCTTATGGGGACCCAGGTCTCAAACCCTGGCCTTCTGGATAACAGGCACAGTGTCTTAACCACTTGCTCCACCCACTGCCCTCAATTCCATTAAATCTCCAGGAACATCTAAACTTAATGGGTCTCCAGAAGATCACAATTGCCCAGTTACAATAAGCAGCTCTCCTGAGAACTTCACACATATTGAGAGGATACCTTTGTGATTCCTAGTTCCTTGGATAGGAGCTGAATCACAATAGAGGCAGTTCCAGTCAAACACCTGGCGACTGTGAAATAGTCTATATATATAAAAGAGAAAAGTCACTCACTGACTCACTGACTGACTGACTCATCACCACTCTGCCAAAACCGCTGGGCCTAGAAGCGTGAAAATTGGGGTGGGTGTTTCTTCCGTGACGGAGGGGTGCACTAAGAACCGGTTTTCGGAAATTCCAACCAGAAGGGGGTGAAAAGGGGCGCAACGCATTTTCCTCCCTATACTTTGCATTGAGAATTGCTGACTCATCAACATTCCTCCCCAACTGCTGGGCCTGAAGCATGGAATTCTGGGAGTTCCTTCTGTCACCTGAACTCCCACCAAGAACCATCTGGAGAAATTTAACCCTTCAGGGGCTGAAAAGGGGGCAACGTGTTTCTGTCCTGTACTTAACATGAAAGACTGAACAACATCCAGCCAATTTGGTGCTCAGTGCCTGGTGAACTGGGGGATGTTTTTCAGAGGAAGAGGTTGCACTGGCGAGGATGCTGCGCATGGGGGGAAGTTGCGCATGGAGGAAAGTTGCGCATGGGAGGATGATGCTCATGGGGGGAAGTTGTGCATGGGGGAAGTTGTGCATGGAGGAAGTTTTGCATGGGGGACTGATGCACATGGGGAAAGTTGTGCATGGGAGGATGATGCGAATGGGAGGAAAGTTGCGCATGGGGGGATGTTGCACATGGGGGGAAGTTACGCATGGGGGAAGTTACGCATGGGGGAAGTTGCGCATGGGGGGAAGTTGCGCATCGGCGGATGATGCACATGGGGAAAGTTGCAGATGGGGGAAGTTGCGCATGGGTGAAAGTTGTGCATGGGGGAAAATTGTGCATGGGGGTTGATGCGCATGGGGTTGATGCGCATGGGGGAAATTTGCCCGTGGGGAAAGTTGCGCATGGGGGAAAGTTGTGCATCGGTGGATGATGCGCATGGGGGAAAGTTGCATATGGGGAAAGTTGTGCATGAGAGGAAAGTTGCACATAGGAGGAAAGTTGCGCATGGGGGAAGTTGTGCATGAGGGCATGATGCACATGGGTGGAAGTTGTGCATGGGTGGAAGTTGCGCATGGGTGGAAGTTGCACATGGGAAAAAGTTGAGCATGGGGAAAATGGGGAGCATGGGGGATGATGCATATGAGGGAAAGTTGCACATGGGGGTTGATGCGCATGGGGGAAAGATGTGCATGGGGGAAAGTTGCACATGGGGGAAAGTTGCGCATGGGAGGATGATGCACATGGGAGGAAAGTTGTGCATGGGGGGAAGTTGCGTATGGGGGAAGTTGCGCATGGGGGTTGATGCGCATGGGGGTTGATGCGCATGGGGGAAAGTTGCGCATGAGGAAAAGTTGCACATGGGGAAAGTTGAGCATGGGGAAAAGTTGCGCATGGGGAAGCTGCACATGGGGAAAGCTGCACATGGGGGAAGCTGCACATGGGGTAAAGTTGCGCAACTGCAGATGATGCGCATGGGGAAAATTGTGCATGGGGTAAAGTTGCCATCGGCGGATGATGCGCATGGAGAAAGTTGTGCATGAGGGGATGTTGCACATGGGGGGATGATGCACATGGAGGGATGATGTGCATGGGGTGTTTCTGTGCCATGAGGGGATGGCATAGGGGAAAATGTTACACCCGCAACGCGGGTACACTTTTCGCTAGTACATAATAATAATACTTTATTAGTACATAATAATAATAATAATATTAATACAACTTATAACTGGAGTGCTGGTTCACTGCATGTACATGCGCCACCACAAGCAATCCTCACAGCAAACCTGTGAGGCAGATAGTTGTTCTATGGGCAGCTCATAGAACTCTTCTCTCCCATGTGGAATCCTTCAGGGGTGGTCATCACATCTGGTATCAGGAACTGCTTTCTAAGCTTCCAGCAGGAATTTTCAAGTCAGCCAAGTAATAAAAGGTAACAACTTCTGGCTCTCACGACTCATGACAAGCTTTATCAGCTTTCAGTTTCCCATCCAGGAGCTGTCCTGGTCCTTGCCTACTTAGCTATCTTCAGCAGCTCCGTATTCAACTACCAGCAGCTCTGTATTCAGCTACCAGACCATACCTGCTCCACCAGATATTTTTTCTTAGAAAGTGGTTTGCTCTTGGGGACATTCTGCAATGCAGTCTCAAAAGCCCTTGAATTCTGACTGATCCACATCAAAATCTCTGTTCAAGGCCTTGTAGTCCATTCTGACACTCACAGCACAATCCCAACCCCTGGTTAAGTTGGCAAAAGTCTTGTGCTGGCCTAGAAGTGTTGCAAAATTGCCATAAGGTATTTCCGCACCACTCGTGGGGGCGGGGGAGAAATTTGGACAGTGCACAGACATGCATCAGCCTCCCTACATGACCACGAGAACAGGGAGACAGAGGAATTTTACAGGTTAAGATTGCACCCCCAGTGTTACAGGGGAAGCATGCAAGTGTAGCAAAGTGTGATGTGTGAGAGAAATATGGCATCTTTTCCAGGCCTGGGAATTGGAGAGAAATCTACTTTGTTGTGCAATCTGGCAGGAGATGGGTTGGTAGTGGCGTCCACTGAATCAGGCCCTTTGTCTCGCTAAGCCACAATCATCTGGTCCAGACTAGAAGCAGCTCTCCACGATATTGGCCACCTGAGCTCTACAGTATTTGTACAATCAGCAGAAGTCATAGTATACCTGTTCCTGGGTAGTACCTCTTCAGGATGGTTTATGATTTATGCATCCATTTTTCAGAGAATCATTCCCAGCATTCAGAAAAACAGAACCGCACATGAAGAGGCCCCATCCTGTAACTGTCCTAATGGTATTTTTGGCTTTGAGGGAAAGTCTCCTGGCTCCTTACAATGTGTCTCTAAAAGTGTACACATCCTATCTTCAATATACGTATAGGAGAAAGTCTGATCGTACGTCACTCCCCACTTGCAGCTGTGCCAGTGTGGTAAGTGTTGTAGCCTGCAACTGGCCATCTGTATTATTCTCAGATAGCCAAAGAAGCCACAACCTTTCTAGCCTTTAAATCAGTGGAGGCCTTATTCCAGAATACTCTTATTCCAGAATAGCCTTATTCCAGAATACTCCAGAATAAATGGCTACAGCATATAGAGCAGAGACTTGGGACAATTTATAATAGTGACATGGGCAAAAAAGAGAGATTGAAGTCTGAAAATAGGAGTGTTAAAGCACAGCCTCATTCCCCCCCCCCCAAAAAAAATATTGTTGGAGGGTCTAAAATATGGCAGCCCCATATACCAAGGAAGACTGACTATAGCCTTATATGCAAGCAAAGAAGGTATTCTGCTTGAATCTATATTTTCACTGAACATTTAATAGAAATGGCTATCTTTTTTTGTTGAAATAAAATATAGAGCAACTGTATGCCTGATTCAGAATTCTGTCTGATGATCAAAAGGACTTTCAAGATCTATAGGTTTAGATAAGATTTCTATAGTACCCTCTGTTGCTTTCCCCCTTTGGGATTCAGCAAGAGCTTTCCATAGGGGGAAAGTTCATGCTGCCATTCAATTTTTTAATCTTTGAATCGTTTCAGGTGCTGCCTGTCACTGGCAAGAGCAGCTTGGAAGAGTTTGGGAAGGCTCCCTTGGCAAACCAGGGCTTTCATTTCAAAGGACAACTCCCAGTGTTTGTGAGCTGAACCTAAAGTCAATGGGAAAAAATGAAAGAAAGAAGGAAAGAAAAAGATCAATTCCGCTTCTCTGTACTGACCTTGCCCTTCAAAAGTGAAGACATGGATTCTTTCTTGTGAGCTGAAATAAATAGGAAAAAATAAAAAAAAATTCCTTGTAATACACAAGCAAAAAGAAAAGCGTAAGTATAACGACACCATTTCATTCACAGCCACTTTTGGGTGTAATACATGGTTGTCAATGTTTCCAGTAATTTGAAGACAAAACCATGTCTCCTTCCAAAAAGAGCCAACTGAAGGAAAAGAAGCATACCTTCACCCAGTCACAAGCCAGGGATATTTTGGTTTGGAGGTACCATGGAATAAAGTCATGAACATCACTTGAATTATCTGCACTCATTATCTACTCAGAAGGTAATTGTCTCAGGTTCCATCAGATGGAACCTTTGCCAACATGTGGAATCATTGTAATAGTGCCTAATTCTTGGTGAGAGTGTATCACATTAAATACAGGTCAGAACTGTGCAAAAATGGGTGCTACATATAACATGCATACCAGTGGTGGGCTCCAGCAGGTTCGCACCTACTCTATAGAACCGGTTCTTAACAAGAAATAGTACATATAAAGTTTAAAAATACCCATTTAAAAGTGGCTGCCAGATGGGCATAGAACCAGTTGTTAATTTCTTTGAAGCCCATCACTGATGCATACAATGAAGGATCAAAACAATTGATTCTTTGAGAAATTGGCTCATGGCACTATTTAATGGAATTTTGTAATGAATAAGGACAGAGGAGAAGCACAGTCTGTTTATTTTGAGGATCCATTTACAATAAGAGGGAGAATCAAGAGTCAAGTGCAAGTGAGCAGTGATGTAAAAGGAGCCCATCTCTAAAAAGTATGGCTGAAAGCATTAGGTAGAGGAGATAAACCTCTATTAAGTAGAGGAGGTGAGTTGGAGAAAGGTCAACTTCCTAGAAAAGGAGGGAGTATGGAGTAGGCAACTGGAAGGATAGGGAAAGAAGATAAGGAGAGATGTTTGTGTGGGAAGTTGCCCACTGGGCCAGGAAATTCAGCTGAGTGGTTCGGCTGAGGAGCAGGTTCAGAGGTGGAGATGGTACTCGCCATAGCCTGGAGCTTGCCATTGAGAGAAACCTTCACTGCCTGTTAGTACATTTATTTGCATGGTACATTTATCCTATCACACCAAACTGACTGCAAACAGCTGCACTGATTCACTGATGCACTGATGGAGGCAACTCTGTATGTTACAGTGGATGAAGGTGAGGAGAAGGTCATAATTAAATATTTCTTTCCATACTCTGTAGGCTGTTCAGTAGCTTGGACATATGCCACCCATTGTATGTTTGGTGGACATACACCAGAAATAAAGAAATGGGGAGAGCAAAAAAAAATGGATCGGATTTGTCATGCACAACTGATAGAGTGGCTGAAGAACTGTGGACAGAGGCCCATAACATTATATAGAACATGGCAACCAAAACCATCCTAAAAGAAAAGGAATGCAAGATAGCAAAATGACTGAAGAAGCTTTACAAATTGCCAAGGAAAGAAGAAAATTAAAGATATCAAGGGACATTCTGTGCAAAGACAGGCAAGATTAAGAACAAGAATGGTAAGGACCTAACAGAAGCAGAAAAGATTATGATGAGGTGGCAAGAATACACAGAAGAATTATATGAGGAAGATCTTAATGTCCCTGTCAACCATGATGGTGTGGTCACTGAATCTGATACAGACATCTTGGAGAGTCTGGCCACTTGACTCACTTTCTAGGGTCAAGTGGGCCCTAGAAAGTCTCTCTAAGCTAGCAGAGGTGACAGTATTCCAGTTGAGCTCCTGAAAATCTTAAAAAATGATGCTGTCAAAGTAACACGTTCAATCTGCCAACAAATTTGGAAAACTCAACAGTGGCCTCAGGATTGGAAAAGATCAGTCTATGTTCCAATCCAAAGAAAGAAAATGCCAAAGGATGCTCAAATTACCGCACTATTGTACTCATTGTGTTACCTCATTGTGTACCTTGTGCTAGCAAGGTAATGCTTAAAATCCTATAAGCTCGGTTCCAGCAGAGTGTGGATCATGAACTACCAGATGTACAAGCTGGTTTCTAGAGAGGTAGAGGAACAAAAGATCAAATTGCCAATATTTGCTGGTTTCTGGAACAAGCAAGGGAGTTCCAGAAAAACTCTAACTTCTACTTCATCGACTATGCCAAAGCCTTTGACCGTGTGGATCACAAGAAATGGTGGCAAGTTCTTAAAGAGATGGGAGTGCCAGATAATCTTAATGGGCTCCTGAGAAACATGTATGTGAGTCAAGAACCAGCAATCAGAAGGAAGTATGGAACAACAAAGTGGTTTAAAATTGGGAAAGGAGTGCAACAAGGCTGTATTTTGCCACTGTGTTTATTTAATTTATATGGAGAGTGAGACTCCTTAGAGAAGAGCCTGATGCTGGGAAAAACAGAAGGCAAAAGGAGAAGGGGATGGCCAAGGATGAAGTAGTTGGAAAGTGTCACTGAGGCAATGAACATGAATTTGGATGCAAATGAATGACTAAATGACTGCCACCAAGATCTTAGACCTCCAGCTGGCAGCTACCATCTTCTCCAATCTACCTCAGAATGCCCCCAAATCTCCTGGAACTACTGCCATATGCACTGTGTCCCTGGCATTTGTGTCAGTGATCCAAAAGCTCAAGACAATGGCCTGACTTTAGCACTTCCAATTCGCTGTACTACCAGAATGTGAGCTTTGGCAGTAAAGGACAACGATAGTACTAGGTGCTACAACTCTTAGAGCACAATTCTAACCATGTCTACTCAAGAGTAAGCCCCATTGTGTTCAATGGGTCTTACTCCCAGGAAAGTGTCTTCAGAATTGCAGCCATAATCTGCTTTTGCAGCTGCTTGGAGCTGCCTTTAGAATGAGGGCTTCCTTCCTTCCTTTTGGCCTGAAGACACAGCCTTTAAAACAAGATGGCATGGATAGTGTAGTTGAGAGTGCAACTGATCCCTTAGTGTCTGGCCTGAGTCCAGGGTGATAATATGATTGGAAATTTCCAGATTTGTCCTCTTTTTTAGCCTCCTGTCCAAGTGTCCTCCAAAAGGGCTTCATTGTCCTCCACATTGGATTCATTTTGGAACTTTGCAGTGGTGTGCAGTACTCCATCATGTCACTTATCATTGGATTTGTATTGAAGAGCAGAAACCAACGCAAAAATCAGTTTTGAAATATCTCCTTCCTATCAAAGGTTATGGTGAAAAAATTTAAAAAAATGCATTGAGCTCTATGGGAAAGTGAAAGTGCCCAATATCGTAGCTTTACCCGTGAGTAGGAAATGTGTCCACTGGAAAGGCCAGGATGAGAGGAATCCCAGTCCTTGTCCTCCTTTTGAGGGTTGGGCATCTGGTCACCCTGCCTGAGTCAGCACCCTTTTTGTGTGCACTCAGAACCACTCACATGTGGAAACGTAGGCTGGGCAAGAGTATTCATTTCAGAATGAATAAACAAAATCAAACCAAATTGGGCCCATTCAGTTTGACTTTTCCATGCACCAAAACAAAACCTGCTTAAAATGAATGTAGGCGCATTTTCAGAATCTCATTCATACTTATTCATTTAAGTGGGGCTTATCTTTCCTGCCACACAAGTTGCTGTTGGCAACAGCCATTTTGAACTCCCTCTCCACCTTTTGATTTTCTCACAAAGCCCTGAACACTGTTTTATTTACTCTGGAGGCCATTTCAGTCATCTGGGAGGCAGAAACATTCTTTCTCAAAATGTTTCAGGCCCAGTTTAGGACCGTCTGCTTGTGTTTGATTAATTATCCTTTTAATTATTTTCCACACCATTTTGTGGTGGGAGCCATGGGAAAGATCTTCTCGGTGGAAGGTTCCAGCGGGCTGTCATGATTTCTTCAAATACATCCCAGAATTTCCTGAGGATGATGCTACATCATGATGATGTTGCATGGCTTACTTTCTGGGGCATTCCAGAGCAGTGCCTATGACAATCACCAGGAAGAGGTGTCCTGACTCATTACTATTGTCAAAAAGGCAACAGAGATGAAATTTTAAAAAGCAGCTGCCACAAACATCCCATTTCCAATGTCTCCTATCTGTTTACAGCCAAGGAGAGCATTTGGAACCCCCTTTAATAAATATAAAGGTGGCATATATATATAGGTGGCATATTTCAAGGAGATGCACTGTCTCCCCTGCTGTTCTGCATAGCCACCTCCTCTATATGGATGACATCAAGCTGTATGCAAAGAATGAACGAGACATCGACTCATTGATACACCTGACAAGGATCTACAGTGAGGATATTGGGATGTCATTCGGCCTGGATAAGTGCAACCGAATGATCGTAAAGAGAGGAAAAGTGGTTAAGACCAGTGGGGTAGAACTACCAACAGGGTACATAACAGATGTAGAGACCAACTATAAGTACCTAGGTATCCCACAGTCCCACGGAAATCATGAAGAGGAGGCAAGGAAGACAGCAATATCCAAGTACCATCAAAGAATACAATAGATCCTGAAAAGCCAGCTCAATGGGAAAAATAAGATACATGCCATCAATACATATGCGCTGCCAGTCATCAGATACCCTGCTGGCATAGTAAGCTGGCCACAGAAAGAAATGGAGGTGGCCGATGTGAAGACCCGAAAGCTCCTCACAATGCATGGGGGTTTCCACCCCAAGTCTAACATCCAGAGACTATACACCAGTCGGAAAGAGGGCTGCCGGGGTCTGATGAGCATCAAAACTACTATCCTGGATGAAATCCAGAATATCCATGAATACATCAGTAAGATGGCACCCAAAGATGAGCTGATGAGAGAATGTCTCCAGCAACAACAGCAACAGCAAATACAGAAGGAAGATGAAACTGAGGAAGTGTCCCGGCAAGATAAGACCCTGCATGGGATGTACCATCGCCAGATAACCAAAGTCGCTGATATAGGGAAATCCTATCAGTGGCTGGAAAGAGCTGGCTTCAAAGATAGCACTGAAGCCCTCATCATGGCAGCACAAGAACAGGCACTAAGTACCAGATCCATAGAAGCGGGGATTTACCATACAAGAGAAGACCCAAAGTGCAGGCTGTGCAGAAAAACGTCAGAAACAATCCAACATATTGTGGCAGGGTGTAAGATGCAGGCAGGAGCAGCATATGTTGAACGGCACAACCAAGTAGCCGGCATCGTGTATAGGAACATCTGCTCAGCCTATGGACTAACCCTTCCCAAGACCAGATGGGATACCCCTCTGAAGCAGTGATGGGCAGGCCTGGCCCTAACAACCGGTTCTCTGGAAGTGGGCGGGGCCAGGCCAGGTCAGGGGGCAGGGCTGAGGTCAGGGGGCAGGGCCAGGGGCAGGGCCAGCAAGAATTTTTTTAAAATTAAAAATATTCAAAAAAAATTAAGCATGTGGCTTACCTCTAAGTAGACCTGCATAGGATGTTGCTCTGAGGCTGCTGTCCTTTCCACACTGTCCTGGGAGTAAGCCCCATTGACTGGCATGTGGCTTACTTCTGAATAGACCTGCATAGGATGTTGCTCTGAGGCTGCTGTCCTTTCCACACTGTCCTGGGAATAAGCCCCATTGACTGGCATGAGGCTAACCTCTGAGTAGACCTGCATAGGATGTTGCTCTGAGGCTGCTGTCCTTTCCACACTGTCCTGGAAGTAAGCCCCATTGACTATCATGGGACTTACTTCTGAGTAGTCAGGTTGGGCTCTCAGGCTGCAGTTCCAGCCTCTTTCCTGGGAGTAAGTCCCATTGACTATCATGGGTTTCAGCAGCCTCAGAGCCCAGACCTGTGCAGGTCTACTCAGAAATAAGCCCTATTATAGCCAATGGGGCTTACTCCAAGGAAAGTGTGGATAAGATTTCAGCATCCCAGAGCCCAGACCTGTGCAGGTCTATTCAGAAGTAAGCCCTATTATAGCCAATGGGGCTTACTCCAAGGAAAGTGTGGATAGGATTTCAGCATCCCAGAGCCCAGACCTGTGCAGATCTACTCAGAAGTAAGCCCTATTATAGCCAATGGGGCCTACCCCCAGGAAAGTGTGGATAGGATTACCAGCAGCCCAGAGCCCAGACCTGTGCAGGTCTACTCAGAAATAAGCCCTATTATAGCCAATGGGGCTTACTCCAAGGAAAGTGTGGATAGGATTATCAGCATCCCAGAGCCCAGACCTGTGCAGGTCTACTCAGAAATAAGCCCTATTATAGCCAATGGGGCTTACTCCAAGGAAAGTGTGGATAGGATTATCAGCAGCCCAGAGCCCAGACCTGTGCAGATCTACTCAGAAGTAAGCCCTATTATAGCCAATGGGGCTTACTACAAGGAAAGTGTGGATAGGATTTCAGCATCCCAGAGCCCAGACCTGTGCAGGTCTACTCAGAAGTAAGCCCTATTATAGCCAATGGGGCTTACTCCAAGGAAGGTGTGGACAGGGTTTGCAGCATCCTGAGCCCAGAACTGTGCAGGTCTACTCAGAAATAAGCCCTATTATAGCCAATATGCTTACCCACAGGAAAGTGTGAATAGGTTTGCAGCAGCCACGTTTCCTTTCCCTTGCTGTTGGGGCTAGAGCAAACTTAAAAGTGCCCGACCAGCCTCTTTATCTCTTTAACTGCCTCCAGCTGCTGAAGGAGCATCTCTTTCCCCATCTAAGGAGCCTTTTGTAAAGCTCTCCATGCTTTATTTGCATATGAGAAACCCAGCATGCTTTGCAAACTGCAAAAGGAAATAACTTCTGAAAATATTGCTAGAGAACAACTGAAAACTTGCTGGAAATAAGGTTTATAAGATGTATAAGGTTTATAAAATAAGATGTTTAGCAAAGACAGGATTCCTGAATAGGTTCAGGTAAAGGTTTGGGGCATGAAGAATTTCTTCACTCTGACTTGAAAATATTACAGATAAAGAGACATATATAGTGCTGACCCCTCCCATCTTAGCTGTGAGTGTTTGATATGCTCTGGAATGACTGCAATGACTGCAGTGCTTTGTCTGAATGAGGTTAATGGGAACAGACTGTTTGTATTTTAAAATTAAAAGATAACCTAGGGAGGGGGGAGAGAGCCCTGCTCAGAAGGGGAGGGAGTGGAGCTTAGGAGGGAGTAGAGGAGGAGGGAGGACAGACCCAGAGGCCCTTTAAGAGAAATTCAAACACACTTGCATGCAATTCAAAGATGATGGCCCCTAATTAACAACCGGTTCTCTAACGTCAGCCCCTAATTAAGAACCGGTCAGAACCGGCCTCAGCCCACCTGTGCTCTGAAGGTTGTGGAGAATGACAGGGCTAAGGTCCTGTGGGACTTCCATATCCAGACAGACAAGAAGGTACTGGCTAACCAGCCAGACACTGTGGTGGTAGATAAGGCCCAGAAGACAGCCCTGGTGATAGACGTAGCGATACCAAACGACAGCAACATCAGGAAAAAAGAGCGTGAAAAGGTGGAAAAGTATCAGGGTTTGAAGGAGGAATTAGAAAGACTGTGTCAAATGAATGTGATCCCAATAGTGATTGGAGCACTAGGGGCTGTGACACCCATGCTGGAGGAATGGCTCCAACAGATTCCAGGAAGTACATCACAACACTCGATCCAGAAAAGCGCATTGCTAGGAACAGCTAAGATACTGCGCAGAACCCTCAAACTCCCAGGCCTCTGGTAGAGGACCCAAGATTGAGGATGACATACATACACCACCCATGGAGGGTGAGAAAACAGTTTATATATATATACCTTCACTCCATATATAGAACCATATATATACCTTCACACACACACACACACACACACACACACAGGCCTGAGTGAAGGTTCTCATGGGATAATATTTTGGTGTAATCTCAGGCTGGGGTGAATTTGAGATGTGTGAACTTGGGGTATAATATTTTTACCCCATCACCAGTTTTGGAGTGGTAGAAGCTGCATCTCTGCTCCTCCCAGTGGCCACCTTGATTGTACCCTTGGCCTGAGGCTTCATCATCAGTAGGTGTCTTCCAAGAGAAGCCAGAGCTGGTCAATCCATGTGGCCGTTTTAGATTATTCAATCCTCTCTGTTGCTTCTTCTCCAGTCTGCCACACTCCTCCATACTTCTGCTCTGCCACTTCTTCCTTTACCAGTCTGGGCAGCCAAAGGAGCAGACAGGCTGCCAAACCACCACTGGTCATGTTGCCTCACACACCCACACACCGCAGCCTAAAATCAGTATTTCTAAGAAGCATGTTGGCTTTACTGCACTTCTAGAAACTTGTAATGATTAAGCTAGATGTACCTTCAGGAACAGGAGGGCCTGTTGGTTGTTGGTGCTCCAGTAGAGAAAAAGTCATCTTTTATCTGTTCTTTCTCTGTGGTGCAACAGAGTGAAGTTGTAGAACAGTGGTTTGGGGCCAAATTCCTTCCTCTGGAAGGAGGTGATCCTCAGGCAATGTAGGGTTTTAAGGTTGAACACCAGCTTCTTGAAGAGAGCCCATAATCAAATTGACAACATATGTCGACCAGGATATTAAACCCTCCAAACTCAAGATATAATTCTCCAAACCCAGCCAATCAATCATATTTCTCTGCTGTTCTTCAACGGCAGCCTCTATGTTAAAAACATACAGTAATCAAACCTGGAGGTACCTAGAGCACAGATGATTGAATTAAATCCAGTAGTGCCTTGTAAGATGAACTTAATTCGTTCCAGAAGCATGTTTGTCTTACAAAGCATTCTTTATACAAAGTGGATTTTCCCATAGGAAATAATGGAAACTCAGACGATTGGTTCCCCAAACCAAAAATATTCATATAAAAATATTAACTGTATGTAAAAATGATGACAAAACACTGTAATCAAATTCAAAACACTGTAATATAAAACAGAACATAATTACTGTAACTGAAAAATCACTGACTGATTCATTAACACCAGCCAAAACCACTAGACCAAGAAGCCTGAAAGTTGGGGAGGGTCTTCCTTCTGTGATGTAGGCACTCATGAAGAACAATTTTGAGAAATTCAAACTGGAAGGGGGTGAAAAGGGTCGCAACACATTTTCATCCCTATACATTGAAGAATTGCTGATTCTTTAATGCTCAGCCCAAATCCATGGGCCTAGAAGCAGGAAATTCCTTCCACGATCTGAGGACCCACCAAAAACTGGTTTTTTTAAAATTTAATCCCTGAGACTGCAACCCTAACATATAGTTAGGTCGACCTGAGCACTGGCATAAGTCCTGTGCTGACCTGGGGATGTTGCAAAACTGCTGTAAGACACTTCTGCACAACTCCTAGGGTTAAGCCAGTACACAGACATGTGCTTGCCTGCCTACATCATCATAGGAACAGGAAGATTGAAGAGTTATGTTGGGAGTTTTTGCCCCTACACCCAACATTGAAGACTAACTGATTCACTGACTCCTCAATCCCTGGACCTAGAAGCATGACATTTGGGGAGCATGTTCCTTCTGTGATGTTGGCACCCACTAAGAACAAATTTCTAGAAATTTAACTGCTGAGAGGGTGAAAAGTGGTGCAACATGTTTTTGTCTGCTGCCCCACACTGCCCCTGGTACCCTCTGATGCCTGTTGCCTGGGGCCCCAGTGCCCCCTCGTGCCTGCCACCTGGTCCCAGTGCCAATGTCTGGTGCCCAGCTGTGCCCAGGGCCCACAAATATTTTTGAAATTTCACTCCCGCAATGACAGGTTAATTCTGCTAGTATAAATATATTAATGCTTCTGTCCCATAACAATAGGCTGCACCTTTTCATTTATGGGTTTCTTTTGCAGTTATTAGGAAGTACTAATAGAAATTGAGAAAATAAGTCTCCCAATTAACTGATCATCTCTTCATTAATTCAACTCCACAACCATCTTTTTAAAACCACGATTACGGTACTTTGTATGTACTTCAAGCAAAGTCTCAAAAGTTGTAAAACAATTTGGCTGAATGGTATCCAGAGGCAATCATCTCCATTAAAAATGGAAAATGGATCTCGGCTCTATTAACTGGCCATTAATTCATTCTGTTACCTTTAGCCAATCACCAATTGACTAAAATATAACAAATGTAATAGCCTAATCCCTACTAACTCCCTGAGTGGCAACAGTACCCTCATTGCTTCTGCTATATCCTGTGGGGGAGTTTCAGCATGTTGAAGCATCTTCAGGATAAGGAAACTTTTGGCTTACAAAGCTTTCATCCTCACAACAACCCTGTGAGGTAGGTGAGGCTGAGAGTGAGTGACTGGCATATGATCACTCAGAAAACTTCATGGCCGAGGGGAGATTTGAAACTGGTTTGTCCAATTCTCAGTGCAAGTCCCTAACCACTACACCATTCTGTCTCAACTGTGGTTGCAAAGTAACTTGGACCTGTGCCAGCTGGCAAAAGTCCACACTTAGCCATGCAGGCAGATCAGGCCAGGGAAAAATTGATCACCACTTCTGCACCTCACATTCCCAGGCCCCATCTACCACCCAACTCATCTCTTCTCTGTTCTGCCCACCCACCTCTGCCTGTTCCACCCCTGCCCTATCCCAGCCAATTTCTACATAGCGTTATCAGCTCTGGTAGGAAGTATTGTCTGGTCTCATATGGACCCCGGTTCTTGCAGCAATAGCCAAGCTGCTTGCACCAGCAAGGTTGCATTTGCAACAGCTGCTAAGTGCATTAAATAGATGGAATTGATGCACAGAAGGAAAACTCGTAAATTGATTGGCAGCAGAAACGGTTGAACCTTAAAACGTTTTGTGCACTCCAGCCATTTCAGATGCTCAAATAACTACTGGCCAGGTAGTAGATTCTCCAAGTCACCAGATTAGATGAATGCTGTACTACAGAAACAATGCTGCAGTGCTGCAGTGCAAGGAATGCTGGGGTGCTACTGGCTCTTGTAGTGAATAGTCCAAACAGCAAAGCAAAGAAAGCCAAGCAGACTACAGTCAAGGTATTCCTGCAGAATAAAAGAGAAAAATGTCCTTTATACAAATATGAAAAGTTTATGTGTTCCATTTTCTTCACTCCATAATGTCCCTTGCCGCTGCTTAAACCATGCTGCTATGCTTTTGTTATAAATTGTTGTCAGAATAGCAATATCAAACTGTGACACACAGTTGCATTTAAATCACACACTTTTTCTTGCCTGTGAAGAGTTTGCTTGTTAGGGTGATGTGCAAGTTATAAATAGGACAATATATAATGAGCTTCAGTGCACAACGATGCCTGGAAAGAGCTTTTCTTTCTCAACAGGGAGAAGAAAATCTTTAAAGAAAACCTTTCTTGGTTTTGCAGTATATATGAAATTTTTTGGCTGGCTATAGATAAAATATCTATCTACAATATAAACCGCTTTTCAACTAAAAAGTTCACAAAGCAGTTTACAAAGGAAATGAAAATATTAATTGCTAATTAATAGCTAATGGCTAATTAATTGTGTCCCAAAAAAGTCCACAATCAAAAATGCAAAAAGAACACCAGCAGAAGCCACTTGAACAGACATTGCTGGGGTGTGTAAGGCCAGTTTCTCTCCCCCTGCTAAGTAAAGAAGGAAAACTCACTTAAAAGAATGCCTCTTGCCGAGTTAGCAGGGTTAAATAGAATGTCAAAGTCGTGGGGAAAGGGAAAAGAAAGGAAAAGGGGGCAATTATTCAGAATTATAACAAAGGTCCCCAACCTTTGTTTCTGTCTTCTTTATAAATATAAAACTCTTCTCTCCCCTTTAATAGTCAGTATCTGTTCATTTCCAAAGTTGAATAGACCCAACAAAGTAGGTACACAGGTGGACCACAGGTCACCACAAGACCTGGGAGAACCCTGGCCCAGGAAAGAGTACTCTGAGGCTAACCATGAAATCAGACCAGACCTAATGATGACACCTAGCTGGGAACTTATGGAATTGGGAGACTTTACATGTCCCAAATAGATAAACTCATGATCACCACAAGCCCATAGATGACAATGAACACAAATTGAACCTCAGCCTGATTGCTGAGAGCACGTTTGGTGACACGAGGCATCTCATTTTAAAGTCCTACAAAATTTGTATTACTAGATATTATTGGGAAGAGACAAAGAGGACACATGAAGCTGGTACTTTGGGTGGAAATGAGTTACTGCTAGTGACTTCAGCTAAGCTCCAGGAGAGAAGTATGCGACATCGAATGAAGCAAATAAATACATTATAATTTGGCAGAAAGAGATATTCCTTTCTGACATTTTTGAGTTTTTTTCTTACCACATGTGGTTAGCTTGCAGAAACAAGTGGGACATTCATTGTGGGACATTGCTAGCTTGCTCTATTTTGCTAAAGATTTACGTAACTTTTCATCTTTTGAGAATGAAAATTATATACTGGATTTCACAAAGGAATACCAGTAGTAAGAAATGTTACTTTAATTTTGGCCAAATATGCAAGAGAAAGAAAAGTTATATTCAACAAAATTTACTCATTAAAGATGTAAATTGTGACACTAAGAAGGTTTCCAATGGAGTGCCTATTTCAACTCTTTGCTCTGGGCAAAGGACATTCTAAACACAGGTAAACCCGAAAATACTTAACCATTCTTGAGATCCTTAGAAAAAATCATGAAATTTCTAGCATATCAACTGACCTCGTTTGCTTGCTTGCTTTCTGCTATTAGAAAAGCATTGTCCATGTTACTAGAATAGTAATGTAAATAAAAATAATAAAAGTAAATTGTAAAAGTACACAGTAAATAGTTTATTGTGTGTGTAATCCAAAGCACCAGTTCATATCACAACAGTTAGTTGCAATGTAAAATAAGAATAGCAAATAATAACATCAAAAAGCATGCATACTGAAGTATGTAGCAATTAGATGACTACAATTACATTCCCATATTATTTAATTTATGTTGAGTTACCCAGAATCTAACAAAACAGTTCCATATTACATAAAATGTCTTTTCTTAATGGATTTTGTCTTTACAGAAAGCATATTTTCAATTCGACCAGTTAAGCTACATATTGCAATTTATTAAGCCACTCAGCGTCTTCCGGAGTTCAATCCAATTTCTGTTTAGAAGCAATTGTGATTTTTGCTGTTAATAAAGTATGCCCATTAATTGCAAATTTGGTATATCAATGTATCCCGTAATTTTACCAAGCTATATCCCTTTAGAGTTAATGGAATTACACATTTCATAATGCACTCTATTTCTCATGCCGTATCTATCCAACACATTTTAATATACTTGCCATCCTCTCATATGCTTCTGAAATCAACTTTTTCTGATGTGCAGTACCTTGGACAAATTATGTACAGTATTATTTTTATCATGGGTTAATCAACAATTTGTAGTTATGTTGCAGAAGAGTCACAAATGGGGAAGCAGCCAACGTATCAATAGAGTTTTTCAGGTAAACTGCCCCAGTTTTATCATCTTATTAAATATTTGAGACAACAGCGTCAATCCTTAAGACACTTTCCTGGGAGTAAGACCCATTGAACACAGTGGGGCTTACTTTTGAGTAGACATGGTTAGGACTGTGTTCAACATGTTTTTGGAATAGAAACTTCCTTCAAATATCTTGTCAAAATTGGTACTTGTCAGTCCTGTTTTCTACCAATCTTTAAATATTATACTATAATTAGAAAAACTGAAACCAAAAGGCACTCGCTTTTATGACTATTTTCTCCTTCTGCGATATTCTTCTGTTTTGCTTTTATCTAACCATATCACAGACTTCCCACAGGTGGACCACAGGAACTTAAGAACCTACTATTGCAGTCCATAGGTCTATCTGATAGGCCAACATCTAGCTTTCCTCAGTGGCCAACAAAATGTCTGATGAGAAGCCCATGGCTGACTGGGCCATGAAGCCCTCTCTACTTTAGTTTACTACCCCTCTTTCAGGGATGGGCACTTGATTCATGTTGACTTTATTTGCATAAATAAAAAACTCAAGTCATGTATATCACTGACCCTCACTTGACTTGTGACTCAGGGCCAGAGATTTGAAAAAAACAACCAGTTGAGACTCAAAATGTCTCAAAAGAAAGCTGAAGAACGTCTCAAAGAATAACTGTGTTAGCAAAACCTGCTCAGGAGAAAGGATTGGATATGGTGCATGCCACCACTCCCTGGGACCTCTCTCACCCTCTCGCTTCCACTCCTTATCCTCCCTGAGAATGACAGTCTGTCTGGGCCCCCCCTTCTGGAAGCAATGTCATCAACTTGGAAGTGATGTCCTGCCTAGAAGTACCACCAAATGGGAAGTGACATCGCTGTGATTCCAGAGCTCCTCCAAGTCTACTTGAAAGGAAATCCCATTGTGTTCAATAAGATTAAGGGTACAATCCTAATCCCCAGTTAGGCCAGCCTAAGTCCTAGCACAAGTCCTGTGCTGGCCTGGGGGTGTCACAAAAGTCCTGTAAAGGCTCTTCTGCACTATTCCTGGGGGTTAGGTCAGTGCACAGGCAAGCGTTTGCCTCCCTATATCACCGGCATAGGTTAGGATTGCACCCTTCCTAACTTGCAATATGGATGGACCGCAGCCTGAGAGCCCCATTCCAAGATGGCAGCACCCAGTGCCAGATTCCAAGATGGCTGTGCCCAGCTTTTCCTGACCTCCCTAAAAAGAACTTGCAACAAGGGGGTCCTGAAGCCCACTTTGGGAAACACTAGACTATAGGTTTATTCACCCTAATCAGTTCTGCTGGTGCTGGATAATCAACCCTCCTCACAGCGTCATTACTTTTTCCCCTTCTTACTAAAACATCCTCCTGTTGCCTCCCTTTTCTATTAGCAGTGCATGTTTGGTTGCTATAGCAGTTCTTTCCCACTCAAAGATGTTTTTGAGTTGCTCCAAGCAAGGGGAGAAAATGGGAAATCATGACTTGGCCTTCTTCTCAAATGGTCAGCCTTCATGATCTTTTATTTCTGAACAACTTTCAAGTGTCTCTCGCAATGAAATTCCCATATTCTGCCATTTTCCCCTCCGAGTTGAATAGCACCCAGCGGGACATCCATTGCAGTAGACTTCTTATCACAGGAGACAGAAATCATTGTTAATGTAAACTTATTCACTCTGTGCCATATGCACCCTCACTGACCAAAACACATGCAAGCTTCTGATCAGAAATCATGCCAACCACTTGAGTAATCTAAGATGTTAAAAGGAGAAGCATCCCAGCAGCTGAGAGATAGATTTAAGGTCTCTTTTTATGAGCAATTTCTCACACTGTCTCCTGTATTCATTTCATACCTATGCATTTACTGTTAGCAGTTTGCCCATAGAGATAGATTTAAGGTCTCTTTTTATGCCCATAGAGATAGATTTAAGGTCTCTTTTTATGAGTAGTTTCTCACACTGTCTCTTGTATTCATTTCATACCATTTCATACCTAGCATTTAGTGTTAGCAGTTTGCCCGTAATTACCTTTTCTGTAGCTCAGTGATTTTCAACAACTGTGCCATGGCACGCTGGTCTGAAGGTGTGCCGTGAGACTTTGGGAAGTGTCATTTCTTTTAAGGGTTGGAGATGCACAACAGGTTGCCAACTCTGTATTTGTTACAGCCAGTGCTTCCCCCCTAAAAATAAAGATGGGGATACACATCATGAAGATGTTATAAAGTGGGTGTACTCACTGTGAATATGCCATTTGTAATCAGAGACATGTCTACTTAGGGGCCACAGAGATGCTGGCACTCAGTACCCATGAGTACACCCTTAAAAAGACCCCTGGTTATAGCCTGCTTTTATGGGCCTAATCCTGTGTGTCAGTGGAAATTGCAATTTACTAATGCAAATAATGTCAGTGGAAACGTTGGAAAGGCCCATCAGTGGAAAGACCAGCAACAGTGGAAGTGTTGTGCAGCTGTCACATGTGATGGAGTAACTGGCAGAAACAGCCAGACGCTCCAGTTTGCTGGCTGCATGCCTCCATATCCCTCCAGGAGGCTGCACTGTTCCCCACCCAGTATGTTTAAATGCTGCTGGGTGTCCACGGCACCACAATTGCTGCTGTGCCATCAGGACACCCATTGCTAGGACATTCTCATTAAGGGACAAGTGGCCCTTTTAAGTTCTAACAGTGGTTTGCAACCTGCCAGTTTGAGCATTCAAAGTTGACCTGAATAACACTAACAATTGTATTTATTTTCTGTACTTTTTCTTTTAAAGAAAGGCCCATATTTTTGGAAACATTTTTCCTAAATCCTAAAAAGTCACATGACAGCAGCCAGCTTGGCAAAGGCAATGCTTTGAAAACGGCTGATGCTTACTTCAATGGTCACTTCCAAGTGAAATCCTTCCAAATTTCTCTGTGCCACAGTGAAAATTTCAGCTGGTCTTATTGAAGAATGCTCTTCAAAAATTGCATTTGCATTTGATGAGTTGTAAGGCAGGTATGGAGGGAACTGGATGTGTTTCCAGCAGCTGTGTATGCTGAATGCATCTAGAAAAGCTGCTTTATAAAATAATAATGAAAATGTGTTTTATTTTATTTATTAATCTAAAAAAATTCTATTCCACCTCTCAGTCAGACACCCAGAAGACAGCTAATGGTACGGTACATCAATGGAGTACTACGATCACGAAACAATACAACAAGAGCACCATTGTGCTTCTGGTAAAGTCAATACAACACTCTATTCTTGTATTCTTTTTTTCATATGTGGGAGGGACAGCTACCCTAAAACTTTAACCTTTCCAAACCAGGATTGCACCCTTCCTAACTTGCAATATGGATGGACTGCAGCCTGAGAGCCCCATTCCAAGATGGCAAAGGGTGCTTTCCATGTAAAAGCACCCTTACGTTTTTGAGAGGACAGAGTTAGCAAAATTCAAAAATCTCATTGGGATTCTTTATCAGAATAATAATCAAATTTCTTTTTCTAACCTTAGTTAAAACCTTAGTTGCTACTTCTGTCACCCAATCAATGAATTTGTACTCATTGGGAAACTGCCATCAGATTTCCACTAAATCCCATCCTATTATGGGGTTGACCACCCAAACAGTTTGCCCTCCTTATGGCTAATTAGACAAACTCTAATGAGCATCTGGTGTTTGGTATTGTGCTTGGACATTAGTGGAAAGCCATTACAACCTGTAATGGCTTGTTACTCCCCCTGTTTTTCCCCTCCTTTAAAAGGAATTAACATGTTTAGCAGGAGTGGGTTTTTTTCAAGTTTGCAAGAGTGGTGAATTTAATTAAAATTAACAGAGCATGTCAATAATGCTCCAATCTCTCTCTAATGGATTGCCCTTCCAACCTGCCTTAAATGAAGCAATGCAGCATGTTTCAGAGATTGATTGGAGCTGGCCTTCATTCAGCAGGGTGTACCTCTCACACAGGTGTTGGAAATGGGTTTGTTTTTTTGTCAAGATGTCGGTAAAGAGAAAGTGACACAAGTTGGTCCAAAGGCCGCCTGTGCACTAAAAGCAAGAGCTGCATGCACATTTTCACATGCTGATTAACCTGATATATATCATGAGTTCTGTCTCATCCTGACTTCATTTTCAGCTGATGGTATCAGAAGGCTGGAAGATATTGGGATCCATAATTCTGTAAGATACTCATTCATTGAGAAGAGGTCGTGTACAACAAGAACAACACCGAATGCTCTGACACACACACAGCCCAGCAGCAGCCCTGTTTTTCCCATGGAACCATAAAGGTCTTTTTAAAGGGAGTGGGGTGATTCGACTCAAATCTTAAGAGTTGTGAAGGGGTGACTGGGTGACTCCCAGAATGTACTCCCATTAATTTTAGGGTCAAGTTGCAGGTGGGGGAAGATCCAGTGACTCTAAACTCAATTCAAGCCAAGCCCCACTGGACTTTTCCCATCAATGCCAGAAAACTAGTAGACCAAGGTAGTGGTGGGATTCAAATAAATTAACAACAGGATCTATGTCCTAATAACCTAAATTAACAACAGGTTCTACGTCCCGTTAGTAACCAGTTCTCACAACCAGGCGCTCATTAGCAAAGGGTTGTATAGAATGTGTGAGCACCCCCTGAAGCCCACCACTGGATCAAGGTCAAAAAAGGATTGAGCAATAAGTTACAAGCATCACTAATAAAAAAACATTTACTGCAGATCCATTGAGAACTGATCATATTCCTGTTTTGATCTTCAGAAATGTTATGTACTTATACAATATACCAGTAAATGCAAAATATATTTGCATAAAAATAAACCTCTGCTAAGTTTAACTCATCTTTAGATCTCTAGCAGTAATAAAAATGTACCCTTAAATCAATGCCCAGCTAGACATTGCTGTCTTCCCATATCCTCTGCATTGAATTGCGGAGACAAAGTTCATTTTTTTCAAAGCAATGGTACAAAGGTGATACAGTGTGGAAGAAGAAACCCTGTAACTATGGTATATACATAGGTGTTCCTCATCATCCACTGTGGTTCCATTCTGAACCCTGGTGTGGATATAAAAATGTGTATATAAAGAAAACATTGAAAAATAGCTTTAAAGACCAATTTCTAGGTTTCTTGCTCCTTTATTGTGCCTAATGGAATAAGGTAGTGCCTCAATATCTGCATGGGCTTGATTCTGGGACTGAAAAATGGAATGATTTCTTATATGACTTGCTTACTTATCTATAAAAGTAAGAAAGCAGTTCTTTAAATTGTGATTTGCAGCGGTAGCCATTCATCTTGAGTCAAATCCATGTATAAAAAATCCATGCATAACAAGGTTTTATCCATGTTATATGGGCTGTGGGTGGCGCGAGTGGTTAAGATACTGTGCCTGTTAACAAGCAGACCGGGGTTCGAGACTCGGGTCAACTCCACAAGACAGGGTGAGCTCCTGTCCTTAGCCCAGCTCTGTGACACCAGCTGGATCCAATTGTATCGGCTCTGCCTTTCCATTGGACTAATTCAGTGGCATGGAGAGGGGGGATTTGCTGCTTGGGTAACTGCCTATCCTCCATAACAATCTAACCCAGGCTTCCGTGCTTTGCATGCAGCATATGCAGCGCTGAGCACGATACCATAGTCTGTCAAGACTGACGGAGGCCTGCTTTTATATATATATATATAGAGAGAGAGAGAGAGAGAGAGAGAGAGAGAGAGAGAGAGAGAGTTACTGCAATCCTAAAGACACTGACTGCAATCCTAAATACATTCTCCTGGGAGTAAGATCCATTTAACACATGGGGCTTACTTTTGAGTATAAATGGATAGGATTGTGCTCAGAATGTATGTAATAACTATATGTATGTAATAACTAATAACATGTATATATATGGAATATGCTAGTTCAAACCAGCACAAACTAGAATATTATCTCAAACATGCTTTTGTTGACTGTGCTTCTGATGAGATTCATGCAGAGAAATTAGATCAATTCTTGGTATCTTTTATTGAGGAAAAAGGGCAGAAACCTCTCTCAGCAGTGTGGGAATGAGATGTTTTCCCTCTCAAATGAATACATCAAAAACACTTTTTCAAACATAGCAGAGGAAGAAAGAAATCAAATCTTGTCATTAGAAATGGGAATGACTCAGAAAGCTCAAGTGTTCTTCAAGGAGTCAAAGGGCAGCCCTATTATCTCACCCTCCATTTGTACATACATCAAGGCCTACAGATGCCGATTACTCATGGAGTACCTTCAGCAGTGAAGTACTATATGAGTACTTCTTGACATTACCCTGCTTTATGCTCCCTGATGTCACCAGTTGCAAGTGGACGACTGGGAGAGATGAATCTTTGTGGTGGTTGCACTTCTGGTTGAATAGCTGATCAATTTATCTTCCTGGGAGGTGATAGGAAATGTTCTAATGTCCAGAGCTCTGTCTTGAGTATTTTGAAAGAGGTAGTTAATAGAGCTTGGAGATGGTAAGCCTTGCATTTGCTAAGGGGCACAGGTAGGTGTGTATATACATGCACATGTGCACACAAAGGAACATCAGACGGAGAGAGCTATTATCTGGCTAAAGGCATGTTGGAATGTAGAATCTCATTTTAGGGACCTGCTTCAGAGTAGAAGTTTTATGAAGTTTTATACAGCAAACATTTCAAAAACCCTGCATATCTCTTGTCTTCTTTTTGCCCAAAGGAATCCATCCTTGAGTAGCACTGTCTTGACACTTCTCAGAACTTAGAGGAAGGAGACGCAAACAGCACAGTCCTTCAGTCCTCTCTTATCTTTTCATTAGTAATTCGAAACCAGGAAAACTTCAAGTAGTTATAATCAATTTGTCGTTCATTTGTCTAGTCTATTTTTGCATGCATTTCTGAAACACCCAGGCCAAACTGGTCCAGACTAGTCACAATCAAAAAGGCTGGACACAACATACTGGGAGCAACGTCATCTTCCAATCCCAGAAGCTGTGCTAAGGTATCTTGTTTGAACATAGATATGTAAGAAAAAGCAGAAGACAGTGGAGCTAAAGGTCCACCACCTCTTCTTTAACTTTATGCCCACTGCTTGCTCTTTGCTGTGGCCTGGCTATGTTCCTTAGCTCCAGCTCTACCTTACTTGGATGGATTTTTGGCTGGAAAATGGAGATTGAGGGAGAGTGATTCTGCTTTGACCACTTGTAGAAGCAATCCTGTACAACAGGACTGCCGCGGCAACCTGCCATTTTTTTTCCTTTATCACTGTTGCAGCATTACTTAAAGCAGTGGCATTGGAGGAAGAGTAACCCTACAATCCAGAGTAACTATGGGAAGACGCTTATTCTGAAGCCCTTAAGAGGAAAGAGGCACTTACTCTGGATTGCTCTTGCATTTCCTATAGGTGGCACAGTAACTATGTCAGTGTAAAAGGTCCCGTAGTTACTCTGGACTGTAGCCTAGATTGCCACTTCTGGAATCATCATGCTAATCACTCCCAGTAAGCAAGAACAGGGTTGAGGCACTAACTGAAGCAGTCTGGAGCAGGGGAGTAGGAAAAAATGCATCCCTTCCCCACTTACTGCCTCCTCCGGTCTGCCAGTCAGAGTGCTGCTTGAAGCTGTAATCCTATCATCAGCCGTTCACTATCCATTTGCTCTGTTAGTGGCATAGCCAAAGCACCTATTTACTATCAGGAGTCAAAGAATATTTTTGGCCCCCTTCCCTAACCCCTGCAATAACAAAATCAAATTTATTTAAGTAAAAAAATAAAAATAAAATTGGGTCCCGTATTGGTTGGGGAAACAGTGTTGGGGCAAAGAGGAATGTTTATTCTTTCCCTGATAAATATAAGAGGAGCACCTCTTAGAAGTGCCTGCATACCCAGTTAGCATGGGTAACTATAGTATGATTTATGTATATGGAAATGAGAGTTGATTCATATTAACACCTTATTAGTTCCATACAGTATCAGAATTACACCTCATTAGCTCTCAGACCAATCAGTATCATGGGAAAGTTTTGTGTTGAGAAAATCCACTTTTTGTTCCATGGGCTTTTGTGTTTTCATTTTCTGATTAATTTGCCATATCCTTTGATAGAATATAGATATTCCAATGCAGTTTGTTTCATTGCATTCTGCATTAAATTACCTTTCCAACAATATATAACATGATGGTATTATCATTCATACATACCCCGTTTTTCACAATTTTAGCCACTAGTGTCAAGCTCAGCTTGTAGCCTCCTGAAGACCAGTACAACTACACCCCCCTGTACCCCCAGCTACACCACAATTCACTATAATGGGACTTACTTCTGAATAGATGTGCATAGAGTTGGACTTTCAGTCAGCCTGAAGGCTGGCACAGCCCTGAGATTTGTTCTCAGTATGGAATGAGGTTAGATTTCACATCTAATTTAGACACTGATGGCAAAAGTTGCAGAAAGTAAATCTCTCTCATTAAAGCCAAAGTGCAAGTCTGTTAGCTTTGTTGTGCTTTTGCAAAAGCCGAAGGATCTTGTGAAGCCTTGTAGTGTGTAAGTTCAATTGACAACATTTACAAAAGTTTTGCAAGATAGCCAAGTTGAAAGCATGGGTTTTAATTAGGTGAAAGAAACAGTTTCTCCATTGTATATCAGTGCCGAGCAGAGAAATAAAAGAAATGAGGGAGAAAACACTGGCACTACAGTAATAATTTCTGAAACCTTTGTCAGTATAAGAAATCCCACAGTGGCCCAAATAAATGTGAAACGGTTGCGAGAGACTCTGCATTTTATAGTCTCTGACACAGAGCAAATGGAATACATGTCATTAAGGGTGGGTAATTTGTATCTGCTTGGTGTTTCTCACAATATTTCTGATTCAGGTTTACTCAAGGGGGAAATGACATGGTTCATCTGTGTCTGTCTAAACTGAGATGGTGTCCAGCTTTGCGCAATGTGCATCAGGATGAGTAGACCAACTGTGAGATTTCATTCCAGTAGGAAAAATTTGTGAAGAGGCTTAGGATATTTCAGATAGCAAGTATACAAGGGGGAACACTCATCCTTTGTGCAATCTGAAGGGAGGGGGGTACAGAAGAACAGACCTCGATGGAGGCATTTTCTTTATCTAACCCTACAATCCAAACTATGGGAAGACATAAGAGATGCTTACTCTGGATTGCTCTATGCATTTCCCATAGGTGGCACTGTAACTATGTCGATGGAAAAGGTCTTGTAGTTACTCTGGATTGTAGCCTTAACAAAACTCTTCTTTGTTCCTGAACAAGCACTTGTGGGTGCAGTCCTAACCAACTTTCCAGCCCTGGCACAATGGCTATGCAACTCTGAGGTAAAGGAATGAACATTTAAGGAGTTCCTCAACATACCCCCAACTGGAGGATGCAACACATACCCAACTGACATATAGTAACTATGCCACTTGCAGGTGGAAAATTAGTTAGCATTGTGCTCTTTGTCTTTTAATAAACTACAAGTAAGGAAAGGGTTAAGAAATTGTTAAGACTTTGGGCTTCTGATAGCTCATTAGTTTCTGCTGGAGTCTTGGGAACTTTTGCTGCAAAATTGTGTCTTGGGGTGATTAAGGGTATCACAAAACGCTGCTTTGGAGTGGTGGAGCCAGAAGCAAAATAGCAGCTTATTATCTTATATATTCATTGTTGCTACACACATCGACATTCACATACAGGAGAGCACACTGCGCAAGATTTCACACATTCTCCAAAGGAGGCTAGGCCAAGATTTGAAACTGTTGGGAGCACTGGAGGACGCAAGAAAAAAAATGAAGATTGGGCAGAAAGTTGGGAATTGATTTTTTTTGTTTCTATCAGAGCTACAGGTAACTCCAGCCTGACCTTCTGCCCTCTATGGTGTAACAGTCTATAATAGTTTTCAGATTGTTTTCTGAAAACAGAGCTACAAGGATGGGAGGGTGGACTCCTTAGGGATACTTTCAAATAACTTCAGTGTACTATATTTTCTTTAGGTATAGTCTAGTCAGCCTACTAGAAAAAGATGTCAAGCTAATTGCAAATGAAAATACCAAATCTATATCTATCTATCTACAGTATTTATATACCACCTTTCAAATGAAAAATTCACAAAATGGTTTACAAGAAAATGAAAAAAAGAATAACTAATGCATATTTCACTTGCAGCCCAATCCTATAAGTGCTTATGATGGTAAATCTTGCAATCTGAATTTTGCAGTCTTTGTAAAAGCTACACCACCACTGTGTGCTGGTGGTGCAAATAGGCGTTGATCCTGCAGGCATGACTGCAGCTCCCAGATGCTCCATCCAAGCAGGTAAGTCATGATAGGGATGGTTTGTGGGATGATCACGGCATCGAGCTTTCAGCAATGTGCTTCAGGTTGTGTGGACCAGCAGCTCATATTCTCATAAACAATTTCTGTGTTTTGGGATGAAATCACTGTTAAATCCAACATTTTTTGTTTGGTGTAGATTGATATTTTAAAAAATAAAAACATCATTAACCCATTCCCCCCTTCCAAAAAAGCATTAAAATCCCAGTCAGGAAACTAGGTTAAAGGGAAGAGGAAAGAGGAGTTTGGACCTGGCTTTACAGGTAAAAACAATTTTTTTGTAACATTCTCCTTACCCTCTCAAATTGATTTTAATCCTTTTCAGTGTGGCAAGGTGGGGAAGGCTGCCTTCAGTAGTACTTTTTAGCTCCAGGTGCACACAATCAGGACCATTCTGGTGGCCTCACATTCCACTGCGTCTGACCTGAACAGTAGATGGACGGTTGCTTACTCACAAGTAAACACAGCTGTGTTTATTGGATCAGGCTTATTCTGGGAGTGTTTAATTCCTCTTAGCTTGGCCTTTCCAGCAGACTATGGCACGTTCACATACTCATGAGTAAAGTTGCAATATAGTCACTTTCACTTTCCATTAAATACTATGCATTTTTTAGTTTTTTGGCATTCCATTGGCATCCTTCAGTCTCGAAAGACTATGGTATCATGCTCTGATTGGAGGTCCTGAAACAACATGTGGAGGTCCTGAAACAACAAGTGTGGCTAAAAAGGCCAATTCGAGAGTGGCAATCCCTTCCACACTGAGGACAAATAAATTCCGTCCCCTGCCCAGGCTCCAGGTTTCGCTGCTTTCGGGTCTGTCTCTTTGCTTCAGCCTGCCGAACAAGTGTCTCTTCCAGTTGGAGAAGGCCATGCTGGGTCTTTTGCCTCCATGATGAACGATCGGAGGTCAAGATTTCCCAGCCGCTGATGTCCATTCCCAAGGCCTTTAGATCCCTCCTGCAGATGTCTTTGTATCTCAGTTGTGGTCTCCCTATAGGGCGCTTTCCCTGCACTAATTCTCCATATAGGAGATCTTTTGGAATCTGACCATCAGCCATTCTCATGACATGCCCAAGCCAGCGTAGATGCCACTGTTTCAGAAGTGTGAACATGCTAGAGATTCCAACACGTTCCAAGACTGCGTCATTTGAAACTTTGTCATGCCAGGTGATGCCAAGAATACATCAGAGACAGCACATATGTAAGGTGTTCAGCTTTCTCTCCTGCCATGCATAAAGGGTCCAAGACTCACTGCAGTACAAGAGTGTGCTCAGGACGCAAGCTCTATAGACCTGGATCTTTGTATGTTCCGTCAGCTTCTTATTAAGCCATACTCTCTTTGTAAACTTGGAGAACGTGGTAGCCGCTTTACCAATGCGTTTATTCAGCTCAGAGTCTAAGGAGAGAGTGTCAGAGATAGTTGAGCCAAGGTACACAAAGTCATGGACAACCTCCAGTACATGTTCAGAGATTGTGATACAGGGAGGTAGATCCACACCCTGACCCATGACTTGTGTTTTCTTCAAGCTGATTGTTAGACCAAAGTCTTGGCAGGCTTTGCTAAAACGGTCCACAAGTTGTTGAAGGTCTTCAGCAGAGTAAGCAGTAACAGCAGCGTCATCGGCGAAGAGGAACTCACGCCAGCATTTCAGCTGGACTGTGGACTTTGTCTGGAAGGATTGTAGAGTTTTCCATCTGATCTGGTCCGGAGATAGATTCCCTCTGTTGTTTCCAAAAGCACGCTTCAGCATGACTGCAAAAAAGATCCCAAATAAAGTTGGTGCGAGGACGCAGCCCTGCTTCACTCCACTTCGGATGTGAAAGGAGTCTGATGTTAAGCCATCAAAAACTTCAGTGCCCTTCATGTCCTCATGAAAGGACCTGATAATGTTGAGGAGCTTAGGTGGGCATCCAATCTTGGGGAGGATTTTAAAAAGGCCATCCCTACTAACCAAATCAAAAGCCTTTGTAAGGTCTATGAAGGCTACAAAGAGTGGCTGTCTTTGTTCCCTACATTTCTCTTGCAACTGTCGAAGGGAAAATACCATATCAGTGGTGGACCTGCTGGCTCAAAATCCACACTGTGATTCAGGATAGATTCTCTCTGCAAGCACCTGAAGCCTCTTCAGTATGACTCAGGCAAGCAGCTTCCCTACAACACTAAGAAGAAAGATGCCACGGTAGTTGTTGCAGTCACCCCTGTCACCCTTGTTCTTGTACAGTGTGACAATATTTTTTGGCAATACCTTTTGATAATGGATTTTTGCATTGGACTCTGCTTTAAAATCCACATCCAATGATATAAAACATGATGGGAGGTTCCCACACCATCTTAAAGTTGTGATTTTGGGTGTCACAGCCTCCCAGTGCATTAATCCCCCTAGGTGCATCACTTGTTAAAGGCCATATCGCAGGCACCCCTTAGCAACACCACTGATGAAGGGGACCATTCAGGGTGCAGCATTCAAAGAGGGGAACAGGCTCAGCAATAGTGTTTTGAGGGTGGTAGTGGCTGAATCCTGTTGGAACACACCAAGATCTTGTCCTCTTTCCCTACCCCAAATTATTCCCTGATTCTCCTCAGATCACCAGCAACTCACTCGAGGCCAGGTTGTCAGCAGGGAGGTAAGTAGCTTTATTTTATTTTCTTGATCTGCCTGATTCCTTTCCTTGCTTGTCAATAGTACTGTATTGTTTGACTTGGAAGAGAAAAGAGATGGACCCCCATTTATGCCATGTATCGAACTGGAAGAATGCATTTAGGGGAAGCAATGCCCAAGTTAGCATGTCAGAAGTGGCTGGTGCATTTGCTTATGATATTGCTTTTGACCTTTTATAGACGCTTCAAATGATCGCATACATGAAAAGAACAGATCTTTTATGTTTTCACTTTCAAAAATCATAGCTTTCTAATGACACAAAGACTATGTAAGCTGGTTAATGCATTCAGAGATAAAACAAAATATGCTTAATTATGCAAGGAGCAATAGGCCTATTTGGTAACAATCATTGTTGTTTATGCCCTTTGTACTAAAGCTAAAATATGCTTGAGAGAAAATGATGATCTTGAAACATTCCTATTAGGAAATGTAAAAATAGGGTGTAGTAAAAAAAATCATAATTATTACTTTCAAAAATTTTGTAATTTGGTACATACGGTCAGTGGTCTGCAGTAATCATTATTCAGTAAGCTGTTATTATGGCTAAATCAAAATTAGCATGATGATTCATTCATTGAATTCAGTATGAGCAGTGACACTGGTGTACAGCAGTTCACTAGATGTGCTTGCCAGAGGCCAATTCAGAGTATTCAATGGGCTTGTGGTTATAAGAAAAAGTGAAGGAACTCTCAGTAAGGTGAGAATATAGGAATTAAATGGGTGAGGTTGCAAGCCTAATCCCAAGGTAGGCCAGCATAAATCCTGGCACAAGTCATGTGCTGACCTGACGTTGTTGCAAAAGTGTCATAAGACACTTCTGCACAACTCCTGGAGGAGTTAGGCCAGCACTCAGAGAACAAGGAACAGGTGAGTTATGCCAGCTTAAATTGGTTAGGATTGCACCAAGTGATGGAAATAATGCTGCATTTATTTCAAAAGTTTTTCTTTGTTTGAAAGTTGTTGTAAATTCTTCTACTCAAAGCTGCAGTCTCATTTATACCCACACAGAACATTCCCAATTTATTATAAAGGGACCAACTTCTGAGCAGACACATACAGGGCCGAGCCCCAAGCTAGGAGCAAAGAGTTAAGCAAGCTTTCCAAACAGAGGGGATAAAAACATATACAGATGTCCCTCGTTCCATTCTGGAACCTCCAATGAATAAAAAAAAATCAGTGTCTATGGAAAACAATGGAAAAATAGCTTTAAAGACCCATTTCCAGGATTCTTGCTCCTCTATTGCACCTAATGGAATGAGGTCGTGCCTCAATATCTGCAGCAATTTGGTTGTGATATTGAAAAATGGAATGATTGCTTGTCTACTTCTCTACAACAAAAGTAAAGCAGTTTTTTAAACTGTAATTTGCAGTGGCCATTGTGTGGCCAGTGCAGTGAGTAAAATCCATGTATAAAAAAATCAGTTTATAACAAGGTTGGACTTGTGTACCTCTTTGACACCCTAGTTAATACATATGGGTTCAGGATAGAAAAATTTTGCTTCCAAATTTTGCTTCCAAATAAGGTAAAGTTTTACATTTGGTCCAATCATAACACAAACAAGGAGGCTGATTCCCCGAGTAAGGAGGACTTAACATGCATATTCAAAGGTAAATACAGTAAAACCTTGGATGGAGAGTAACTTAGGACTGAGAGCATTTTGCAAGACAAGCAAACATTTCTTTAAAAAAATTGACTTGCAATACAAGTGATATCTTGTAAAACAAGCACAAAACCAAGGCACCATTGTAATACTTATTTAAAGAGTTGTTTTAGCATCTTGAGATTTGGTGTGATCTTGATATGCAACTGCATTTGGGAAAATGCTACAGATCTGTACTTCTATCAGGTTACTATGTGCATATTATTTGTGTATTTATTTGCTTTTAACAATGATAGTAAATGGAACTTACTGCTGGGTGAATGTGACACACAGCCAAGTCATGGGCAGTATATGCCTCAAACCTGCTCCCCTTTCCCATGTTCATTTACCACAGGGAAATTACATGAATAGAAGGCATATTAATAATAGGCTTATCTTCCATTACAGATGGAGCAGATGCCCATGCTTACAGATCACCCATCGTGTGTACACTGTATACAGATTGTATACATGTACCAAAAATGTGCGAAGAGGGCTAAGCACATGAACAGATTTATTGAGGCATAAGCTTTCAGGGCTTAGAGCCCACATCTCCAGACGTTGTGATTGAGTGGGCTGTATGCCACAACAAATCTGTTAGTTGTTAGGATGGCACAAAACTGTTTTTGCTGTAACACAGCTAGCCCTCTAAAATATGCAGACTGTGAACTATCAAGCACATTTAAAAGTTATGTACAGAAACGATTAAATAGCAACTGCCAACAAAAATTTTCATATGCTTTAGCAGTGCCTCTTTAAAAAGGAACTGTAGCTATATTCAAACTGTATATTATTTGCTGATGCAGACTAAATATACTAGAAGTCATCTGACAGATATTACTGTTTGTTAAAACAATACAATCCATATTTGCACCTAATAATTTGGATGGTGTATACTGATTTTGAAAATTATATACTTCCACTCTATTGTCTGTAAGATGACACATGGGAAAGTTACAACAGCAAAAATTCAGATCTCTTGCTCAGTATCTATATGTAGCTAATAATCTATATAAGCAAGTGAAAACTCCACCGCTTCATATGTTTGCAGGTCAACAGGGAGATCTACTGTGACTACATCAACAGACCTAGTGACAATATTACAAAGGAAGGAGGGAGGAAACTATGGCCAAGGGATCCAATCCTATCCACTTTTCCAGTGTTGATGCAGCTGTGCCAACCAGGTGCGTGCTGCATACGGTAGTGGAGACCCGAGTCATGGAGGCTTCTTCAAGCTTCACAGAGGCTTGCAGCTGGAAAGTCTGATAGGATTGGATCTGAGATGTAAGAATGAAGTTTGTGAATCATTTATCTGATCAAAAAAATTAGTCTCTGGAAAGCTGCATCTTATTGTATTCAAAGAACTGGTTGGTGATCTCTTGGAGCCTTTGTGTATAATCTTTGAGGACTCTTGTGGACATGACAGGAGACTGGAGATGAATGAATGTGGTCCTTAACTTCAAGAAGGGGAACAAGATAATCTAAGCAACTACAGACCCATCAGCTTAATGTTGAAACAGCAAATAATTAAGCAGTCATTCTATCATTACATGTTCAATATTGTATTTCTATTTACAGGTGTACCTCATAATCCACTAAGGTTCCTTTCTGGAATATCCCATGTTTATTAAAAAAACTGTGCATTAAAAAAAACAGTGAATAAATAGATTTAAAGATCAATTTCTGGGTTTATAGGTTATCCATTGCTCCTAATGAAATAAGGTTGTAACTCATTATCTGTAGTGTTTTGATTCTGGAACTCCATGCTGATATTAAAAAATGATTTAAATAAAGCAGTTTAAAACAATAAAAAGCATGTCCCTTTACATGCTAAGTGGGCTGTGGGTGGCACAAGTGGCTAAGACACTGTGCTTGTTAACCAGCAGGCCAGGGTTCGAGACCCGGGTCGGCCCCACAAGACAGGGTGAGCTCCTGTCCTTAGCCCAGCTCTGCGACACCAGCTGGATCCAATTGTATCGGCTCTGCCTTTCCATTGGAGTAATTCAGTGGCGTGGAGAGGGGGGATTTGCTGCTTGCCTATTCTCCATAACAATCTAACCCAAGCTTTCGTGCTTCGCATGCAGTGTATGCAGCGCAGAGCACGATACCATAGTCTTTCTAGACTGATGGAGGCCTGCTTTTTACATGCTAAATATTGTGGTGGCAGGGAAAATAGACTAGACAGTAGGCAGATGCTTTTTGCACATGCCAGAACTCAATAGGAAGGCTTACCAGGCCATGGCAGATGTGGACAGTGGCAGCAGATGCTCCTCCCAAGGGATGAAGCCTTCAGGGACCAGCCATGGAAGCTTAATATTCATCCTTGGACCCATGCATGACCTAACCTCCTGTTACAGTCCATGACATCAAAGCAAACTGAGCCAAAAGTTTGCACTTCTTTTGTCCAAATGGGCCTTACCATTTCAGCCCTTTCATAGTTGCTAATCAGTTTCACATTGGTGGTAGTGGTGGCCAACTGAGTGATACTGGAATACAACCCTATTCAAAATTAAGTCCCATGATCTTCAATGAAGCTTACTTTCAGAAAAGTGTGCACAGGATTGCAGCCATTATAAATATACTAGCAAAAAGTGTACCCGCGTTGCGGGAGTAAAATTCCCCCGTACGCCATATCCCACTGTGCATCAACCCCTCGTGCACATCAGTCCCCTCTTGCACATCAGTCCCCCCATGCTCATCAGTCCCCCCATGTGCATCACCCGCCCATGAGCATCATCAGTGTGTGCGAACACCTCTTCCTGCGCATCACCTCCACATGCACAACAGCCTCGCATGCACAACATCCTCCACATGCAACCCCTCCCTCCGAACAACATCCCCCAGTGCACCCGGCACTGAGCACCAAATTGGATGGATATTGGATAGTCTTCCATGTTAAGTGTAGGACAAAAATACGTTGCACCCCTTTTCAGCCCCTTAAGGGTTAAATTTCTCCACATCTGTTCTTGATGTGACAGAAGGAACATCCTCTCCAAATTGCACACTTCTAGATCAGGGGTTGGGGCAGAGCATCCATTAGTCACTGAGTCTTCAATGCAAAGTATAGTATAGGGAAGAAAACACATTGCTCCCCATTTCACCCCCTTCCGGTTGGGATTTCCAAAAATTGGTTCTTAGTGACTCCCTCCATCACAGAAGGAATACCCTACCCAAATTTCACGCTTCTTGGCCTGACGGTTTTGGCAGGGTGTTGATGAGTCAGTAATGATGATGATTAGTTTTATAAAATGCATTGCGCCCCTTTTCACCCCCTTCTGGTTGGAATTTCCAAAAACTGGTTCTTAGTGGATCGCTCCATCATGGAAGGAACACCCTCATCAAATTTCACGTTTACAGGCCTGGCGGTTTTGGCTGGGTATTGATGAGTCAGTGATGATGATGAAGATGCCTTTTATATATATAGATGCCATTCCAAGCAGCAGGTGGAGTTCTAGGAGAAAAAATGGCAATCCAGGTGTTGATCACCAAAATGAACAATGTTGCTGTTAAAGGGTTGCAATCCTAACCAATTTAGGCCAGCATAACTCACCTGCTCCCTGTTCTTATGATTATGTGGGAAGACCAGTGCAGGTCTGTGCACTTGCCTAATCCCCCCAAGTGTCTTATAGCACTTTTATGACACCACCAGGCCAGCATGGGACTTGTGACAGCTTAACCAAGGCCAGTTGCAAAGGATTGCAAAGTTTCACTTAACTCCTGATTTTCTATACTTACTTTCCTACAGAACAACCAAAATGACCTCCTTTCTTTCTTAGCCAACAAAGGTTAGAGACTATTTCCACTTACCCATTTTAGAAATGCTGTTGGGAAGCTTCAATCTTGATATAATCTCATGTATCCAGCCTTGCATTACTTTGTAATCTCACATTCTCAAAACAAAAAAAACCTTACACTGAGTCAAGCTCTTGGTCCAGAGAACGCAGTATACTCTTGTCAGCCATCAGTTCCCAGGGCAGAGGTCCTTCTCCTTGCCTGTTATCTGAAACCCTTCAGGTACTGCTGGTTATAGCACTTTTGTGACACCCCCTGGTCAGCACAGGACCTTTGCTAGGGCTTAAACCAACCTTAGTGGAGATTAGGATTACAACTTTAGCCAATTAAGCTATATTTGGAACTTAATCTTTTTAATTCCTTAAGTCCACTCTGTCGCTTCTGTATTGTTAAAGAAAACTATTGATCCTTCTAGCACAAGCCTTCGAGCCCACCTCAAAATCCTTATCATGAGACTTGACCTCTGTCATTCCTCTGTGGCCCCTCAAGACAAGAACTGTACTATCAAATTGTCAGATGCTTCTGTTTCAGAAAAAACTCCCTCATAGGAACACTTGCAAAGCAGTAGTTCAATAATCCTTGCATTTTGCCATGAGGAAATGGTCCATGTCAATGGATATATTGATACTCTGAAACATGTGTAATAAATAGAGATTTGCTGTGTAATTAATTCAGCTTTTCTGAGCTCGTCTCCAAGTCCTGAGTACAGTGGTGCCTCACATAAAGAGCTTAATTTGTTTCAGAGGCATGCTCTTTAAGTGAAGCAGATTTTTCCATAGGACGCAGACAATTGGTTTCACAACCACTAAAATATTCATATAAAAATATTAACTGGATGTAAAAATCATGACAAAACACTGTAATTGAATTCAAAACATGCATTTAATGTACATGATCCTATGAAGTCTACTTAGGCTGCAATCCTAAAGACACTTTCCTGGGTAGACATGGTTAGGAGGCTGCAATCAAAGACACTTTATGGAGTAAACCCCATTTAACACAATGGGGCTTACTTCTGAGTAGACATAGTTAGGAGACTGCAATCAAAGACACTTTCCTGGGAGGCTTAACTGGGCTGCTGCTGGAGGTTCAAGGTGGTCGGTGGTGACACTTGGGAGCAGTTAGGGGCAGCTGCCTCTGGCACCTCCAGGCAACTGCCCCCAAGTTGGGGGCAGTTAGAGGCAGCAGCACTGGCTGGCAGCCCTTTTAAAGAGCCTCCATGCGGCGTGTCAGGGCTGCATAGCACGCGTGTCCATGGCACGCTTGCTTGTTAAGTGAAGCAGAACTTGTTATGTGAAGGAAGATTTCTTGGAAATTTTTGCTTGTTATGTGAAGTGCTTGTTAAGCGAGGTGCTTGTTAAATGAGGTACCACTGTATACTTAATGCCCTGAATACCACTGAATAGGAGACTAATAGCAATGAGGAGTCACACAGACAGGACTGGCCTGGAAGGCTTGATCAACAGGGACTTGTTTGCCCATGAACACAATTTTCTGCTGGAGTGGATGGGAAGCAGTTGATGTTTTCCAGTTGAATGAGCTGAGCTCGGAGAATCCAAACTCAGTCTGGGCAGGTAATGATGCACTTTTATTCTCAGGTGCATTTAGGCTTATGGTGATGCTCCTCAAGTCCGCAGTGATCCTTCAAGGTAAACTTGAGAGGTAAACTTGCTTGGGAATGCAGGTGGCAAGGAGAGAAGCTAGGGCTGGTGGGAAAATCAATATAATCAGGACAGAAAATTCAGAGACTGGTGAGCTTGAGTCATACATGGGTAAGATTTCAAATTTCCAAAATAAATTTCTAAGGATGAGTTAATTAGGGATGACTTCACTAGGGAGAAAGCTTCCCTTCAATTTTTGCAATGTGATAGCTGTGAGGGATGTATGTAGACAAGCCATGAGGGATGTGCGTAGACGTGGACAGCCTCAAAATGCCTGATGCAGGGGAGGGCACCTGGATGCAGATGCCATATGTACTCCCCGAGGCATCTGGTGGGCTGCTGTATAATACAGGAAGCTGGACTAGATGGGCCTTTGGCCTGAACCAGTGCAGGCTCTTATGTTCTTACATATCACAATCTTATTGTTAAACTTTGCTGCCAACAGTGTTAAAGCTGCCATCAGCAACAGGCAGCATACTGGATACTGAAACAGGTAAGGATGTGGCAGGGATAAATTGAGATGGGGATTGTGCCAGCCTGAATGTGGACCATGGGCAGGTCAGGGTGGATTTTGATGGCAGTGGCATCTGAGAGATCCAGAGCCCTCAACCCAGGTCTGCCACCTCCCCTTGGTCCTAATATATTTGTGCTAGCAAAGTAGCTTATATTACATTATAGCAAAACAAATTTCTTTACTTACCTCTCCCAGACTGCCTGGTCCTCTGCCAGCTTACTATATGTTGTGTATGCTGTGTTAGCACTGCTGCACACTTCAGATGGGCCCTAGACAGGATTGAGCTGCAGGTCCCATAAAAGTAAAGGTCCTATAAAACGTGGCTGTTTATATCATTTATTTTTCCATCCTTTCTCACATCACGGGACACCACTGGTGAGGGCCACAGAAGCACACAGCACTGTGATGTCAGGACATCAATGCCCTAGATGTTGTTGCCAAGAGGGCCAGGGGAATGACAGATATGGTTGCTGTTTTCAGCAGTAGACACACATTTCATTTATCATGCAGTTTGGCCCACGTGCAATTGTGAAAAGCAAAATGCATCCATTATTTCAAGAAGATGAAGTTACCTTTCCCTACAATGTGACAGGACTTAAAAACCACACAGATAAATACACAAAAGGGAACAAGGAGACTAGCCACTTCCCATAATAAGAGCTTTTACTGAAACAGGAGCTAATGGCTTGGCAGTGCTTATCTCTTGTAACAACCCGCAAAATTAATGTGCTTGTTTAACACAAATGGCACAGTGTAAGCTATCTGGAATGTGTTCACTCAGCTATTGTGCCTTCCCTTGGAGAACATTTTGTTTTTAGAATCATCTAGCCCTACAACTAGGAGACACAGAAATTCTGAGCAGGGATGTTGTCATGTAGGACTGCACTAGAACAATACCCTGCACTTTCGGTGTAATGCGGACAGCATCAAGCGAACCATAGAACATTCATTTCTGGGTGCCTGGATGCTGTCAGCTGATAGAACATCATAGGATGAAGCAGCGGCAATGCAATTATGATACTCTTATTCCAGTGTACCCAGAGCAGCCAGAGAATAAGGCTCTAGTAAGCAGCAGCTACCTTTTTTCTGGCATCCAGTCCTAGATCTGTTGTTTTGCTTCTTTCTACTTGACACTCATACAATGCAATCATAGAAGAGCATTACCAGTAAATATTTATTTTGGAGAAATATGCAAACTTAAATTTGCAATTGAAATCACAATGATTACTAGAGACATTGAATCCTAAAAAGGCAGAGATTTGAGTGTTATTATAATTAGTATTTTATGCCATAATTGGCAAGGCGCACTGAGTAAATTAATAGGGATATTGGCATGTTAAGAGGATCAACTTATTTCAGATACTAGCAAAAGTCTACAAACCTACACTTACATATCTGATCTTCGCAGCATGGGAATGGCAACAAGCATTGTAGATTTAGGCCTATAAAATTATTTCTAGATCTATTATTAACAAGGTGCCAGTGACCTTAAACGAGAGGCTCTGGCAGAAAGGCTCAAGCACTTTGTTCCTGTCACTGTCACCTCAGATACTCAGTGGTGATACCCACTGGCCTGGGTTCAGATCTGCAGCACTACTACTACAGGCTGGTACTACAGCTTCCAAACTGAAAAGGATTTAGGATATTAGAAATCAAAAGGTCCCAGCTGGTATTATGAAGTTGTTGACTCCAGATTATGCCAGTTCTCGAGGTATTCCCTCACCCCAGTTCCAGACTACATGAGGAGACCAGGGAGGCCCTCCAGCCACATCTGCAACACCAACCACAGGGATTTCAATTATTTAGGGAAGGATTGGACTCTACCCCAAGCCTCTGGTTAATCCTGGACTTCTGAACATTTCAGCAAGCTCCAGCTTTACTTTACCAGTGCAAGCAAATCCTCTCCCCTCCTGGGTTCTTTTGACTGGCAAAATATGATTCAGCATTAACCACACCACTTTTAAAAGGTTAATAGGAATTTATTAAATGAAAACAAGAACAAGGCACCAACTCAATGTATAGCAAGTTCAACCAAAAAAATAAAAACAAACTTCCTCCTGGTATCCAACTGTTATCCTTTCTATTTATATAACAGAAGCTCATCCTCTCTCATGGTAAGTTGGCTTTCTGCAGCAAACCAACTCACCCTTTCCAAGTGACAAAGTTCATCAGCAAGCCAGGTGGCTTTAGCTTCTGAGCAGTGGTGGGATTCAAATAAATTAACAACAGGTTCTATGTCCTAATAACCTAAATTAACAACAGGTTCTATGTCCCATTAGTAACCAGTTCTCAGAACCAGGCACTCATTAGCAAAGGGTTCTATAGAACCTGTGAAAACCCCCTGAAGCCCACTACTGCTTCTGAGTCCATAGGGTTCCTCAGCCCAAGTCACACAAAGGATCTCCCTTTCCCCTCATCATCCCTTGACTCATTAGCCCCTCTTTTATAGGACTTCAGCCCCTTGCTTGGCCTAAATGAACCAATCAGGATCAATTCTCATTTTGTTACTAGGCTAACTCCCAGTCTGCCTCAACTGTATGCGATCCTGGTTTCTTTGACCTCATGATAAGCTGGACAGGCATTATCTGGAAGTATTGTTGGCCCAGGAATGCACAGGTGTTTATCATTAATAATATGTGCACTCTCTTTTGCTTCACACAGTTCAAACAGAAAACTGTTGTACTTTCCTAGAATAGTTCATACAAAGTCTGTTCCGACATAGTTACAATATGATTTATTTAATACAGGGCAAAATTGCTAGTTCGTCACACAGATCACCCTATCTTTATTTTTCTTTTCATTCCTGGTTATATTATATCCACTCCATATGGGCTGTAATAGAGTATGGACTTGTTACTGTATATACAGGCAGTGGCGTCACTAGGGAAATGCGGGTGGTACGGTCTGCACCAGGTGACATGCCCAAAGGGGTGATGCTCACTGGGGAACTTAAAAACTTGAAAATGCACATAACTTTGTTATGGTGCATCCAACCCCATCAATTCATATACTGTTGGATTCATATTGAATGCCAAAATCAGTTTTGAAATAGCACCTTCCTATCAGAAGTTATGGCCCAAAAAGTAAAAATTAAAAATATGCATTGAACTCTATGGAAAGTGATCATGATTCATATTGTGGCTTTACTGGTGAGTAGGCAAATGTGCCATAGTTCATTGGAAAGGGCAGGCTAAGAGGAATCTAAGGACACCAGAATTGTCCTGATCCAATGAACATAGCCCCCACAAATCACCCCAGAAGTAGGTCCCTGATGATTGCATTGAAATGCATTGAAAATTGATGTGAACTGCACAGCTGTGTTTACTGGTGAGTAAGCAGGTATGCATTGGCTGGAGTGGAAGTCAGTCCAGGAGAGGACAAGACTTCCAAAATTGTCCCAATCAGGGGCATTACTAGTGCCAAGAAAGGAGGCATCCTTGAAAGGGGTGGCAGCAAGTGAACTAAATGGCTACAATCATGGTTTATAGAAATTATCCCATCATATTATACACATTTGAATGTGCAATTTACAGCAAAATGCAGTGAAACAAACTAATTTATTAAAATGTTTGGCTAAAAAAACCCAGTTGCAGCGGGGCATTGGCACATATCCATGCCCACCATTCATATTGTTGCCCTGCCCAATATATGGGGGTGATACGCTGGCCTCCTACACCAGGTAACGTGAACTCTAGTGACGCCCTTTTATACAGGGGTCTTTTTGAGGGATACTCACCTGTATTGAGCAGTGGTGTACATAGGTCATTTGGCACTTGTAGCTCACAATTTTTTTGTCACCCCATTTGTCTATCTACAGTCTGTCTACAGACTTTATATACCTCTTTTCAACTAAAGTTCACAAAGCTGTTTACAAAGAAAATGAAAAAAATATGTAAAAATCATTTAATTAATTATTATCAGTATTAATGAATACAATTACTTGGATATTAATATTTTCATATTTAAATAATTAAATATTAAATTACCAATTAAACCTCTGTTTTATTTTGGGGGGGAGAGGGTGACATTCTCTATAGCACTTGTTGAGTTCCATTTTCAGTGGATTGGGACCACTGCAAGTGCTCTAGCATTCCTATGAGCCTGACCTGAACACAAGCAAAGGCATCTTTGCTTACTCAGAAGTAAACACAGCTGTTTAGCTCAGTTCCATTTTCCATAGGACTCAATGCAATCATGAGATACTTCCTTCTGGGTTGATTTGTGGGGGTTGAGTTCATTGGATCAGGACCGTTCTGGGAGCCATTCTGAGATTGCTCTCAGTCTGCCCTCTCCAATGGACTTAGGCAGGTTTGCCTACTTGTGAGTGCAGGGGTGATATGGCTCAGTTTCACTTTACATAGGGCTCCATGCATTTTAGTTTTTAGTTTTTGTCCATAACGTTTTATAGAAAGGATATATTTCAAAGCTAAATTTTGCTTGGATTCTGATGGATTCTATGACATGATGTGATTATTTTGAATGATTTTCACACCTGTAGCATTTTAAAATTTCTGGTTACCCTCAGTGAGTCATCCCCCTGAGAGTGGTACCTAGAGCCAAGAACCCCCACGCCACCCCCAACTCCCCCCCCCCCTGCCACTGCCTCCAAATCAGCACAGGACTTATGATGGGGCTTATTCCAGCCTAACTAGAGGTTAGGATTGTAGCCAAAGGGCACCCTCCAGAGTAAGGGCAGTGAAGAGAGCCCTAGCTGGGTAGCCCCAACTATTCTGTATCCACAGCAGAGTCCAGACCCACATGCTGGGTCCAGAGAGTCAGGAAGCCTGGGCTGCCCTAACTGGTCCAGAGAATGCTAAGTAAACATCAAGTAAGCGATACCTGGGGATGACTTGCTCCTGAGAAGACCCTCCTCAGATCTGAACAAGGAACAGCTGTGGTGCGTGTGTTTTAGGGAAGCCCAGACATTCCTGACAACCAGTAGCAGCTGCAGCATGAGAATGCAATAGTACCTCTATTGGAGGGTGGATGCTTGGAGCAGCCAGCTGTATCCAGAGGTTAGTGGGCTGCCATAGTTGTTCCATATTCTGAATTTGAGAGGCAGGGGTTGCAGATAGGATGGCCAAAAACTCAGATTTTGGTCAACACTGCCATTCTTACTCAGGCCTCATCATGGACCCCTATGGGTTTACTCATTCCTATACCTGCTCCTGAGGTGGTATAACTCCGAGGAGCTGGACGAGAGCATTTCTGCTCTGGAAACAGGCTCTGGATACAGAGTAACTGCTCTGCCCTAGGCAATGCTAAACATGCCCTCAACCTGCCTCTCCTGAACTGCATAGGCTGCCCCAGTTAGAGCAGCTCAGGTCCACCTGTCTTGGGGCAGCCTATGTTGCCTTACTCTGCCCCAAGCCTTTTCCAGAGTAACTAGGGTGGAACATCTTGCATTTGGGTCAGTCTAGTGAGAGATAGGTGCACTTCTGGATTGTGCCCAAAGTCTCTTCTTTGAGGAAAAGGGGATTCTCTGCATTATGCTGATATATAGTCTTAGATCCTTTTGACAAACAAAGCTATGCTGTAACATGCAGGTTGTATTCTCTCTTTCCTGGAGTTTTACAATGAAGCAACAAATTTTCAACCTTTTACCTCATGGTCCACCAACAAGGTGCTAAAATAGTCAAGGCAGACCATCAGATTTTTTACAATTGACAAGGCATACTGTACTACTGGGATGAGAGCTCACATTCCCTAAGTGCCTTGACAGTTGATAAGGCACATCATGCTACTGGTGAGAGAGCACATATCCCCCATGCTATTAATTCCCTTTAATAACCATCCCTAAACTCCCATGGCACACCTGTGGACCATTCATTGCACACCATATTAGTTGAGAATTGTCGCAGCTAAGAGTTTTCTCCCCATGCCTTAAATAAGGGGTTCCCAAACTGTGAATCATGGATTCCCAAATAGTTGCAAAAACCAGACATGGGACCAGTGGAATCTTCTAGGAAAAACCCACCACCCTGTAAGTTGTAGCCCTAATGGGGAGCTGTGGCCTGTGGCTAGTAGGTAAAGGGAGCCAACAGAGCTGGCTCTGGCCTTTCCCTATGGATAGCTTCATTACCCATATTGTAGGTTATTGCTCAGTACAGTAAACCATGGCAGGTGTTAGAGATTGCAAATTAAAATAAAACCTGAACTGGTTAATTTAGATGTGCCAGTGTGCAAATTGACACTGCTATTTTTCAATATCCCCAGCTCCAATATTCATTGGACCTCATTTCCTGGATGGTTTTTTGTTGGTAAGGAACCTCTCATTAGATTTCCCAGATGCAGCCAAATGATATTGAATAGGCATGGAAAGAAACTGTAGGGAAGTGGGAACATATTGTAAGGAAAACAGTCTTGTGCCAAGCCAGGTGAAGAGCAGAACATTGCTTGCCTTTTGGTTGGCTGAAAGCTTTTTCTCTAATGAGTGCTGATGGCCAGTGCTTATTAGAATGTAACAATTACAGCACAAGAACTACTAGGCAATGCCAACAGGGAGGACAGGCCTTTCATAGGCTGCAATCCTAAGCTCCAGTTAGGCTGGCCTAAGCCCTGGCATAAGTCCTGTGCTGACCTGCAGGTGTCACAAAAATGCTGTAAGGCACTTCTGGACCACTTGTGGGAGTGGGGATTTGGCCACTGCACAGGCATACGCCAACCTTCCCACAACACCATGGAAAGATATGCCATGTGAGTAAGGCCAGTCTAAATTTGTTAGGATTGTGCCCTAGCTCTCTCCATTGTGAACTCTGGCTCTTTTCTATTATTCTGGGGCACCCCAGCTGAGTAGTGTACACCTGTTCCATAGCTTGGTATGCAGCAAGGAGCCATCATGATATAATACTTGGGGGGGGGGGTTGGTGGAGAGGAAGTGTTCACTTTGTACTGCATCTGAGCATCCCAAACTAGGTATATGTATATCCCTAGTTTGGGTTGCTATTGATTAAAATGAGGTAGAATCAGGGCCATAGCCAGAATTGTAGAAAGGGGAGCAACAATTGTTTCAGGAGGGCAAGTATCTAAACTATAAGCTATATGCCAAGCATCTATACTGTATATTATATGCCAAGTATCTATACCGGTATATATCCACACAATATAACAATTCGTATAGAATAAATGCATCTTGTATATACCATGTATTTGTTTACATAGAAATAAAATGCAACTTATCTTTCCATTTTGCACAACACAAGGCCTGCATCCCTATAAAGGAAAGGCCCCAAATCCCTTGTGGCCCCCTAAACGTATGGTTTTTTTGCCCCCTCCACCCAGCATGGATATCCTGCATTCAAAGAACTCTAAAAGCCAAAAAATGGCCCCAGTTGATCTCATGTGGTCCCATATATGTAAGGATTTTTCATAATCCCCAGGATATATGTCTTGCATTCAATGAATGAACTCTAAAAGCCAAGAAAAGGCCCCAAATAATCATGTATGGTCCATTGTCCGAGGAGAGGGACCACTACATATGCACCTCCTGGCACAGACAGGAGGCGGTCGCTCCCTTCATTATCACCCTGACACTGAGGGACTACCAGGGGTGGGCCCAGCCAGCCCCAAGTTCCAGTTTGCCAGAAGTTGGGGGCGGGCCAGGGTCAGGGGCGGGGCTGGGGTTAGGGGGCGGGGCGGGAGTGGGGGCGGACCCCGCCGCACTGCGCATGCGCCAGGCTTGGCACATGTGCGCTGAATCTCCTGAAGCCGAGCTTCAGGAGAGTCAGTGCGCTTGCGTCCAGCTGGACACACACGCGCTGCGCATGGCGGCTGCTGGCATACCAGTCTCTGCAGTTCTAGCAGCTGCGGGTCTGACCGGTTCGCCAGCGTCCGCCAGGGGGCAAGATCTGGTTCAGAAGAGTAGGCCCGAACCGGCATCTGCCCACCACTGGGGACTACCCCTTTTGCGCACTGGCAGGATGTATGCAGAGGTTCCTCCCCTCAGTGTCTAGCTGATGCAGAGGACAAGGACCTCTGTGTATGCACCTAGCTGGTGCATGCAGGAGGCGGTTCCTCCCCTCAGTATCAGGCCAATGCTGTCAGGAAGGAGTGCCTCCTGCACACACACAAGGCTGGCGTATGTGCCAAGGTTCCCAAGTCCGTATTGGGCTGACTAGCCCAGCGTCGAGCTGAGGAACTGCGGGCAACACATGTCACTGCCTGCAAGGTTGCTGGTTCCTGGGTGCTGGCCAGGTCATGACCCTGGAATCCAGGTATCCAGTTTTTCTGGGAAAATAGCAACCCTTCATGTGGTCCATCAACAGGTAGGATTCCCTTGCTCCTCCAAGCAAGCATTAAATTGAATAATATATCTGAAAACAAAAACACATCCAGGGTTTCTCCAAAGAGAAACATTTCTTCCCACTCCACTCCACTCCACTGCAACAACAATAGCTTTGCAATAAATTATTTGCATGATCCAGAATAGAATATTCTCTAAGAGTACAATCCTAACTATGTCTACTCAAAAGTAAGCCCCAAAGTGTTCAATGGGCCTTACTCCCAAGAAAGTGTCTTTAGGATTGCAGCCTAAGTTACACCAACTGATGCCAGAAGACCAGAGGTGAGCAGCCTGCTCTAAGACCCTGGAGCATTGAGCATTTTCTTCCTTGCCCCTCCTTGGAAAGACAGAGCAGCCAGCAGGCTTAGTTCTTCTCCTTGTGCTGCAAAAGGAGCTTTGGGTGGTGCAAGTGGTTAAGACACTGTGCCTATTAACCAGCAGGCCAGGGTTCGAGACCCGGGTCGGCCCCACAAAACAGGGTGAGCTTCTGTCCTTAGCCCAGCTCTGTGATGCAGCTGGAACCCATCGTATCAGCTCTGCCTTTCCATTGGACTATTTCAGTGGCGTGGAGAGGGGGGATTTGCTGCTTGGGTAAAAACCGTATCAATCTAACCCAGGCCTTCATGCTTTGCATGCAGCGTATGCAGTGCCGAGCATGACACCATAGTCTTTCAAGACTGATGTATGCCTGCTGCAAACTGGGATTGCTGATGGCTCCTTGACTTGACCTGACCTGCCCTGATTTGACCAGACTGGACCAGACTGGAGAGGACCTGACCTTATTGGATGGTTTGGAGGGTTGAACACTCAGGGAGCAAAAACCAAAATTGAGGAATCCCATTGGAAGGATGAGAGGCTGAAAAAACCAGGTCAGGTCTGTGAAAAATGCTGGGAGTGGCAGGCTCTTGGGTTAGAGGGGTCCAACCCCCATACTGCCCTCCTAGCTACTATATGGCCCTGGTTTGAATACAAACTTAATTTATTGCAACTTTCCAAATGTGTGAAATTGCTAGCCCACAGTAAATGGCATATTAAGAGGCTCCAAAAATTATGCCTCTGTCATCATGGCTACTCATTATGACCAGATCCTGTAAACACAAGGCCCCCCAAAATGTAGGAGAAGCCCCCCAAATGTAGGACAGCCAAGAAAAATGTAGGACTTGACAAAATTAGATCTAAAACACTCATATATTGCTTTCATGTGGTTCATTTAAATACTATATTGCGTATGAAATCTAAAACTATTAAATATAGTTTATTACATATTATTTATTAATTACAAGAAGGCTCATGCAGTCTGCTCACTAGGAAAAGGAGGAAAATTAAGATTTTTTTCCCAGGACACAAGACTAAAAAAGAGAATATGTCTTGGATAAAAGAGGACATATGTGGACCCTGTGGATACTGCCATGCATGTATGTGCATAGACACACCGTTTTATTCTCTCTTCTTTGTGCAGTCAGTTCCATCCATATTCCTTCTTTGCTTACTTTAAAGAAAATTGTGAAAGTAGAGGCAGAGGTCCATTTCCTGATCAGGGCCCAGAATTACTGCTATCCCTACCTTCTCCTGATAGTGTTACCAAAGTGGCAACACTTTGGACCAGGTCCAAGCTCACCCAGCTCATTAGTTTCCTCCTGTTTGTTCTGCCACACCATGTTTTGAGACAAGAATGACAAAGCGGATCTCAAACAAGGAAGCCAGGAGAAGAGGAAGTGGGACAGTGCTTCACCTGGCTTTGTTGTCCCACCCTTGCTTGATTCCAAAATATAATTACAGATTTCAGAGATACAGTGGTAAGGTGAGACAGCTGATATAAAGGATGCCACCACTATCATTCCATCCACTAGAAGAGGCAACTTACCTCCCTTGGCCACATGGGACAGCACTGGCAGCTACTGTCTACTGAATCAGAACACGTACCTGTCCAGCTTATAATCATCTACACTAGCTGGCAGTTTTTCAGACCAGGTGTTTCAGAATTTCAGACCAGGAGTTTCAGGATTTCAGGATTTTCAGACCAGGTGGCAGGATTTCAGACCAGGTATCTTGTCCAGCCTTACCATGAAATATCTGAAATGAAGCACACAACGTCTGGCTTGGAAAGCCAGATGATCTTGCCCTCCACTCATACTATATATGCAACTACAGTCAAATATAGCATTATGTTCTCACCATGAGGAAACTGGACTGGAAACTAGAATTTCCTATTACTTGGCATGGTGAGGGGCCAAGAAAGAGCCTGTTAAAACTTACTTTAACATGAACCAAGGTAAGCAAGATACCTAGATGAACCAAGATTTTTAAAATACTTCGTATACTTGACCTATAGCCATTGTATTTACCAACATGCTTGACTTGGGCACCTTTATAGAACATAAGAAGAGCTTTGCTGGACCAGGTGCATGGTCCATCTAGTCCAGTTTTCTCTATCTCCCAGTGGCTCACCAGATGCCACAAGGACCACACAAGACCACCATACACTTGTATCTTTGTGCCACTCTTCTCCATCTAGCATTCTATTCACTCTCACACCCCACCTTATGAAGTTTACTGTTTCCAAATCATATTGAACTTTTGGTTTTTTAAAAAAATGACCGATGCTTCAGTTCACTTTTCCCATTTTGATTAAAAAAATTATTATTATTTTGGAGACTTCCTTTTAAACAGCTGGGCAACCACCCATGGTTATCACCTCCCACAAACCTGGAATTATCGACATTTTGCAAGAGATGAAAAGTTTATTTTTCCCCAGTATTTTTCAGCTATTAAAAAAATCTAACATTGAGCAAAGAAGCACACTAAAGATAATCCAATTCTGGTAAAGAACTGCAGATGGCTTTTCTAAAATGAATGTGCCATTGGAATATTGTCCTGGCACTAAATTCTAATTTAAAATTGCCATAGCAATACAGTTACAGATTGCATCCCCAGTGGAGTGTAACTCCATCTAGTCCTATGAGATCATGAAATTATATAATAAATGCAACCCACTTCATTTTAAAATTAATAGTAGCAGCCCTCCACCCCCAATTTTCATGGTTGTGAGTTGCAATTTGTATTATAGAATGAAATCACTCTCCTGGTTTGCTCTTAAGGTAAATCAAATAGGACCTGGGTATTTAATGTAAAGGAAAAGCAGTAGCACTTGTGGTTCCATACCTTCTTCACAATCCTTATAATCATTACCTAGCCAATATAGTCTCTGGCAGAAAATCAAAGAAGTAGCAGGATTTTAGTGCCTTTCCAATAACCAGCCAATATTCTTGGTTTTGAGTTTCAATGAGCTTAACTACTTGGACGTTTTGGGAATGGGTCAGTGCAACCCATAGAGAGAACCTATAAGTAGAAGAGAGACTTCCTGCAAGAACCTCAGAGAGGACAGGTAGATGGTCTTAGGCAACTGGACGGTGCTCTACCCTCCAGTGCCCAAACATTCTGACAGGAGAGACACATTATCTCTCTGACACTGTGTTGGGAGCCAGAAAAGTGACTGACATTTCAAAATTGAATAAATTTACATAAATTTAAATATTAGAGTGTATTAGATACATAACAAGACTTGTCTGTGGGCCAGGGTCAGATGGAGGTGGCTTGCCATGGAACTGCATTGAGGCTTGCTATGGGCCACATCTGGCCCTAGTCCAGGTTTTGGATACCCTTGATCCAGAGTCTAGCAGGTAATGATACATCAAATCTACAAATCCACTTGGTACACTTTACGTTGTTCATCTGGTGGCACAAGCTGTTAAGACGCTGAGCCTGTTAACCAGCAGGCCAGGGTTCAAGACCCGGGTCAGCCCCACAAGACAGGGTGAACTCCTGTCCTTCGCCCAGCTCTGCGACGCCAGCTGGATCCAATCGTATCGGCTCTGCCTTTCCATTGGACTAATTCAGTGGCGTGGAGAGGGGGGATTTGCTGCATGGGTAACAGCCTATCCTCCATAACAATCCAACCCAGGCTTTCGTGCTTCGCATGCAGTGTATGCAGCGCCGAGCACGATACCATAGTCTCTCAAGACTGATGGAGGCCTGCTTTCCCAATCTGTTCTGCTTCTTTCCCTCTCATTATTCTGACTTTGCTTTCTCCTTGCTTTCTTCCCTCACTTTCTCTTCCTGTCCACTTTCTTTCTAAGGACTCCCAAAGCCACAATGGGAAGAGTCTTCTGGGCTGCAGGTCTGAGAAATGTTTGTATTAAGAACAATAACCTCAGAGGTAGCCCTGACTGAAATCCAACTGCTGAAAGAAATCAATTCTCATCATGACTTCTTCTCTGTTCCTGGGTTTATTGCTCAGTTATATATGGATATCAGTGAAACCCCCAGGCTCTGCTCCTGCTGGGAATTACCTGTAAAGGCTATACTGCAGAGAATATCCTGATGCTCAAGGATCAGGTGGAATGAATGCTTAGCATGTATAAACCTTCCCCGAGTTTGTGTGCAATATATGTCTTGATTGGAGGACAATTAAGGATAATTGAAGCAAATTTGCAAGCATTTTCACAAGAAACGCTAGCGCTGCCAAAAGCAGGAAGAAATTGTGAATAGTTTATAGACTCAAACCTAAATCCGCTCTTGAAAACAAAACAGCTCTGTAATGAAAAATCATTGCTTGTGAGCAGTGAAAAACCAGTGTTTATGGCAAATATTCCTGTACAGCAGTGGTACTTGGGCATTTCAGCCCAGGACCCCCTTTGAAACTTAAAAATCTGCCCAAGACCCCCTGTCAGACTTGTGGATGTGATATCACTGTGATGTCAGAGCTCCTCCATGTCTTCTTGGAAGTAAGTCCTATTGTCTTCAGTGAGACTCCCAGGAAAGCCCAGTGCAAGATTCCAAGATGGCTGATCCCACCCTCTCGCAACCCCCTGACCTAACGTGGTGACCCCCACTTTGAGTGCCACTGCTATAGTGCAAGGAGGAGATCCACAGCATGCATATGACCAAAGCTGGATGAAAATCAAGCTGTTTTGTACCAGTTTTATAGACATATCCAATATAGCAGTCTCTGATGTGGCTGTCCTACTGAGAGTGATCTGGCTTCTCTGCATCCAGTGCAAGTTTTGGGCTTCACCTGTATCAGTCTGAGGCAAAGGGAACCTTTCCCCCTTACCTCAAGTAATGCTACAGCAACCCCAATGAGTATACTTGGATCTGTACCACCCCAAATTGTGACACAACTCCTTACAACCTGGGCTTGGCACAGGATGCCCAGGAGCAGGGCTAGGAAGGCAGCATAACTGCTAGGTCCTTACCTTGCCTCACTCCTTGTTTGCCCTTGGGAACACCTTGCTGCCCACACTCCTGTCTTGGAATGGTTTTCTTGTCTCTCCACAGCACCTACCCCAGGTTATTTAAACATCCCTTCCTACTCACCACTTGAGTAATTCTAATCATAGATGGCAATGCAAAGACCTTGCCAACTATGTAATGGCTTCAATGGTGAACGGAGGGACCGCTTACACAATGCATTGCAGAATTGCAATTCTTAGCATTCCACTTTCCTTTGGCTACACGACGGAAATACCCACTCCTTAGAAGTAACATTTCAAAAAGCCCTAAGTATGAAACCAGAGCAGATTTACTGGCCTGGACTAACAATCGCTGAGCACAAGGGTGTGATCGTGCATACTCAGTGTTGGATGGTGTACTAACTTTAATGTTTGAATTCTACTAGCTCAATATTTGCTTATCAGCTATTGCAAGGCAATAATGGTGTGTTAAGCTCTCTTTGTGCAAACCTTATCTATATTTAATAACCTAACAAATGTAACCCAACAATTCAGAGTTATCTGTTGGAACTTGGAACATGGCAAGAAATACAATGTCAGCACTTTCTTCTGTCTCAAAGAATTTTTAGACTCACAGAACCATAGGATGTCTTTTTATTGACATGAGGAGGTGATCCTTACAGAACAGATAGCAGAGGCTGCTGATACTGCTGATGACTCTATTGGCCAAGCTGTAAGGAAGTCTCTTACTGTGCTTTTTCTGTGCTTTCCTCAAACCTGAAAAGTGCAGGATTTCTGCTTTTATTTCATAGAATCATAGAGTTGGAAGGGACCTAGTAGATCATCTAGTCCAACCCACTGCCTGCAGCAGGAAATCCTCCTAAAGCATCCCTGACAGGTTAAAAGTAGTTCCTACATTTGCGGCGTCTCCTCAAATAAAACCAAAAGCCCCTCATATCTGGGTTCTATGAAACCATTCGAGTTGTACTGAGCAAAGGTGAATTATCTGCCTATGCTTAAATGAGTGAGAAATCACTATGGCTTGCATCCACAGTGAGCTGGCAGGAGGGAACAGCAGATTCAGGGTCAAGAGCACCCTAATTCTGCCACCCCCACATTCCTTGATCTCTTTCAATCCACTACTGATGCCAGCCTTTTCAGTCTGTCTCCTACTGTGGCTGTTCTGACAAATGCTAACAGTGTTTGACAATATCAGTGCAATCCTATACATGTCTACTTAGAAGACATGGGCTATCATTTTATCCCAGTGTTGTTGTATTTGGGGTAACTTGAGTGAAAACTAGTGAAACTTTGTCACCCAATTCTCACTCCATTGCCACCCAAGAATGCATTGGTATAGACCAGGGTGACCATATACAACAGAGGACAGAGTGCCTCCACCTTTAAGCATTGCATAGAAGAGGAAATTTAGGCAGGTGCTGCTATTTAATGCTGCTATTCAACTTCCATGTTGAGCTTACCCTTCCTAAATTCCAACTTCTATGCAGTGTTTAAAGGCACAGGTATTCTCTCCACCACTGTACATGGCCACCCTGGTATAGACACTGTATCACATTCACTCAGTAGATGGAATGAATAATGAAATATGTTGGAATATTATATTTATTTAAGAGCCTGAGGTGGGAAATTGGATTTTGCTGCTTTTTCTTTGTTACGAGGCATTTAAAGCTGGACCTGGCTATCAGTGTTGTGTAAAATAGGGGATAACAAATCAATGTATATCAAGGTCACACCTTTAGTGGGCAGAGCACTGGACTTGTTCTGAACTCAGATACCGACCCAATCCTGAATCAATGGTTCAATCAATGGCTCTAGGCTAATCAGCCTAATCTTAGAGTTACTTTTAGGATACATGATATTAGCTGCTTTGGAGGATATCAGCTGCTTTGTTGTTTGAAACTTCTTTTCAAATTAATGCTGTTATTGCTTTATATCATCTGTTCAGAATTGTACCAGAGCTATTAAGTGCCTCCTGCTATGTAACCAGTAGGTTTGCTACTAAAACATGACCATCTGGGAAAAAGAATCTTCAGTGGATTCAGGTATAAGCAGGCATAATTTGAACAGTTCATCTGAGCATTGAACACTGGAAGTCAATCAAGTCCTGTGAGGTCCTCTATCATAAAAAACTTACCATGAAAAAACAAGTGCAGGTAATTCCAGCAGTGTATCTGTTTCTAACCTGAGCAAATCAAAGGAGTCCTTTATACGGAATGACAGTTCTTCGATGCCACAATTTCATGCTCTCCCATTCATTTCTTTGATGAACAACTATGCTTGAGGTGAGCAACGTGAGCCAAAAGAAGAAAAAGTATCTTTCTTTTTTGAGACGGAGAGGGCAAGAGAGAGCACATGAGCGCTACTTTGGAGTTTTCACTTAGCGCAATTGATTTGGATGAAAGTGCATGTATCACTACATGAGTGCCCCTCTCTCTCTCTCTCTCTCTCTCAGAAAACAAGGTAAGGAAGCTATAATAACGAGGCTCACAAGATTATGAGCTAAGTTACCAAAAATAATGTATGATGTCAACTCTGATTCAACTGTTTCCCTCCCTCTCATGAAGCTGGAAGCTGGATTGTGGGACTAGGCCATCTATCACCAAGAGAGAAATGCTGGAATCTGCGAAGCCTTTGATTCCCTTTCTTTTAGAAGTGGATTCTTCCTGTCATTGCCCACACTTGCGAAGCCTGTTGCTGTTATGTGTCTCTTCCTCCATCCACCTCAGTCGGTTTCTAATTGGAGGCTTTGCGGACATCACTTTGCTTCCCCTATGGCCTCTGCCATAACTATATGATGTACTTTTGGGTGGGAGTTAATTCAAGAGACCTTGTAAATGAAGCTTCTTAACCTTTCATTAACGAAGCACTGCATCTATCAGTTCCAATTCCTTGCCCAACCTCAGAGACCAAAAGGGTCTCTGACTCCCAATTGCTTTTCAATAAGCAATGAGAATGCAGAATCCAACTATATTGCAGAGGGCAGTTTAGTGTACAACAGTTATTTTTATGCTATAACCTGCAGGAAATGGATCAGCAGTGCCACAAGCACAGAAATTGCTCTTGAGGGACACACATGGAGTCATGGACAACTAGACTGAAATGGCTGGTCTGTGAATTGTTTATATGAACCACAGATGACAATGAATGTGAAGTATGGAACAGGACAGGTTGGATAGTCATTACACTGATGCTTTTACCAGAAAATCAACAAGATGCAGCCAGTCCCGGGTGGCTTTTTTCTCCCCAGCTACTCCTATCAGCAATCGCAGGGGATATAAACAATCTATAAAATACCTGCGAAGTACCTGTTGTTGGTGTGTGTGTGTATGTGGGAGGGGGGGAGGGGGAGAATTTATATATTGCAGAGAACTATGATCAGTGCATCAGAAATTAAACAACTGTGACAAACACATTCTTTTCAGATATTCATCACAAAGTTTCCTGTTTTGAAAAGCTATATCAAAACAGGAAAATTTGTGATCAATATTTGAAGAAAAGAATATGTTCTTGATGTGATTAATTGATTAATAAATCATACAGGTAACAGCTTTGTGTGGCTATTCAGCATTAGAAATCCAAAGATTTTGCACTATATTCCAAATTCATGATGATCATTTCTACTACCTTTCTTTCTGTCAAGAAACTTGGGACAACATAACACGTGTCTTCCCTCATTCCTTTTATCTCTGATCTCAGTCCAGCACCCTCTGTGTTACCATACTATTTGCTGTTTGATTTATAGAATCTAAGCATTGGCATGCAGAAGGAATGGCAATCACTATTTGAACAATATTTGGCTTTCAACATTTGATAACATCTAAAAACATGCATTCAGCTGCAGTCAATTTTTGATAGTTTCTAGATTGATCTGCACAATACTGCAACTGGCATATCCTAAATACATTATGGGCAAATTCCAGAGTAACTACAGAAAGTCTTTGCTCCGGTGTAAGAACAACTTACTCTGGATTCCAATATGAATTTCTCATAGGTTTTCACTAGATGGTGCAGTAACCATGGGTGCACATAAAGTCTCTTATGTGCCCCCATAGTTACTGTGGTTTTGGGAGTTAGTGAGTGACAAACACGGAAGCACATCTTTCTTCATTCCCCTCCCCAGCCCTCCCCGATGCTTCCCTTTAATCATGATTTACACAATTGGGATTTTTCTGATTTCCTCCGTTGGTGTGTTTGGAGGATGTGATAGAGGCAATAGCCGTTTATCTGGCACATATATGTCAAAGGAGACTTGCCAGCTGATCCCAAAGAGGATGTTATGCACTTCAATAGCTGCCATATCCCCCTTGCTGAAGCACAGGCATAGTGCTGAGGTGCCCCATAGGAGACCATGGCATGGCAGAGAAGAGTAAATATAACTTTCCCCTATTTCCCTCTCCCATTTTATTATGGCACCTGCTTTCCACAGGATACAGATAAAGCCTTCTTGTCTACATTGTCAGATGGGGGATAGGATTGGATTAGAGTTTACTAGTACTTTTGACTACTCTGGATATTCAGTACTTTAGGTATTCAAAAGTACTACATAACTGCAAAGATTGTTTTTCCTAAATTATGTTATTCCAGGTGTGTCCGAAGGATTTGACAGGCTACATCATCTCACTCACACTATGTTGGCAGCTGAAAAAATGATTGACAGTTCAAATTTGAATAAATTTACATAAATTTAAATATGAGTTATTAGATACATTACAAGGCTTGTCTGTAGGCCAGATGGAGGGGTCTTGCCGCAGGCCTCTTGGAAGCTTGCTGTGGGCCACATCTGGCCTCCAGGCCAGGACTTGGACATTTCTGTGTTATTTCTATTATGTTGTCATCTTATTGATCTCTTAGAGCAGGTTCATACTAGAACATAGTATGAGCACACATGTTGAGAACTGCATATATGTGAAGAATGCTCTTTTTTCCATAATGTTTTATCTATTTTTCTGAATTCTTGGATGCTTTTGACAGACCACAAGAAGCTGGAAAATCCTCCTGCTTCTGAATCTTTGTTTAGAAACTCCATAGTTTCTCAGTGAGGTGCTGAGTGTGGATTCATGGTGGCAAGGTGGAGAGTAATATGGTGTTGTCCACAAACATGGGTACCTCATTATTCATCCCTAAGTCCAGATCTGTTAAATAGTACCATGTCCAATACAATTCCTGGTAGACCTCAGTGCTTACTTCTCTCCAATGCAAGAACTGCCACTAACGTTGAATGGAGGGTTTCCCCAAATTAAAATACTATGCAAAAGTTCAGACAGGATTGCAACCTAGTAGAGGTGAAAGCCTAAGCCCATCCCCCCCCCCCCAGTTTTGCCCCATTTCAGTTTTCCAGCACACTGTTTATAAACTGGAAGGAAGGAAGGAAGGAAGGAAGGAAGGAAAGTCATATCATATTTTGACACTGGCAAAAACTTTTCAGAAGTCCAAGGGCCCAATCCTGTCCAACTTTCTACCACTGGTCCCAATGGGGCATACTCTTCATACTGCAGAGAAGGGGCAGACATAAAGGCTTCCTGAATTTAAGGGAAGTTTGTTCCCTTATCTCAGGCTCCATTTAGTCTGCAACAGCATTCAAAAGTTGGATAGGATCAGACTCCAAGAATCTAACGTCTCTTGGATCACCACTGTTGTTCTGTTTGTCAGTGCTCACAAATAATTCTATAAGGTGAGTCAAGGTCATTATTGAATGATGGAAAAGCAGTGGTGATCTCACAGAGGGTGCCCTCTCTGACACAAAGCAGTCATTTGTAAAATGTATTTGAATCTCATCATCTGTACTGGCTCTCAATAAAGGAGCTCAAAGACAGCTTGTTGACAAGTACTGTATATCTTCCCTTTGTTCAAGTTCTTTTTGCCCATTGATATTCCATTCATTAAGCATCACCTGAAAGAGCTTGCAATGAGATAACATCTTAACAAGAAACGAGGCAGTACAATTCTTGCTACTGTTATATACTTTGACATTTTCCTTTGTTGCCAGATACATGCTACACATTAATGATCTTTAACTATTTCTGCACACTTATTCTTTGTTTATTGTTGCATTTTCTTTTCTTTCATATTCCTGCATTTGATATTCTGAAGAAAAAAAACATCAGTTCCACCCAGTCTTTTATTTCCCTCCAAGACTGAAGTTTCCAGCACAGTAAAGCAGAAACAGCTCCTCAATTGTAAACCATCTATATATATAAAAGAGAAAAGTCACTCACTCACTGACTGACTCATCACCGCCCTGCCAAAACCGCTGGGCCTAGAAGCATGAAATTTGGGGTGGGTGTTCCTTCCGTGACGGAGGGGTGCACTAAGAACCAGTTTTCAGAAATTCCAACCGGAAAGGGGCGCAACACATTTTCCTCCCTATACTTTGCATTGGAGAATTGCTGACTCTTCAACATTCCGCCCCAACTGCTGGGCCTGAAGCATGGAATTCTGGGAGGGAGTTCCTTCTGTCACCTGAACACCCAGTAAGAACCCACCTGGAGAAATTTAATTTGGTGCTGTCTGCCTGGTACACTGGGGGATGTTGTTAGGAGGAATAGGTTGCACTGTGGAGGATGTTGAGCATGGGGGGTTGGTGCGCATGGAGGGTTTGGTGCACATGGGGGAAAGTTGCGCTTGGGGGGGACGCCGTGCGCGTGGGGGGATAGTGTATGGGGAAATGTTATTCCCGCAACGCGGGTACGCTTTTCGCTAGTTGATAAATAAAACTAACCCCCAAATCCAGTGTAACTATGGGAGCACATATGAGACTTTACGTGCACCCATAGTTACTGCACCACCTAGTGAAAACCTGTGGGAAATTCATATTGGAATCCAGAATAACTGGAATCTTACACCGGAGCAAGGACTCCTCGTAGTTACTCTGGATTTTGCCCATACTTTAACTTTTCTACTACTACTACTACTACTACTACTACTACTACTACTACTACTACTACTACTACTACTACTACTACTTTTGTAGTACTTTTGTTTCTTGCCCTGGTGACCTTAGCTTGCACAGTGGGTCAGACAGCATAGAGCTTCCCACATTCACCTCTAACTTTTGTACTGTTGTAACAGTAAAGCACTTTTCTAACAACACCACCACTGGAAGTGACTAGATACCCCTTCTCAGTTCTGCAGCCAGCAAACAAAAATGCCCTCACAGAACCTCTTTCTAATGCTGAAACATGTAGACATCAGCATGAATGTACATAACAATATAAATAAACTTCATTTGTATGCCGCCTTTCTCCCAAAGGGACTCAAAGCGGTTTACAGACATCCATAAAAACAACAATAAAATTCCAATACATTAAATGGTTAAAAGAGACAGTATAAAAGCAATAAATATAAAAACATCAACAATAAAACACTGATTAATACCATAATAAAAAACCAAGCTAAAAAAACAGCAGACTAACAAGCTCAGAAGACTGTTCTAAAAAAGAAACATTTTTAGTATAAACAAAAAAATTTCAAGGAAGGGAGTGGTTTTTAGATCAAGAGGGAGGAAATTTCAGAGGGTTGGTGCCACTACTGAGAAGGCCCTATGTCTTGCTGTCACCCCACGTATCTCCGTAGGCGATACAATAGGCGAATACCTCCCTATTACTTGAAGCAGGGCCTTCTCTGATGAACTGAGGGAACAGGCTGGATTGTATGGAAGTTGGTGGTTCTTAAGATAATCTGGGCCAAGCTGTTTAGGGCTTTATAAGTCCAGACTAGCACCTTGAATTGGCCCTGGAAATGAAAGGACAGCCAGTGTAGTCGCTGGAGGAGCAACCCAACAGAGTCAAATCATCTGGCTCCAGCAACCACACAGGCCACAGCATTTTGAACTAATTGCAGTTTCCAAACTGTTTTTAAGGGCCCCACATAGAGCGCATTACAGTAATCCAGTCTTGATGTCACTGTGGCGTGGCCAAGTCTACACGATCCAGGTACGGCTGCAACTGGTGCACCAAGCAAAGTTGGGCAAAGGCCACTACCTGGGAATCCGGGAGCAGCTGCGATTCCAGAAGACTCCCCAGCTGTGAACCTGCTCCTTCAGGGGGAGTGCAACCCCATTCAGAGTAAGTTGATAGTCCAGCACCTGCATCATGGATTTCCTAACCATGAGGACCTCTGTCTTGTCTGGATTCAATTTCAGCTTGTTTGCTCTCGTCCAGGTCCAAACCTCCTCGAGGCAGCACTCTTAAGGCCTCAACAGCCACCTTGGTTTGAGGTGGAAACAAGAGATAGAGCTGAGTGTCATCAGTGTACTGATGGCACCCTACTCCAAATCTCCAGATGACCTCTCCCAGTGGTTTCATGTAGATGTTAAATAGCATGGGGGACAGAATGGAACCTCAAATAGAGGTTGGAATCTCAAATAGAATAGCCACCATGGATCTTAGCAAATCTTTTGAATATATTCACTTCTGCCAAAAACAAGATCCAAGATCAAGAGTGGGGCAGAAATGGATCACTGTCAGCTGCAAAATTCAATTCAGCACTGCCTAAAGCTAGAGATACAGTATTTTGTGCCTTTGTTCTGTAAGCATGCAGACTTTTAACTAAAAATATGCCTGCAATATTTTACTTAAAGTGACAATGCCAAATGAGGTGTTCACATTTTAATTGCCTAATCTCAAAGTGTTTACAGTTCAATAGCTCTGGAAATAGTGTTAATAATAGAACATTTGTCTTTGGGTTGTTCTTCCCTTTTTAGTCAAACTATCAGAGTGCAGATGGAACATTTTGTGTATTGCAATAAGGCTGGGAGGATTTGGACGAAGTGCAAAAGAGGAGGCTGGTTCACACATGCATGTTCATCACTTGGTGACTGCATGTGCAAATGAGCTATCGCTGATCACAGACAGAACTGTTACATCCTCCGTTCTCACTTCAAGTCAAGTTCCTTTTCCATAGAGAAGGTCACACATTCAGCTGGTAGTCATCAAGCATTATGGAATCTATTGATTAGTAGGTGATATACATGGACATGCAAAGCATTCCAGAGATACATATCACAAATCGCAAGTGGATACTACTCTAGAATTCTTCACTCAAAAATATTTTCATTGGAAAGGGACTATTTCCAAGGTCTGTCTCCTTTGCTTCTTTATGACTGTCCAAGTTCATCTCTAATCTCCAGTCCTGGAGTGGGTGCTGTGGAGGCTCCCAGGTCCCAAGGCTACCATCCAGATTCTGAACTGAGTACAGTGGTGCCTCGCTTAACAAGTGATCCATAAAACAAACAAAAAATTATCTAGGATTCTGCCTCACATAAAAAGTGTGAGGTGCCTTCACTTAACAAGCACACTCGTTGGCAGTTGGGCCAGACGCGCTGGCCGGCAGCCCTTTCCAAAAGTGTCAGGGTGCCTAGCGCGCCTACCCATGGTGAAAGCAACACTTCCCCATGCTGTTCCTCCTGTGGCCAGGTGTCCGCTGGGCAGAGGGAGAGAACAGCAGTAGAGAAGAGGGAAGCAGCTCAGGGCTAGCCAGAAGAGAGCAGGGGAGAAAGAGGCTCAGGATGAAGAGGAGAAAGTGGGGAGACACTTGGAAAGTGTCTTGGATTGCAGCCTCCTAACCATGTCTACACAGAAGTTAGCCCCACTGTGTTAAATGGGGCTTACTCCCAGGAAAGTATTTTTAGGATTGTAGCATAAGTAGACTTCTTAGGATCATGCACATTGAATGCATGTTTTGAATTCAATTCTAATGTTTTGTCATCATTTTTACATGCAGTTAATATTTTTATATGAACATTTTTTGGGTTGTGGCACCAATCATCTGAGTTTCCATTATTTCCTATGGGAAAATCTGCTTCACGTAAAGAGTGTTTCACATAACAAGCATGCTTCTGGAATGAATTAAACTTGTTATGTGAGGCACCACTGTAGTTGGGGGACAGAAACAGGCCACTTGCTGCTTTACAGTACAGCTGAGCTGGGCAAGAGGTGCTGGGGAAGTTCCTTCTCCGAGATGACCACGGATGCTCAGCTTTGGAGGGCCTTTCCATTTGCTCAGCTAGGAAAGATGTGGGGCAGTGGGAGGTGTGCATAAATGAGGGACCAAACAATTGAAAGCCAGTTCCTTGCCTTCTCCATCCTCCACTGCCTGCTTCCAACATGGTAGGTGAGAGGGAGGGCAAGGGGAGGCAGCCAGGAGAGGGAGGGCAAGGGAGAGGGGGAGAGAGGGCACACCCCTGAATAACTGGGGTGGTCCTAAAATTGGAGAGTGGTTTTGGGACACCTGGGGGGTGGCCCTACCGACACCACTGGGGCAAAGTGACTTGGAATGCAATTCATAAGGAATAGAAATGGGCTTTCTTATCCTATCCTGTGCTAGAATAGGCAGACCAGATGGACTTCACTGTATCCAACACAATGTTGGGCTGGTTGCAGCAGAATCTGGGACAAAAAAATTTAGCTCCCCTTACTCTGAGCAGTGCCCTGATTGGGGCTGAAGAGGTGGCGCAGATCTGAGAAACCCCAGACTAGATTGGGCCATCTGGGAGATAGTTTAGGATTCAGCCGAAATGTCAGATCCTGGATTCTGACCCTTCTTGTATGAGTCTACCTGCTCCCTACCCTTACCCTGCCCGAGACCATCCTCCCTCCACCCTTCCCATACCTTCACAGCAGGCGAAGCAGGCTTGCCCAACTTTATCAGGTGCTAGCAGTCTTAAGGCCAACACATGTCTGTACACTTGACTGCCTCCTCCCACAGTGACGCAATTGTGCCTGACAGCACTTTTGTGACATCTCTGGGTGTTCCAAGGGAGTTGTATCAGCCAAGCCGGGCCTTTGGAATATGGCCTTAATTAAAAGTTTTTTTTAAAAAAGAGAGAGATGTCAAAAGCTAAAGCAAGATCAGTCATACCGTCTGAAGCATATTCACATATTCATATTTATGGGTCTGAATTAAACAAATGACGATTTCATTGTTTAATGGTTTCTATGATTTATATTTTAATCTGGCCATTCTTCATTTAGGAGTGTTATATTATCAGTGAGCAATCTTTATAGCTAGCATTAATATCTAGTGAGGTCATAGTGAGGTCATTGTAGGGTACAGAAATATTTTCCATTTGAGGAGCAACCATTAATGTGGTGCATTACTGAATTCCATTTAAGATCATAACTGGATTTGTAATCTTACTTGGGTTCCCCCATTAAAAGGAATAGCATTTGAAGGACAGGAAGCATTCATGATCAAATGTTATGAATTAGTCCCTATTTCCTTCGCCCCAAGCCAAGTCGTGAACCTGATTTTAATATAATGTTGTACTCAAAAGAATTTTTTTCTTTAAAAGAATGACTTTTCATTTGAAAGTCATAACAGCATGCTGTAATCACATTTCTCAAGCTTTTATTAGAAATCATGATGCTAGACACTTCTGCGAAAAGGAAAGCTGGGATTTTCACAGCCATATCATAAATCTTGCCATTTCAGGCGTTAAAGAGGAAAAATATTCTTCAAACGAAAACTGGCAATTCTGTGCCCATAATGCATTAATATAATCACAGGGTAATAGTATATATCGTCATCGTGCATAGACTAATCCATTAGGACAAAATTGATGGGCAGAATTGTTTGCTCACAGCAAATCACTTGACTGCAAGAACTGGGTTAAGCCATATGCTCTGTACTTGCTGAATGAAGCCATAAGGCATAATTAAACATTCATCTGCTATGACTCTGTCTGTCCAAGCGACAGTGGGAGATGATGTAAGACCTGATCGAAGGGCCAATTCAAACAATAACACCAGAACCAGCTTCATTCGATTCTCAAGGTGTGTACTCATCTATGTCAACATCCTGGATCTTTTTTTCCAAGTAACTTTCAAAAAAATAAAATTGGGGATGAGGTGAGAAGACATAACAGTTCATCCAAACCATGCATGCACAGTGCCAAACTTACCTTGGAAATGCACTACCAACAGTACTTTTGAGGAGAGGTGTCAGGATGTGTGCTGCAGGATTGCACACATCAATAAATGCACTGGCTGTTTTTGATGGTAAAGCATCAGATTGTTTTCTTGTGTGTGTGTGTGTGTGTGTGTCTGTGTGTGTGTGAAGTTCTCCTAAGCAACCCCCTATGAAATGAATATGAATTTACACAACATGGATCTATAAACATGAAACCTGGAGGACCATTCATTAACTCGTTAGGCTACCTGAAGTCTGGAGTTGCATCATTCATTCTCCCACCTTCAAACTCATCCATTTCATTTTTCTTCACATCCTAATCTAGCGTCAGGCTTTGTAATTCCAAAAGCAATGTGGGCTGTATCAGAGGGGAATCCTCTTGGTGCAAAGATGGCTAGTTAAGCAGAAAGTTGACTTTATAAGCCTTCACCTTACCCTTGCTAAGAAATGGTAAAACTGAAAGTATCGTGGAAGTGTCTTCCATCCTGCTTTCTAGTTTTATTTCGTACTGTGGTCTGGTTCACACAGTTGTCAGAGAAAGTAATTAAATTGTTCTTGGACTGTCTAAGTCTCCAGATTTGGGTGACATGGCTAAATGTTTCATATATTGGAGAGGCAAGAACTCTCTTCTGTGGAACCTAGTGTTATATGTTCCATGAGGATATATATGCTGGGTTCGGTCAGTTAGGTATTAACTATTATGCTTGCTATATACACTTTTTTTAAAAAACCACACAATTCCTTGCAAATAAAAAACTAGCATAGCAAGGAGAATACAGGACTAGAGTCTTTCTCTCTAATGTGCTAGTTTGCTACCTGTCAAGATTGTTTAACATGGAAAAGATTGTAATAATCATATCTGGAACGTTATAGTCCCCTTGATGTCTTTGCCATCTACTTGTACTCCATGCATGGTAGAAAGCAGTGACATCCAAAAATGGTTTCCTCACCTCATCTTCCCTTTGTGTGACAGGCAATACTCCTGCACAAACAGCGTAAGAGTTCCCTCTGACTCCATCTTCACCTCCCAAATAATGAAGGACCTTGATTTTGATTCTCAGCTTTCAGTTGCTTTTATTTTATTTCATTTATTTTTGAACAAAGCTGGCAGGTGGAGAACAAAATTCAGCAGGTGCAATTAAAGCCATGCCACGCGCCTGCTAGGAAAAGAAGTTGATTGTGGGGGATTCTTTTGTAAACCAATAAATGTCAGCAGGGTTGTCTTGTTTGTGTTACAAAAGTCTCTCACGACGCACGTTTACCAAAGAACTTGAGGGGGAAAGCACTTCTCTTAAGAGGTACTGCCTACTCCATTAAGTGCATGCTAATAGATTATACAACATTATATTCTTGTTATGCAGTTAGCAATCTCAGATGCGGCTTCCAAGAACTAGCTACTTGCTTGAACAAAGAAGTTAAAAGTCTGACAATGGCATATTATCTACGAAGAAGGAGAAACTAACTGAGCCCATTGAAATCTCGTCATCCTGTGGGAAACTCGACAAGGCCACATTCTTTTGCCAACTAATGGGCAGATGTTGTCCTTGAGGCACATGGGTGGCAGTAGATTTGAAATAAACAGAAGTCAAGGTGGATTTCACCCCAAAGCTCTTATTCACTTTGCTGGAAACTTCTTTGGAGGAGAAAATTATACAGACTCTGTTAGTAGCCATTTTCATATTCCTTCCAACTGTGGAGGATTGAGGGGGAGAAAAGGCTCCAGAGTGTTGTATGTTATATCTCCATTGGCAGATTGTGTCACTGTGTGCAGAGCTATGCTTATACAAGCTGTAAGCGCATAGACCGGTGTTTCCCAAACTGTGGGTCTCGACGCAACAGTGGGTTGCAAGCAATTTTTGGTGACTTGAGAAAAGTATTTTAAATATTTTTTAAACTTTGCAAGCATCCTTACCCAATTTGCTGAAGAAAATACTGTAGTTATCTGGGATGAGGTAATCTTCATACCCCCCTCTCCCCCAAATTAAATATCACCTATTCTGATTTTTTTGCCAATTAATTTCCAATTAATAATTGACATGCCATAGATCACATGTGACTCTAGTGTCAGCCTTTTGTCTGGTCTGGAGGTCCTTACCTACACATCTTGCTCTCCAGCATATTTCCAGTTACCTCCCTGGAATGATTGTAAAGGTTTGGAGAAACAATTCTTCAACTACATTTCTAGTGATAGTTTAGCATCTATACTCTGTATGTGGGGTCTCTAGCCACCTCAAGAGCACAGAACTCTGATTAATATTAATTAATAATACATTTATTATTAATTCTTTCTATAATTTTGTTGCCTAGTAGGTTACAATAGATTGGGTCCTGTTGCTAAAACATTTGTAAAGCACTGGCTTTTCCATTCCAAATGACCAGGGATGCTGATTTTTGCAAGATGCTCAATTATATTAGAGCAGGGGTGTCCAAACCTTTTGGCGGGAAGGTCACATCATCTCTCTGACATTGTGTTGGGGGGCAGAAAAAAATGATTTACATTTCAAATATGAATAAATTCACATAAATTTATATATATATATAAGAGAAAACTCACTGCCTGACTCACTGACTCATCACCGCCCTGCCAAAACCAGTAGGCCTAGAAGCGTGAAATTTGGAGTGGGTGTTCATTCTGTGATGGAGGGGTGCACTAAGAACCGGTTTTTGGAAATTCTAACCGGAAGGGGGTGAAAAGGGGCGCAATGCGTTTTCCTCCCTATACTTTGCATTGGAGAATTGATGACTCATCAACATTCCGCCCCAACTGCTGGGCCTGAAGCATGGAATTCTGGGAGTTCCTTCTGTCACCTGAACACCCACCAAGAACCATGTGGAGAAATTTAACCCTTCAGGGGCTGAAAAGGGGTCAACATGTTTCTGTCCTATACTTAACATGGAAGACTGACCAACATCCAGCCAATTTGGTGCTTGGATTCTGGTGCACTGGGGGGACGTTGTTCAGAGGAAGAGGTTGCACTGGAGAGGATGCTGCGCATGGGGGAAAGTTGCACGTGGGGGGAAGTTGCGCATGGGGGGATGTTGCGCATGGGGGATGTTGCGCATGGGGGAAGTTGCGCATGGGGGATGATGTGCATGGGGGTAGTTGTGCATGGGGGGAAGTTGCGCATGGAGGATAATGCGCATAGGGGAAAGTTGCACATAGGGGAAAGTTGCACATAGGGGAAAATTGCACATGGGGTGTTGATGCGCTGTGGGGATATGGCTTATGGGGAAATGTTACTCCCGCAACGCGGGTACGCTTTTCGCTAGTTTATATGTATATAAGAGTGCATTAAACACAGATCCAGAGGATTACAAAGTTTGCCTCAGAGCTGGATGGAAGGTCTTGTCGCAGGCCACACTGCAGGTTGTCTTCAGTTTCCCCCTCCCTGTGTTCAGCCACAAGTTGGAAAAAAAGTTTCTCATGTGCAGTTCAATATCTATCTAGTTTTGCTTCTATGTTTCTTATAAAAAATTACTATATATTACTATATTAAAACAAAGTATTGTTATGGGATACTGGCCAACTTTTCCTTTTGTTAGGCAAATAGCTGACAATTAGTGGGTTAGCAGACAATGGTGACAAATGGTGGGCTGCTTTCTGTGTCCCCCCATCTCTCTCTCTCTCTCTCTCTCTCTCTCTCTCTCTCTCCCCCCCCCCCCCTCTTGGAAACTTCTAACTCCACAGAAGCTCTTGTACAGGTTTAATAGTCCAAAAAGCTGTTGGGACATCCTCCTCCAAAAAGTCTGTCCTTGTTTGAAATGCCAGTTTCAGGCAGCCGTGTGTTTGTGGATTCACGGTCCTTCTCTCTTTCTGGATTTGCTTCCTACTGCCTGGCATGTCTCTGTGGGTAAATGTGTAGGATGGAGTGGTCAGATGAGTTCCTCTCATCCAACGGGTATGACATAATTGAATCAAGAGCACAATGGACCTCTTCCTCCAAGGCACTGCAAAGGTATCATGATGCTGTCCCTGGATGCTTAGAAATAGCATTTTGCATTGTTGCTGAACATCCATGTTGCTGAGCTTCAAATTGCACAGAGCTTAACTTTCAGCTGAATGGCCATACTGCTTAGGATGAACACTACCTTGGCCAATGCTCCACCAGGCCAACCCCTGATAGAGACTGTCATAAGAGAAGCCAAATTGTACTTGATCCCTGCCAGGCTGTGTATCTTCCTCAGATGCAGCTGAATGGAATGGTTGTTGTAGGTGGGGAGCAAGACAGCAGTTGGTCCCTACCATACAAACATTACTTTAGTGTTCCATCTGCACAAACACTTAACTGAAACTGATCTCATCGGTTCTCACCCAGAGAAATGTTTCAATAAAACAAAAAACATCTGAAACATGTTTCAATAAAAATTTAGTGGTGAAAAACGAGATTTAGATGTCCCATGTGAAAGAGCTCTGAGAAGGTAGCCCAAAGCACTGAGAGGACTTCTGTTCACATACATCCAGTGCTTACTTTATTTAAAAAGCCTGTGACAAGCACCTGGAATGGCAAGTGTTTGCCATAAATGGTTTGACAAAGTGATTTGTTGAACAAAGTATATTTGCTTAAATCATTTGCTCGTCACTCTGAATAATGCCATAGAGAAAAAAATGTGCAAATGTATTTGCAAAATATCCACCCTGTCACATAGCTAGAGGGGGTACAAAGCATAAATTTTGCAGGGAACCACACCATGACATGCAACCACCTCTCACCTTGGGGCCATTCTGGATGTTGGGAGTAAAACAGAGGCTTATGCAGGTTTTACAGGTGAGGCTCCCTGCAAAATTTTGCAAGTGTTTTTCAATCCCTCTAGCTATGTCACTGTATTCCCCAACAGCAGAGAGAGGCAGGAGCCATTTCACAATGTATTGATAGCAGACACTTTGCTCAGGTTCATTCACCTGGCCACAGAACTATCCTGGTATATACATCTTTTAGAAGACAATTTGAAAGTACTGCCTTCATCATAGAAAATGTTCAGAAGAATAATGTTGTCATTTCATACAACAAGGTTGTCATAAAAGAGGGGGAAGACTCCACTGACTCCAGGACAGTGATTCCTATGGCCAAGCATTCAATCCCTTCCCATCTCCTGCTCTTTCAGTTTACCCTGCAGCTTGGTGGTACAAGACTTGGTAGACTAACCCTACAATCCAGAGTAACTACGTGAGCACGTAAGAGACTTTATGTGTACCCGTAGTTACTGCACCACTTAGTGAAAACCTATGGGAAATTCATACTGCAATCCAGAGCAAATTGTTCTTACACCGGAGCAAGGACTCCCCGTAGTTACTCAGGATTGCGCCCTTAGTCCACTTCCACAAACCCAAGAGATCTGGTTCCTTAGAGGGGTTCCTTGGTCCCCAAGAACACTTATTTGCAGCCCTGGTTCCCCACTCATCCTAATCTGAATTGAGGGTACTCAGAGGTCCCAACTCTGCATGGAGAAGGACAAACAAAAACAAACCAACCCTAATGTGTCTGTGATCTCACTTTGCTCCCCTCTCTTTTCCGGGGTTGTTCCCAGGAAAACACCAGTCTATGCTTACCAGTATTATGAGAAAAGCTCTCTTATTATATTATTTTTTATATTATGAATCTATTGTGCAAAATTATTCCTTCCTTGCCCCATCACTTCAGAAAACCAACCTTTCTGGCCTACCACCCATCTCATCCTGCATTCCATTCCCCATTGTTCACTCCTGTTTTCCCTGCACTCGTAATCTCTTTCTATTTGTATGCTAATGCGCAAGTCAGTCTAAAAAAGACACCCTTTTGCCTTGTGATCTCTCACTTACTTCCAGGATCCCCATCAGGGTTTCCTGTCCTTGTTCTGATATCAACAAGCAATGTGACCAACCAGCCCCTCCCAATCTTGCCCTATCCAAGGTGTGTCCATCCCCAATTGGTTCTAGTTCATCATCAAATGTGATGTAATCCAAGGTATAAAAAGTAAGGTTTAGCCTATATTCTTCCTCTTCCTCCTGGACTAGATTCCATGATAGGTAGCTATACTTGCACTTTTGCATCCCCTCCCCCTAACTTACCTTTTCCTATATTTCCTTCCCAAATATTCCCCTCTCCTTCCTCTCCCTTTGCCTCCAGCTATCCTGACCCTTGCCCTTTCCTTCGGTACACACACTATTTAAGGAACTTCACCTTATGGTTTATTAAATGTATGTATTTTTTTTTACTTTATGCCTTATAAAAAAGTCTGTTTCACTGTGATAAGTTCCTAGTTGTTCTCTTTCTAATGAGGGTATCACCTCTGCATGATGCTGTTTTAAGAGTCTTGCCTTGCAGTCCTTATATATATCCAAGAGGTCAATAGCTAATCCCCTTAACTAATTTTAAAGCCCTTTTGGTAACACCAGGTAAGCTCTCCCTACCCTGGCATGCAGCAGAAGAGAGAGGGAGAGCATCTCTCTCTGGCCTGGAGAGATCCAGCTCTCCAATTGGGGGGGTCACTATTCTGAGTGTGAAGGACTTCAGACAACTGTGGAAACTGTTAATTTTTCATCAGAGAGGCCCAGGGTGTTTTCATTCATTACCACATCTGTATCTTATGTGCCTCTTGATGACTAGGCTGAAGACAAGGCCCTGAGAAGACCATCCATGTCTGAGGCTGCTGAAGGGAATTGTGTTTGGGGCTTATTTGGAAGCAGTTGCAGAACAGACAGTCTTGGGCAAAGAGATGGGTGGACTTTCCTTGGCCTGACTTAATGGGCTGTTCAACATTATTTTTTTTAAATTAGAATCCCTTTCTGAATTGACACATTTGATATCCAACAATAGAATTGTTGGAAGAACAGTGGTTTAGCAGATTCCTCACTAAAGAAGCCTTTCTAGCAACAGATGATTTTATAGGTGGGAGCTGGTGGGTAATGAGCTGGGGGCCCATATTCATATCTGACTTGTCCCTAAAGGACGGCTCCCAACTGTTGCCTGGTAAGCCAGACCACATGGAAATACTTACAGGATAACTGTGGGGAAGTTAGGGCAGCAGTGGTAGTCAAAGAGCATCACCATCTTTCCCTTGTACCATTTTATAATTCCCAGATGTGCTTAGTAAAGATCCTAGGGATTGAACCTGGGATCTTCCATAGGCAGAGTATGTGCGCTACCAATCTGCCAACTGCTCTGTCTTGAAGGTCTTTATATGCTTCAGAATTATTCACATGCATTCATATTCATTTCATATTCATATGATATAGATATCCCATAGCCTTTTATTAAGTTGGGCCAACTGTCTGCCTAGTTTAGAGTTGCCTCTTCAGGCTGACTACCAGGAGATACAACGGATTGAAGCTTGTGCTGTATATCTGTGGTCCAGACTCCCTTCTGCATATACCCAGAGTGCGTAAGTGCATTTTTAAAATGGTGCATACAGCTTCCCACAATAAGTTCTTCCACCTTCCTCTGGTTCAGTTTTTGCATCATTTCATTATGGGACTATCTCTCAACGACTCAGCTACATCAGTGGACAAATCATCTTGCATACCCAAACTGGCTCCTTCCCCATAACTCACAGCAGATGGTGGATGTGAACTCCGAGGGCCCAGAACTAACATGACGCAGCTGGACTGCGCTTGCTGTCCAGTTCATCTGTCTTCCCTCATTTGTGGCCTTTCTTTTGGCGTTGTGGCTGGCTGAATTTCTACTTGGTGCAATTGTCAGCTGTCAGCCTCAGAAAATTAACTCATCTCTGGCTCCCCACTGAGCTGCACTTTTTTTCAGATGCCCAAGGGAAGTGTTGCTTCTTTCACCATCCCTCTCTCCATCCCTCCCTGACTTCTCTCTTCTTGACTCGAGGGCATTTTAGGCCATTGATAAATGGTGTTTGGTCCAGCTACAGCTGAGGCTCCGAATGTTTCAAGAGATAGAATCACTTTTGCAGAGACATCATGTAGCTAAACTGTCACCTAGGTAATGGGAATAACTGCTATAGCAACCAGCAACCAAGGCTGCAGCCCCATTTTTTATTTTTATTTTTTTTAACTGATGGGGGAACTGATAGGAGAACTAAATGTAGCCTATCAACATTTGACTTCATATATAATAAAGTCATTTTTGCTCTCCATAAATAGTTGACATTCTTAGGTAAGGACCAGGAGGGCCAACTTTAAGCCTGTTGCAGGGTGACCATATGACCAGAAATTCCCAGATTTGGCCTCTTGTTTAGTTTCCTGCTTGGGTGTCCTCCAAAAGGGCTTCATTTTAGCTTCATTTTGTTCTCCTCTCCACCTCCTATGGATGCGTAGTAGTAAGTACTTTTAAGTCTTGGAAAGTTTGAGGTTTGTGGGTCTTGAAAAATCAAATCCAACCCAATGAAGCAGCTGCTTGGTTTAATGGAACTTAAATGGGGTGGTTGAATATGCACAGATGGCGTCTTGGTGATGCATTCTCCAAATGTCTTTTGATGTTGTTGTAAATATGCCGGTAAATTTGAATTAATCCAGGTATGATTAATAATGCGCTAGCCAAGGATAACGGGCAATGATAGAATTTCACTGCCTGTCCTTCAACTCTATCCTTGTCCTTGCCCAATCTGTGCAAAGTCAAACCTTGCTTGTAGATTGCTCACAGTGTTGAACGTTGTGTTTCTATCCCTATTTTCTTTTTCTCAAGACACATGCATATACTTATTCCCCCTTTCCCCTTTCTCTTCCACCCAAAAAATAAATCTTTCCATTTCTCCGTCTCCTACAGGATTTGTGTGAATGGGTATGAGCCAACTGTTACTCCCACCTTCTCAACCTGTGCAAAATACATTTGGAGACACTGGCATATGAGCAAAAAATATTTTATACTTAGCTAATGATTCAACACTTAGATAATTATAACTTTAAAAATAAAGTCCCTTCATTTGGAAGCTACAGTATATAGTTGGTGGAGTTTTTCATCTAAAATAACCTAAGGTTGTGCAACACAAAAATCTGGACTTCATAGCTCTTTTTAGCTAATAAGGAAATTGAGTATAAGGGGGTCAGGGATCTTATTTGAAGATTCCATGCACAACCATCTACATGTGTTCAGAATTCAACATACGTGGAGACCCACATCCTTTCAGGTTGTCTTTAAAACAGAACAGTGTAAATCTGCATGTGGCACATCTAGGTAGCAAACTGTGAATTCTTTCTTTCACTCAGGTGAAAATTTATGTCTCAACCAAGGTGGTTGCTAAGAAAAAACAAAACCCAGAGTTGACTTGCCTAACCCTGCGTACCCTTCTTTAGCTACTGAAAAAATTCTACAGTGAGCACACCTTGCCTGCCATCCTATACATCTGGGTGATTAAGTGGAGAGGTTTAAATTCAAGGACAACTAATTTCTGTTGAAATGTTCCCCCAGTGTCAGTATATCAGAGTCAGTGTGGCTTTCACTGTATCCCGCAGGGGAATTTTGAAGTCCCTTGAGATAAGGGGACATTTTTCCCTTTCCCCAAGAAAAGCCCTAGTAGCAACAATGGGTCTACTTGTACCCGCTAAAGATCTGACAGGGGGTGGGATATGGGGAGGAAGGGAGGTGGGATATGGCATGCACCAGTGCTGCCAAATCTGCACTGTTCCAGGACCAGATATACCCATTCTCACTCACACTTGCCCTCCTCCAGACTTCCACAGCATGTCACAAATTTACCTGCTCTGGCATGTTCTGGATCCTGTACTGGTGCTGACAGAATGACGCAGGCTTTCCCACTGATAAAACTAACTCCCAAGGACAGTTGAAACAAGGTTTACAGTAAGTCTGCAACAGTTGTGCTGACAGAGCTCTCACCCTGCCAGCAGAGGTTCAATTGGTTTGTGCCATAAGCTTAAATCACAGAATTAGAAGTGACCTTACTGGCCAGGTAGTTAAGAACTTAAGAGGAGCTTCCATTGGTTCAGGTCAAAGGCCCATCTAGTCCAGCTTCCTGTATCACATAGCAGTTCACCAGATGTCTTAAGAAGCACATATGACACCTGCATCCAGTTCAGTCCTCTACTTAAAAATATCAACTCTAGGGGAGGGTGGTCCAACATTTGATCAGTTGGGAGACTGCATAACCCCTGGATGGGCCAACATGGGCCAACCCAGAAGTAACTGGTGGTTATATGATGATGCCCATCACCAATTACTTCTGCGTTCTGAGCCTGCAGATTTGGCAGGCTTAAAAGTGTTGATGAATGCAAAAACAGCTTTCTGGTCTCCCTGCGGAAGTTTCTCAGAGGAAAAGGTGTGGCAGGTGATGGGTTGGCAGGGAGATCAAAAAGCTATCAAGTTGCCTTTCTCCACTCCAGCCAATGATGATGAAGACACTGAAGAGTGTCTGCCCTCATCTGCTCAAATGTGTGAGAAAGGAGCTCTCACAAGACCCGTTAGCCTCATGAGAACTCCTTTCCCCAACATTACCCTGCTCAGTTCAAGTGGATGAGAGCAAGGACACAAGTGTGATTAACAATATAGGGTGGGCAGTTCAGCCATGGATTGCCAGACTGGGGTGCAGTTTGGAGGAGGCCTCATGGATCTCACAGATCACATGGTCCACAGGTTGGACCACAATGCCAGAATGCCAATGCCTAAACTGCCCGCCAAGCATCTGCTTGAAGTCGTTCAGTGAGGAAGAACCCACCACTTCTCTGGGTGTTTGATTCATTGTCAAACTAGCCACTGTTAAGAATTTCTTCAATATTACCTCAATATTCCTTTCATCCCTAAAACATAACTAACTCCACTATCCTAAAAGTAACATTGTTAAGCATGTGATTGTACTCCTGAAAATGTTTCACTACTATGACACTTATTCTCTATTTTGGAACATAACGTCATTTTCCCTCGTTCTTATTTTCAGCTCTCTCGCTGTTTTATTTATATAAAGCTGAGAACAAGGCCAGAAAATGGGATAGATCACTTTGTTTTGGTTTGTATCTAGTGAAATTCCTCAGCTCATATATATTCCTTTCCCTCTGCAGGGTTCTTAAATGTTGACAGCCTTTTTGCAGTTGTCACTGGATTTACTGGGAACATTTTCTTTCAGAGGACTCCACTGTGGTCCTTCACTGTTTTTACTGAAAAGAGCATTATTGTGGGCCCAGGAGGATTTGATATTTTCCTTTGGAGGAAGCTGAAATGGACCAATTCACTGCAGGCTTATTCAAGGGCTGCAAAGCTGGAGAAAAGATCCCTTTGGCTTTTAAGGGGGTATTGACACAGTCCACCTCTTGCATGGCATATCCCAGTATGGATGCTGCACCTGTCTGCAAGTGCTTGCATTGCAGGGACATGTTCCCGTCTGCTGGAAGGGTGTTGCAGATCACTGATGGAGGACAGAGGAAGTCCCCCAGTTGCCTAGGCATTGTGAAGCCACTTCCCTATAAGAACTGTTCTTCTAGAGCAGAATATGCAATTGCTGACAGAAAAGAAAGGACATAGAAGTACAGTACATTCATGTGTTACCCCTTATTTCACCCCCAAAAATGTTTGATCAGCTATACTTGCATTGAGATAGAGTGGTTTGTGGAAACTGATTTATTCTAGCAGCGTGCTATCCTGATATAATTTATTCACATACTAGCAGAATGATCCTGCCATTGTCAGAATAAAATTCCTAGAATTTTGTGGGCACCAGTCACTGGTCAGTGATGGGCACTGGGCAGTGGTGGGCTCCAGCAGGTTGGCACCTACTCTATAGAACCGGTTCTTAACAAGAGATAGGACATATAAAGTTTAAAAATAGTCATTTAAAAGTGGCTGCCAGATGGGCAGAGAACTGGTTCTTAATTTTTTTGAAGCCCATCACTGGCACTGGGCTTTTGCACGGGGGGGGGGGGGGGGCAGGCACTAATGGTACTGGGCACTGACAGGCACCGGAGGTCATTAGGGGACAGTGGTGGACAGCAGCGGGTACTGGGCATCCCTACCAGGCACCATTGGGCAATGGGCACCAGGGAGTGTGGCCCACAGCAGACACCACCAGGCAGCAGGGAGCAGTGAGCACAGTGCATCCCTATCGGACATGATTTGGCAGTGGGCACCAGCATGCAGTGGATAACAGTCACCACTAGGCACCATTGGACTTCTAGTAGGCATCCCTACTGAACACTGGGCACTACCAGGCATCATCACACAGTGGGCAGGAGTCACCACTGGGCATCCCTAACAGGCATCCATGCCAGTAGGAGGCAGTGGGCAGCAGGCAGCAATGGGCAGCAGGCACCACTGGCATCCCTACCAGCAGGCAGCAGTGGACAGCAGCAGCAGTGGACACTGGGCAACACCAGGCAGCAGTGGGCACCATAGCCTATAGGGTACCACTAGACACAAGTGGGCACCACCATGCATCCCTTATTGGCACCAGGCACTGAGCACCACCAGGCACTCAGCACCAGCACCAGTCTCAGCACCAAACTGTTTCTTAATCCTTATATCAAAGAAGAAATAAGTTCCCTGAATTTCATGCTTCTAGGTTCAGTGGTTGGGGTTGAGTGTTGATCATTCAATCTTCAATGTTAAGTACAGGAGCAAAAACACATTGCACCCCTTTTCATCTCCATAGGGGTTAACTTTCTAAAAATTGGTTCTTGGCTTGCATGGTCTCTACAGGGAAGGAATTCTGGAGCTGCTGTGCCACCACAAAAAAGGCCCTGCCTTTAATACAACAGTCTTTTAAAAAGGTGCACTGCTGATCATACAGTTATACCTCATACAATTATACATCAAACTCATATAGGTGTCTTCATGCATGAAAAACCTCTCCATAATGACATAATAATAAGCACATTAATTCCTGCTTCTGTTGGGTTTTAAAATCAGAGAATTTATATGCATGTGCACACAGGAACAGCACGCACAGAAATCATTAATTCTACTGCTTGTGATATCCCATGTTAACCTTAGTAGCTCAGTTAAATCTGTTTCTTTTTCCTTTTGTGTAAAATGCCTTTGAGTTAATCTTTGGTAGTTCATGTGAAATGGAAATGCCTGTAAGACCGCTGTTTTTTCTGGCTGTATCATGGCTCCTGCCATATGCTCACAGCTGGTAACAGCATGAAGCATTATTCCTAATGGCCCATATTCATCAAAACCTCCCAGTACCAGGAACCTAACCATGAAGACTCAGCAGGTTTTCATGACTTTGCTGCCACCAAAACTAATTCGCATTCTTTTCAGAACTTTTTCCCCCCTCTTTTTGCTAGGGAGGCAGAAGAGAACTTCTGGCAGTACAAGACCAGGATGATAAATAACCATTGCAGCAGCTGAAAAATGGAGAAAGAAAATTTAAAATAATCAGAGAAACCCCCTGCAAAGATCAGTAGTGGTAATAATTATCCCTGCCCCTTGCTCCCAACTGGTATTTCTTCATTCAGATATATTTGAAGCATGGACATCTACTCAGGGACAACAGGCTGGGGAAACAGCGAAGGAACCACTCCAAATATTTTCTACAAATACGCTGGAGCAGCACGATAGTGATTCTTGGATACACATTTACTACTTGAAAGTAGCACATGGAGCAAAAGACATAGGTGGAGCCATCGGAAAATCTCATGGACACAGCAACAGGCAAACATGGTGGGGGACTTTGCCTGCTGTGCCTGAGATAGCCTGGTTCATATTGGAATATGGCACTTTATGCATCAGGGCTGCCTGGGCACAGCACAAGATACCTCAGAGGGAAAGGCTCAGGCTACATGATAGAACTCATATTTCCTAAGCCTCAAGTTCGATTCCTAATGTAAACAGTTGAAAATCATTCAAGTCATAGAGCTGGGGAAAGCTTCTGTCCCACCTGGTGATCTGACAATCTGCTACAAGCAGACCAATTATCTCTATCTTTAGCGCCATGTTTCACTGATGCCATAAAGTGTTTTACAACAGCATAAAGTGGGCACACCAGCATGAAGACCAGAGTCTTCCCACCTGCACCAAGACCTTCCAACGCAGGGTGTGGACCAAGGTAGACACCTTCCAAGAACAGGACCAGGGGAGGATATAGGGTGGGGTAAGCAGTGTTATAGTACTGTATCCACCCCATAGGCTCCCCCCTTTGGGGTAATTCAAGCCAAAAAGAAAAGATTGGTATATGAAGTATCCAGTTCCTTCACAACACCAAAAAATATAATAAAAGCCCTCTTGGTTTTTTTAAGTAATTAATTTCATTAGAATAGTTTCAAAACAAATCAATGTCTACAGAAAGATGGCTGAAATCATGGACAGAGAAGCATCCATTCACTTACAATATTGGAATCTAATTTCAGAACCAGATTCTCCTAGAACATTGTACTGCACTGTCTCATCCCTAACTCCACTACATCTTTTTTGATAGAAATTCAAGCAAATTGGTTCTGCTTTGCCCAAACCTCAGGCTAGGTCTCAAATCCATTCTGGGCTCCACAGAAGAGCCCAGAACATCAAAGGTGTCTCATTAGATCACACCAAAGATTATCTTGCCCCCTCCCCACCCCCCAGTGGCCAACCTGGTCTTTGGAAAACCACAAATGCCCTACAATCCAGAGTAACTACAGGCAGACATAAGAGGCACTAACCCTGGATTGCTCTATGCATTTCCCATAGGTGGCACCGTAACCACATCAGTGTAAAAGGTCTTGTGGTTACTCTGGATTGTAGCCTCAAGGAAATGAGTGTCATAAAATTATAACTGTTCTCTCAAAACTTGTGAAATATGTTCCCCAAAAACTTATGTTCCCCAAAAACTGATTGAAATATGAAGGTTCAATCAGGCAATGTCAGAAATTCAATGCCAAGCAATGTCCAAGGCCCATGTCTGAAATCTGTCTCCCTCAAGCATAACCTGGGAATCCAGCCCTACAGAAGTTAGGACAGTATATGGCATGATTCCCATTCAGTTTTGCCATCTGTGATTGTTGCAATGTTCCAATACTGAAATCGTGTCAGTACAAAAGAGTTAGTTAATCCTATTGCTACTTTGGCAACAGGCACCAATACCAAACATTGTTTGGGTCATGTTGTGCCAAGCTGTTTCATAGTGTGCCAAGCTGTGTTTTGTTTCAAAGAACCTTAATCAGAAGAAGACTACATAAAGAGGAAATGTCTTCTTCTGGAAATTTCTTGCTTTACTGAGAGATGTAAATAACTGATTTCCCCATCCAGAGATTGGTTTTAAATGATAAGAAAGGTGAACAGATATATTTTCCCTCTTTCTGGGGGTCTCCACTTTCTGCAGTGTGCACTGTAATCCTATCCATAATGGCTGCTCAGCCGGCCAAAACTCAAATGCACCACGCCGGGGCAGCCTGTAAAGTGTCCTCCACAAATCACCTCCCCAGCAGCAGTCCAGGTCTACTCAGAAGTTAGCCCATTAAGTCAACTATCCATGTCTACTCAGAAGTTAGCCCATTAAGTCAATGGAGCTTACTCCTGAGTAAAGGGTGACCATATGCTGGAACCCAAAAAGGAGGACAGGGTCCTCCCCCAAAACTTTAAATATCTGGATTTTCAGTGGAAAATCCAGACTTTTGGGGGACCCTGTCCTCCTTTTTGGGTTCCAGCATATGGTCATCCTGTTGATGGTCATTAGCCATGATAATTATTCAGATGGCTAACTCAGATTCCTCAGACAACTAACTCAGTTGGATACTCAGAAAGCTATAGACATATTTCAAAGCAGTTTGTTTCTTTGCATTCTGCTGTAAATTACACATTGCGCAGTATATAATATGATGGTATTATTCTTGCAAACCACAATTTTGATTATTTTGATTTATTCCTACAAACTGTAACCACTCCCTCTGAAAAAGCAGGTTGACAGCTTGGGGTTATCCTGGATTCACAGCTGCTCCAGCAGCTGACTCCGTAATGCCACTTCTCCAGTGATTATACTAGCTGCCAGTTTGTTTCCATGCCCATTTCAAGGTGTTGACTATGACTTACAAAATCCTAAAGAGCTCTTTGGAGACTGCCTTCTTCCATACAATCTGGTCCATTCTCTGAGATAATCTGAGGGTCCCTGTTAGTTGTGCTACCACTGAAAGGAGTTAGAAAGATTGTGTCCAGAAACTGGGCCTTCCCAGTTTTGGCACCCACTTTATGGAACTCCCACCCCACTGAATTAAGGAAAACTTTTTCGTTATTGTCTTAGTTACGTATATACTAAGACATATATACATATACTCCAATATATACTAAAAGACTTTTATTTAGACAGTCTTATGATCAGGGGCGATGCTAGGGTCCACTTTGCCTGCTGCTGAACACTTTTTAGAGCATTATCCTAACCATGTCTACTCAAAAGTAAGCCCCACTGTGTTCAGTGTGTCTTACTTCCAGGAAAGTGTCTTTCACATTGCAGCCTTTGTTACCAAGAATGTTGCTTTTTTGTTTTCTTGAATTTTTTGCCCATAACTTTTGATAGATTGTAGATATTCCACTCTTTTAAAATTGCATGCTGCTGTAAATTACACATCAAACAATACAGAACATGATGGTATTACACCTACAATTTATGATTTTATCAAATTTGGTCACTACTCCCCAGTGTATGTTACTGTGCCCCCCCCCCATTTATCACCTGATGTGGGTCCCAACCCCACAACTCCTGTAGTGATGCCACTGGAAATATGTCAATATTAACCCTGCTTAATGTGAAGAAAACTGAGATTAGTCTGACCTAACAAGGTGGCTGTTAGAGGCTGTTTTGTAGACCATGGTTGGCCAACCTTTTAACATTAGGGTTCCTGGATTTTTATCAATTGTATAGCAGAGAGAATTTCAGAAGGTACAGTTTGTCATATGTGAGATAACAAGATTTACCTGCTAAAATTTCCTTCTCTGCAAAATTATTAAAGGTCCAGGAGCCCTAAAATTGAAAGATTGGCCACTCCTCATTTAGATTTGCTGAAGGGGTGACAAACCCTCACTCCATTTCAGCACCCTTGAAATCCTGGCTGAGCGGTGATGATACTAATGGTTACCATCCTGTAGCTTAGCTACACACTCATGCTTCCCCACGGTGGTCCTTTATATTTCAGACATCTTCCTCTCTTAGTAGATGTACACGGTCCTTCAGCCCTGGCACAGAAGTGCCATTCCTTGCAAGAATGAAAGCTCTTCCAACTCCTTTTGATGCTGCAAATGGACTCTGCCAGTGGTTACGGGCCCCCAAGACCTCTCATCATTGTCACATTGGCTGCATCACCTTGCAGTTACATGCCTTCATTTTTGTTTAACTCTTCTTTGGTCTGACATAAAATTGTCACAGATTGAGAATGACGGACCTTGAAGCATTGGGGCTCACTGAAGGATATCACCGTTGATCAATGAGATAATTTTATTTGTACCTCAAAGTGAAATTGACATGAGAAAGAAGATTATATTTCATTATGAGGCTGAACTTCTTAACAAGATTGTGAAAGTGGGCAATGAAATGAAACAGATGGTGGAGACATTTTACCTGGCATCCTGGCGCAGTATGAATTGGTTAAGGTGGCAATACTAATGTGGGATGACTGGTGACCTTTGACTCTTCCATGATGATTGATGAGTACAATGTGCCCTATCTGTGCTGACACAGAGAGAACTGGACAAGTTGCCATAATTTTCAAGGGCTGCCTGAAACACAGTCAGTGTCAAATTGACATACTCACAGCCTATTCCTAGTTTCAAAGTCTTACATTCATAAAGATGTTAATGTACTGTTTGGCCAGATCACATGATAACATATTGTCTGTTGAACCTTAAATACTAATCTCATGATCCACAAAGTTATTACTAATGCAGCAAGTGCATTTGCAGAGGTTACATATAAGAGGTTAGTGCAGGCCAGCAGGTAGATTTCTCCTGGTCTAAGAGAATGGGGAAAGGGGAAGTTGGAGGCTATAATTAAGGGGTCAGTGCACAATTACTTCACTGTTAGTGAAATCCTAAACCCTGGTTAGGATGTAACAAGTTGCAGCACAAGTGCTGTTGTGCGATGTTGCAAAAGTGCCATTAAGACACTTCTGTGCCACTCCTGGAGAGGTTAGGCCAGTGCACAGACATGCACCAGCCTTCCCAAGCCACTGTGGGAACAAGGAGATGAGTGAGTTGTGCTGGCCTAAATTGATTGCACCCTGAGGCTGCAAAGGGCAGCCCAATCCTATCCTAACCAGCCCCCAGGATTACAGTGGCATCAGAATTGTGGCTGCTGTAACCTGTAGGTGCTCGGATACCACTAGAAGTCTCCTGGGAGAAGACATCAACTGGTAGACAACAGCTGGCAGCAATAAGTCTCCTCAGCTCTGCGCCCACATTTTAGTGGCACCACATTTTTGTGGCACACTATCAGTGTTTCTGATACATAGTACCAGTGCTGGAGCATTGCCGTGCATTGCCAACATTGAAGGCCCGTAGAGTTGGGCCCTAAGTCTCACCGAGCACAGTGGAACTTAAAACTGAAAAGATTTGGATAGGCTTGTGCTGTGACTCGGGACAACATCAGGTAGATACTAATAATAACAGGGAAAATTCTGATCTGGTTTGTTCCAAAATCTTGAACTGGTCCCTGACTGCAGGAACAGCATCTATTTTAGACCTGAAATACATGTGATGTCAGCTATCCATTTGTTTCTTCTACAAGAGCTATGTTAGTGGCAATATCCCATGTATGGCACTACTGCTTAAGAGACACCACTTCTCATTACTCAGGGGAAAAAAGTATAAAAGAGGCGATGGAGAGGTTTATAAAAATAACATGGAGTGAGGACAAGGAGTATTTTTTCCCTGTCTCATGCTTGGGATCAGCCAGCAGAATTCACTGGCAATAGATTCAGTCTTCTTCACCAACACAATCAATTTATATGATTCACTATTACAGCCATCCTCTCTCCATCTCACACACAACATTCCTGGGACTCATTCATCATTTTGACTGTTGAACTTTGACTACCAGAGTTAGATTCCATGTGCATTGATAACTGATTTATTAGCTAAATTCCATACAACTGCCTAGCAGGACTAAAAATCAACAGGCTTTCTCCAGGGCTAATGACGTTCAGAAGCTCTACCATGCCTCAACACAGGCAAAGACCTGCAGAACTGTTCTGGCTTTGGTTGTCCCCTCTGCTACCCCTCAAATTGCATCCTCTGCTACCCCCTCGGTACGTCAGTGCTGTGGGGAGATGTTTGTTGTTCATAGGAGACTGAGGATACTTTTTTTTACATTTTATATGGTTTGCCCCTAGACCAGGAATAATAATAATAATAATAATAATAATAATAATAATAATAATAATAATTATTATTATTATTATTATTATTATTATTATTATTATTATTATTATTATTATTATTATTATTATTATTAACAAAACTATCAGTCGACAGCGAGGCAACACAAACAGAGGCGTGGTACCCCTCTGAGAAATGAAGATGAATATACACTACAAACAGAGTTGTCCTGTTTGCAGTGGCAGCTAAATCCCCAAGACACAGTTACCAGGAAATTGATAAATGTAGTCAGGATACCCCTGGGACACTTTTTACTGGCAGACAAACAAGGAAGGGTTTCCAGATACACATGGTTGGCAACTGTAGGAAGCAGGATACAGGTCAAGAAAAATCTTTGGTCTGTTCTACCACTGGATGTTCAAAATGGAGCCAAAATTCACCCTGTGACTTTAGACACTGGCATATATAAATTTTATTATCCGGTCGTACCAAGGAGTTGGGCTCCAGTGGTGCCAGTTCAACTTCACCCTGACATCGTTATCAGAAAAAAATACCAGGGCCCGGAAACCTCCATATTGAAGGAAGACGTTCTGTAATGAATCTAGAAGATACTCATCAATTTTGGAGGATCCAGCAGACATCCAAGTAATTAATCCAGTTTTCCAAGATTAATTATGGAGCAGATGGGTGGGGGCAGCTTAGAGAGTTTGCCCACCACTAATGAGTCATCTTCAGTTTGAAAGAACTTCCAAATTTTTCTGCATCAGTGGAGGCCATTTTGGCCACCATGCTATTCTGAGTTGTTTATTTATTGTGCGGAAGAAAGTACAACTGGAAAATACAAGTGTTTCAGTGTATGATCTTTGACACGGCTCCCAATAACACACTGAAGAGTCCTGTCTAATTTGCTGGCGCGGCATGAAGAAAGAAACCGTGTGAAGCAATTAATCAGAAATGTATGATTGCTTGCACTCCTGTGGCTCTGGAGTTAATACCCCCAACATTATTTCACTCAGCTCCATTGCCCTCCCTTTTTTATTTGTTAACTTTCTTTTAAAATAAATTTGATAAGCTGTAGTCCTGAGCTGGTGAGTTATGAAAATGGAACTTCTACAGCCATTTTGATCCCAGAGGGCTGTTCCTTTATTGCCTTTGTAGTTCAGATTCTGGGTTTAGAGCATTATTTAAAACTGTAGATCATGCACAAAAAGCTAATAACTTCTGAGTAAAGTGTGCTACTTTTCAATAATTTAATGGGGCTGAACAGCCTTTATTTTTTAATATTGGAGCATCGGGCCATTTGAAAACCTGGAGTTTTGCCCTCTCTAGTCTTATCCCTCTACTGTGTCTTGTTATGACTGTGCTAAAGTACATGCAGGCATGCAATCATATTACCAACTAGTGAAATGTACCTGCTTTGTGGGAGTACAATACCCTCCGTATGCCATACCCCCATTGTTCAACACTCTCCCATGTGCATCAACACCCATGTGCAACACCTTCCCATTCACAACAGCCTCCCATGCGCATCAACCCCCCATGCGCAACACCCTCCCATGTGCAACCACTGCCATGCGCAACATCTCCCATGCACAACATTCCCCATGTGTATCAACTACCAATGAGCATCAACATCCACCCATGTGCAACATCCCTCATGTTCATCATCCCCGATGCATATCAACCCCCCATGCATAACATCCTCCATGTGCAACATCCCACCATGTGCAACATCCCCCATGGGCATCAACCCCCCATGTGCATTAACACCCCATGTGCAACATCCCTCATGAACATCAAGACCCATGCACAACATCCCCCATGCGCATCAACCCCCCATGCGCAACATCTCATGCGCAACACCTTCTCATGCACATCAATCTCCCATGCGCAACATCCCTCATGGGTATCAACCCCCCATGTGCATGAACACCCCATGTGCAACATCCTCTCATGCACATCAGTCTCCCATGTGCAACATCCCCCATGTGCAACATCCCCATGCGCATCAACCCCCATGCACATCAACCCCCCATGCACATCATACCCCATGCGCAAAATCCCCCATGTGCAACTTCCCCCATGTGCATCAAACCCCCAATGTGCAACATCCCTAATGCTCATAATCCCCCATGCACAACATCCTCTCATGTGCAACATTTCCCATGTGCATCAACCCCCCATGCACATGAACCCCCATGTGCAACATCCTCTCATGTGCAACATCCCTCATGCACATCAACACCCATGCGCAACATCCTCTCATGTGCAACATCTCCCATGAGCATGAATCCCCCATGAGCAATATCCTCTCATACACACCACCCCCACATGCCAGGGTGACCAGATGCCCAAACCACAAAAGGAGGACAAGGTCTTGGATTCCTCTCCGCCCGGCCTTTCTGGCAGACAATGGCATGTTTGCCTGCTCACAAGTAAAGTCGCAATATTGGGCACTTTCACTTTCCCATACAACTCAATGCATATTTTTTAGTTTTAGTTTTTTGGCCATAACATTTGATAGGAAAGAGAGTTTTGAAAATCGGTTTCAAAACCAATTTTTGCATTGGATTCTGCTCTTTAATACGAATCCAACAATATTTAACATGATGGGGTGCACAACACAGCAAAGTTCCAAAATGAAGCCAAAATGGAAGACAATGAATCCCTTTTGGAGGACAATTGGACAGGAGACTAAAAAAAGAGGACAAATCCAGAAATTTCCAGTCATATGGTCACCATGCCACATGTGCATCATCTTCCATGCGCACCATCCCATCACTGCACCCTTCTTCCCAGTGCATCAGGCACTAGGCACCAAATTGCTGGATGTTAATCCATTTTCAATGTTAAGTATAGGATAAAAACACATTGCATCCCTTTTCAGCCCCTTAAGGTTTAAATTTCTCACCATCTGTTCTTGGTAGGTGTTGATGTCACAGAAGGAGCACCCTCCCCAAATATCACATTTCTGGGTCCAGGGGTTGGGACAGAATGTCAAGGATTCTTCAGTGGAAAGTATTGGGAGGAAAATGCGTTGTGCCCTTTTTCACCCCCTTCTGGTTGGAATTTCTGAAAACTGGTTCATAGTGGCTGCCTCCCTCACGGAATGAACGCCTTCCCCAAATTTCAAGCTTCTAGGCCTAGTGGTTTTGGCTGGGTGTTGATGAGTCTGTCAGTGAGTCAGTGAGTGAGTGATTCAGTCAGTGAGTCAGTCAGTGACTTTTCATTTTTATATATATAGATGTGTTTTCTAAACCACTTGCCTCAGAGAAGAACTGCCAATAAATAGTACTTAGGTGTTTGTAATCTTCTTACAATGAGAGGTAGATCAGTGACATAAGGAAAAGTGGCCATTAGCTGACCTATACACTCAAATATTTTCAACCAGTGTTCTGCAACCTATTGGTGTGCCATGAATGACCTTCATTTGTAGAAAGGGTACTATTAGTAAGGCCACTGAGAGATGCAAACCCCTGAACAGCAGCGCAGTGTGTGTAGTCAATTGTCCAGAAACTGATGGTGTCCTTTGACAATTTTAGTGTCTTGTCAGTGTGCAATGAGATGAAAATGGTTGAACACTGTTACATTAGAAGGAAGAATACTCAAACCCCCCAACAGACCTCCATAGAACCATTTATCTATATATATAAAAGAGAAAAGTCACTCACCCACTGACTGACTCACTGACTCATCACCGCCCTGCCAAAACCGCTGGGCCTAGAAGCGTGAAAATTGGGGTGGGTGTTCCTTCCGTGACGGAGGGGTGCACTAAGAACCGGTTTTCGGAAATTCCAACCGGAAGGGGGTGAAAAGGGGCACAACGCGTTTTCCTCCCTATACTTTGCATTGAGAATTGCTGACTCAGCAAAATTCTGCCCCAACTGCTGGGCCTGAAGCATGGAATTCTGGGAGTTCCTTCTGTCACCTGAACACCCACCAAGAACCATCTGGAGAAATTTAACCCGTCAGGGGCTGAAAAGGGGGCAACGTGTTTCTGTTCTATACTTAACATGGGAGACTGAAACACATCCAGCCAGTTTGGTGCTCAGTGCCTGGTGCACTGGGGGGATGTGGTTAGGAGGAAGAGGTTGCACTGGAGAGGATGCTGCGCATGGGGGAAGTTGCGCATGGGGGATGATGCGCATGTAGGAAAGTTGCGCATGTAGGAAAGTTGCGCATGGGGGGAAGTTGCGCATGGGGGAAGTTGCACATGGGGATGATGCGCATGGAGGGATGATGCGCATGGGGGGATGATGCGTATGGGGGAAGTTGCGCATGGGGGAAGTTGCGCATGGGGGATGATGTGCATGGAGGAAAGTTGCGCATGGGGGAAGTTGCGCATGTAGGAAAGTTGCGCATGGCGGAAGTTGCACATGGGGGATGATGCGCATGTAGGAAAGTTGCACATGGGGGAAGTTGCGCATGGGGGGACGATGCGCATGTAGGAAAGTTGCACATGGGGGAAGTTGCGCATGGGGGAAGTTGCACATGGGGGATGATGCACATGGGGGGACGATGCGCATGGCGGGATGATGCGCATGGGGGAGTTGCGCATGGAGGGAAGTTGCGCATGGAGTGAAGTTGCACATGGGGTATGGTGCGCATGTAGGAAAGTTGCACATGTAGGAAATTTCGCATGTAGGGAAGTTGCGCATGGGGGGAAGATGCGCATGTTGGGATGATGCGCATGGGGGGAAGTTGCGTATGGGGGAAGTTGCGCATGGTGGGATGATGCGCATGGGGGAAGATGCGCATGGGGGAAGTTGTGCATGGGTGAAGTTGCGCATGGAGGAAGTTGCGCATGGGGGAAGTTGCGCATGTAGGAAAGTTGTGCATGGGGGAAGTTGCGCATGTAGGAAAGTTGCGCATGTAGGAAAGTTGCGCATGGGAGATGATGTGCATGGGGGGATGATGCGCATGGGGGGACGATGCGCATGGAGGGAAGTTGCGCATGGAAGGAAGTTGCGCATGTAGGAAAGTTGCACATGGGGGAAGTTGCACATGGGGGGATGATGTGCATGGAGGAAAGTTGCGCATGGGGGAAGTTGCGCATGGAGGGAAGTTGCACATTGGGGGAAGTTGCGCATGGGGGAAGTTGCGCATGGGGGAAGTTGTGTGTGGGGGAAGTTGCGCATGGAGGGAAGTTGGCAACCGGGAGAAGTTGCGCATGGGGGAAGTTGTGCACAGGGGAATGTTGTACATGGGGGTAGGTTGCGCATGGGTTGTTGATGCGCCGTGGAGGATGTTGTATGGGGAAGTTACACCCACAACGCGGGTACGCCTTTCGCTAGTTATTTAATATTTTGCTTCAGGTAAACGCATACATAGTCATCATTTCATCCACTACTTAAATCATGCTTCTTGGATGAACTATTTGTGAAAATGGGGGGCAAACTCTAAAAATGAGTCGCTGAAAATGCCTATTCTTTCAAGATTACTGACAAGATCGTTGGTTGTTGTATCCAATTGACGTCTTCTCTCTAGTTACTTCAAAATAATGAAAATTGGTGCAAACAGAAAGTTACATAACGCTCATATGCGAATGATACACAGGACTGGTGAAATCTCCATGCTGCATAGCTTGAAGGGTCATCCAAAGTTTTAAAAATAAATATAAGATGGAGAAAATGTGTTCAGGCTAATCCTGGGCTGAATGTTGGCCTGACTTTTCATTCCTTCTCTCTCTTTTTTTTCCCTCAGAAGCACTTTTCTAGTTCAAAGTAACTTTGGTTTTGCCAGAGGGAAAATATCAAGGGGTATAATTGGAAGATTTTTCTACGTTTCTCTTGTTAGGCTTCAGAAATACAGGATAGACTTTAAAAACTACATCTGCAAGAGGAAAAAGAGAAACACACTCTCCAGGAAGAAAAGGATTGATCCGACAAGCATGACATAGATGGCGCTGTGACTCCAAAGCTTTGCTCTCTTGCTAGAACATCACATTAGGCGCTTAAAGTAGGAGTTTAAAAAAATGTGTTTTTTCAAAATACAAAGTACAACTACACTAGATTACATTTTGATCAGGACTGTAGTGGGGACAAGGCTTTAGCTCTGTGTTTTTCAACCCTTTTCATCTCATGGCACATCAATCAGAAGCTAAAATTGTCAAGACACACATCAATCTTTGGACAATTGACAAAGGTACACCATGATGCTGGTGGGAGGGGGATAAGCACCAACACAGATCACAGGAATAAAGGACATACTCAAATGGATCCTCATTTTCCCACTTCCCAAGTTCCCGCTTCCCAGGTTTCCAGCTTCAAATGCCACAAAAAGTTACTTCAGTTTTTGGGAAAACCTGAATATTTTTCCAAAATTCTGGAGTGATTTTTTTACTCTAGACATGACCTGAGTATAGTTCCCATTGTGTTTGGTTGAATGGATCAGATGCTCGCAATGGACTGAAGTCTGGCCATGGGCCGGACAGAGGTTGATCACAGGCCGTCTCTGGCCCCTAAATCTGATTTTGAAGATCCCTTTTCTAAGTAGACATGCCTAGGCTTGGGCTGATAATCTCTTTATTCCTAAACCCACCACTGCCACGTCAGTAGAAACATGGTGTAAACAGAACCACACATCCAGAATCTGAAGGATACTCACAAAATACTCACACTTACTGCAAAATAGCCTTTGTAAAGCAACATTGACAAAAGACCCTTGTAGAGCAACAATGACCCTCTACATCAGGTTCCCAGATACAGTCACATTTACTCAAATCTAATATGCCATTGAATCTAATGAGCACCCCAATTTTAAAAGGCTTGAGAAAAAAATGTTTACTGGTGATTGTCCTGCATAGCTTCAAAGATGGTGTAAAAATGTAATTTCACTGCATATAACTATGACAATAATAATATGACAATAGGTTTATGTTATAATTTTTATCTAATTGCACTGCTGTTTACAACAATGGGTTTATGTTTTATTTTTTTATTTTCATTTCATTTTCTATTGCAATACAGTCACATCAAACTAAATGCTGATCTATATAATCAAAATACAATACTTACTCAAATCTAATGCATCAGTGAATCTAATGTGCACCCAGATTTTGGAGACTAAATTCAGCTGGAAAAGGTGTTCATTAGATTCGAGTAAATATGGTATTTGATATAATACTGTACTAGCTAAACTTTTAACTATCCCATCCCTCGCCATTCTTTTCCTGTTCTGCTCCTCATCCCCCACAAACTCCCCCTAACAGCTGAATTACCTATTCAGGCAAACATCCACATGTATTTAAACACATACAATTTTCCCCAAATTTATAAAACAGTATTTATGGTCTGATCTGCTATATACGATGTTTGTTTGTTTTCCATTTGTTGAACATGCCAATGGACTGGGAATAGAAACAGTTTAAAATCTATATCCATATATAAATCTCACTGTCTCCTTGTCTGCATATGAAGGGAGAAGCAAAATCTCAGAACCAATTTGATTGTGTTTGGTTCCACCTGAGAATTCTTATTTCACCTTGGCAGTAACGTTTGCAGCTGCCAGAACTGTCAGAAAAGTGGGAAAGCAATTAATATTTTTGCCCCCCTTCTTTTCACATGACCTCTTACTTTTGTGCAAACAAAGCTCTGGGGGAAGAAGAACCTGGATCACAGTTCACCTTGAAACATCAGAAGAAAAGGAAATTGCAGAAATGTTTTTGTTTTGTACATTCTTGCACTTATGAAGAAGAACAGCGTGTTGCAAGAAGAACACTCCCAGACACAACATGTTTCAATTTCAGGACACACCAAGGCTGCAATCCTAAAGACACTTTCCTGGGAGTAAGACTCATTGAATACCATGGGGCTTACTTTTGAGTAGACATAGTTAAGTTTGGACTGAAAGTAAAATATAAAAACCTCTAATATTATCAGCTCTTTCAAATTTCATGTCAGTACATTTTTTATTATTTATTTATAGAATGCAGATCCTGTGTTTCAACAAGAATGGACTTATGGAAACAAAGAGAATTTTAAAAACCACTCAAATAAAATACCATGTATTTAAGCATTGCTTGGAAGAGGGAATTTAGGGCAGGTGTTGGTTTTTAAACCCTTCTATGTTGAGCTAAAGCTGCCTAAATTCCCTCTTCTATCCAATGCTTAAAGGGAGAGACACTCTGTCCTCCATTCTATATGGTCACCCTGTCACATGGAAACCCATTAGCTGAAAATGGCAGAAGATAAAATCTGCAAACCCTGCTAACTAGGCACGCTTACAAGTGGGTGTTCCTATTATTTAGCAGGGGAAGAGTAACTGATCCTGCTCATTCCTGCAGTGCCTGTTATAGTGGCTTCTGCTGGTGTTCTTTTCTAGATCATTTTAGATTGTGAGTCCTTATAGTGCAGGGAGACATTAGCTGTTTCATTTTCTCTATAAACCACTATGTGAACTTTTGTTGAAAAGTGATATATAAATACTGTGGGTTGACTGATTGATTGAAAACATGTTCATATTGTCAAGATATGCAAGAGCCCAATTGTCACACTGGGAGAGCAGAATTATAATAGGGGGAAAGATAAATTGCTTTTGGAGCTCGCATTTGGCCCATAGGTATTGTGCTTGACAGCCTGTTGTAGTAAGTTGTTAACTCCTGTTTTAATCTGCTGCTGACTGCTTTAGGGACCAATTCCATCCAAGGTTCCACCTCCAGTACAGCCACAGTACAGTCCCAAATTAAGGTAACACGTGTACTCATGCCAGAAGGCCTCAATGACTGCCCCTCAAGCACAGGAAGAAGCACACACCTCAGTGGTACATCTTCACCAGCACTGGAAAACTGATTTAGATTGTGCTGTTATTTTGATATTTTTAATTGTCTTGTTATTTTAAATCACAGAGGAACCTGAAAAACGTCAGTTCATCTCTGAAAGATAACAAAGATGAAGTCAGGTGAACATGTCTAGAGCGACAGTGCCATCATTTGGTCACCAGTGGAGAAAAAAGTTCTCTCACCTTCGCTCTCTTTCTGGTCACTGCCCACCTGAACATGCTGCACAAGGTGGGAGCATGCAGAGAATGGTCTCTGAAGATCTGACATCATGTGAGATGAGCTTTCACTCAACCATTCCTTTCGCCAACCTCTGCTGTGTCTAATGGATTCAAGTAAACCAACAGAAATATTTTCCATGACATGTCACTTCAGGTTTGCTTGAAGATGGAGATGGGATATCATAATGGATAAGGATAGATCAAAGATCCATGCTTTGATCTACAAAATCAAAAATGCTAGAACCATATTTTTAAGAGTATTTGATTAATCCAGACTGAAGGATCTCTCCCTCCTTCCATCCCTTGCAGAGTTGTTGGCCAGTGGGGGAAATTCAGAGGAGGTGGCATGGGTACCATCAGGCAACAGAAAGGATTTCTCCCTTAACTCTTCATTAGGAGGTGGAAAGGTGGAAGCGGAAATCTGACAAATAAAAAATAATTGTAGGATCATAGGATGATTTCTGAGGGATAGTTGTCCTTGTTAGGATCTTTCTGTTTCAGCAGTTGGCAAAAGTGTGACTTCTTCAGCCAGAAGGGAGGAAAGGCAGGTGGTCTGTCATCTTTTGACAGGACACCGCTAATCTTTGGAGAAAGCTCCTTTGCCTGCATATATTGCTTTCCATTCTATCCCTCCTCTTTCCTGTTGCCTGCTTTCCTTTTGGGACGTGGAGAACTTGAGCCAGTTATCTCTGCAGCCTCCCATCAAGTGGCTTGTTGGAGCCGTGTTTGTCTCTACACATAGCCAAAGTTCTTTCGTGAACTACCTGTGCAAACAGGTGGAGTGACGCACCTCATTCTATGTGGGTAATTGTATTCTGACTGACAGAAAGAGCAGAAATATGAGTGGTAATGAAGTCCTCTGGGATGGGAAAATGAAGCACCAAGTATGGGTGAGGTTAGCAGCCTGCATATCTTTAAAGACAATTATTTAGGGCTTGATCCAAAACCAAGCTGAAGCTGGAAGGCGTGTCTTCCATTAAAATGACAATTTTAGAATGGTGGTTGCAGATTTAGAGCAATTTCGTATTTGCATGAGATTTATATTTGAAAAGCCTGCAGGCTCATTGCCGGGAATGAGCTCATGAGGTTAGAACATGGCCTTGTCTAAAGAAGAGCGCAATTTGCTGAGTTTTGAACCTTCCTCCAAATCAGCAACGCAGTGTTTGCAGAAGGTTAATCCATGAAAGAAGCTCCTTCGCCTTCTGAAGGATGATTGGATGCAGAAGGATGCGTGAATTTCAGCTGAAGGTCACAAAGCTTAAGGGGCATTTGGAAATTGGAATTCTACAGAGTCTGATTACTGATTAGTATTCAGTCCAGAGTGGTTTGTGATCTCAGGTACTTTTGAACAACTGAATCTGCTTGGGAAGGTTGTTTCATGACTCATACTGGCAAAATATGGAATATTTGTAATATATAGGTGCACTTACCAAGTAGGCAAATGAATGCAGTTTTTACAAAAGAAAAGAGATATAAGATTAATCATCTTGTCACCAAAGCTCTGTCACCCTGGACCTCCGCTCACACTTTGTGATCTAAACCGTGCCAGGTTTGTATCACTTTGTGTTTTTAGAAGCTGCTTAAAGACTGACGTTCTTTTAGATTAGGGGTCTCTAAACTTTTTGGCAGGAGGGTCACATCGTATTTCTGATACTGTGTTCAGGGCCAGAAGAAGAAAAGAATTGAATTACATTTCAAATTTGAATACTTATTAATGCATTTATTTATTTATTTATTAGATTTGTACTTTGCCTTTCTCCCCAAAGGGCACGCAAGGCAGCTAAATTCACTTATGTGAATAAATTTACATAAATGAATATATTAGTGAAGGAACTTGTGAATGGATGAATTCAAATCAGTACATAAACACTTTCCAACATGCAAGAGACAAAGGTGATCTTCGAACTAGATCATAAGCACTTTCATGCACAGAGAAAGGAGGTGTGCACTAGCCTTCCTACCCCTCAAAATACCATCCCAAGATGTGACAAGCAGAGCTCCCATTGTCTCTGCAGGATTATAGGGCTCGCCTGAGAGCTGGATGGAGGGGGCTTGCCAAGGCCTGGATGGAGACTTGCGAAGGGCCACATCTGGTCCCAGGACCACATCTGTCCCCTGCTTTCAATGTAAAGTAGGAATCTCCAAACTTTTCAACACAAGGGACATATCATACATTTTACACGTGTTTGGGGCAAAACCAATAATACACAATATACGAGAGAGGCTTGGGTGGTTAAAAACAGAGAAATACAGAAGGAACAAAATTTATTCTAGGAGGGAAACAGCCAAATAAGAGCAATTGACACATTTCCAGAGACCAAAACCAATTCATAATTAATCTGGGGAAGAAACCCAGACTATTTACTGAACATCTGCTAAATATTCAAGTACATGATTTGCTTTTCCCAGATTAACCATGAAGCAGACCAGCATGGTTCTGCCCATCACTAGCTTCAACCATCCAATGATTGGCCATAGCCCACAACATATAGTAACTTATTGCTCTGAAGTGACACACCTTCCCCATGGGGCCACAGATACATGCAACTGCTCTGGGATGTGTGTATTATCCATGCAAGGTTACAGCAGCAGCACCATCCAGGCATCATTGACCCCATTACGGCACCGGATGAACAGGTCACTAGGCGCAGCATGTGCAGGTGTTTATTTTAATGGATGGCAAATTCTGGACAGCTGTTCCTTAAACTGTGTCTAATTCCTTTCCTCACATACAAAATTAGCATATGAGGATGTAAAGGCAAGCCTAGAATTACCTCCCTGTTTGTTTTGTGTGTGCATTCAGAGAAATTCATAGCCTTGTTCAGTCCACCAGATGTGAGGCTGCAAAGTATAGGGGCTCCGAATAGAATCATGGAGAACAGTAGACAACAGCAATACATGCTCATGTGGGATTTCTGGCCATGTGATTCAGCTCACATGGTCACAAGACAATATTTTCCATGCTTCATTCCATCACAACATGGGTCTATCTTGCTTGATTCCACCGGGGCAACGTCTTGCACAAGGTTTCCACAATCTCTGCATGCTACACAGTTTGGTTAAAAACCTGTGGTCCTGTCTGTACTCTTCCATACTTTCAGGGCTCATGAGAGGGGAGTAAAGGGGTAATTTTTACCTAGGCCCAGGGTCAAAAAGGGAACCCAGGCACCAAAGAAGGAGACCCAGAAATTTATTTTTTTATCTCTTCTCAATGACCCCAGTTTCTATATCCACTGTGTGTGCCTCAGTGATACCTGGTGGCTGCACAAATGACAACTCTGCCCTTCCTGGAAGTCTGACTAAGGGTTTGGGCACCCCACAAGACTTTAAAATGTTTCTAGTATTTGATGATGTCTTGACATCATGGAAAATCTACTTTAGCTCAGCTTCAAGTCATCTGGCAAGGTGCGTCAGACATCCTTCTCCTGGGAGAGATTCGGCCAGTTACTTCCCACACCACCCTGGGAACAGGAATTTAGGCGCTGGTCTAAATTGGTTAGGATTAAGCCCATGGTTAGTTAAATTCAAAGTGGCCACGAGAGGTGTTTTAAGGACATTAGACACAGGCTTTTTATAATATGCTTCAACTTTCAATTTAACTCTTCAGTTTATAAGTAAGAAAATCCCTTCACCAGTTTACAACTATTTATCACAGAAACAATGATACCTATTTATTCTTATATTTTTATTTATTTACAATATTGTTATCCTGTCTTTTGCAAAAGAGCCACAAGGTTGCTTAGCCAAAAAAAATTAGTGAATGTAAAATATGAATACACACACACACCAAAAGTGACATATTGTGATCTTCAATTGGCTTAGGTCAGTCATCGCTCTACAATTATTCCACTTTATATGAACAAGGCTTGAGAACTTGCTCCCGCATGCCCTTGTAGCAAAAGCTAAGTCAGCTTTGGTGTCTTTTAATTAGATGGGTTCATTCTGAGCAATTCCAATCATCAGCCATCATTTGCAGTGAATATGTATCAAATGAGGTGGCTGAATTCACTGAAGTTCCAGTTGGGGTACATCTGTCTTCACCGACAACTCCTGATCCTGCATGGTCCACTGCCTTTACCTTCATGCGCTTCTCTGATTGGTATTTGAGAGAATAGATATTTGAAGAGCTTACATAAATGCAAAAAGGGAAAATGCAGCCCATCTCCAATGGGAAAAAATTATAGGACACAGTTTCAGTCCTCAGCCAATTCATTTTGCCAGATTAAAAAAAAAAATTGAGATCATACTACACATTCGAGATCATTCTAGATAGCGAGAGTATCTCCCTCTCATCTCTTCCTTATACCCTGTCAGATCTATATTTTGACTGTTTAGCAGAATAAGTAAACTGCATATGGAGAGATTGAAGATTTAAAGATATAAGAGGGGGGACTTTGGCAGGGGAAAGGAAGGAAGGGTGAATGAAAAGCTTCATCATCTTTGACTGCAGTCCAGTCTCAAAGATAAGGTGCCCTTATTGTTGAAATTTCAAGTCTGTGAACATTGAAAAATAGGATTTAGCTGAAAGCATATTATAGGCACAGTTGCTAATCACAAATCCTAGGCATGGAGGCTTCGCTGAGTGATGGATGGCAGCTCTGCAGGGGTATTTTTGTGAGGCATAAAAGGCAAGTGAAGAACACCTGCACCCATTACTTTCCCCATCAGATGGTCCTTATAAAGAAAAAAATTCTTTCACAAGCAGTTCTTGGCATCAGGTTGACCGAAGGCCCTTGAAGGACAAAATGTCAGAACTAGCCTTACATAAGTGGTAGATGCCTTAGAGATATCACAAATAGTGACCCAGAAGTGTGTGGAGCTGCACCGTTCTGGTCCACTGTGGGCAAGCTGGAGAGGCCATACGTGTGGCAGTGGAGAAAAAACGGTGCAACAATCTGGTATATTGGCAGGGTGTGTGCAATGGGGTGGAAGGAGGGAGAAACAAGGTAAAATGGCATGGTGGAAGTGGGGTGGCACCCAGTAAAGGAAAAGGTAAAGGACTGGATACAAGCAATTGAAAAGATCATCAAAATGCAACCTATATTAGCTCTTCTGCTTCTACCAAAACCAATCAACATCTCACCCTCCCTGTCAAGTGAAATTCTTATTCCTTCAGGTATCTGCAAGTCCCTGTTATAAAATATTATTATTCTGCAGTCTCAGCGACATCTTCATCACTTGCCTAACTGTGATTTGTTTTTAACATCACTTTTTATCAAATGCAAGAGTTAAAAACATGAAAGGAGTAGGTAAGGATACCTCTGTGCAATAATTGGCATCAAACATACCAATTAAACATAATCTGAATTAAAATTTTATGTCTTTATAATTACCTGCAACAAGTGAAGGCTACAGCTTGTCGTTTCAATATACAATGAATTATTTAATGATTGGGTCTCGTTTTGCATTCAGTGGTGTTTAATTACCTGCAAAGAAAGAAAGAGAGAGAGAGAGAGAGAGAGAGAGAGAGAGAGAGAGCAATTCATTATAAGAAAAATAAACACACATGCTGTCAAGGTTAGATTATTGATTGTGCATTTTTGCCTCTTCAATTAAAAAAAATGCCTAACTGTTCAATCTCAAAATTATGGGTTAAGCACATAATTAAATTTATGATCTATACCTAAGGAATTTGGTGGTAGAAAATATCTTCCAATGAATAATTTAAGAAAATACTCTGTACTTTCTAGAGAACTATTGTAAATCTCACAGGGGTACAGATTATAAACCAGTTACACTTCTGCTGAAAGTATTTCATGTTAATGGCCCAAAAGTGGTTTTAATCAGGAAAATAATGATCTTTGAACTGGGAGTTCAATGCTAGTCAAGCACAGCAGCAATTTAGTTGACCTATGACACAGGGAGTCCGACAGTTTGTCTTGGCCCTGTTATGAACGCATTAGTTGGCCTTCAATATACTGGTACATCACATTCATTCAGCCCTTCTGGTTAATATCAGCCTACCTTACAGGGTTCTTGTAAGTATTATTACAGTGTTATATATATTAAGTAGTTGATGCAAGAGTTAAAATTACATGTTGGTCATAAAGTCTTGCCTTAAATGGTTGTTTGGAGGATGTCGTTACTCGGTGCCAAAGCAACTTTTGTTCATTTCTGCCTTACAGCACAATCCAATACTTGAGGATTCAAGACACAGTGATTGCTGTGCGTGCCTTGGGTGTCCTGAAAGCACCACAGAGCCCTCCACACAACACCCTGGCAATAAGGAGTACTGGCAGAAAGGCTGGCATCATATCACTGCCACTGGATCCAGATGAAAGAGCAGGTAATATCCCTCTGGGCTGGAGGCTGGGTGGGGAGAACATGGAGGGAGTGTAACAGGGCAGGGAGGGCAGAAATGTGGGTAGATAAGGCCAAGGGGGGGGGGCAGGATTGGCAGTACTGGAGCAACCTGGATCCTATTTTCCCTCACAGGCTTAAAAGAATGATATGGGACTTCTGGGACTTGAGCCAGCCATTTGGTAGGGAGAGATCCAGCTAAAACTGTTGAGCATATCAGGACTTTGATCAGGGTGAGCATATGTTATAACAAGTGGTGGGATTAAAATAAATTAACAACAGCTTCTATGTCCTAATAACCTAAATTAACAACAGGTTCTAAGCCCTGAGAACCCCCTGAAGCCCACCACTGGTTTTAACTTAAAAAGAGGATAAGCGCCCCCCCCCCCCCCCCGGAAGGGTTAAGCCACCCAAGAAAAGTGTAGGATATGACAGAATAAAAGCTAAAAACATTCATCTATGTGGCTAATTTAAACATAAAGGCTGCAATCCTGAAGTGCACCTGGGCTTGCCTATCTATCACTGGGCAGGTGCAATTCCAAGATGGGCTAGCCAAGTTACAGCAGAAAGGCTTGGGCCAGAATAAGTCAACATAGGCTGGCCTAAGACAGATGGACCTGGTCCGTCTGTGCCAGCCTAGGCAGTTCAGGAGGCAATCTATCAATCAGTCTACAGTATTTATATACCGCTTTTCAACTAGAAAGTTCTCAAAGTGGTTTACAAAGGAAATGAAAAAAATAATAGCTAATTAATAGCTAATGGGTCCCTGTCCCAAAAGGGCTCACAATCTAAAATGCAAAAGAACACCAGCAGAAGCCACTTGGAGAGACATCGCTGGGGTGTGGAGGGCCAGTTACTCTCCCCTGCAAAGTAAAAGAGGAACACCCACTTGAAAGAGTGTCTCTTGCCCAGTTCGCTTGGGGCAAGTTGAGGGCATTTTCAGCATGGCCGAGGACAGTGCAATTAGGCTCTATCAAGAGCCTGTTTCCAGGACAAATATGCCCTCTTCCAGCTCCTCCGAGTTATACTATCTCAGGAGCAGGAATGAGTCCGAGTAGCTTCATAGCAGCCCATGAAAAGCCAGAGTAAAAGTGGCAAAACGTTTGAGTCCTTGGCCACCCTAAGTGCAACCCCTGCCTCTCAACTACAGGATATGGCACAACTATGACAGCCCATTAACTTCTGGATAGAGCTGGCCACTCCAACAATTCCCTTGCATCCACTCTCCACAACACGTACTGCTGTGCTGCAGTCTCATCTGCAGATGTTACTGGTTGTCAGGGACTCCTGGGCTTCCTTACATGGCAGGTACCACAGCTGTTCCTTGTTCAGTGTGATCTGAGGGGGGTCTCCTTGGGAGCAGACCCTCTCTAGGTGCCATTTACTTGGTGTCAGGGCATGCCTGGAGCAGCTAGGGCAGCCCAGACTTCCTGATTCTCTGGATTCAGCCCAACTTTCTGCCCTGGACACAGCCTACTTAGGGAAGCCCAGCTGGGCCATTCTCACTGCCCAAATTCTGGATTGCGTCCAAAGGCTGCAACCCTAACCTCCAGTTAGACTGGCCTAACCCCCATTATAAGTCTTGTACTGACCTGGGGGTGTCACAAAAGTGCCATGAGACACTTATGTGCCACAGACAAGCACTTGCCTCCCTACATTACCACGGGAACGGGAAGACCAATGAGTTGTGTTGGCCTAAGTTAGGATTGCGCCCATAATTTATTAATTACAAGAAGGCTACATGCTGTCTGCTCACAAGGAAAAGGAGGACAATGAAGATGTTTTTCCAGGACACAAAGCTTAAATCCAGGACATGTCCTGGAAAAGGAGACATATAGTCACCCTATAATTTATAAGGGGACAATCTTTCTCTTAATTCATCCAGTTAGGAGTGGGCAATTAAGGCGGAATCCTAACCAATTTAGTACCAGCCTAACTCACTTGGTATATCTTCTCATGATGGCATGGGGATATTGGCTTATGCCTGTGAACTGGCCTAGCCCCCTCCCCATCTAGGTGTGGGGCAAAAATGTCCCAGGTCACCCCCAGGTGAGAACATGACATTCTAGGGCTTAGGCCAGCCTAAGTGGAGATTGGGATTACAGCCTTAGTTAGGGACCAGTAGCAAAAATGAGTGACAAGCACATTTGTACATGTGCCCATGTGCAGAAGTATATAAGCAACAATTGCAGACACTTCCTCTGAAAAATATTCAGAATCAATGCGCAATCCAGCAATACTACTGAAATCTCAGTTCTCAAATCTGTCTGCTCTCTTAGATAATCAAATTTGGGTCTCCTTACAGATTTACTTTTCAGGAAAAGATCATCTCTTCCAATCTCTTTTGAACTTCTGTTGGCAGAAATGTAGTCCACACATATCACAGGGGCAAGCTGGCATCCAAAAGTAGAAGATAAAAGCAGGAGGGAAAAGCCCCAAGCAAAACTGTTCAAGGTTTAATGTGATTCTGCCGCCTATGAGATGATATTCCTCGTAGTTTGCCTCTCAAAAAGCAAGTCAGCAACTCCACCTGCCAGATGTGCAAAGGCGAAACGGAGAAGTCAAAAGCAAAGAAAACCTCCACTTGAGCACTTGAACTGTCAAGGTGCTCCTGCCTCTTTGTGAACTTAGGGTACAATCCTAACCAATTTAGGCTGCCATAATTTTCATGTTTCCCCATTTCTGTGGTGGTGTGGGGAGGTCAGCACATATCTGTGCATTGGCCTAACCCTCCAGGAGTAGCACAGCAGTGTTTTACAGCATTTTTGTGACATCCTCAGGTCAATGCAAGACTTGTGGCAGGACTTAAACCGGTCTAACTTGGGATTAGGATTGCAGCCTCAAATGACCTTATGCTGGGTTGCCTATGCTCAATTCCACTCTTGCTTGCTTGCTGCCCTCTTTGACAATCCAGATGTGAGGGTTAAATTTTAAGAGTCCAGCTTTCCCTGAATTCCCTGGATATGGTGCCCATAATCTGAGAAAACTTCCAGGCCCTCCTAGCCCCTCTTTGGTTAGGGTTGCCATGTGTCCCAGAAAACTGGGAATGTCCCAGTTTGGGGGGAGATTGTATTCACATATTGGCAAGTTTGACAGGAGGTCCTGTCCCAGTTTTGTCACACAGAATTATGGCAACCCTATCTTTGGTGCATGTTGGAACTGCTGAACCACTCATCTGGGCAAGTAACTGTGTTCCTGAAGAGCTATGTGTGTAGGGAAAATGGCCAGGGAATGAAGAGGCCTTTGGTTATTTTGGAAGTTGGAAGCACTCAGATTTTTGGCCATATGGTTGTTTCTCTGGGCTTCTGGGCATGCATTCTGTCTCAGCCTGTTTACAAGCCATCTGAGATTTTCCAGAGCCTGCTGTCACATAACATGCCTTCGTTGTGTCTTCTTCATGCCAAATGCCAGAGGGCCCCTCTGATGTCTCACCTACAGGTGTTGTAGCACCATTATGAGTCTATTTGCATAGAGGTAAGTGGAGATACCCCCAGCTTACCCCTGATCAAAACAAGGATAGGCTGGGGTTGTGAATAGGTGGTGGCACACCAGTTCCACGTTCCTTTTTTATTCTTCCTGTGAGAGGTACAGGGCTGGGCTGGGGTGATCTGATGCTGTTGAAAACAAACTTTGACCCAGTTCTTTCAAAATGTATAACCATGTCAAGAAACCTTTTGTTTCAGGCACCTCAGTACACTGCGCATCACAGTGCCACAGGGCAAGACAGCGAGAGTCATGCGCTTGATGACAAATTTGGCTTTACTGTCTTAATAAGCATACATAAAGGTGATAGGAGGAAAGCATGACAAAGAGGGTGGGGGTGGAGAGAGTGAGGCAAATCTTTTTCTATCTGTCAGCCTAATGTAATGTATCTCAGCCAGCTTCCAACAGAGACTGTCACAGCACGATCCAGAATCCAAGATGAAGCTATGAAGATGCAGGCCTATTGAAGCCCTGACTGGGGTGCTAAAGTGGGGGGGGGGGGGGGGGTTTCATTTCAGACTGCAGAGAGATACCATTTTTAACCAATTCCTACAAGAAGAAACTGAGCTCATGTGAGCAGGAAGATTCCAGCCAGACTTCTGTCTCTTTTCTAATTTTTCATCCTGCAGGAGTGTGGTGGTAGTGATGGTGCATTTGTGTGTGTGCATTTCTATGTGTATTGTATGGGTATCTTTATATGTATATAGCATGGGAAGTGTGTGTTTGTATATGTGTGTGTGCATGTGTGCATTTGTATGTACCTTTATGTGCATGAGTGTGTTTTACTAGGGGGAGCATTAGGGCTGGCCCACAACCTCTTCACACCTGAGGCAGTCCGTCAAAATGTTTCTGCCCATCTTTACCAATATTGGTTTTCTTACATTGGCTTACCATCTATTTTAGTCCAAGTCCTGAACACTAATCTCATCTCAAATAGAGCCAAGCATGTGCAAAAACTCATTTTCTGTGCTGGGCTGAATAAGAACTGCTGAGGCTTTAATGCTTGCCTTGTTTTTGAATTGAGCATTGCAAGCTGCTGAGATTTGTATTTCCAAGCGACAAAATGCAAAACATACAGCCCAAGCCTAACTAAATTCTAGTGTGGTGATCCAGCAATGTGGGAGGAATTTGGGCTGTTGCAGGTCTCCACAGTATCACTGGTACAAGTCCAAGTTGAGCCGGGCAGACAGATTGAGCCCAGGGACAGGATAATATATGACATGTGCTATTTTTCTGTAGCATAAACCGAATATGAACACAGAGTTATCTTTATACCCCTTTCTTCTTTAAAGAGGTGATGAAATCTTTGTCCTAGAAAGAATTGAACTTTTAATTGTAGCTGGTAATTTGGAATTGGCTGCTGATCTTCTGCTTGTATAGTTTTATATGATTTTTTATATCTTGTGTGAATTTTTGTTATCTACCCATAGCTCCTGACTATTGACACCGAAAGGAAAGGTGCCAATTTTATGCAGGATTAATGTGAAGAGGCCCTTCCATTTTCTTGAGTCATGGTGATCAATGACATTGTTTAGGGACCAATTCTTTCCCACCCCTTCTCCACCAGGGCAGCCAAGCCAAAATGGGGTCTGCTGAATCCAATGGGGGAATCTCACTCCACAGTGTGTCTCCTCAGATCTATGCAAGCTTTGTAGATGGAGCAAGTCCAAGGAGACAAAGGGGACAGGGAGGCCTGCAAAAGTGGAAATAGGATATGCCATGCATCATGATCCTACAGCTTCCTTGCTCCCATTCATCTCCTTCCTGACCCTGTTTCATACTCTTCCCTGCACACCCTTGTCCCCACTTAACAGCACAATCCAGAGTAACTACGGGACCTCTCATGTCAACGTAAGAGGCATTTACGCTGGATTGCTCTGTGCATTTCCCATAGGTTTCCTATAGGTGGTGCCATAACTACAACAACGAAATAGGTCCCATAGTTACTCTGGATTGTGCCTTAACTTAGCTTTCTCCCCATTGAACGATGCCTGCACCCCAGGCACAAACAATCTACATTTACCAGCTGCTGGATCTCACAAAGGATATCCAAACAATTATAATTCCCATATGCTAAATAAATAAATTTGGTTTCTCCAGCAGAAGCAGTGGATCTGTCAGCTGTGGTAGTATGCTGCCATCTCCTGCAGCATTACTTGGAAAATGGCCTTCAACAAAGTGCCGTGTGCTCTGTTGGTAGCAATTTTATGACAGTGGAACTCAGTGGTCTCATCATATGGCCAGATCTGTTTGAAAACATATCATTGTGACATCAGGGCAAACAGTCGTTACCTGTTCTACTACGACTAATCCCACTGGTGGTTGGTATTACCGATTTCACTAATCCTGGAAAGAGAAAGAGGCAGCAGCCAAAAGGAACAATAAAATCAAAGTAACAGCAAGGAAAACAACTGTACTGACTGAATATGAGCAAATGAAAAAGGAAAAAAAATGGTGAATATTTGAACCAGCAAAGTAACTGGAACACATTTATATTCCAGTTTTTTGGCTGGTGGCAGACTATACCTGATAAATATTTAACACACTCCTACTCAGATACAACTCATTCCTGGAGAAGACCCAAGTAACCAAGTACCATACTTGCCAAAGGTAATTTGGAGCATGCCAAGGCACTGACAATACCTTCCTCTCTGGTGTTTGATGAGTCCAAACAGAAGGCAAATAGCTACACACATCTCCATAAATCAGTGGTTTTCAAACTTTTTTATCTCAGGGCACACTTACAAAGCGCTAAAATGGTAAAGGACACGCCATCCATAGTTTTCACATTGACAAAGGACACTGTAATGTTGGCAGGGGGCTCAAATCCCCCAAATGCCCTACCCTCAACAAACTTCTGTGGCACATCTGAGGACCATCTGTGGCACACCAGTGTACTTTGGCACACTGGTTAAAAATTGCTGTTTTATGAGAACCATTCATTCTGGCTTTTGTTGTTGGTTATTCCAGTCATAACAGAAGCAGACCAGAGCATCAAAGTCAGTCATTAGTCCAAGAGCCTTGGAAGGGCTGCAGTGGTGAGTCTCCAAAGATGAAGCAAGCTGGTTTACGGAGAACATTTCAGTAACGCTCCTAATAGGAAACGGGATATTAAAACTGTTTTCTCCCTCGGCGGCAGCAGTGCTACATCCATCTATTCAGTCCCCAGGAAATAACAGATCATTGTCATGACCCACTGGATGCTTTTATTGTTTTGGCCAAAAGCATTGTAGCAATATCTGGAAGATAGCAGATTTAGATATTATCTTGAGAGACAGAAGTGGGGTGCGGGGATGGCTGAAACTATGGGAAAGGAACTTCAATAAATTCTTCCTTTTCAGAAGGAGTCTCACCCACTTCTGCCAGGGTGACGGTAAGCCATAACCAAAAAAAGAGGACAAGGACCCCCAAAACATAGGACAACTAAGAAAAATGTAGGACATGACAAAATAACAGCTAAAAACACTGCAATATGTTGTATTACTTATTACTAAACTAAAAATATTATGTATAATTTATTGCATATACAATACAATCCTAAGCATGTCTACTCAAAAGTAAGTCCCACTGTGTTAACTACCACTTACTCCCAGGAAAGTGTGGTTAGGATTGCAGCCACAATTTATTTATTACAAGAAGGCTACATGCTGCCCGCTTACAAGGAAAAGGAGGACACTGAAGTTTTTTCCCCCTGGACACAAGGCTAGAAAAAGAGGGCATGTCATGGAAAAAGAGTTCATATGGCCATCAGCTGAACACATGAAGTAGGGAAAGCAGGAACAGCCTCCCATCTCTGATGTGCCAGCTTAGCAATCTATAAAGGCAATTACGTCTCGTGAGCAGGACTGGCCACTTATGAGGCCAACTGAAATGTTACCTCAGGTAACACATTGGCCAGGTTCATCCACCTCCATCCACCCACTGCTCCCCCTCCAACTCCCTGGACTGGAAAAAGGAAGTGGAGAAAGGAACAGAGCAGAAAATGTAGCATGGAGAGGAGGATTGTACATCACCAGGTAAAAGGGTCATATACCAGACCCTGTACATGCAAATGTCTATGAAGCTACCACACCAATAGCTGAGTGTGCAGTTGAGTGACTGCATGGAGTCAATGTAAGACCAGCATTCAGGTGATTCAGCCAATTCCTCTGGTGATTCAGTCAGTTGTCCTTATGTTCTGGAGGAGCCCTGCACTATTACCACTGCCAGCTCGTTCTGTACCATATACTCTGACATGGAATCAAATGTGCCAAGGGACAACAAACTAAGCACCGTTAACTCTCCTACCCACTCCAGGTCCAAACATCCCAAAATGGGCCTATTTGTAAGCACCTACTTTCAGGTGACATCAGCCCATGCTGCATTTGTCCTGGTGTATAATAAGGCACTTCTGTGCCACTACTGGAATGGTCAGGACAATGTAGAGATGGGTGAGTAATGCTAGCCAAAATTGGGTGGGATTGTGTCCTGCTGAACATGACTGAATGTGCTTGGATCACTCCTGGGTGAGTCTACATTGATGCTGGAGATCTTGTGGGGACACAGCTTCGATAGGCTCTTTCTGCATGCTTTAATGTTACAGCAGGCACTGGAGATCTGTGAGCAAACAATGGCACCAAATGGCATCTTATGAAAAATCGCTCTTAACCCTTGGTTTGGCTGGTGGCCAATTGTACTTCCTTCTTTTTTATATCTTTATAGCACTTATTCCGAAGATTGATGGCAGCTGACAGCTGACAGTGGGCACTGAAACAATTGATTGTAAAGGGCCAATGATGTTTTGACAGCTGACACAATGACAGGAATGCATTGCCTGGAATAAATCACGCTTGATGCTGGATTTCACCCTTGGCTCCTTTCCCCCCCTAAACTGGTTTCTAAATAACATTCACCCATGAAGTTTCTTCCTGAATCCTGTGTGACTTTCCTTAAGCACTAGATGTTTATCCCCTAAAGGCTCTTTTCCCAGACAGGCTACTTAAGCCATGAGTCTCAGGGAATTAAAGATTTAATGGACTGGCTGTCCTCAGCTTTGCTAGTCCCTGAATACAAAAGAGGATCTCTTTCATTTTCAAACACCCCCTTAACTGCTTTAAGCGCAATAAAACCTACCTAGTGAAAACTGAAATAGTGAGATACTTTACTGGCCTGCTTTTATCTCGATGCCCCTCAAAGAGATGGGCTTTCTCTGAATCAAAACTTAGGTGAATTTGTGTTGCAAATTTGATTTATACAAGCCTGAAAGAAGACAAGTTTTCCTGGCTTAGAGAAAACTAGCTTGTTCATCTTCATGACATGGTATTTTTGTACAGGTTGAGTCTTGGTATCCATAAGGAATTCATGAGTTAATAAAAGACAGCTTCAATTGACTCAACTAACTCTGTAGTGTAAAGTTCCAGGAACTTCGACAGATGCCAAAAATTGTTTTAAACAAATGCTCCTCCTTCTTCTTTAGTGTTTGTCTTCTTTAGCAAGGTCCACTATTCTGTATCGCTATTCTAGATATTTTTGTATTAAAAGCAATGAAAAGATAAAAGTCATTTTAGGCTGCCTTCTTACTATGGTAATGTGCTATGCAAGCAGTCAATCAATCATGCTCTCGTTCTCGTTCTCGTTCTCGTTCTCGTTCTCTCTCTCTCTCTCTCTCTCTCTCTCTCTCTCTCTCTCTCTCTCTCTCTCTCTCTCTCTCTCTCTCTCTCGGATGTAGTACAGATTCCTTTCAGCGGGGAGGCAGATCCATCCCTCCCTCCCCCCTGGAGCAGTGAAAGTGAAAGTGATGGTCACTTTCCCAGTTGCTTTGCATTATTTTAGGGGAAGGGAGTTGTCTGCCCCACAGCCGAAACAAAGCTGCCAATTTTCTTCCATAATGCCCACTGAAAAAGACACTATGTGATGCCATACCATTGTTTTCAGGGAGCATGGTGGTGGCGGGGGTGGGGGGAGGAAATGGCAACAGCAACTAGGAGGACCATTGGTCACTGCTGGTGAGCCCTCCCAATCTTATTTCATGTTGTCCCAAAGGTCACTGAAATGCCTTCTCCCCACTTACACGATATGAAATGAATTTGAAAAGGCCACCTTTGGGGAGAACTCACACTGAAGAAATCATATGACACTGGGTTCTCTGGTAGATGTTGCCAAGAACTGACATGATTTAGCTTTCTTACAGTGCAATCCTAAGCATGTCTACTCAGAAGTAAGTTCTATTGCATTCAGTGGGCCCTACACACAGGAAATTATGTTCAGGATTACAGCTATATTTGTATTATGAATATTATTTCTATACGCATTACTATATCGTGGCAAATAGTAGATTAGATAGATTTCTAAGTGGTGTTTAAAGTTCTCCAGGATATGGTCAGTCTCAGATCTCACCTGGTCAGGTTATTTTCTGAGTAAACATGCCTAGGACTGCATTGCTATTCTTTTATAAAACATTATTATTATGTCTCTTGCAAAATCTTGTGTTTCATAGGTATAAGAATTATATTGTGGCTTTAGATCTGCAATGGCTCATTTGCACATGCTAGTTAATGAGTGATGAGCATGCATGTATGAACATGCCCTGAAGCCCTTTCCTATATTTCAGTTCTGTCAACCTGCTTCTTTTCAAACCAGTTCCTTCAGTTCCAGTTCCTTCAGTCTTTAACTTCCTGCCGAGGCTGCTGATTGTCTTTATAATCTGCCCCTACATTTCACAGGCCGTGATATGCTTCTTTAGCAGCAAATGATACTGAAATCATACCAGCCAGATCTGGATGCAAATGCATGGACGTTTGAGATGCAGTCTAAAGTACAAAATTGCTTCCATTCTCTAAGAATAAGAAAGTTGTCAGATGATACTGAAGGATGATACTGAAGGATGCATTTTCCCACAACACCAAGTTTGTCCTCAGACAAATGCCAGCAAACACATGGAAGGATTTTCCGCCTGCCTCCAATAAACTGCTAGAGTCACAATATGCTTCCATCTTCTTGTTGCCTGGCATTTTTTTGCAGAGCCTCAGGATATATCCCCATCTGGTTCATGTTGGTTTATCCCCAGATCTATTTATTGAAAATGGCTTGGCATTTAGACTCCTCCATTGGCGCAGATATGCACGGTGTCAAGTTGCATCACCCCGTCTTTCATCACACCACACGATGTGACTCGACATGACCTGTCATAGCACAATGCCTGCGTCTCCTTGCATCAGAAGCGCACCGAAATGAAGCTTAATCAAGGGTAATTAGGCACAAAACAGGAGCACGCATCTCCTGCCTTTCATCTGAAGCAGGTAACATGTGCTGAGCTTCTGTCACCTGGTTAAGTTTTACTTTACCAATTGCCATCTTCTGCTGCCAAATCTTCAAGAGTTATGTAACTGGAGAACTTTGCCTGGTCAAACATTGTGTTCGGATTTTTGGGATTGCAGCCACCACTAAAATTCATTATCCATAGATATGGAATCTAAAAATGAAAGTCTGGTATGATGGAAAATATTTCCATATACATTCTTGAATTCCAGTTTCAGCTGTTTTGATGAACACAGGCTCAACATTAATCATACTTCTGAATTCATGTAAACCAGGGATTTCATCCTCTCTCTCTCTCTCTCTTTCTCTCTCTCTCTCTCTCTCTCTCTTTGTGGGTGTGTGTGTTTGTATCACTGCTGTCATATCACTCACAGGATCAGGTTGTGGGTTTGCAGTTTATTACTCTGGCTTTATCTCCCATCTCTCACAGATGTCTTGTTTTGTAGTATCACTGCAGCTGTATTCGGTATGCCTTTCAGCATTTATTTTCAGTCTCACTTTGCATTTCTAATGCATTCCTTTCATCTGTTGTGCCATTTTCGTGTAATCTGCCAAGTGCTCAATACTTAATTAGAAAAATGATTTCTTTTGAAGCTTAATCAGATGAATTCTTTCTGAGTTCTGTACTTTTTGTTAGTGTATGGCCCAATAGTGGAACATGTGTTCTGCTGGTGGTCACTGCTGAAAAAAGGGCCATAAAGTGTGGTCTGGCAGTGCACTGAGTATCAAGAGCCTTCCTACATGCATCAGTGGGGTGCCAGGTCCATCAGTGGGTAGCACAGGAGCTGAGGAGGGCTGGGAGAGTGTAGAATGGGGCAGGGAAGAGGAGGCAACTGGATATAAAGAGGAGGAATGGTGCAGGGACGCTGCAGGAAAGAGTGGATCCAGTAATGATGGTGTGCACCAGATCCTAACCCTCTGGTACCACCTCTCTGTTCCTTTTTACCCTTGGACCTTTATACAAAGCCAGCAAAGGTCCATGGAGACCCATTGCAGGATGGGAGGATTAGGGGGGAAGGGAGTTAAATCATCTTTCTCTTCTAAAGCCTCTCACTCCACCTTTCCCCAGGAATCTGATATCACTAGTTATCTGATGACTTAAGCAAGAAAATCACCTGAAACAGTTAGAAAATTAAAAAAAACTATAGGCCTAATGGAAAATAATGAGCAATATTTTTTATGGAAAGAGTACCCATTGAGATTTTCTCCAGGAAGTCCTTTTTCCTGTTTGTGAGCAGGTTGGCTTTGTTTTTATAGAATGTTCCATAAGAATACTTCAAAATGAATCTTAAATTTTGAAACTACTAAGAATGTAGGATGCTTAGCATAAGTGAGATTTCTTCCCTTAGTTCTCTCCCATTCTGCTGTCCTGCTGCTCTGATGTGATGATCCCTGCTGCTTGACTGAAACACCCTTCCATCCCCCTTTTTTCCAGAAGTCGCTTGTTCTGCCCATTCAAAGAGAGCAGGGCATTTCATTCTCACACAACAGCACAGTTAGGTATAGAGGCAATAACAGACCCAAGATTACCTATTCGGTCCAATGTCCACCAGAAGAAGTGGCAGCAGATTAGATTTTGGAGGAGGAGATACATTGGATCAAAAAGGTGGGGATGACTTACCTCTTATTTGGACATCTGCTGTTTCTAGTGGGGGTCGGGACCCCTTTGGGGGTCGCCTAGAGCTTTCCTGGGGGTCGCCTAAAGACCTCTGGTGCAGGGGTCCAGGTCAGGCTTGCCAGACCTCCGGCTGTAGCTGCGTGCGCACTGGGGCTGACTGACAGCCTCAGGGCCCAATCCTATGCATGCCTACTCTGAAACAAATCCCATTGTGTTCAATGTGTGTATAGAACAATGAAAATACATCCTGCATATCAGATATTTACATTACGATTCATAACAGTAGCAAAATCACAGTTATAAAGTAGCAACAAAAATAATTTTATGGTTTGGGGTCCCCACAACATGAGGAACTCATGTTGGGTCACGGTGTTAGGAAGACTGAGAACCACTGTTCTAGTGGCTGGTGGAGGAAATAGTATAAGAGAAATTGCAGCACAGCTCATCAGAAGGGGAAGTAAACCTCCTCTTCCTTTTGTACTTAAAGTAAACTTCAAGGCAGATGGCGGGTAGGAACCCCTCACCCCCAACATGCAACATCCCTGCTGCTGAGTCCCCATGTAGTGGGGGGTGAAGGAAGACAGACTGCAAAATTTGGTTGGTGGAGCAGAAGAATTGGGAGGTTTTCCATATCCTGCCTCTACTTTACCCCAAGAATAAGGGATCAAGCTAGAAAAAATTTGAATCAGACCTTTCAGATCTAGGTATTGTTAAATACTATCAAAACGATTAATTTGAGAGTCCAGATGTAAGTCAGACTTCTCATGCTTATTTCCTCTCAGGTTAAGCAATTGGAATTGATTGCCAATTACCTATGTCTGCTCCATTGACTTCATTATGCATATTAGAATAACGTGAAGCACTAAGTGATAAATATACTGTCCCTCAAGAGACGTCCACCTAATGCACTTTTCAAGCTTGATAAATAGATTGCGCCTGTTTTGACATCGGCCCATTCCCTTGAGTGAGTTATGGCTCTGTATTCGGCAAACAGACTAGTGCTAGTGATAAGTAGGTATAAATATGTATCTGTGATGGGAAATGTGCATCAGAAGCACTTATGGTATGTGCCATAAGTGCTAATTAAATTTTATGGTAAGTGTGCGCATCATTAGTTTGAGTACATCATGTGCTCTATACCATCGTTGTAAAGTACTTGCACTTATCTTCACTTGTTCCCTTGATACTACTTTATTCTGTTCCACTTTTTTAACTTATGTGGAATTAAGTGGACAGTACAACTTCCATGGGCAAGTTCTTAGAGGGAAATTTGGGCCTTTATAAAAAATGAGAAAGAAAGGATCTCTTTAAATCATTAGACTTAATTTGGGTGGAGGGGTAAAGTGGGACTTCAACTGCCCCCAAGCTTACGTTATATTAGACTGGTGGCCATCATTTTTTTCCCCAGACGTTCCTCTCAGAAAACACTATGTCATGATATGGCATGTCTTCAGGAAGATATCTGAGCAGAAAATAAGAGAGCACCAACAACAACATAATTTTTAATAAGCACAGCTAAATGAAAATGAACCATTTTAAACATTGTACTTATGCACTTCACTTTATAAATTCAATTTTGAGGAACACCAAAATTTAACACAATTTATATGTTAAAGCCATATAATCTGTCAAGGATCACCTTGCCAAATTTAGAACTTGATACTCTGCCTTTCTCAAAACCACTTAAACTGAGCAATTGTTAATGATGCAAATAATTTGAAGAATTGCATCAGTAGTCAGGTAAATTTGAAAAAGAACCACCACATTATATCTCCCCTAGGACATTGATGCTCAGAAATCTGTCCCCTGGAAATGAAAAAAGCACATACTTTCAGGACCCAGCATTTTCAATATGTTTTATTATTAGAGTTTCTTTAAATTAATATCCAGATGGTGCTTCATCTCAGTGAAAATATGCTTAAATTACATCTTTACTAGGTTGCTTGTGTTGTGGGGAGAGATTTAATTACATGAACATGTGGTGGGGCTTCCCCTCCCCAATTTACATGATATGGGACTTCTTCCGATAGTTTATGAACATGCACACTGGAATGACAAAAGTTCCAAAACGGTGGTCTGCAGCCCACCAGTAGAATCACAATTCTTGGTGGTGTTTTTGTTTGTTTGTTTTTGTTTTTTGAACCACCACAATTTTTAGTGGCTTGCAAAACTGGCGAGGCAGATTAAGCACTTTTTTGAAGGATTAAAGCACTGCTTAAGGGGTGGGGGGAAGCACCATTATAACCACAGACACTTGAACAGCTGGTAAAGTGAAACTTTACTAAATGCTTTAAAGTTTGGGAACCACTATTCTAATTAATACATGTGGGCCATGGTAGCATCTGTCAACTGCAACCCTTGTAAGTACACATATGCGCATGTTCATTGTCTGTGGATTCTGAATACCAAAAAGGGGTTAAAAATACAGCCTCAAAGCTGATTAGATATTTTATTAAACCAAAGTGCCCTGTTTGGCTTGAGTAGTGCTTCTTCAGGTGTGTTAGGAATTGATCTTAAGAGGTCATGAAAATAAGAGATAGGAAAGTAGGCAGCTGCTGACCCCCAAAATGACTGGGGGTCATTTTGAAGCATGGAAATGAAGCAAGCAATGAGCATGGAAAATGAACACTTTAAAAGCGTCAAGGGGCTGTTTGAGAATTTGATAGACATGTTGAGCTGATGGTGATGACTTTCACTCCTCTTCCCCCCTTCCTAAAGAGACAAAATTGCCTTCAGGGAAACGGAGGTAAATAGACTCCTCTCCTGTGGTGTGTCCTGAAGATGGAGTCAGCATGTTGTCCCACTGAGGATGATGGGACTGGACTACAAACCCTACTCAGAGTATCACTTTCAGTCTATTGTTGACTTAAAGCCAACAGCTGAGTTTATGCTTGGGAGGAATCCTGAGTTTATGCTTGGGACCCATCATCCCCTGCAAGGAAAGATGCCCAGACTGTAGGTGCTTATTTTTTTTTAGATGGACTCTCAAGCCTCTCCTGTTAATGCTCCTCTTGCTACCCACTTTCCATCCTCCATGTACGTCCCTTTTTTCCTTGGAAGAGGACAAGAGAGTGGGTAGCACCAGGAGAAGGCGTAATGCTACCATCTTGGAATTCCACCCTGTAATCTATACTTTTCTCAAAATAAGTCTCATTGAACACAATGGGACTTAGTTCTGAGGAGACATTGAGGAGCTCGAGCATCGCAGAGATGTCACCTCCTGCTGGATGTCACTTCAGGCCATGAAATCAGTTCCAGGTTAGTGACATCACTTTGGGGATATTGGACAGATTGTTGTTCACAGAAGGGGTTCCTGGGCTGAAATGGAGAACCACTGATGTAGGCCACCTCCGAATGACATGAAGCACCAGCCCAATCACAAGCCCTAAAGAAAGGTAAGATGTTGAGGGATACTGGTACTTCTTGCATGGAGTTTGGAAAGCTGAAGCCATCCCTGCATTGGGCAATTTCCCCCATAAAGCTCAATTTTTTGGAAACAAAGAAAATTTCTCACCAGCTAAAAGTTGCTAAGAGTTTCTCCGAATGTACTTTTTTTATCACTTTCTTTAAAAGTAGCTCAGAGAGGCAATTTCATCAGTCTTAGCATTGCTATCCTATTTTGTTTTGATTTTAGTACTTTGTTTGACTTATTAAAACAATAGCAAAAGAATGCAACATTTCAATTCCAGGAAACAGTTTTTATTCATGATTACAAGATGAGTTATGCTTATTTTCCATTTTTTTCTGGCTTGTATTTGTTCACTGAACAATTTTGGTGAAGAGAGTGTTACCACATTGAGTACATTGATATTGTAAGCTAGATTGATTTGTTACTGCTATGCAACATTTCTCTGTAGTATAATGGACTTCTTGAAAGAGCTGTAAAATAGAACACGAAAAATGTTTAATAAAAAGGTGAAAGAGCCCATTTCTTCTGCAGCTATTCAGCAGTATTTGCTCCTCATTATCATTTCCTTTCCTAAACTTTTCTACTCCATTAAATATGATAATTTCTCTTTAACTTTGCTTTTTTCCTCCTTGATAAGAATACAGGATGCTTCCCAAATTCACCTAATCCAAATTTCTTCCTATGTTTTGGAGTTTTGATTTGTAGGATCTTGTTTGTAAAGTGGAGTCAGTACATTCATAATCTTCTGTTATTATTCTGTCAAATTTTCCAGCTGTTATATATAGCACACTGAATGTACCAGTTGTCATAATTCATTCAGTTTATGTGTATCTTTTTCTTTTTCCAGTGAAGTGTTTAAACTACACACTGACTTGGGAGCCAGGATGGTTTAGTGGACTGAGACCTGGAGGATCCAGGTTCAAATCTCTCCTTCGTCATGAAGTCATTTAACTGTGCTGGTGAATTATTTTTTAAAAAGGGCAACCTTACTATGCAACGTGCTGAAGGTGAATATAAAATACTAGAAAGCAAATAACGCTAAAATAGGTGAGGTGTTCGAAGGACAATGAACACTGCTTCCATTTCACACCTTCTTGGAAACAGGAGGGCAAGAATATGACATTTGTAATCCATTAATCCTCTTTTATTCTACTGAAAATGCACATCATGTTGTGCCTTTTTATTTTAAAAAAGGATGCTCCCACAACTGAGATCAGCTCATTTGGATTTCACCTAATGGAGAAATAATTTTTGCTTGTTTATATAATGTGATGTGAAATATCAAGAATAGTATTGAATGTGACAAACAATGTGTACAGGAATACAAATCCCCATCTCTCCCTGCACATTATAACAGAGCACAAGCTGCATGTATGAATATATGAAGCTGCCTTGTATGGGGATGCATCCTAAATTCCTTTTTTTTAATGGAAGGACTTCCATTCACACAAAGAATTCTCTCCACAGCCACACAAGCACACTGAGCATCTGTTCTTGCAGACTGAAGATCCATTTTCTGTAGGATATCCTGTGGCATGGAAGTGTAGACAGCCCAAATTGTGCAACCTATGATGTGAAGGCCAATGGCCTACCAAACCAGGTTCATCTACGCTGACTGACTCTACAACGTTTCAACTGCAGGTCTTTTCCAGCTCTGCTCAGAGGTTTGGATTTGAAGGGCCATGAACTGAACCTGAGGCCTTCTGCATGCAAATGATATGTTCTCCACTGAGCCATACCTTTCCCCCAAAGGGAGCCTTTAAATCTCCCTTGAGAACATCATTCACATGGATGTATATTATTCTTCAAGACATTGGTACTCAAATTGGAGGGTCAAGAACTCCAGTTCATGTAAAGCTCCCCCAGTCCCTCTAAGTGGCAGGGGAAGGACCAAGGACAGCAATCTGCCCCCATTGCTAAGCAGGATGAAAAAAGGTGCTTTCACTTACTTTCATCCACTAGAGCAGTGGTTCTCAATCTTCCTAACGCCGTGACCCCTTTATAAGTTCCTCATGTTGCAGGGACCCCAACCATAAAATTATTTTCGTTGCTACTTTATAACTGTAATTTTGCTACTGTTATGAATCGTAATGTAAATATCCGATATGCAGGATGTATTTTCATTGTTACAAATGAAATGTGTGTTCTATGCACACATTGAACACAATGGGATTTATTTCAGAGTAGGCATGCATAGGATTGGGCCCTGAGGCTGCAATCCTATCCACATTTACATGGGAGTAAAGGCCCCCTGACTATAATGGGATTTATTTCAGAGTAGGCATGCATAGGATCAGGCCCTAAGGCTGTCAGTCAGCCCCAGTGCGTGCGCAACTACAGCCGGAGGTCTGGCAAGCCTGACCTGGCCCCCTGCACCAGGGGTCTTTAGGCGACCCCCATCCCCGGAAATCTCTAGGCAACCCCCAAAGGGGTCCCGACCCCCACTTTGAGAAATGCTGCACTAGAGGCTGCAGCAGAGTCTAGGAGGTGTGTGGAGCCCTGCAAACCACTCCACAGAGCTATTAAGGATTGTCTGGTTCTGTTTTTTTTAAAATTTCTCAGTAGGCAGCAAGACAAAGAAACCAGAATTAAAGACCATTGGACTTTAAATTCAGACTTTGGTAACCCAATAAAGAATGCTAAATGAGATTTGTTAGCTTTGCACTTGAATGAAGTTGGTAACACCTCAAATATTAACATAGTAATTGCTGCTGTGTTATGCTGACAATGGGGCATGTAGGAGGAGAATGATAAAAACCTTGGTCCTCTCCACATGGACTCTCCACATGGCCCCCAACACCATCAAAGGTAAGAAGAAGATGGAAGGTAAAATTTCTCTGCGCTATCCCTGATAAGTTGTGTTAAGTCAGTCAACTTATTTCCAAAATTTGGGAAGATGAGCTCAGATAATTTTTGTGCTAATGTAGGATGAGCTCTCCAGAAATTGTCCATATCTACTCAGGGTCTTACAGACAGAAGCATTTGCTGTACCATAAATCTTCCATAGCTTGGAATTTTTTGAGAACTCAAATGAGAATCAGACCCCTTGACCAACACACCTGCCCTTGCTGACTGCTTCAATGCACACTTCAGTTCCCTAACTAAATTCATTTAAGATGTTTGCTGTGTTGTTAGATCTCAGCATATCCCTGCCTTGAAATTTGCCTGCAATGGATATTGCTCTTGCTGTACGGATCATTGAGCAGAGAAGAACGTTTCTGACCTTCCTTGCCCTTCACCAATAAAAAGGAGGAAGTTGCAACTTATGCAGCCCGGTAATGAGGTGCTCAAAGAGAAATCTCCGTAGCTCATGGGAAAAGGATTTCAATCGAGCAGTCTTGCTGACCCAGCCTCTTTGTCTTTGCTTAGCATCTGAATTCCATTGTGTTTGACCAGCTGCTTGGGTTCAAAACGCCAGAGTGTAAGGATCACATGAATATTGATTCATATGAAACAGGCTGTAGGAGGAGGGAAAAGTGGGGCTCAGGCTCATTTGGGTTGAGCTTTTCCAGGTTTGTCAAAGGCATTTGCCAAAATCTGCAAATCTCACAGCCTTATATGAAAGCCTTATGAGTATGACTGATCTCGATTTTGGGCATCAATTGAATCAGTGATTGTCAATCTTTTTTCATCTCGTGGCACTCTGACAGTGCCAAAAATAGCTAAAGCACACCATTTTTACCATTGACAAGGCACAGCATGCTGCTGGTAGGGGACTCAAATCCCCCATAAGTGACACTCCTGAAAGTCCCATAGACCATCAGACCATCTACAGCACACCAGTTGAAAATCACTGAATTGAATAGTCCAACCCCATCCCAGACATGAGCAGGGATACTTTCCTTACAGTACACGCTTAAAGAGATTACAAACAACATAGTTATTTGTTATACAAACAAATTCATCCTCCTTGAGCATTAGGCACCCTGCAATGTGGCTGGTTCTGGCATCCACTTACTATGATGCATCAGAGTTTACCACTGCTAAACACTGAATGCTGTTGAGTTGACTGACCCAGCAATCCAGAGTAATAACGGGAAGACATAAGAGACACTCTGGATTGCTCTATGGGTTTTTTCCCTTTTTCCATGGGTTTCCCATAGGTTGCACCATAACTACATCAGTGTAAAAGGTCCCATAGTTACTTTGGATTGTAGCCACAGGCAGGTTGGCCTTCTGAGGGACATGGACCTTTGGCAACCCCGACAGACTCTCTTTTGTAGGAGCTGGAATATGTTCTTCCCCTTCAAGCCCTGGTGAAGCTTAAAAACACAAGAATTCTGCTGATGAACCAAAGCTCCATCATCAACCAGCCTGCTTTTATCAGTGGTCAATCAGAAATCGGTTGATGATTAACACTCACTAACTCAGTGGTTCTCAAAATGGGGGTCAGGACCCCCTTGGAGGGTTTCAAATTTATTTCAGTGGGTTACGAAAAGCTGAGCACCACCATTTTGGAATAGGGTGCTCTCAGGCTGTTTTCATGGGAGGAAGTCTCACTGTGTTCCTTCTGAGTAGACTCAGAGGAGCTATGTCATCACAGTGATGTCACTTCATATTGATTTCACTTCTGACCATGATATCATTCCTGGGAGGAGGGGGGGTCCATGCAGATTATCATTCACAAAAGGCAGTCCTAGAATTAAATGCTCAAGAACCAGTGCACTAACTCATATCAGATTGTATGAGCTGGCGCCACTGAAAAGCACCGTGTTTGAGTGGAGTGATTTGTATCTTTACTCTAGTGATTAATTTGGGATGGTTCAAGCATACGAGTCATCCCTTGACACCACATTAACGAGTGATGAGCTTGCTTGGGAAACTCAACTAATAGCTTCCAGGCAATCGGATTCCACTACACTTCATTGTAGTAATGGATGAATACCTGCAACTCTCCAAACGGGAAATAACTGGCCTGCTGCAAACAGCCGTTTTGGAGACAAGCAGATATTTGGGAGGGGATTTTCAATGCAAACATGGCATACAATGTTACCTCCCTTGAGTGCATGCCACACCCCTGGGTCATATTGGGGACCAAAGAGCCAGGATTCCTTGAATTGTTTCCACCCTTACCTTCCTCATCTACTTTGACCACAATCCTATGCACACTTATGTGAAAGCCTCAGTGAACTCAGTGGGACTTACTTCTGACATGCAAAGGATTGGATCTTTTTGTTATGGGAAGCTGCACTGGCAGTCCAGGCTGCTGTTTTGCTGTCTCACAGCCTTTATACCACTCCCTCATTCACCCCCTTTTTAAGGGGGAATAAGGAGAGGCATCTGGAGTGTCATGATGCAGGAAAACTCCTATCACAACCACTTTGAGTCTTCCAAGCCATCCTCCTGCCCTCCTCAAATTTAAAAATTAACAGAGGAGTTGTATTGCTCCCAGAGTTGCGTGGAAAAATTCTGCGGATGCTATTGTGGCCCATTTATTTTATTTTACGTTGCACCATTCTTCACCCTGGGGCTTCTGAAGCTCCCACAGGACATCAGACCTTATGTCTCCCTGGGTCATCACTGCCATGCATTCAGCACTTTCCTGATAGGACCTATATCTACATAGGATTGTGCTGAAATTCTACCACTGAGCCACAGCCTCAGTAAAAAGAAGGTGGCCCAATTCACCAATATCGGGTAATAATTTCCACCAAGTTTACAGGAATGTTTGAAGCAAATGTACATAAATACAGTATACAGTAAAATATTCTAAAAATGCCAAGCAGCTTTCTTATTCAAGGAGAAGGTGGCATTACTCAGGGCTTGCCAGTGAATGACAAGGGATCTCAGAAAAGTGTAAAACCTAGCTTCAGTGTTGTTGTTTTTTAATTTTTAAATCTACAAATTCTCTAGATAGTGAATCTTGTACTTTACCTTGTGCATAGTGTGTTAAACTGGCAGTCGAATTTTTTTCTTCCCATGTCCCTTCCAGCATAATTGTATCGTATTAGAACTGGAAAATGTAGAATACTTAGCTTAATTCCTCTTCTGCCACAGGGTGAAGCAGAATCTGCCACAGGAGAAACTCAATGTATGTAAACAAATACACTTAGTTATTCGCACCCCAAAGCTGCATTTGATTCGTACTGTTATGACACTGCACTGTCCCTGATGGCGAAAGGCAACCTTGGCATGCAGGCTGCAAATAACTACATTTTTTCTTTTAATTTGCCCTAATCTGGTGTTGCTTCTCATAACAGTGTAAAAGACCAGCATTAGCTGAGCAAAAGTTGCTGTGCTATGAAATGCAAATCCAGGATTCATATGTTGTTAAGAGCAACCAGAAATTTAAAAAGTCACATCTTCTCAGTGAAGCTAGATTGGATAGTTTCATCTATCTGACAGTGATGGATCGGCAGAGATGGGTTAACCATTTTTATGACTCCCAAAAAACATTTTAAAGCTTGCTTCCAGCCATGTCTTAGCCATTAGAAACTGCACAATATATGACAAAAATCAAATAAAGAGATTTTTTTAAGAATCCATTTGGATAGTGATGCACAATCTGTTTGGAACCAACAGATACTTTTAATGCATGTCCCAAACCACACACATACCACAACAGCATTGCATACTTTCAAACTACTGCATCATGGAATAAAATTTTCTATTTTTATTTTGACATGACACTTTCTTCACCATCAGTTGCTACAAACACATTCTCTACAATGAATTCAGTATACTTCTGTTTTTGTTCACCAACTTCTCTAATCAGTGTACTGCCTAAGCTAGGCAGTACAAAAGGCTTTTGTATGGAGGATTGATTTGTGTTATTTACAGATTTTTTCCCCAAGTTCCCTTTGTTTAATAACTATTTGGTTTACTCTTTTTATATTTCTAGCAGAGTTCCCTCGACGGGTGCACGGCCAGGGAACATGACAACCCAGAAGTTTTGTGATGATATGTGATGTCATCACTAACTGTCCAGAAACTATGGGCAAAATCCAGAGTAACAACGGGGAGTCCTTACTCCGGTGTAAGAACAACTTACTCTGGATTCCAATATGAATTTCCCATAGCTTCTCACTAGGTGGTGCAGTAACTACAGGTGCACGTAAATCCAGTTATTCTGGATTTGGGAATATGTAAGCTAACATGGTTATTATGCTATGAAGCAAGAAAAGCATCCATGCATTAGCATGAACCCCATACAAACTATAGATTTCAGATTGCACTTATAAACCAAATGTGGCCATTTTGTGTATATGTGTGGACCTGTAAATTCAACCAGGAACATAGGCTACAATGTCCCTGGGATCAATATCCCTGGATATATGGAGCTCTAGCCTTCGAAGCAGCAGTGTTCCCCTTACCTATGCAGAAAGGGATAAGGTCTGGGACTTGGAAGTTCCTGGCAGAGCATGTACCATAGGCAAATACAAGATTCTTTGTACAACAACCCAATCCCATCCTCCATCATGCTCTAACTTGTAGCAGTTCCTACAGAGTGTGTGCATCGTGCTGTGGTGCTAGGGAAGAGATGACCAGAATTCTTTAAGTAAACTTTTTTACTTTCCTTTGGGTGGACCTACAGGCCAATTATGGGACTCCTCAGACCTAGGTCAAGTATTTTGCTTTCTTAGGTCCTAGAAAAAGGAAGTGAATGTAGTAGGCTAGGGATAAGATCTGGCTTGTGTTTCCATCTCCTCTAGCTGACTCACCACCCTTGCCCTTGCCCTTGCTTCCAAATATCTTCACCATCATAGCTTCCAGAATCCACTGGTTTGAGCAGGGAATGAATTTCAGATGATGTTTCTTCTCCACAGTCAGTGCAGGCTCTTAACTCCTCAATAACAACATGAGCTTACCTTGGAGGGTTTGGAGAAGGATGACTGGAATAATATATGTGAAGCAAATGTTACCATGGGGTTTTATGGAGGGTTTTACTGCACTTTTATTGGCTTTACTGTATTTTTATTGCTGTATTTCTAGATGCTTTAATTTTAAATGTTGCTATTAACTTTCGTGACTTTAAATGTTAAATAACTACACGTATTGAGTGGTTTTTGTTGATATGACTCTTTGTTGCAAAGTACAGAGAATGCTTTGATCAAGACAGTCACATTAATAAACAAAAACCAGTCTGAACATGAGAAGAGCTCTGCTGGATGAGGTCAAGAGCCTACCTAGTTCAGCTTTCTGTATCTTACAATGGATAGCTCATTGTTAGCAAAGTTGGAATGGGTGCCCATGTCTACCTGGGTGGTAGATCTGGGCTCCATGTCTGGGCAGGAACCCAGGTTTACCAGCTCAGCAAATTGCCGCAAAGGCCACAAGCTAAATCAGGAGCCCCATCTACCAGCAAGTAGATATGGGTTCCAAGTCTGGGTGGAATCCAGGTCTACCCAGCTGGTTGACCAAGGCTCTTGAGTAAAGGCAGTGCTCATGGACAGGGAGACCAGATGGCCTCTTTTTCCAGATATGTTCTGGAAAAGAATTTAAATCTCCTCCTTTTCATTGTGAGTGGTCCTTGCAGGCATTGCAGTGACTTCTTGTAATAAATTATATGAAATATAGTTTTAAATTTAATGATAAGAAATAATAGTGTTTAACATCATGAAATAAATCTGAGTTTTTGGGTTTTTTAGTTTTTATTTTGTCAGCTCTTACATTTTTCTTGGATGTCCTATATTTTGGGGTGCCTGGTAATTTTTTGCTGTTATAACATCTGGTCATTCGACTTATGAGCCTTTACTGGATACATCCCTGTCCCAAAGAGACAAATGTGAATAAAATAAACTTTGCATCCCCAGACAAAATTGTTTAACAGACCCTGCTTACAACAATTGATCTTGAAACCAATAAGAGTGGTGGTGACCCTAGACTTCATCATACTCTGGGCACCTATTAACAACTGATTAACCATAAGTCCATGTTTTGTATGCCATATGCTAAATAAATAAATAACTGAGGCTGCAATCCTAATCTTTACTTAGGCTGGCATAAGTCCTGGTATAAGTCCTGTACTGATTTGGGGGTATCACAAAACTTCTGTAAGGTACTTTTGCCCCACTCCTGGGAGAGGGGGTTAGGCCAATGCACAGGCATACACCTACATCCCCACACCACCACGGGATGATATGTCAGGTAAGTTATGCCAGCCTAAATTGGTTAGGATTGCGTCCCCTAGTGTACACTGTCAGTGCTGTTGAATCAATGGGAACATTGAGCATAATGCTCCAAGGTCTCATAATGCCTTTTAAGGAATTAAAAATATCATCAAGAAAACAGAAGAGATTTTTTTTCTTCTCTCTAAAGTCTTAGTCTGAGCCTAGCAAACACCATGGATGGATGTGTGCTGGGTTCTGCTGGACTGAGGGGACCCTCCAAATCTATGGAGGGGCATGCTGAGGGGTTTGCATGGGAGGGTCTTCCAGACCTAATTATGTGGATAAATTGATATCTAATAAGTGGATACAGGATCCACAGATAGAGGGGGGCCCTGTATGTAATTGGAAAATTATTCAGCTTGGTGCTTTAGACTTATTTAGCAGCCTTAATCAAATAGAGGGGATAAGTGAGAAGTAGATGTTAATAAACATAAGTTCACACCTATCAGTAAATTGATATAAGCATTAAGTACTAAACAGTTGAAAGAAAATGAATCAAAGCAGTTTCTTGGAGATTTTTCCAAGATATTGGTGATGTGCACAGAGGAAGAAATTTCTTTCTTTTGTCATTAAATTTAATGAAGGAGATTATTGCATGATCTTTCTTTCTTTCTATGAAATGCTCTGCCTGGATTTATGATAGGTCACAATAAATTCTAAAAGAATGTATTAGAATGTCAGCATCAACATCTGTGCTGGAGAAGTTTCCATATTCATAAGGCTACAGATTCTTATACTTTGATTTTTTCCAGACATAATGGCTCATTCAGGTACATCAACAGCTCTGTGACCTAAGTGATGTTGCTTCACCAAACCAGGGGAATCAACCTTGTCAGCACTCAAAAATTTCCAAAATTTCCCAAAATTTTTCACTTACATATCAAACACCATAGTTTGGATTTCTGAATGACGTAATCTTATTATCAGAATGGAATCAATGTAATATGCATGTTTGGTTGTACTTTAAAAAAAATTCAAATGTGATGCAGAGTTCTGAGCATGAGTTCAGAGTTATGCAGAGTTATTTTTTGATAACTTCATGGCTTGTTATTTGATGTGTATTGATAAAGTGCTGCAAACATGCAATCTTGATATGACTGCACACCTGGTTGATCAAGACTGTTACACTGTTTTCTTTAAATCAACACTCCTGAATGCATGTCAGTAAAACACCACACAAAAATAATCTTGATGTAGTCATGCTTTTTTTTTGCAGTGTTTTATCAATTCTCTTGTACCCAATATGTATCGATATTACATTGTATCAGTAATGTAGATCAGAAGGGGTGGGAAAGACACAAAAAACTGCATGTGAATTGCAAGTAAAATAAATAAATATTTTATAATGCTGGAAATAATTCTTATAAGATCTTCTTTTGAAACTAACATCCAGAAGCAGTGGAATTCAGGGCAGACTGAAATAAGACACTGATTATTATGCATGTTCATGTGCTAAAACACTAGAGGGCTCCAATGCGTGCTAGATCAAGGCAAACATACTCAACCAGAATATGGGAAATGATTCAACCCCTAACTATTGATCCACCTAGATCATCATTGAAAAGAATGGCTGGGAATTCACAGGGATCACAAGAACCCATGCAGCACTCCTCTGGCAGCAATGATGTCACCACCACAACAGCGATCCAGTCACCATGATCCTGCCCTCTCTTACAGCCAAGCCACTCAGAACAAAGGCTTCCATAGAAGCAGTAGCCTTACTCTTAGCAGCAACAGGCAACCTGCTTTGTTAGGTTATAAGGGACTGAATCTAATTTCCTATTTTGTCAGTATCTCAGTTGGGTTAACTGAAATACCCAATGGTGAGTATTGCCACCTGTGCGAGAAAAGTCACCAAACTTCCCACCACCACCTCAAAAACCATAGTTATGCTGCTTCCAACAAAGCTGGATTGACCCCTTTGAACTCCAAGATGATATAAATCTACTGAGCTAATAAGATCAAAAATGTGTTGGTGTTGTTTTAATATACTATGCAGGCTGAAGACTAGTTTTAATAGTCTGAATAGTGTCATAACAGAATCATAGAATCATAGAGCAAAGGAAATAATAGGTCATTTAGTCCAACCTCCTGCCTGTTACAGGAAATCCTTCTAAAGAATATCTGACAAGTGCTTGTTTAACCTCTGTTTAAGATCCCCAGTGAAAGAGAGTCCACCACCTTCCTTGGAAATATATTCCAGTGTCTTAATAATAAGTGTCTTAATACACTATCCAGTTTGAAGACTATGGTTGCAATTCTAAAGACACTTTCCTAGGAGTAAGATCCAATGAAAACAATGGGGCTTATTCATGAGTAGACATGGTTAGGATTGTGCTCAAATTTAAAATGGGCATTGTTGGGGCAGAACAAAACAATGGTTGATGCCACTGCTGGGATAGCATGCAGTGTGAACAGACTACCATACATAGGAAGTTGGGGCAAAGGGCACCTTAGCCAGGCATGAATCCAGGATAAGGCATGTTGTTAGGACCATGGTCCAGCTCATTGTGGGTTACAAGGTTAAATAAAACAGAATGCAAGGTACATCAACAAGGCTTCAAGTGTTGTCCCAGTGGCTCTGGAACAAACTGTGTGTCCCAGGAGTCCTATACAGGGGCAGGGTGTCCCAGGGTCTCCTTTCCCTGCAGAAAGCTGCTTCGGCTTAACATCTCCATTCTGTATCTTAAAGATGCCTCTGGGGTTCTTACCGCTCCTGTACATAATGTTGTTGTTTACTCATTAAGTCATTAACTCTTCATGATTCCATGGACTGCCACACGACAGGCCACTCTATCCTCCACTGGCTTCTGAAGTTTGTCCAAATTCATGTTCATTTCTTGGGTGACACTAACCATCTCATCCTCTGCCATTCTCTTATCCTTCTGCCTTCAATTTTCCCAATATCAGCGTCTTTTCTATGGTTTCTTCCTTCTCATGAGGTGGCCAAAATATTTATGTGTTTGTTTATTAGATTTGTAGTCCATCTTTCTGTTCAAAGGGCACTCAAGGAAGCTAAGAATCAATAAAAGGCATAGTAAAATACAATTTAAAACAGTAAGATACGATTAAAACAATAGAATCAATTAAAACAGTATAAAATGTCATGCAGTCAACAACAGAATATCAAGTAAAAGATAGTTTAAAAAGGAGCCATTATGAGGCCTCAATGGTTCTTTCAAAAAACAGACTATAGTGAAGCGCCACCACCAAGAAGGCTCTGTTTCTGGCCACCATTTCCCTAATTTCTCTCCGTCACAGCAAAACCAACAGGGCCCTCTCAGATTACCTCAGACAGCAGGCTGGATTTAGCAGAAAGAGGCTGTGTCTCAAATACACTGGTCCTACGCCATTTAGGGCTCTCAAGGTCATAACACCTTGAATTTGACTAAAAGAATATTTGAGCTTCAGCTCCAGTATCTGTCCTTCTTGTGAAAAATCATGGTTGATTTCCTGACATATTGCCTGATTTGATGTCCTTGCAGTTCATGGGTCTCTCAAGAGTCTTCTCCAGCACTATAATTCAAAGGCATCTATTTTTTAGTGGTCAGCCTTTGTTATGGTCCAGCTCTCACAGCCGTACAGTACATTACTAACATTACTACATTGTGTAGAACCCCAAACTTCTGAATCAGAGAATGGAGTGCCCATAAGACCTTCTGGATCTTTTGGATCCATAAATGAGTGAACACCTTACTCCAGATCCATCCTACCACTCCACAAGAGTCCAAATGGGGATTAGGTGCAGGCGTACATTGGCACTAACAGCATGCTTCCACACAGAGATCTCCCTTGTGAATTAGGGTGAATCCCAAGATAGAAAATATTCCGAATGATTGTTAAAAAAAAGATGGAAACTGCTCTGACTTTCCCCACGTGCCCTTCTCTTTGGACTGTTCCACACCTTTGCTTCTGAGTTCCTTTGCCAGCGTTGCTGAGGTTGTTCTGCATTCTGTTTGCATATCAGCCTGCTGTGTTTTTCAAATGAATCCCTCGGTAACTGTTTCAGCATCCCTGAATTCTAAACACGATGCCGGACAGTGAAACACTAAGGCAGAAAGGAAACCTGTGTTTGATGGCTTGGGAAGAATGTTAAACTATCAGAAAAAAATGACACTTCTTGCTTTCCCCAAACTCTAAAATCCTGCTCCTTTTTGTCTTTCAATTTTCCTTTCCGTGGAAATTATTTTCTGGGTTTGTATTATTCAGGAGAAGCTGAGGGGAAAACCAACCTCTTAACAGAATAACAATGCAGGACATCCAAGATCTGTATGTTGTATTTTCTACCTGCAGAGTTGTGGGGGGGATGAGAATTAAAATATTTGCCTTCAAACCTCACATTAGTATTCCCAGCTATTTCAAAACAAAGCATCATGCCCATTCTTCTCCATGGTTTGTCTTGCCTTAGGAGACATGCCTACTATTGACAAAAGGCAGGTAGAACTCTACTAATCTTTATCCAATATTCCCCCCATACCTCTGCTGTCTTCTTCCATCCACAGAACAGAGATGAAAAGCTCTTAGAAGGAGATGTTTACATGCCACAATTTTTGTATGCAGAACTGCACAAAGACTCCTCAGCAAGGTGCCAAAGAGAAATCTTCACCCAGCTTGGTCCTGGTGACCCCTTTCGTTTCACAAATGTAACCATATCCCTGCACCCTTTTTCCATCCAAGGCTAGGAAGGTGGAAAGCAAGCGAGGGTGTAGAAAGGTAGCATATCAAATTTTCCTCTCAAAGAAGCCCTCAATTCAGAGAAAGTGCTGTCTCTCTTGAGGGAAGACATTTCCTTCTTTTCTTCTTCTTCATCTTAATAGAAGGCCAGAGCTGAATGTGGGTCAACGTCTCCGGAAATTTTGTCTCAAACTAATAACATTCACAAGAATGTGAGGAAATGGTTTGAAGCTGGAGGAAAGCTGATGCTGAGAGCTATTTACACAGTGCTCCTTTGAGTGATGAAGAGCCAAACTACAGCTTATATTAAATGCATAACCTCTCTCTCTCTCTCTCTCTCTCTCTCTCTGTGTGTGTGTGTGTGTGTGTGTGTGTGTGTGTGTGTGTGTGTGTATGTGTGCATGCGTGCATGCGTGCATGCATGAGAGAGATTCATATGGCAATTACATTTGCTGGGAAAGCCTTGTGAGGTCCAGCAGCCAATATGTGTCCAGGTGAATATATATATATATATATTATGTGCACCTAGAAATCTATATCACGCACATGGGCACGTATCATGCACATATCAATCTTAAAGACACTTTCCTGAGAGTAAGACCCACTGAACACAATGAGGCTTACTTTTGAGTAGACATGGTTAGGATAGTGCTCATAGACTATTTATACCTGGGATGCAGGCTAGTCCACATTGTTCAACGGACAGCTTGTAAAACTCTTCTCCTCCAGGTGGAATCCTTCACAGTGTGGTCATCATCATGTCTGGCATCAGAGAATGCCTTCCAAACTTCCAGCAGGAGTTTGGAGTTTCAGCATGTCAGCCAAGCAGTAAATGGCAACACCTTCTGGCTTTGTTGATTCATAACAGCTTTCTCAGCTTTCAGTCTCCCATGCATTCAGGTATTTTCCTGCTTAGCTTTCTTTGGCAACTTTGCACTCAACCACTAGCCCATGTCTGCTGCATGACCGAAAGAGAGAGAGAGAGGTGGCGACCTGAATCTGGATTGACGAGTGCAGGGAAAGGACATTTAACATTTATAGTTGAGCCAATATCTCAATGACCTTCATACTTTAAAAGCTACTGTTTGGCTCTGGGAAGAAATCTTCACTTGATGCCAATGGAATTTTCCTACATTGCTCACATGCCATTTTGTACTCATAAATCCAAGGATAGGCATTGAAATTTTGCTACCGTTTACTTAAATCAGTCCCCTTTTTGCCCAGTTCTGTATCCTTTGCCATCAAAAGTAACCACTGTTCCTCGCCTTTAATTAAAGAACTGCTTGCCACAAGAAAATTAGATGTGTTTGAAAGTTTTGCCTCAAAAGCAGTAGTCCTGTTCAAATTGTGTTGTTTTTGCTACAGTATTCATGACAATATTTGGATGTGGTGAAACTCCTCCACAGTTTCACCAGCAGTTCCCATTTCCCCGGTGAATGATTAAGCATGTACTTGTTCTAATTTTCATAGCCTGCAGGTGGTTGAGAGAAGAGCTGTCTCAATAAGCAGTATAGGTCTAATCGCACACAAAGATCACCACATCACTTTCAGAAGTACACCAAGTAGCCGGCGGCTCTAACCTTTGCAATCTCAAATAGCTTGTTATGTATTCCCACATTTAAATTATAAGGCTTTAAGAATCACAATGAGATTCTCTATTATTTAAGAACTGTTCATTTCAGCCTGGGAGGCATATTCACACACCCAGCCAACATATTGGAGTGTCATGGAAAAAATGCCAAGTGCAAATTGCTGCAGAGGTAATTGGATTTGCAAACAACACTGGAACACAAATGGGCAAAAACATCATCATCGAAGGAAGTCTTAAGCCTAATACAAATGTTTTGACTGTTGTATGAAGGAAATCCCAAATGCTTCCACCTGGCAGGCTCCATTTGGACTTCAACAAGGGTGACAACCTTCTGGTGGGTCTCTCTTCTTGCCTAGGACAGCTGTCTCAGAAGGCAGTGATGATATGTTTTTGGACTGCCTCTCTAGTCTGATTCATGCTGAAGAGTATGTATTTTTCCCCTGCATTGGCAACTGGTTTGTTTCTAAACTCAACACGAACAACGTTGTAATCTAAAGAGCCCTTGGAAGCCAACCCTGACTGATTCTGATTTTTTCACTCTTGCTTGTTATTGTATATTTATTGTTTTAATTAGGTGTTGTTGTTGCTAAGGATGAGAGGAGGAGGAGGATGTTTAACTGCCGAGAGCCTTCTCAGGTTCCTTTTTGGGCCCAAAAGTGAGAATTTTTCATTTTCCTTCTAATCTGTTTTGTGAATGTTTACTTGAAAAGCAGTAGACAAACAGGTTTGAAAATTGTGGATCTTCTTCTCCAGCACACATTACTCTCCACTTATAGTTCAATCCTAACCATCTCCCCCAATGGTGTAACTAACACTGCACACAGAGGAGCTGCTTATGGATTTCATTTATATGGATTCCATTTATATGCAGGCCAGCCAGAGAGGAGGATGGAGTTGCCTCCCAAAGACCTGGACCCACAAAGATCTGTCAGAAGTAGTAACTAGTGCAGGTTTGAGCCATTATGGCTGCTGGGACTTACTTCAGGGAAGTAGACAAATTCCCCTTATCCTGAGGAAACCTCCAGCAGCCAAAACTCCCCCACAGGATATAGTGTTAGTTGTGTTAGTTAGTGTTAGTTAGTTAGTGTTAGTTAGTGTTAGTTGTACCGGCGCTACTACATTGCCATGCAGAGATTTCAGTAGGATTGTGCTGCCTGTCACACTCCTTTTCATCCACCATTTTGTTCACCTCCTGCTTAAGCATGTGAGAGGTTCACTAAATTTAAGTTGATGGCAATTATTTCAAAGCCAGGCATTGGCTTCCAGTTCTAACAGCTGCCCCATTTAATACGTCTTGGTAGAAGTCAAAGCAAACCCAAAATGCATTTCAATCCTATGCCTGATAAAGTACCATGAAATAATTGCATGGGGTTGTTGGCTGTGGCTGGGAATTTTTTCCTAAGCAAAAAAACCGAAAAAGAAAGAAAAACAATTTGGTTTTCAACAAGTAGAATTAAATGTAGCTCTAACTAGAAGAGGCAAATCCAAAGGTTTCAGTGCTTTTACAAATGGTTTTGAAAATGTCTTATGCCACTGACTTTCCCTTGCATCAGCTATTCATTTGTTAACATCAAGCACTATAGTGTAACCAGAAGCTTTATGAAACAAATCAAATGGAGGTAATTTATCGTTCGGGTTGGTAAGCAAATGACAGGAAGTTGTTCAATGATTGCCAGAAACCCCCAAAAGATGAACAGTAACTACGTGTTTATCTAAGAATGCAGAAGAGCTTACAGCAAATTCTGCTGCTAGTAAAATTCAAGTTTTCAATTCCTTATTCCACTGGCCATTTCATATAGGGCGTTTTATTCCTTCTATTTGAGATCACATTTTTCTTTTATTCTTTAAATCACACTAAACCCAAGCAATTGAACGAATAACAAAAACATATTGATACACTGTGTAAACACCTACCTTCAAGTGAGGAGTACCAACCACTTCTGAGAGCATCTGGGACCCCTTGAGGGTTGTGCCCCATACCTTTTTGTTATTTCTATTCTTATATTAATCCATCACTTGTGTACTGATCATTCTGCTTCTGGAGATGACTGCTTGAGGACACAGAACAATCTTCAAAGGTAAAGATTTGGCTTCGGCATTTATCAATGTTGATAGCTCAGTTTCCAGATATTGGGGTATTGTCAACCTTTGTTCAATTAATTGTTCTATTGTTCCATGTAACAATGTTGTTCCAACTGCTCAACTGTTCCATGAATTGTCTTTGTCAGGATGACAAAGGATGATGTGAGGATGGATGCAACTCTGGTACCAGTTGAATGTTTCATATTCTTCCTGAATAAATCATTATTAGTTGTAACAATGTAGGTGTTTCCTGTCTGATACTGTCCCTGTACAGCAGTGGTCTTCAAAGTGGGGGTCGGGACCCATTGAGGGTTGTGATTTCATTTCAGGGGGTCGCAAGAAGCTGGATGCAGCCATCTTGGAATCTGGCACTGACCACCTTTAATGTCACTTCTAGCCAAGACATCACTTGATCCCGGACAGATTGTCATTCTCAGAAGGGGGCTGAAATGTTTGATTACCACTGTTATACAGCTTCCATTTCAAAATATCCCTCTGATTTTTTAGTTTTATGCTCACCCATAATGCGGGATATATTTCTGATAATGCCTTTCTCTCATGATCTTCGTTAAAATAGAATTTGTGGACTGCTTTGCCTTTCCAGCTGAGATATACACCTTCTCCAAATAAGGAGTTACTGCAGTCGGAAGTTGATTTTTATTGGTTGGTCCATTATATGGTGGACATTTTTGGTCCATAAACCTATACAGAATAACATGTTTGTTGTTATGGGAATTACTGTTATACAAAGTGAGGCCAAAAATTGATATTCTTGTTTTGGTATTTGCTTTTCAATTCAAACTGCTTTTTCTGCCTTTTCAGGCTGCTTGCAACTTAAGTAGAACTGTATTTCTTTACCAACTGAACAAACTCCCTGAAAATTGGTTCCATAATTGGTTCTATAATTCCACATTGAACCGTTTTATACAGTTCGACTTCTATCTATGCAAGTAATGGGACTGCTTTTGCTCTGATAGTAATATAGGATACACTCAGCATGGAATACAATTCTCTTCCTGAAACAAACCTGTACAGTCACATCTTCAAAGTTCTTGTCTCACTGTGAGTCTCCATAGAGATGTTTTTAAGGCTATACACCAGTCCATTGCTGTGACTGTTTTGCTGATCAAAAGATTGATAGTTCAAGATCAGATTTCATGTTTTCTCTATATATAAAATTGACTGACTGACTCATCAATGCCCAACCAAAACTGCTGGACCTAGAAACATGAAATTTGGAGAGTCTTCCCTCCGTGATGTAGACACCCACTAAGAACTGATTTGGGGAAATTAAAACCAGAAGGGGGTGAAAAGGGGTGCAACATGCTTTCGTCTCTATATTGTACATTGTATAATTGCTGACAGATCAACAGTCTGCCCCACCCCCTGGAACTAGAAGTATGCAATTTGGGGAGGATACGCCTTCAGCACAAATATGTACAAAAGGGTTTATAGTGCTAATGGCTGGCAACAAATTATGCATGCAACTTATACTTCCACCATCAGAGGAGGTTCATTGGTGGCAGAGATGGGCAGTAGGGAGGAAGGGGGTAAATGGAGAGAAGGTCTAGCAGGGTTTGAGGTGAGGGTGGGGTGCATCTAGTGTCAGTCACACTTGTCATAGCTTATACCTCCTTTTCCTGCCTTCTCTGCCCTCTGGCTCACCTCAGATCCACACCAGCTATATATACCCCTCAGCAGGCTCAAGTAGTCCTCAAGTAGACCCCCATGTCTTTTGATTGTCTTTCGTCCATCACTGCATGCCTTGCAGACCGTCATGGTGTGCCCACTTGCTAACGTTGCCTACATAGTGGCCAACATATAGTGGCTACATGGTGGCCACTATATAGAACGGCCAACATATACATCTAGGGACTTTCTGTTGAGAGTTTGATTTTGTGGTTAGGTCTGATGTCTCAGTGCTGATGGTGACCATTTATTATGCGTAGCTGGAGCTTCTTTGCTACTTCCTGAAGCCCTTCTGATTCCATGGACATAGATTTGGCCCTTGGAATTTTTTTATCATTCTTTCAGTATTCCTCCTTCTAAAGTGAGTTTATATTCCATCTGCAGTTTCTAAGATAAATTTTTGTCTGACCTGTAACACTGTTAGTCTCCCCCTGCTAGTTTCATTTCTTCTGCCTCCAAGTTCACAATTGTCTGCTTTGTCATGCCACCACCTTATATATGCTTCAACAGATTCCCCTGGTTCCTCACTCATTTGATGAATGCCAGCTCTCTGTCAAATGAAATTCCTCTTCGGCACAAAATATTTCATCACATTTTCCCAAGACTAGGAAAGCAACAGATGTAAATGTGTTAAATATCTGTTCTGATAGTGAGAGAAAGCTAAGCCCCAGCCTGAGGTAGGATTTCCCCGCCAACCTGTAACCTGTACTAGAGTAAGTCAGAGCCTGGGATATAAGGGGAGTCATGTCCACATACTTGTTATACAATTACAAGGCACTTGTACATTTTACCATATTTACCGGAATATATGTGTCATCAAGCTGTGCATTACAATCGCCACAAAACTTATTCTTAAAAAACTCAAGTCTTCTAAAATCAGGTTGTGCATTCAATTTGAGTAAATATGGTATTTATTATTCATTTTCTGTGACCTCAAGCAATTATTGAACATGGTGACAGAAGTCAAGACCATTCCAGGAATAGGATCTGTATCTCATTTTTAGAAAACCAGAGACCTAAAATGGTGAAGTTCTCCCCACCAGAAGTTTTTATATGTTCGCAGGCCTGCTGCGAACATATCAAATAGAAAGCACCAGTTCTCTTGGGGATGACAGCATAAAACAGAATGGAATGAAACCAGCCATTAATAAATGAAACAGATGCAAAAAGCAGCAGCATGTGTTAGAGACACTTGGGGACAATACTTTAGACTTGATAATGTTACAATGGCATGCCTTTATTAACCTCTTTCTAGTCAAAGCCCATATGGAAAAGGGTAGAACAAATAAGAATGAATATTTTCTAACTCTGTATCAGGCAAAACACAGTGGTATCAGTGGGGATACCTCCTCACTCCTATGTTCAGCCCTCCCCTGATGTCTGCTACTCCTACGTTGTTTTACGGAAGGGGGATGAAGTGCTGAACTTTGAAGATTCCAGTCCTAGGCATGTCTATTCAGAAGTAAGTCCCATTATAGTCAATGGGACTTACTCCCAGGAAAGTGTGGAGCAGATTGTAGCCCGAAAGTCAAGTCCTACATATGTCTACTCCGATATAAGTCCCATTATAGTCAATGAGGCTTACTCCAAGAAAAGTGTGGATCATATTGCACCCGAAGGGCAAAATCCAGAGTATCTATGGGGAGTCCTTCCTCCGGTGTAAGAACAACTTCCTCTGGATTCCAATATGAATTTCCCATAGGTTTTCACTAGGTGGTACAGTAAATGCGGGTGCATGTAAAGTCTCTTACGTGCTCCCATAGTCACTCTGGATTTGGGGGTAAATCAATGTAGCTTAAAATCAATGTTTTTTAGCCTCTTATCAATGTTTTCAACTGCTTGGTGAAAACTCTCCAAGGCAAAGGTGTGTGTGACTTTTAATTCCCCCCCCCTCATTTGTGCTGAGACTAATTCACAGATAAAAATCCATGTATAAAAAGGTTGCACCTGTACTATGCTACCACAATTTATACAACAGCTCCAAGGCTGTATCCATTCCTGGACAGATCCACTAGTATCCCTGTTGCTGGTGGACTACCCTGAAGCAGCTAGCTGACCACCGTAGTAGAGATCCAGTAGATAGATCATTCTCCTTTCAACCTTGGTTTTTGGTGGTGACGCAGAAGTTCTCCATGGAGAACATGCTCTGCCTGATGAATAAAATCTGAGGAAACACTGAATTAGGACAACCTTAGAAGCCTCCTTAACTTTGACATAGCCCTGCCCTGGTAACAGCGAACACTCATTTATGTTCACTTGAAATGTATGCACAGGAGACACTAGCCTGTGAGAATTGGGGACCCCTGAAGCACTCTGCACTGCAGAGTGAATTCCAAGTGTTCTCTCTACAGCAAAATGTAAGACACCTCAAGGGAAATAATACTCATATTTCTGGAAAATACAGAGCAAATCTACAGTTTACCACTCAGGGGACCTAGGAAAATACCAACCTTGCACATGGCTAGACAAGTGATAGAAGCCAAAGTCTGTCCTCTTAGGTTACTTTAAAGTTACACAGACCATCTTAATTCAGGCTGTTACAATTTCCTTCATCAACAGTAAACCTACTAGCTTCCAACACATAATGATGGGGATAGTCAAGTCAAGTTTAATACAACTCTCTCTCTCTCTTGTCATTTGACCAAGGACTGTTTTAAAAGTGATCATAATATTTAAAAGTGTCTTAAACAGCAGTTTAACATGGCTGGGGTGATAGAGGCACCAGCCAAAGTTCCAATGAGGACAAGAGCATAAAAAGGAACATCAAAACTATTGCAACATCTGGCAGTTTTTGAAATAAGTCAAATTTATGTAATGAAGCCACTTCGGCCTGCAGTGACTCCCTGGTGGAGGCTACAGTGTTGGACCTGGTTTGCCTTCAACCAAGGATGGGATTGAGGACCATCACCTAATGGTGGCCCAGGTTCCTCTTAGGCTTTCAGTACCAGATGGTAGTGCTGTGGGACTCCTACTCAACAACATGGCTTGCTTAAACTTTTTCAAAAGTATTTATAAGGTTAATATGGTGGCCGTCTTGTCTGGTGTTCTCAAAGACACCTTTCCAGTACAAATATCAAAGTTCAGCTCAAGAGTTACAAAGTGTTCTAAAATATTTTTTCAGTCTTTGCTTTGCCTTTGCGGCAAGCGGGAGAAAATGAGGTCAAAGCTTACTGTAATTATTAAAACTTCATACGGGTGGAAAAATAGTTGATATATTACCTTTTTTTCCATTTACAGGAATGATCTTGTCATTACTCCAGTGCTGTAACAGTAGGAAGTAATTTAGTGCTGCTTGCTTCCAGTTTATTGAGTGTCACTTTGATCAGTAACACATTGCAATGAAGAAGCCACAATTGCACTCCCTCAGAAATATTTCATGGTAGCCTCATTTGACCACACAATCTGTTCACACCATTCCAGAAAATGGAATATACCCTGCATTGCATTCATAGTGTGATGAACGAAATCCACAGTTCTGAATTTGTTAGCCAATAATGGCATTATGCTTTATCTATTTATCTATCTTACCAGTGCCTAGTGCCTGCTGGTGCCCGCTGCATGGTGATTCCCACTGCCTGCTGCACAATAGTGCCCACTTCCCAATGGTGCATGATGCCCAATAGGGATGCCCACTGCCCATTGGTGCCTGTTGCCTGCCGCACAGTGGTGCCTGCTCCACGATGGTGCCCTTGTGCCCAGTAGGGATGCCCACTGCCCACTTGTGCCCATGGTGCCTGTTGGTGCCCGCTGGTACCTGCAACTATCCCAGTACCCTCCAGTGCCCACAGTGCCCACTACCCAATGCCACTGCCTAGTGCCCAGAGGTGCCCATAACATAAATTCCACAAGTATATGTTATGAAAGCATGGGGTGGACATACTTCAGGTTTGTAGGATCATCTCCTTCATTTTTTTTACATATCTATACAATATAACAACAATTTGCATAAAATAAATGCATCACTGTATATAGTATGTATTTGTTTACATAGAAATAACATGCAACTTACCTTTTCATTTTGCACACCAACACAATACATAGGCCTGCATCCCTACAAAAGTACAAAAGCCTCCTATAGTCCCGATATGTAAGGAACCCTCTCCACCACTTCCATCTCCAGCACAGAAGTTCTGCATCCAAACAACTCTAAAAGCCAAGAAAATGCCCAAGATTATCTCAAGTGGTCCCCTCTAAGCAAGGATTTTTCACACACTCCTGCATTTAATGAATTCTAAGGTCAAGAAAGGCCCCAGATGATCCCATGTGGTCCCTCAGCAGGTAAAGATTCCCCTGCCCCTTCAAGCAAGCATTAAATTTAAAAATATATCTGAAAGCAGAAAACCATCCAGGGTTTCTGCAAAGAGAAACATTTCTCTTCACCTCATTTCAACCCCAACATCAATAGCTTTGTAATAATTTATTTGCGTGAACCAGAATAGAATATTCTCTGACTCATGCCAACTGATGCCAGAAGACCTGAAATGAGAAGCAGCCTCTTGGACCACGTAGTGGGGAGGCCTTGCCCCTTCTTGGAAAGACAGAGCACCCAGTAGGCTTAGTTCTCCCCGAATGCAAAAGGGGATTGCTGATTGGCCTTAACCTGACCTGATTGGACCAGGCTGCCTGTAGTGAACACTCAGGGAACAAAATCCAAAATTGAGGACATCCATTTGAAAGGTAAGAGGCTGAAATGGGTCTGTGAAAAATGAGATGGGTCTGTGAAAAATGCTAGGAAGGGCAAGTTGCTGGCTCAGAGGGGGCCAACACCCATAGTGTCCCCCAGCTATGGCCCTGACTAGAAACCTCAGGCCCACCAAACATCAGTAAATGCAAAATACTGGTTCAGGGGTAACAGACACGGAATTAGGAAACAGGATGATTCTGCCTACCCCAGAAATTTATTTTCAGTGTCTGAACTGGGGTCAGAGTTCTTTCATACAAAAATCTGTTCATTGTCATTTCGCCCTTCCCCACCTTCTGTATTTCACTAGTGTTCAAAATTATGAAAAATGCTGTTACTACAAATAATATAATCATGATAAGCCATGAGATGTGTAATTTACAGCAGAATGCAATAAAAAGTGAAATATCTTCATTCTATCAAAAGTTATGGCCAAATAAACAATCAGTTTATTTGAATAACCAAACAAACAATTAACCATGATAGCTGTATTGAATCTCTGGATGTATGGGCAATATGTCACTGAATACTATGTGCATGGGAGCGAAAACAGGAGCGGGCACTGACATTCATCCATCGCTTCTGGGGAAATATTCATTGCATTGATTTTCTGGCCATTATTATTATTATTCATTTCATTTCATGACAGGGTTGTTGTGAGGACAGAAGAAAGGGATGAACTGTGCCCACCACCCCAATCTCCTTAAAGTAAGGGTGGTATAAGATTATCAAAATATTAGTTAATTCCATTAATTGATAATGATAATTAAATTTTGTCATATGACAGTGTCAAAAATTTACAAGACCCTGATGTCAAATGTCTTAGCTTTGCCACTGTTTCTTGGGAAACCTAATGCATCATTTGTGAAAATGTTGGATTTTTTATCTGACATTCTACAAAAATAAAAAATAAGATGAGAGAACCATCAGAGGCCAAGGGAAGGGGGTACCTAGAAGCACTTTGAGGCAGAGAAGGAGAATGTACAATGAGGTTGCATACAGGCTGCCTCAGGGGAGTTCTGGTTGAAGTTATCAGCAGAAGAGATTTTCACTGGGGTTAGAAAGAATTCTAACCCAGTCCGGAAGTTGTCAATTTGTGTATTGGAATATTGTCCTGCTCTGGATGGGACTGCACTCCTTCTGAAGGAGCAAGTCCACAGCTTGGGGGTTCTCCTGGATTCACAGCTGCTCCTCGAGTCCCAGGTGTCGGCTGTGGCCAGGGGAGCCTTTGCTCAGCTTCAGCTGATCCGCCAGCTGCAACCATACCAGAGTTGCTCAGATTTGGCTATGGTGACCCACACCCTTGCGACATCTAGACTAGACTATTGCAACATGCTCTACTTAGGACTGCCTCTAAATACAGTCCAGAAACTCCAACTTGTGCAGAATGCAGCGGCTTGTGTGGTTACTGGGGCTCGGCGGTTTGACTCAGTTGGGCTGCTGCTTCAGCGACTACGCTGGCTGCCCATTCGCTTCTGGGCTGAATTCAAAGTTCTGGTTCTGACCTTTAAAGCCCTACACGGCTCAGGTCCAGAGTATTTGAGGGATCACCTTCTTCCTTACAATCTGACCCATCACCTAAGGACATCAGAGGGGGGCCTGCTGACTGTGCTGCCATTAAGGGAGGTGAGAGGGGCGACAGCCAGGAATAGAGCCTTCTCAATGGTTGCATCCCACCTCTTGAACTCCCTTCCTTTAGAACTGAAGAAAGTTCCCTCTGTCCAGAGCTTTAATCGGAGCCTGAAGACACTCCTGTTTAAGAGAGCTTTTAATTGAGATGGAGATTTGGGAGGCATTCTGTTTTTAACTGTTTTAATATTGTATTATATATGTTTCTTGTTAGCCACCTTGAGTCAGCCTTTGGCTGAAAAAGGCGGTGTATAAATTATTTAAATTAAATTAATAGTGGTAGAAAGAATCCACTGATGAAGTGAAATTTTCCTGAAACTGTAGTAAAAAATAGGCAGGGAGAAACTCTGGGAGAACCAAGGGTTGGTATGTCCTTTCATCAGCAGAGAACGGAGCAGGCCTAACTCCATAACAGGTCCTCATCAAGATGTGCAGACACCCTCTGTGAAATTTCAGTCATCTTATCTAAATGTGTTTGGCTTTCCTTCAACATTTTCAATGTTTCTTTATAGGAGGAACTTTGACATTTGCTTCACATTCCATTTGTTAGAAATGGTAATGCCTGCCAACCTAGTCCTCAGAATGGCCTCCCCTCTGAGGGCTCTCAGCCAAGGCCAATGTGGCTACTGCCAAGGTGTGGACAGGAAGGAACCAGGGGAAATATATGGTGTCGGGAACTCTTCATCTCACAGATCCAAGCAGATTTGCCCAACAGCAATGTCATGCACCATAGCAGGAGCCTTGACAGTTTTTTTTCACAATTTTTCCTCTAGTGATGACTTTTCACAGTGACACAATTCAAGGGTGCTCTGAGCACAGATGCTCTGTGTTTGGGTTATGTGTAGTACATGTTGCAGTAATCCTTCGGAGACATGAGGCACAATCCACGACACTCTGAATAAAGCAATTTTCCCCCTCTTTCTCTAAGCTCTGGGAAAGATTTTTTTTGATAGTCAACTAAAGGCAGGTGGTCAATCTGATTTAGGCTTATGTCCCTGGGCAACAAGTCTTTGCCTGTCAACAAAGCTTTCCTGCTTGCCTTGACATACATCTTTGTATATCTGTTCCTTCATTGCACAACTCAAATTTGCCAGGTATATGAATGAGGGTTGGGGGGGGGGGGAGAAATGACAGGAGGGATTAGCCCATGGAGAGAGAGGATGAAAGTCAATATTTGCATCATGAGACCAAAGTAATGAATTTCAAAACCTAATGCAGAATGGAGTCCGATGGAGAATTGCAACCAAGCTTTTCGTTATGGGATCCAGCCCAGGGAGGGCATTAAAGACATCTGGATTTTTTAAAATTTTCCTCCCTTTTCTTTTTTTGTACTTCAGTGAATGGCACTTCCACATACTGTTTTCTTCAAATTGTTACTGTTCCTATAAATATGGATGAGAGGAGCCATTGTTCAGGTTTTCAGTGGTTAATCTCCTTGAGCTGATACGACACTAAAGAAAACCACTGGCTGGTGAGAGGGCTGACATCTTCAGTCATCCTGTTTTGTAGATGAATCAAGCCGTGCCGATTAATTTCAAAGCAGGTAAACAGGAGGCAAACCCCAGAAGTGCAAAAATAAAAAATAGTTCTGTTTTAGAAAATATTCCAGGACTCCTTTTTGTAACAAACAAGTTTCAAGCAAAATTGATCTTCCTCGGAGATGATGCGAAGGGAGGCAAATTTGATTTGTTCCGTTTTTCTGTGTGTAAAATTCTGTGGTGGCCATTTCAAAAGGTGTGGTGACGCAATCATTTCAGTCTGGCAGGTTATAGGTACTACCACCTTCCATGATTATGGCATGTGTTCTACCTGCCTCCCCATATCCACTCTTTCCCCCTTACAACGTCTGCAGAGTGGTCAGATTGGGGACTCCCCAGTCTGCTCCTTGCAGGGTGACCTTATACTGTAGAATGGAGGACAACATGCCTATACCTTTCACCATTGCATAGAAGAGGGAATTTTGGTAGATTTAGTTCAACATATAAGGGTTTAAAAAGCAGCACCTGCTTAATTCCCTCTTCTGTGCAATGCCAAAGGGTCATTCCATGTCAAGTGGTCTAGGGCTCCCCACATGACTGTCACGGATTTTGATGAAATTTTGTATGCAGAGTCCCATGTGTCTCAGACCTTTTGTAAAGTTAAAACTTCACATGTAAAATAGCTATTGAGATATAGCAGTTTGTTTGACCCCATACTGCATCAATGTACAAGGATGACTATAAAATTTTGGCAACTTTGGAATACAATATTTCCTCCGCTGTTTTTTCTAAACAAATGAAGCTGAGCTAACTTGTACAACCTTTTTCGCTCTATTCAAAGGAACTAATAATAATTTTGGCTTCATTCATACAGAAGGGGTAAATTGCAACAAAATCAACCCAAAAAAAAAACATTTAAAAAAATTCAAAGTTTAACATTGTATAGTTCCCACAAAGGCCTGACGCAGGCCTCCGTCAGTCTTGAAAGACTATGGTATCGTGCTCAGCACTGCATATGCTGCATGCGAAGCACGAAAGCCTGGGTTAGATTGTTATGGAGGATAGACTGTTACCCAACAGCAAATCCCCCCTCTCCACGCCACTGAATTACCCTACAATCCAGAGTAACTACGGGAGCATGTAAGAGACATTATGTGTACCTGAAGTTACTGCACCAGCTAGTGAAAGCCTATGAGAAATTCATATTGCAATCCAGAGCAAATTGTTCTTACACCAGAGCAAAGACTCCTTCTAGTTACTCTGGATTGCGCCCTTAGTCCAATGGAAAGGCAGAGCCAATATGATTGGATCCAGCTGGAGTCGCAGAGCTGGACTAAGGACAGGAGCTCATCCTGTCTTGTAGGGCCGACCCGGGTCCCGAACCCTGGCCTGCTGGTTAACAGGAACAGTGTCTTAACCACTAGCGCCACCATACACCCAGTTCCTACAATAGTGAAGTAATAAATGTGAAATGTAGCACATAATATCTCAATATTTTGTTTTTGAATGTATAATTTCAGCCTCCTAGCTCTGTTCATTAGTGTACAAATTGAGTGAAAATTTGACAATTTTTGTAAAAAAAAAAAAAGCCCCCAAATAGGGTATTTTCAATCTTATTTTGCAAAAGTATACTTTTTAGAAATGTTTTCAAACCAGCCTCATAAGAAAGAGCATGTTTCAAACTTTCCAAAAAAGTGGGTTTGATTTTCCAATGCAGGCGTATAATACATATCTCAATAATTATTCCACATGTGAAGCTATAATTTTCCAAAAGTTTGTTTGAGACATGGAACTCTGCATACAAAATCAGTGATGGTCATGCAGGGCACTTTTCCAAAACTAGATCAGCTGACATGGAATAACCCTAAAGGTACAGGAACTTCATTCTATATGGTCACCCTGGCTCATTGCAGATTTCAAAGGGGATACAAGGATTCTGCCTATAAGGATTCTGGCAGCCCCCGCAATTTTGGAAGCCCCAGCCCCTTTGATGTCTGATAGGCAGGGAGCTGAAAGCTCCCATGCCTTTCCACTGCAGACTTGGCAACTCACCTAGCTACTCATCTAGGTCTGTGTCTTCCCAGCTTCCCACTAAGATGTGGCTAAATGGATCAGTTGCTCCAGAATTAGAAAGATCATGACAATAAATGCTGTACCCCTGCAAATATCTCCAAATCCAAAGCAGGCCATTGCAATGTTCCTTGTACCATAGAATTTCTGTCCCCTCCCATTACAACCTGTGAATCATTACCTTCATTGACTAATAACAAAACATGTGGGTGACACTTATTTAAATGTGTAAGATTTATAGAGTTGATGATTTATAGATTTATAGAATCTGATGATGTGCTACATTAGTGTTGTATCTAGCAGATTTAATGCAATCATGGAGAAAATATGTTTGTTATTAATATCCTTGGCAAGAGCATTGTGGGGAAACAATACAACCGCTCCTACAAAGAAGATTTTCAAAGTGCAAGCCCATCTTCTGGCCATAGCAGCACCTGTGAACAACAATCCAATTGAAAGCTTTCTTAGCCAATGTACTTGGGGGTTTCAGGGCCCCATGCTGCTTGCTTTCAATACTGAGAGCAACAGTAAAGATGAGAGAGATCACTTCAAACCAAACCAGAGAGCCCTCCCCATGAGAAGGTATGCCCAGAGAAATGGCAGTCTTTGTAGAAAGAACCTGCGCACCTTGGCTGTGGTTCCCACAGTATATAAAGCTGCTTTGAAAAAAAGAAGAAAAGTTCTCAGAAAAACCTTTCTTCCCATGTTCCAGCATTAGCAGCAATTTGTGAATATCATTTTGTTCCCCGCTAAAATGCATAAAAGATCCTAAAGCTGAAATGAAATCCACAAAAGGCTTCAAAAGGAGATCAGACACATTCATGGAGGAACGGTCTAACGCTGTCTTAATCTCAGAACCAACTAATACCTCCCATGGCCAAATGCTGCCTCCCTCTTTAGCTGGTTATGTGCCAGGCTCTGCATCTCCAGTAGTACAGCTGGGGAGAGGGCAAAATAGTAAGCACTACAGGTGCTGTAATGTATCAGGTCAGTGGTCCCTGCTACTTGCTTTTGGAGTGACAGTAACGCATAGAGACATCATTTGTTGAAGTGAGAGCTTATATGCTTCTATTACTGCTCTGATGGTGAGTGGGAGCAGCCCCTTTACATGGCACATTGCATCATTTGCAGTACTTACCAGTTTGCCCTCTCCACCTGTGGTACTGTGCGCTTCCACTGCCTGGATTGGAAAAGAAAGGGGGGAACACACTTGGAAGAGGAAGTGAAAAAGAGTGTTGGGATAGGCAATGGGAGAAGGATGAGAAACAAAGGAGGATGGATATGGGCCCCTCTTAAAGGTTGCCTCATGCTAGCATCTGTTTGCCTCATGGATGGGCTGGTCCTGATTTACTATGATTCCCTGTCCACATGCAGATTTTCCCTGTGTGGAATAACAGTTGCCAGCTAAAACAACAGCTGGGGATGATCATGGAGTGCATGCATTGCTAGGACCTTGTGCCAGCAAAGCAGCCTCTGTGTTGTGCTATGATCCTTCCTTCTAATTTTCTCTAAGACTTCAATCACATGAGGCACATTGCATGGGACATCCCAATTCCTTCTGGACCCAAAGTTTACTTTAAAGCTTGGAAAAAAACAATCCAAGCTCATTGAGCTTTTGGTTCGCAGTTTAAGACACTGGCATATTTGGGTTTTTGAAATTATGTCTGAATAAATGCAATAGACAAGCAAAGCTGAAGTGGCAGGTGACCCTCCTACTGAAAAGCATTCATTTAAAGAAGGGTGTCCAAACACTTTGGCAGGAGGGCCACATCATCTCTCTGGCACTGTGTCGGGGGACAGAAAAATGATTTACATTTCAAATATGAAAAAATTTACATAAATTTACATCTAAGAGTGTATTAGAGAAATATCCGGAAGATTACAAGGCTTGCCCGAGGGCCAGTTGGAGGGGTCTTGCCATGGGCTGTATTGAGGCTCACCAGAGATTGCATCTGGCCCCTGGGTTTGGACACTCCTGATTTAAAACATGAAGCAGTGACTCTTGTTCAATTTGTGACCCTTATTTAATCCAGGCTGCAATCCAGAAGTGCACTTGGGCTATCCTATCTATCTCTGGGGTGGCCCAATTCCAAAATGGAGCAGCCCAGTTATGTCAGAAAAGGCTTGGGGCAACCTAAGGCTACAATCCAGAGTAACTACAGGACCTAATTTACACTAATGTAGTTATGGTGCCACCTATGGGAAATGCATGGAACAGTCCAGAGTTAAGTGCCTCTTACATCTTCCTGTAGTTACTCTGGATTGTAGGGTAAGTCAACATAGGCTGCCCCGAGACAGGTGGACCTGGGCTGCCCTAGCTGGGCCAGCCTAGTCAATTCAGGAGATGCACGTTGAGGGAATGTTCAGGATTGCCTAGTTCCAGAGCCTGTTTCCAGGGCAGAAATTCCCTCTTCCAGCTCTTCAGAGTTAGACCACCGCAGGAGCAGGTATAAACCTGAATAGACCCATAAGGGTCCACGATAAGGCAGAGTAAGAATGCCAGTATTGACAAAAAATCTGAGTTCTTGGCCAGCCTATCTGCAACCCCTGCCTCTCAACCTCAGCATATGGCACAACTACGGCAGCCCACTAATCTGAGGATACAGCAGGCCACTCCAACAAGAACCTTGCATCCACTGTAAACTGTACTACAGCCTCATGCTGCAGCAGTTACTGGTTGTAAAGGGACTCCTTATACAGCAGGCACCACAGCTGTTCCTTGTTCAGTATAATTGGAGGGTGGTCTCCTTGGGAGCAAGGCCTCCCCAGGTGCCACTGACTTGGTGCCTACTGAGCATGCTCTGGAGCAACTTGGGCAGCCCATGCTTCCTGACTCTCTGGATTCAGCATAACTTTCTGCTGTGGATACAGCCTACTTGGGGCAGGCCAGATAGGTCAACTCTGGATTGCTCTGCCAGTTTGTGTGTCAACCCTTTTTATTTCCTGATAGCGTAGACCAGGGGTGTCGAACACATTTCACACGCAGGGCTGAAGTTAGTATTAATGGTGTTTTCCAAGGGCCGGAGTCCAATCTTATGCATGTCTACTCAGAAGTAAGTCCCATTATAGTCAATGGGACTTACTCTCAGGAAAATATGAAGGGCAAATTCTCGGGGCCACTTGAAATGGTGAGGCGGGCCGCATTTGGCCCACAGGCCTTGTGTTTGACACCTGTGGCGTAGACAATATTGTGCTGGCTCTGCTTCAAGTCCATGACATTGCAAGACCTTGCCACAGTTCAACAGTGAGCAAAATGTATATATATGACAAAATTCTATTAGGACAAATAGCAAGGTTTAGTAAGCCACAATTTCAAAGTTGGCTATAAGAAAAGAAAATTGACTCCAAACCGCTCCCTGAGGAGATCGGAATACAAGAGATTGGTTTTGTTCTCCAACAAATCCATGAGGAAAAACCTTCATTTTTATCCATTTCTATTCTTGTATTTAGCTTCTGAAAGTGATTTGCAGCAGAATCCTAGGCATGTCTACTTATGTGTAAGCCCAATTGAGTTAAATGACACTGACTCCCAGGTAGGTGTGCTTAGGACTGCAATCACAGGCAAAAAAATTTTCGTGTCCTGCTTCCAGCTGCAGATGCTGATCAGAGACTCTTTCAATGGCCAATCTGTGGAGATGAAACATCCTGCCAGAAGATGCTCCTTCCCACAGCTGCCCTAGGGCAAATGCTAGCCTTCGAGACGGAACTGCGGCTTCCTCTGGCACTTAATCTTTTAAAGACTACCGGATTTAGAGATACCATTAACACTTCCCTGGTGCATAGAGTCTTGTAGCAAAGACAGAGGTCAAATGTTTTAGTTTCTGGAAGCTAATCTTATTATCTAAGATGGCACATCTAAGCTGTGTGAAAAGCACCCGGACCCTTGTTGCCTGTGGCTAAGCACTTTTGCCAGAAGACAAGCTCTGTAGCCTCTGCAATCATGCCGTCAAAAACAAAGGAACAGGAGATTATCTTCGCCGTTTCCCTTCTCAAACTCAGAGAGGAACGCCTCCAAATTGAGACACTGTCCATTTAATGATTATATGATGTTCCATACACATGAATCCCTCTTTTTATGAGTTCTTCCGTGCTTAGGGTTGCCATAAGTTTCCTCCACAGAATTGGGACAGGACCCTCTATCCCATTTGCCGGTATGTGAACACAATCCCCAAAAATCGGGATCGTCCCTGTTGCAGGGGCTATATGGCAACCTACCTGTGCTCAATGAATGCAGTTTCCCAGAAAGCAAGACTGGGGCTTCAATTCTATGTATGCCACCTTTCTGGAATTTGTCCAAAGAGGTAAAAGGGACTGGAAGTTTTAAAAAAGAAGCAATAAGATCTGACAAGTGCCATTGCAGCCAGATCACCCTGTCTTAACTCCGTACCCTGCTTACCCCAATAAGTTTACTTCACCCCTAATCACCGTCTGCTTAAGAAAAATGTTGTGTGGCATTATAAAAAAGAAAACAAATACAATTAACAAACGTATATCAATAAAGTATAAGCATAATAAAAATAAAGATTTGATAATATCAACTTACCCTACAATCCAGAGACATTACGTGCACCCGTAGTTACTGCATCACCTAGTGAAAACTTATGGGAAATTCATATTGCAATCCAGAGCAAACTGTTCTTACATTGGAGCAAGGACTCCCCGTAGTTACTCTGAATTGCGCCCTTAGTGTAATAATGAATGTCTATTGGTTTAATCTAGGAAAAGACAAGTGCAGAAGACAGGTAATGACATCAGGTGGCAAAAAGAGTAGGAAGCAGGCCTTGAAAGCTAGTACAAAATGTGAGTGATGATACATATTATCCATCATGAAGTGCATCCCGCAGAGTTGCTTGACACCATTTTTAATGATGGTCTCAGCTCACAGCCTCTTCTAGGACAATGTAACCAAAAACATTAATATACATAAAGAAATATAATTTTATGCTATTAATTAGTATGATATTAATTAGTTACATGCTGCAGCTATAACTTGTGGAGGTACAATATAACAAAATCCATCAGTTAAAAAAAAACAATCCCACTTTCCAGCATCTCAACTGCCTTTTGAGATCTCAACCGCCTCTCTCCTTTAAAGCTCCCCTCAACTGTCCCCTCAACTGTCCTTTTGCCACCTTTCTCCTCAATGGCTCTCCTCAATTGCCCACCAGCCTCTTCTCAGCTGAATCTTCCCCACAGTTGAGATTCCATTATTCACACCATCTATTGGCTGAATCCAGCATCAGACACACTAACACACCAGTTTAAGTTTACATAGATAAGATATTCATGGTAAATTTATGCAAAAATCTGTATCACCAATGTACAGATAGAAAGGGTACATATATAATCAAAGCTTATTTGTTAAAACATATACCGCTTTTCCATGTGCATGATGGCTTAAAATGGCCCTATACATCCCCAGCAATATCTGTTCTGGAGGCTTCTGCTGGTGTTCTTTTACATTTTAGATTGTGAGACCTTTTGGGACAGGGACCCATTAGCTATTAATTAGCTATTAATTTTTTTCATTTCCTTTGTAAACCGCTTTGTGAACTTTTAAGTTGAAAAACGGTATATAAATACTGTAGATTAGATTGGCAGATTTTAAATGTAGACAACCTTGTATGAACCTGCTGTCAGGTAAGATGACTGAAAAGTCTTCCAGGATAAGGCATGGTTGTGCTGCATGAGCCAAGTAGTGATTTTGAGGACTGGAAGATTTACTTATGGTTAAACTTCGATAGGAATTTACAAGCTTCCTTTGCACCAGGGTGTTTTGAGCATGAATATGTTTGAATGTGTAAATAGCAGATATAAAGGGCATGGTGGGATGGGGTCGGGCAATCAATCCTCTCCCCCACCATCGTCCCAGTCTGGAAAAAGGCTCCCTACAGTAGGAAAGCTCCCACTGCAGCGGTACACACAGAATATCTTGTTACTGTTTCAGATGAGTGTGCCGCAGTTGAAGGTGTAGCCTGCAATTGCAGTCCCCCTTTTCCTCCACCATGTGTAAACATATTATCAGTGCAGCCCAAATGTACATGTGGGGGCATTTTTATAAAAATGTTCACCTATGGAACTGACTAGAGCTTAGAAGCAGACAACAGAGGCAAAGTAATGGTGATAGGACAAAGCTGCTTTTGCTTCTGACCTAACTCTTTTCTTTTGTTCTCCTGTCATCTCTGTTCAAACAAATTTCAGGTTTTTGAAGCTCTAAGAAATCCTGCAACACTAGGTTGACCAGAGATTTATCAGGACAGACACATAGATAAGTGCGCATCAGAAGCAATGACAGGTCACTCATTCCACATGAAGATCTTTGAAGAATTGTCACCTTCATCTGTCTCCAAATACCTATATCAGTGATTCTCAAACTGGGACATCACAACACCTCAGTCTGAGGGCACTGACCTCTGCCCCCTCTGCGGGAGGGGGAAAGAAGCAACCTGATTTCGTAGATCATGTCGCTGTTCAGGAGCACAGGGGCTCGCTGCCACTCACCACCAGCTACAGCAATTGCAAAGGGCTTCAGGGAACCCAGCCTCAAACGCCAAATCACATTGGTTGCTGAAGCTAATGAGATGAAGGGTCCGACCCTATATTGGACCAGTACTGGCAGCCACCATGCTGCACCAGCAACCACTGTCACAAAAGTGCCATAAGGCTCTTCTGCATCAGGGGTGAGCTCAGTGTGCCAGCACTGAGGCCAGTGCCAAATGGCAGCAGGCTGTGGCACCAGGAAGTTGAGGACAGTAGTAGATTTCTTCACAAGCTATAGGAGTGGCTTTTCAGGGTGTGGGGAAGTCAGACGAGGGCAGAACTGTGTCGCCCAACATGAAAGTCCTTGATTCTGTGCCTGTTCAAAAGCCACTGCAGAATCAAGTAGCCCCTTGTGTAGCTATCTTACCCAGGGGAGGACAAAAGTCCCCTTCTCCCATGGAGCTAGCGGTGGCTTTCCAGTGTGTGCAGGACTCTGCAGCAGTCATTTTTGGCACCACAACAACCAAGCATTCCAGGCAATTCAAGATTGGGCTATGAGACTATGTAGATCGGGGATGTTGAACTCATTCATTCAGAGGGCCGAAGTTAGCATACATATTGCCTGCTGAGGGCCTGAAGTGACATTATTAAGCAGAAAGTGACACCATTAAGCAGATGATGACCAGAAATAAGCATATTGTTCTTATGTAGAAATTCATTAGCTGCAAATGACAGAAAACATGCACTGCTTTCCCAAAACGTATCTGATGACTTGAAATCATACATTGGAGCAGATGAAACATCAGAATTTTTTTGTATGGCAAAAGCTCTGGCATAAGTTATGTACTGATCTGAGTGTGTGACAAAAGTGCTATCAGACACTTCTGTGCCACTCCTGGGGATTAGGGCAGTGCAAAGGCATACACTAACCTCCCCACACCACCACAAGAACCACAGGCCAGTTATGCCTACCTAAATTGGTTAGGATTTGACCCTCAATCATTTTAATCTAAATCATTTTACACCTGATGGACTACTATGTAAGATTAATGCAGCATTTGATTGTGTTTTGTAACACCTGCAAAAAGATTAGGCAGAGCCCCATCCCCAAGAAATTTTATTGTCACTAAATTCATGAAACATCCCTTGAAAACTCTCAGGTGTTTTTCAGAGTTCATTTGCTTAAAATGTAGGTGCCAACCCAGGTGATTAATGCAGATGGGACCTCATCCTTTTGTCAGTATGACAGTGAGGAACAGAAACAGATATTGCAGGTGTTCCTTTCAAAAGAAGTTGAAAAGTTGGTTGATTCACCTGACCTTCTTGTGCCTCCATCCTTGTGCCTCAGAAACATCTTAAAAGGAAAACCGAGAAAAGCTGACCCCCTTACTCTGGGCCAGAATCTGTAACTTTCCTGAGTAAATAAATTTTAAGGAAGCGATCAAAGAGATAGTTAAATATTAAATAGATGCTTCCAGTGCCTCAAGGACAAGCCCAGCAAATGCTGCTGTGAAACTACATGGGTGAGTTTTTCTACTTGCTCTGCAGGTTTTACTGTTTTCGGTTGCCATTCTATCAGATATCTGTATTCCATGAAAGGTATCCCAGCAAATCTTAAATGAAGCGCTCAGATGAAATGAATGCTAACATGACATCATAGGATAACTTTCATTAGGCTCTTTTTCATGGCAGAGAAAAAGATTGCAACAAGGCAGGCTAATGGAATAAAGTGATGGAATCAGATTAACAGTAGCAGAAATCAGGCACAGGTGGGATGTTATGATAAGTGCTGCGATTCATCACCACTAATAAGAAAAATCAGAATAAAAAAGAAAGAAGCCCATTTTGTGGGATGGTGCGAATATTCATTTGCTCACAAAGTGACCTTTTGATCTATCCATCACTAATTTGAAAGCAAAGAACATGATTGCCACCGTGTGGCTACTGTCAGAAATTATAGTTAACACAAGACCATTTTTTATAATTAAAATGTAATTAACTCTACTTGTCTCTCCCTTCCCCCCTCTCTTATGAAGCATTTGGTGAGTGCCTGTTCTGTTACTTAGAAAAATGCCTACGTGCAAAGCAATCACTTTTTGTTTCTAAAAGAAATGCCTAGGAATATAAGGATCAGAAAAACTCAGTGTTAATTGTTGCCACCAGTGGCGTAGCTAATGATCATGTAGGCCAGTGCAAAGCTCAAAATGTAGCTTCTGAAGTGGTGTCACATCTGGAAGTGACATCATCTCTGGTATTTTTTAAAAGAGAATTGGGGAAAATCCTGCCACCTCCTCCTCAGCAGTTCACCACCATTTGCTCTTCAAGTGACATTGCTAAAGTGCCTGTTTACTATCTGGAATAGAAGATTTTGTTCTCCCCGACCCACCCTGCAACAACAAAATCAAATTTAATTAAATAAAAAATGAAAATTGTGTCCCTTATTGGTTAAGGAAACTGTGCTGGGGCAAAGAGGAATGATTATGCTTTCCCTGCTAAATACAGTACAAGAGGAGCACCACTTAAAGCAGGCTCCATCAGTCTTGGAAGACTATGGTATCATGCTCGGCGCTGCATACGCTGCATGCGAAGCACGAAAGCCTGGGTTGGATTGTTATGGAGGATAGGCTGTTACCCAAGCAGCAAATCCCCCTCTCCACGCCACTGAATTAGTCCAATAGAAAGGCAGAGCCATTACGATTGGATCCAGCTGCATCACAGAGCTGGGCTAAGGACAGGAGCTCACCCTGTCTTGTGGGGCCGACCCGGGTCTCGAACCCTGGCCTGCTGGTTAACAAGCACAGTGTCTTAGCCACTTGCGCCACCCACAGCTCATTTAAGTGCCTGTATACCCACTAAACACAGATTATATAGCCCCTGGTTATATATTATGATAAATGTACTGTATATGATATATGTACTGAACTGATTCATATTAACATCTTATCAGTTCCGTACAGTATCAGAATTACATCTCATTGGCTCTCAGAACCATCCATACCATGGGAAAATTTGAGTTAAGAAAATCCACTTTTGTTCCATGGGCTTTTTTGTTTTCATTTTCTGGTTATTTGGCCATCACATTTGATAGAATATAGATATTCCAGTGCAGTTTGTTTCATTTCATTCTGCAGAAAATTACCTTTGCAACGATATATAACATGATGGTATTATCATTCATACATACCCTGTTTTTCACAATTTTAATCACTAGTGACAGGCTCAGCTTGTAGCTCCCCTAAAGTTTGTAGCCAGGTGCAACTGCACCCCCTGCACTCCCCTTGCTAGGCCACTGGTTGCCACTGAATAGATTGAAAGGTTACTGACCATTTTTCCCCCTTTCCATTAAGGGTGCAATCCAGAGTAACTACGGGGAGTCCTTGCAATCCTATTCTGAATTGCAATATGAATTTCCCATAGGTTTTCATTAGGAGGTGCCGTAACTACATTGACATAAATGTCTCTTACAAGCTCCCGTAGTTACTCTGGATTGTAGGGTAAGTCTCGCAGGCTGCAATCTGAAACAATATTTCAGCCAGCATATATCCCAGCATAAGTCCTTTGCTGGCCTGAGGGTGTCATAAAAGTGCCATAAGACACTTCTGCCCCACTTTTGGGAGGTTACATGCAGGCATACACCAGCCTCTCCGCACCACTTATGCCAGGTGAGTTATGCCAGCCTAAATTGGTTAGGATTGCATCCTTACTGCCCAAATCTACCCCTACCACATTACAGCATGCAGCCTCACCAACAAAAGCTGTGCTGCATCCAGCTTGCAGGATGTAGGTAAATATTTTACCCCCTGCAAGGAATGCTGCTTTTGCACATGAAGTTCCATACATTATTATTATTATTATTATTATTAAGAACATCTGTATATCACATAAGACTTTTCAACAAAAAACAAGTTCACAAAGCATTTGACAAGGGAAAGCAAATTGCTAATTTATTCTCTGTTACAATAGAGGGGAAAATTCAGAACACCTGCAAACAACCATTAAAAAAAGACACTGTGTCAGAATGAGGAGGGACAGTTATTCAGTCCCTGCAAAATATAAGAACAGCAATCCTTAGTGCTTCTTTGCCCAGTTAATAGAAATACATAAGCATTTCTCTTTGGGGAAAAGTATTTCAAGGTCCTGCTCTGTACAGTAAAGGACCTAACCCAAATACATGAGTTCACCAGTGCTTCATTTGGAGATATGAAAAGGATAAAATGATAAACGCCACATCATTGGCTCCAACTGCTGCTAACCATCTGGGGAAAATTGCAACTTAATCTAAGTTCATAGCTAGACTTTGTGGAGTGCCTCCTTGTGGAAAGTAATGATGTACCTCCTTGTGTAGTAATGATTGGAGATTTGGACTGAGTTAAACCTGGAAGATCCAGGTTCAAATTCTTCCTTGGGCATGAAGCTTCCTAGGTGACCCAGGGCCACTCACACTCAGCCCCACCTCTCTCACAGGGTTGTTGTGAGGACAAAAGGATAAATGATTTGTAAGTCCCCTGGGAAATGTGCTTTAGCATGGGAAAGGTGGGTATCAATCCCTTAACCACTCCTGCAGTGGTTCTTTTGTACAGGTGGATTTGGTAAAGAATTGAGCATGAAGCCATGAACAAAAATCAGTGACACTAAGGGCATAATTCAAACCAAGTTTCCAGCATCAAGGTAAGAGCAATGCAACCCCAAAGTAAAGGAACAAACATTGTCTTTTCTCGAGGAACAGTGCAAATCCTAAGCCTGTCTACTCAAAAACAAGTCATTTTGTATTTAATAGGACCTATCCCAGGAAAGTGGGTTTTCAGTGCAATCCTAAACCTGTCTACTCAGAAATAAGTCTTATTGTATTCAATGGGCCCCGCCTACTACCAGGAAAGTGTGTTTAGGATTGTAGCCAAAGTCCGTGTGATTGACCCACCCAACCGCAGGATGCAGCACGTGCCTCACTGGCACAGTTTGTGCTGGAAAGTTGGTTAGGATTATGCCCTGGGAGCCCAATCCTTTACATGTCTACACAGATGTATGTCCCATTATAGTGAATGGATCTTACTGTCAAGTAAGTTTAGATTACCGTATTTCCCGGCTTATTAAATGCACCGGACCATAAGACGCACCAAAGTTTAGAGGAGGAAAACAAGAAAAAAATATTATGAACCAAACGGTGTACTAATGTATTTAATAAAATATAGCAGAATAATATTTCAACCATGTAAAGTCAATAGTGGTATTAAGAACCATTATCACTGTCATTAACAAATGAAGAAAGACTTTAAGCTTCAAGCACTCTTGAAACCCCAAAAACTTTTCTCCAGTGTCAGTGATTTGTGACTTTTGCACAAATCTCATTGCAAATGGTCCAGGAAGGCAGGTAAGTTGGGGGGATTCTTTTGGGGGTGAAGGGATCCAGGTAGGTAGGGAAAGGTGAGGGGATCTAGATAGATAGGGAAGAGTGAGGGATGAACAGGCATGGAGCAGCAGGGACCAGGTCTTGTGCTTGTCTATTTTTGGAGCATGTCTCCAAGCCAGGGAAGGCTGCTTAAGATTGCAGCTGTGCCTGGGTGACCAGATGCCAAACCCAAAATTCCTGAAACCCAAGGCCAAAATTCCTACCCCCAGGGCAAAATTCCTACATCCCCAAGCCAAAATTCCAACCCGCTTAAAAAATTGCCAAAAATATATATATTTGTTTTTATATTTTTGGTTTTTGGTTTTTTGGCCATAACTTTTGATAGGAAGGAGATATCTCAAAACATATGACATATGACATGATGACATATGACATGATGGGGTAACATATGACATAGCGACATATGACATGATGGGGTAAGGTGCTCCAGCATTGGCCCTAAAACTCTATAAGACGCACAGACATTCCCCCCCTTTGGGGAGGGAAAAAAGTGCATCTTATAAGCCAGGAAATACGGTATTCACTTTCTTGAGAGCAAGTCTCATTAAATTCAATATTCTGAGCAGATATTCTTAGGATTATGCTCTGGAAAAAAAATAAAAAAGAGGGAGAATGGAATTTCACCTACATGAAACTGCTAAGATGGAGAAAGATAGAGAAGGGGAGGCTGAAATCAGTTCCTGCCAGATTCTCAACCTCACTGAGCATTCCCTTTTCAGTCCCTTCCCCTCTTGGTTTCCTGAGAGAAGGCAAGGACTACATACTGAACCTGCAGGATCCCAGTACATTGGAATCCCAGTACATTGCACAATTTCCACCACTGGGAAACTTCAATTTCAATCATTTTATTCTCATTAGAATTTAATGAGATCCATTTAGAGTCTGTATCTATCTACATAATCCTCTCCCTTTATGAACATATTTTGCTGCCCCCAATGGTTGATCTCAAAGCATGACAAAGAGACCTTTTACTCAATTTTGGAGGGGGGGAATTTCATTGAAAGAGATATGCTAACATTTATGAGCAAATGATAAATTATTTCCTTAATGGGGGATAACTGATAAGGATGGACTGATATGAATGAATTGTTAGTGGAATTTAGCTGCATGTTCCCTTCAGGTGAGAATTGCCTTTGAATTCCTCTTTGAACTGAAACAGCATCAGAACTATTCTTTTCCTTCACGCTCCTCAAAAAGGTATGTTTGCCAAAGGTGTTTAATAAATCCAGAAAAAGCCTCCTTAAATAATGAGGACATTTTGAAATATTTAAAAATATGGTGGGGTAGTGAACGGAAGAGGTGAGTTCAATGTCAGCAGCATCCACAAAATATTTTCCCCTTCCAAGACCTGATCTTCCTTCCTGGATCAACACAGATTTGCACCAGCAATCAAACTGGTGCAGGTCTGACTTGACCAATAGTGGCCAATAGTGGCTGGGGCTTACATTTGGCAAGGGTCAAATGACTCCTTTCTCCAAGGAAGTATGGCAAAAATCTGCCACAGGATACAATGGAAAATATGCTAGTGCCACTGCATCATCCAAGATTGGGCTGTTAATGTCTTGTTTGTTTCAACCTGAAGTTACCAATTTTTATTTTCTTAGAACCTCAAAAACTGATCCATTAACCTGGTGCTATAATCAGGGCACTCATTTTCAGGTGTAAATATTTTTCTTTTGGAAGTGATGGTAAATGGATGATCTCTACATTTCTCCCAGTTCTGCCTAAGAATCTGCAAAACCGTAAGTATTTTTAAGGCTGAGGGTTAAAAAAGGTTTGTTTCAGCAGACTCCAGATTATCTACACTTGAAACCCCCCTCTATACATGATTTCCCAGTACTGTAGTCACTGATATGGGAAAGGAACAATAGGTGCATGCCAGCTGGTTACTCTCTCTCTCTCTCTCTCTCTCTCTCTCTCTCTCTCTCTCTCTCTCTGAATAACTATCTAGCCATGTCCCCCAGGTTCCTGTGCCTTCCAGGCTTGTATATAGTGGTTCAATCCCAACTAATTCCCACCCCAGCAGTGAAGTCATGCCAACATCCCCTGAGCATCATCTCCCCCATGTGCATCATCTTCCCCATCCACACACCCCCATTCACAGCATCCTCCCCAATGCAACCCCTCCCTCTTAACAACATTCCCCCTCTCCTGCGCACCAGGCATTGAGAACCGAATTGGCTGGAAGTTGGCTAGTCTTCCATGTTAAGTATAGGACAAAAACACATTGCACCCCTTTTCACCCTCTTCTGGTTGGAATTTCTGAAAGCTGGTTCTTAGTGCACCCCTCAATCATGGAAGGAACACCCACCCCAAATTTTATGCTTCTAGGCCTGGCAGTTTTGGCAGGGTGTTGGTGAGTGAGTCAGTCAGTCTGTGACTTTTCTCTTTTTTATATAGAGAATCAAGGAGAAAAAATCCAACCTCATCTCTCTGGCATGCTCACTTTTCATGTCTAGGGAACATAAACAAACAGAAAATCTTCCTACCTATAGCTTGATATGGTACAGCTCTGGCATAGGTTAAAAGAGAGGTGCACTGCAGCAACTCTAAGAAAAGTGGAAGGAGGAGCAATATTGCTGAAATGTGAGAGATTCTTAAAATATATCTGGGGAAAGGAGTGAGGGAAGAATGTAGGAGCTCACATGAACCCAGCTGGTATCATCATTTTTAAAACCTATGATTTAATACAACTTTGAACTCAGGTTTTTTGAGCCAAGGGTAATGCATTTAACCCGACACACACTTAACCTGCTGCTCGAAGAAACCTTATTGGGATGCCATAACTTTCCTGCCAGGAAACTCTAACCTAACATTTTGCAATACCTTGTGAGTTTTTTCCTATCACGCTGTGAGATTCTGCAAAGGACGAGAATAAATATAACCAGTCACCTCTGAATCAAGATTTGAAGGAAAGACATATAACTGCGGCATGGTGTTGCCATAGCAGCAAAGGCTCTAAAATGATTCCAATCTGTTTATGAATTCCATCTCTGAGATGAAGAAAATCAACATAAGAAAAGAAATCTGTTAAGCTGAGGACAGGTGAGGGGGATACGTTGGGTGGCCTCTTGTATTTTTCTGTGGCTCGGATTTATGGGCACAAAAATCCATTCACCTCCTGACTGCTCTGGACATTATGCAGAAGCCGCAAAAGTGACAAACAACCCAATCCTACCTTAATCCCTGTGTGACACTACAGTGGTGCCAGCGCAGGGCATTTTTTGGGTGCTGAGAAGTTAGAGGACATTTGTCTCTTTGCCCCACATTAAGCTCCCAAAGCTGCAACTAAGAACTGCACTACCTACATCACTGGTGCATGTCCACATACATCTGTCAGATGGATCAGGCCCAAAAAGGGGGTTTGAATACAGTCAACTGTATAGAATAGAGCCACTAACCCTAATCCTTCCCTTGCCTGGTCTTCCCACCTGTTGCTCATTTTCTCCTTCCCTCTGCCCAGTTCAAACAAGTCCCTGCCCTCCCTCTGCCCTTGCATTGGACATACCTTTACCAGCAGGTGACCTGCTAATGACCACTCACATCAGCAAGAAGGTTCCAGTGTTGTTTCATTAGATGCAATGGAGGAGATATTCATGTTTATATCTTTAAAAAAACTGATATCTGTCACAGTAGTAACCCAAAGAGGCTTACAGGAATTTTTGCACAATTATACAGAAAAGAACTTTTTTAATAGATTAGTTTTAACAGGGATGCCTAGTTGTATTGTTTCAATCCTCGCCTGTGCTTCCCTCTTACTTCAAGTTCTTACTTCACTCTTAAAAGGTAAGGGAAATTGAGATGTTTTATAGACCATAAAACTTGCTTTTATGGTCACTCACTAGGATTGCTTGAATTTCCTATGGAACTGACATTTTGAAGACAATAAAGTTTGGTTTAAAATATTAGGGGAAGTATTGCTTCTGCTTATGAAGTGTTAGTAAAATGTTAATATGTGATAAAACAGAAGGTGGGTCAATTGCTATAAACTCTTATGGAGTCAACATAAAGAGGCTTACATATTTAGAAGTACACTGATAACCTCGCTTAACAAGTGCCTCACTTAACAAGTGATCCACATAACAAGCAAAAATTTCTCTTCGATTCTGCCTCACATAACAAGCATTTCTTCACTTAACAAGCACACTCGTTGGCAGTTGGGACAGATGCACTGGCTGGCAGCCCTTTTAAAAAGCATCAGGGCTGCCTAGCACGCCTGCCCATAGCGAAAGCCACACTTCCTCCTGTGGCCAGGCGTCCGCTGGACAGAGGGAAAGAACAGCAGTGGAGAAGAGGGAAGAAGCTTAGGGCTAGCCAGAAGGGAGCAGGGGAGAGAGAGGCTCAGGATGAAAAGAAGCAGAAGTGGGGAGCTTTGAAAGTGTCTTTGATTACAGAAGAAAGTGTCTTTGATTGCAGCCTCCTAACCATGTCTACCCAGAAGTAAGCCCCATTGTGTTCAATAGGGCTTACTCCCAGGAAAGTGTCTTTAGGATTGCAGCCTAAGTAGATTTCATAGGATCGTGCACACTGAATGCATGTTTTGAATTCAATTCCAGTGTTTTGTCATCAAGTTTACATGCAGTTAATATTTTTATATCTACAGTACATCTACAGTATTTATATACCGCTTTTCAACTGAAAAGTTCACAAAGCGGTTTACAGGAAAATGAAAAAATTAATATGGGTCCTTGTCCCAAAAGGGCTCACAATCTAAAGTACAAAAAGAACACCAGCAGATGCCACTAGAACAGACATTGCTGGGATGTGGAGGGCCAGTTACTCTCCCCCTGCTAAATAAAAGAGGACCACCCACTTGAAAGAGTGTCTCTTGACCAGAAAGCAGGGGTATATTTATATGAATATTTTTTGGGTTGTGGAACCAACCATCTGAGTTTCCATTATTTCCTATGGGAAAATCTGCTTCACATAAAAAGCATTTCACATAACAAGCAAGCTTCCAGAACAAATTAAACTTGTTATGTAAGGCACCACTGTAGTTCTCCAGGTTAAATGTTGCATGTTCAATGAAAAAAGTATACTATGGAGGTTAATGTGCTTGTTCATAGAATTATGACTCAGAGGTGTCTTAGAGGAATTATGACTCTCTCTGAAGCTGAACACAAAACTTGTTTGTCATTTTGGGAGCGTGGGGGCAAGCGCAGCTTACCACCCAGTGATGGGCCCACTGAGCCCCAAGATCCGGTTCGCCGGAAGTTGGGGGTGGGCCCAGGGTCAGGGGTGGGGCTGGGGTCAGGGGGTGGGGCGAGGGACGGGCCCTCACTGGGAGCAAGGAGCGGCTCAGTGCTCCTGTGTCCAGCTCAACGCAGGCGCGTCTCCTAAAGCGCAGCTTCGGGTGACACAGTGCGCTAGCGTCCAATAGCCCCGCTTCAGGAGACCTGGTGGCCGCTTGCGAACCGGTCCCCGCGGCTCTTGCCAGCAGCGGCTCTGGCTGGATCGCCAGTGGTCGCCACGTGGGAAGATCCGGTTCGGGCGAGTAGGCCCGAACCGGCATCTGCCCACCACTGTTACCACCCCATTTCATATGGAACCTGGGACGAGCAGTCCCCTTTGCCCCACACACAAAACTACTGTCTCTATTCCTTTTTTGTAACTCCCAGTTAGAGTTGAGCTGCTAAATACATCTGATGCTTCTGTCCTGAAATTCTTAGTAGCTGCAATCAAATTTAAATATGACCTAATTTCAGTGATATTCCCCTCCCTTGGCAATAGATGGCTTATCATTATAAGAAGAGAATAACCTCATATTTTCTATAATGTATTTTAATCTTACTATTGGGCCTGATATTCCAGCATGGCAAAACACTAGACTTGATAAAAAGTATTATAAATAAGTGAGAGCTGTAGGCTTTTCCTGTGAGCCTGATTCCAATCTCAAACAGTAGCAGTCAACAGCAGAAAATCAGTGGAGACAGAATTCCACCCTCTGTGACTTACATGCACGTCAAAACAGTGTACGGGAAGATCAGATTCAGAGTCTATAAATATTGGATTTGTGTAAATAGATACAGATGGGCCACCAGATACAACCAAATACTGTCAGGCTAACATGTATTAGAAAAAAGATATCCCAGAAAGTTGACGCATGAATAATCACAGAAATTGCATTGTATGGAGTTTTATACTGCCTTCCTCTTTAAAAAAAACATTTAAAATGTGAACTAAAATAAAACTCCCACATCTTATTGCTAGAGATTAAGGCTGCAATCCTAACTTCCGGTTAGACTGGCGTAAATTCCGACTAAAGTTCTGCATTGGCCTGGGGTGTCACAAAAGTGCAGTAAGGCAGTTCTTCCCCACCCCCGGCTCCTAGGGGGTTAGGCCAGTGCACAGGCTGGTATAAATTGGTTAGGATTGCACCCTAAACCTCTTTTGACTATTGTGTTCCTTTATTATAAGAGTTGAGGAAGTCGTAATTTCTTTAACAAAAAAGATACTGTCCTGGAAACATTTTCTTTCTGCACTGGAAGTTCAGCACATTAATTCTAAATATGTGGGAGATTAATAGTAGCTACTTGGCAATGAGGGAAACACACTCTCTATATGGAAAGGTTGTTTTTCTTTCTTGCTACTTCACAAAGGGATGAATTATAGGCTAATGCTGAAGACAGAGTCCCTCAGGGTCATTCCAGCCAGTCTCATCTGCTGCCACTTTCCTAAACATGTACCATCTCTCCTATCTCCATCTTGGTTTCTTAATATTCCCATGAGTTAACCAGGATTTTTTTCCTGCAGAGTGAAAAATGTTTACCTTTAATCAGGATCATCCTTACAAAGCCATTAACTGGAATAGAAAGCTATCACTCTGCAAGCCCTCTGTCACCTCTTTTTTCACAGTCTTGCAAATTTAGGTTCTACACCTTCATAGAATCATAGAGTTGGAAGGGACCTAGTAGGTCATCTAGTCCAACCCCCTGCCTGCAGCAGAAAATCCCCCTAGAGCATCCCTGATAGGTACTCGTCAAGCCTCTGCTTGAAGATCCCCAGCGAGGGAGAGTCCACCACCTCCCTTGGCAATCTGTTCCACTGCCGAACCCCCCACACTGTCGGGAATTTTTTCCGGATATCCAACCGGAATCTCCTCTCTTGCAGTTTGTACCCATTGGTTCTAGTTCTGCTTTCAGAAGCAGCTATGAACAAATGAGCCCCTTCCTCCCTATGACAGCCCTTCAGGTATCTGAAGAGGGCAATCATGTCTCCCCTCAGCCTCCTCTTCTCCAGGCTGAACATCCCAAGTTCCCCCAACCTTTCCTCGTAGGGCTTGCCTTCCATCCCACTGATCATTCTTGTCGCTCTCCTCTGGACTTGCTCCAGTTTGGCTGCATCTTTCTTCAAGTGAGGTGCCCAGAACTGAACACAGTACTCAAGGTGAGGTCTGACCAATGCAGAATAAAGAGGAACGAGAACTTCTCATGACTTGGAAGCTACAGTCCTCTTAATGCAACCTAAAATGGCATTTGCCTTCTTTGCACACACATCACACTGCTAACTCATGTTCAGCTTGTGATCCACTGCGACTCCAAGATCCCACTGACATGTTGTGCTGCCAAGCCAAGTATCCCCCATTTTATACCTGTGTTTTTGGTTTTTATTTCCTAAGTGCAGAACCTTGCACTTCTCACTGCTGAAATTCATTCTGTTTGTTACAGCCCAGGATTCTAGTTTATCCAGATCCTCCTGGAGGTTTCTCCTTCTTCTGCTGTGTTTGCTACTCCTCCCAGATTGGTGTCATCCACAAATTTGATCAGGTTCCCCTGTATCCCTTCCTCTAAGGCATTAATGAAAATGTTAAAGAGATCGGGACCCAAGACAGAGCCTTGGGATACCCACTTGAAACCGACCTCCAGGTTGACACAGAACCATTTACTAAAACCCTTTATGTGCGGTTGTTGAGCCAGTTGCGGATCGACCTAACAATTGCCCCGTCTAGCCCATATTTTTCCAACTTCCCAATTAAAATGTCATGTGGGACTTTGTCAAATGCTTTGCTGAAGTCAAGATAAATGACATCCACAGCATTGCCACTGTCCAGTAAGCTCGTAACCCGATCAAAAAAGGAGATCAGATTTGTCTGGCAAGATTTATTCTTGGTAAATCCATGCTGGGTTGTTTTGATCACCGAGTACTTATCTAGATGTGCACAAATTGTGTGTTTTATAATTTGTTCTAATATCTTGCCCGGGATTGAAGTCAAACTGACTGGTCTATAATTTCCCGGGTCTTCTTTTTTCCCCTTCTTAAAAATTGGGACTACATTTGCCCTCTTCCAGTCCAGTGGCACTTCTCCACTCCTCAAGGATTTCTCAAAGATGTTCGACTGAGGCTCTGCAAGGACATCTGCCAGTTCCTTAAGAACTCGAGGATGCAGCTCATCTGGTCCAAATGACTTGAATTCATTTAGGCCAGTTAAGTGGTTTCGAACCAGTTCTCTGTCAATCTTAATCTGCTGTTCTGCACCATCCATGTTTTCATTACCTCTTTGGGGATACAAGTACATCCCCGCATCAGCCAATGATCCCACACCCCCATTTGCACAGAGAATAGACAGACGCAAAGTAGGAGTTGAGCAGCGCTGCCTTCTCCTGGTTTCCAGACACCTGCTGTCCATCTTTGTCATAGTCATCTTTGTCACCTTCACATAGTCTCACTTGACAGTACAATGTTGAAGCAATATGGAGGACCTAAACCACTTTTATTCAACCAAAAATCTCCCATAGTAAGCTGCTTGCTCTCTGCTAACACTCATAGCTGATGCAGCAATCCCTTTCCCAAGTGGTATAATGCTGATATATCCAAAATGGTTAGCAATCTTGTGAGACCTACAACCCAATCCTATCTGCATGGTACACTGGCAGATTCCCAAGGTCCACCAGCACATTATGCTGTCCAGTAACATGAAACTCTTAGCTGGACTACAAAGTGTTGCTTCTGGTACAATACCTGGAAGCCATGCAGTGTCCCACAGACAGACCACCAATGGGTGTCTGCTGAGGATGAGGATGGGATGGAGTGAAAAAAGGCAGGGCAGACTCTGGCGATAGCAAAAGTGGAATCCTGTAACACAATTTATTTTGCCAAATTCCCAATCTAAGCTTTGTTTGGGGGGGGGCAACACCAGTGTTCACGTCATCTGGCACAGAGGCAAGTGCCCTCACTTGGGACTGGAGGTTTCAGAGGTGCAGTACACATGTGCAACCATCGTGCATGCACATCAGGCTTCTTCAGCCTAGCAACAAGCAATTGCGTCCAGCGTTAGGGTGGAGTGGCCTAATGCACATGCGTGACCATCGCATATATGCAGCAGGCCTCTCCAACCGAGCAAAGGGCAAGCAATCTCAGCACTAGGCTGGAGAGGCCTGAGGTTGATGCGTCAGAGGGGTTTGTCAAACCCCTCCAGCGCATCAAACCCTCCTGGTGCATCCAGTGTGGACGGCACCAACTGCACCCTCTACTGACCCCCTGTCTGTAGTTCTGCTGACCTCCACCACCAGGATAGTTCAACCTGTAGAAGTTCTCCTTCCTCCCATCTCCTATGACCTCTACTTCTGCCTCACCATGTTGGACAAGAAAGTCCCTTATCTAATTTGCTTTTTGCAAACTCATATGTCCCATGGTTCTAGTTTGCTGGACCGTGCAAACTAAGGAGCACCTTTGTGTGTGCTGTCCTTGTTCATAAAACTGGAAGGTGTTATGTGCATGTTGGATAGCCCAAAAATAATGTGCTGATGTTATTTCAAGGGTTATATTAAGCTATGTGGCAGGATTCTTAACACAGACATGCAGCAGTATTTTTCCTAGGCCAAAATAAGATGAGAAATAGGAAGTGTAGTCAGTGTATTTAATTCATTGTGCTTGAATACAACATGTTGTAGCAACATTAATGAGAAGTTCACAGCTAAGCACTAATAATGAAACAATGGTGCAATATCAGCCCTGGCTTTGAGGGCTATTTCAAAGAGTTTCACTGTTTTTGCTTTCTTATTTCATATATATATAGCTTTTTCATGAAATCAAGCAGCTTCTAATGTATGCAAATCTAATGCACAAAAATATTAAACAGTATTTTCATATTAAAATAAAAATATAATAAAACAGAGGAGACCACTAGAAGGAACATTGCACAACAAAGCCAGAAGGAACATTCTGCTTTCCAGGGAGGGATCATGAGACAAGCCAGGTCTGTGCTTTTCAGTGGGTATTAGCACACCTTGAAGCAGAACTGCACAGAAGTGCATAACAATTACAACCCAGGAGTATGAATAAGTGTGACATATGAACTGTGATATATTGTTATCCTCTTTGGGTGCAATCCAGAGTAACTACGGGGAATCCTTACTCTGGTGTAAGAACAACTTACTCTGGATTTCAATATGAATTTGCCATAGGTTTTCACTAGGTGGTGCCATAACTACAGGTGCACGTAATGTCTCTTAGTGCTCCCGTAGTTACTCTAGATTGTAGGGTTTCTTTCTTTCTTTCTTTCTTTCTTTCTTTCTTTCTTTCTTTCTTTCTTTATTCATTCATTCATTCATTCATTCATTCATTAGAATCATAGAGTTGGAAGGGACCTAGTAGGTCATCTAGTCCAACCCCCTGCCTTCAGCAGGAATTCCCCCTAGAGCATCTCCAACAGCTGCTCATCGAGCCTCTGCTTGAAGATCCCCAGTGAGGGAGAGTCCACCACCTTCCTTGGCAATCTGTTCCACTGCCGAACCGCCCTCACCGTCAGGAATTTTTTCCGGATTTCCAGCCAGAAATCATTCATTCATTCATTCATACATTCTTTCATTCATTCATTCATTCATTTGCATCCTGCCTTTCTCTAGGGGATGAAAGGCGGCTCACATAAAAATAGCAAAAAATACATTTAAAAACCACTAAAATTGCATTACATAAAATACGACATTTTATAGCATCATTAAAACAGTGTATTATAAAAATTAAAAAATACAGTAAAATTAAGCTATAAAAGCAAGTAAAAGCATTAGCATCTTATGCTAATGCTCAACAGAGGCTCGATGAGCACCTGTCGGGGATGCTCTAGGGGGATTTCCTGCTGCAGGCAGGGGGTTGGACTAGATGACCTAGTAGGTCCCTTCCAACTCTATGATTCTATGATTCTAACCTGCAAGTATAAAAACAAGAAACCAGGTCAGGAACTCAAAAGGCCTGTCTGAACAAGTATGCTTTCAGGCCTTGCCTGAATGTTTTTAGGAAGGGAGCTTTGACTTCTTTTTATGTCAAGAGGAGTGAGTCCCATAGTGTTAGTGCCACCACAGAGAAGGCACTGTCTGGTCACTTCCACTCAGTGTTAAAGTGGTACAGCCCAAGAATGGGGAAAGGCATTGCTTTTGGTATCTGCTTTTGGTATATGTATTTGTATTTAGTATATGCATTTTGCTTTTGGTATACGTATGTATATTGTTATATGTATTTGGTATGTGTAGGTGTGTACTTTTTAAAAATAGATAACTTTCCAGTCTACAAATGGTAACACATCCAATTTAGCAAGGGACTAGTTAGCATGCTGGAGTTGTGCAGATTTTCAGTTCTGATCAGCTTGATCTAGGGAGGTATTTGCCGATGACTGTCAACAGGCACATGAATTATAGATTGTGTTGGTAAACAAAACACTGCCTTGATGAATGATGAGTTGCGCCACTATGACACAACTGTGAAGTCATTCAAAGTGCTGATTAAACCCATTACAGTAAAATAATCACCATCCATTACCTTTCAGTGTTGGGAACTGACAATGTAGTTAAGGCAGCTGATGGTGTCAGCATAATGATTAGTTGGGCCTCATGTCCAATGATAATAAATCACATCTGTAAATCAAATGAAAAGTAGCAGCAGAACAATACATTTTCATTTTTTATGACACTGAATTACAAAATGTGTCTACTGATTTATTCTTAAACACCAACATTGTTAGAGATAATTTCAGGATGCAGAAGCAACAAACCTTTTTAAAAAAATGGTTCTGGTTAGTCAACTCCTGTCATCCGACTTCCTCAACATTCTGCTTGTTCTTTTTTAAAAATAATATTTCATGTTTTCAGTATAAATAGTATAATGCCTTTCAGGGTCATATTTGTAGGTGGATAATGAATGATAAAAATATACCTCTTTACATATGTAATTGAAGCTATTTTCTCTGTAAACCACTTTGTGAACATTTTGTTGAAAAGCGATATATAAATCCTGTTGATTAATTGATTGACTTATGGAATTCACTGTCATAAGAACCAAGGATGGTAAGTGGCCTACATGGCTTTTTACAAAGGTTTAAATACAATGCAGTGTGCATCATTAAAGACCATAAATCAAGCTAGCTAAATGATCCTCTTTGTAAATGACACTTAGGGCAAAATCCAGAGTAACTACGGGGAGTCCTTGCTCCGATGTAAGAACAACTTACTCTGGATTCCAATATGAATTTCCCATAGGTTTACACTAGGTGGTGCAGAAACTATGGGTACACATAACGTTTCTTACATGCTCCCGTAGTTACTCTGGATTTGGGGGTTAGGCTGAAATCCTAACACACACTTAGGCCAGCCTAAGCCATGGCACAAGCCCTGTGCTGACCTGGGGGTGTCACAAAAGTGCAGTCCTTCTGTCTATCTGTCTGTCTGTCTTTCTACAGTTTTTCAACTAAAAAGTTCACAAAGCAGTTTACAAAAAAAATTGAAAAATGAATGGCTTGGTTTTGGATGGCTCCGTGTCACCATGGAGTGATCTTGCCTGGGCATGGGTGGATGCTGCTGTCGACTCTATTATCCTTTCAGTGCAATCCTAAGCAGGTCTACTCAGAAGTAAGTCACATTGTGTTCAATGGGTCTTACTCCCATGAAAGTTTGGTTGGTGCCTTTCCTGGTACCTTTCCTCTGGTTAGACACTTTCCCTGGAGTAAGACCCATTAGGCACAATGGGGCTTACTTTTGAGTAGACATGGTTAGGATTGTGCTCTAAGTTAACCTTGTCTTAGGCTGCAATCCTAAAGACACTTTCCTGGGAGTAAGACCCATTGAATACAATGGGACTTACTTTTGAGTAGACATGGTTAGGATTGTGCCATTATTCTTATTGGTTTTTTAATTAGATTGTTTTGGGCCTTGTATAGTCTTGCTTTCATTTTCCGTTTTTCTGTGATTCTCTTTATTTACTGTTTCTTCTGTTTTCTTTTCTTTTGATAGAACTTTATTTTACTATAAGCTTTATTCAGTGTTGCCAGCTGCTCTATGGCCATATTCTGTCGAAAGACTGGGTAGAAATTTAGCAAACAAATAAATGGGGAAATACCAACAAAAAAGGTGAAAAATCCTCATAGTTCTGCTGTGATTATCTATTTTTTTATACATACTATTGAAAGCAAAGAGTTATTAATAGTGAAAAAATATTGGCACAACCTAAGACTGCTGAAATATGAACTAGTAGCCAGGTTTTCCATGGGGGTCTACTGCTGAAAACAGAGAAATGGAAAGCAGAATATGTGCCTGAAGCCAGGATCTTATTTATTTTCACTCAATGTAGTACAAATTATATTATTTATTTTAATCTTTCTAGTACTGTCAGAGGATGAAATTTAAATGAAACAAGTTGCTAGGAAAATACAGTAGGTACATAGTATCCCTTCTATTTCAAGAATTGTAATGAATTGTGTAATTACAAGAAATACTGTGACGGAAAGGGAAAAAACCTCAATTTTGTAATAAGGAACATAACTGCAAGTTTCCACTGACTCAAAAGGAATGGCTCAATAATGCAGAGCAATTTCCTCTCATAATCAAGAAGCAGTTTGCTTCATCTGAGCAAATTAAAATCAGTTTAGACCCTGCTGCAATCTAGAGAAGAAATGCAGGACAGTCTCATCTCATCTCCAAGAGCCACTTCCTTTTAACATCCCTATGCCTCCTTTTCCCATTCCTCCCACCCACCAATACAATCTTCATAATTTTGTTAAGGATTATAAACCCCCAAACTAGTAATTTTTAATTAAAAAAAAATGAATCTGTATGACACCTCTAATTCCAAGCAATGAACCTCAGTGGTTAAGCAAAGCATTGTGGCAACTTGGTGACATGATCTCCAGAAGATTTTTCTTAATTTCTTCTCAGTTCAGACTGTTACCATATTTCATTTAAAGTGAAAATTGAAGATAATGTGGAAATTCAGTAAGCAAGACCAGGGGAGGTCAGAGAGGTTTAAAATGGGGAGAAGATGGAGCGGAAGGATGGATTGGGTACTGGAAAGGGGGTAGGAGAAACTGCTGTACGTGCTGCACAGATCATTCAAAATGGAGCCCGAGACATCCCTGCTACAGGTCCTACTTGAACAATAGCAGCTGCTGGGGTGCATATGGGGGACATTTGTGCATTTGTCCCCGTAGACAGGGGGACAAATGGCCCCTTACCTCAAGGAAGGGTGTATTGAACAAAGATTTTATTTTAAACAAGCAAAAAATACCCACATTGTGGGAGTAGAATTCCCCCATACGCCATCCCCCCCACTGCAAATCATCCCCATATGCACATTGTTCCCCCATGTGCAACACCCCATGTGCATCATCCCCATTTATAATTCCCCCATACAACATCCCCCATATGCACTGTCCCCCATGCACATCAACCCCCATGTGTACTGTCCCCTCTTGTGCGCCGTCCCCCATATGCACCGTCCCCCCATACACACCATCTCCAACACCCCCATGCGCAACACTCCCCCACGCACATCGACCCCCCATGTGCAATACCCCCATACAACATCCCCTATGCACACCATCTCCCCATGCACAACACCCCATGCACATCAACTCCCATGAGCAAAATCCTCCATGCTAATCAACCCCCATGTGCGCCGTTCCCCCATGCCCAGCACACTTCATGTGCAACAACCCCATGCACATCATCCCCATCCCTACTTGTGCATCAACACCGTACACAACATCCCCATGCTCATCAACCCTTCATGTGCATCATCCTGCATGTGCAACACCCCCATGCACAACACCCCCATGTGCATCATTCCCGTATGTGCAACATCCTCCATGCTCATCAACCGCCATGTTCACTGTCCCCCCATGCACACCATCTTCCCATGCACACCATATGCAACACTCCCATGCGCATCATTCCCCCATGCGCAATACCCCCATATAATGTGCCCCCAAGCACACCATTCCCCATGCACATTATCCCTCCACGTGCAACACCCCCGTACAACAGTCCCCATTGTACACTCTCCCCCCTTATGTGCACCATCCCCTCATATGTACCATCCCCAGACACATACCATCACCTCCTGTGCACCCTCCCTCCCAGTGCATCAATTGGATACTGATCAGTCAGTCTTCTATGTTAAGTATAGGACAAAAAAGTTGCATCCCTTTTCAGCCCCTTAAGGGTTAAATTTCTCAGCATCAATTCTTGGTGGGTGTTGATATCACAGAAGGAACACCCTCCCCAAATTTCATGTTTCTAGGGCTGGAGATTGGGGCAGAGCATCCATCAGTCACAAATTTTTCAGTGCAAAGTATAGGGAGGAAAAGGCATTGCACCCCATTTCACCCCCTTCTGGATGGAATTTCCAAAAACCAGTTCTTATTGGGTGCCTCCATCACAATAGAAACACCCTCCCCAAATTTCATGCTGCTAGGCCAAGCGGTTTTGGCTGGGCATTGGTCAGTCAGTCAGTCAGTCAGTCAGTCTTCATATATATATATATATATATATATATATATATATATATATATATATATATATATATATATATATATATATATAGATGAGCACTCTGAAATTGCTCAAAACCAAAAGATTAGAAGATTGACCCCGAGATAGAGAAAAGTTATATATAATTCTGTTCAGCAACAAGCTTATAAATCACAGGTGAGATACATATTCACAAAGAAAAAATAACAGAAGAAAAGTCATAGAAAAAATGTGTCATTGCAAATGTGTCTGTAGTTGGAGAAAGGTGTGTCTCTGTCTATCTGGAGGCCCCACAGTCAAAGATAAGGATCACAAAACCCATACCATGTAACAACTTGTGTAGGGTCAAATGGAAAGAGTTAAGAATCATAATACCTATGCCAAGGCATTGGGATGAAACTGCTTTTCTAAGGCTGCAATCCTAGAGACACTTTCCTGGGAAAGCCCCACACAATGGGGCTTACTTTTGAGTAGACATGGTTAGGATTGTGCTCTAAGTTTCAAATACATGACCTAGCTTGAAATGGTAGGAAGTAACTGAAAATGGAGTCAGACTTATGGCAAGAGTGGGGAGTTTCCTATTGAGGGAAGACACCTGAAGAATTTTTAGAGAAGCAAGAAGTCTCGGCATCCTGTAGAAGTTCCATTCTTACGACCAAGACCAAAAGAAGCACTGCAGTAATTTATTATTTTTAGAATCCACTTTTAGAAGCTCATCATCTTCAAAATTTGGTTGTGACAAGACATCAAAAGTTCAGCCCCTTTACTGAAGCCCTGAGAGGGGTTGTTGACCCCTGCAATAGAAAGAGCATAAATATGAGAGAGAGAGAGAGAGAGAGAGAGAGAGAGAGAGAGAGAGAGAGCCCATCACAATATGTAAGCTAAGACATGTAAAAGAAAAGATAAGAAAGGAAAGAGGAGAGAACTAAATCAATCCCAGAACAACATTTAAAACACATTAGCTCTAGATTCCTCCAAATTCAGATACTATATGCTTCTAAATCTCAGTTACTGTGAAGCAATCAGATAGGGCTATTTGACAACCTGTTATTTGACAAAAGCATCTCATTAGACACAAGATACTTGATTTGATGGAATTTTTGGCCTGCTCAAGCCAGGTTCTTCTCATCTTCTTAAATCCTAGTTCAGTTAGGGTTATGCTCATTTCCCCTTCATGGCATTCATGTTGGGATGGACATGATGGAACTACAGGTCACTACAAACCTTTGTGGTCCCCTGGCCAGTGTAGCCAAGGCAGATTTGACTAGTAATCATGCAATAGTCATGCATTTTTTTCAGATAGGACAAAAACAAACTGCCTTCCCGTGAGCAAGACTGAACTTTCCTGAGATAAGATCTATTGAACACAATGGGACTAACTTTTGAGTAGATAAGCTTAGAATGCCATTAAGTCTGATTTTGGAAGCCCAAATTACATTTCATGACTTTTCATGACTTTCATGATGTTGCTTATGTGCTCCAAATCCTCTTCTTCTTGTTTTCAAATAGTGGGGAGAACTGATTGTGCAAGGAAATTATATCAAGGAAAGTGTATTTTTAACAGCAGGGTGAAAAGGAGCTTGAGGTCTTCCCACCCAACACACAGAGGTTCTTCAAAAGAGAAAAAGTATCTCACCATATAGGTTTGCTGCTTTGAATCCTTTTCCTTCTATTGAACTGGACTTTTCCCTCCTCCTTTTTTTGAAAACATTTCATCACGTCACTTGTTAACAACACAACCCAAGCAGAGCTACCAGCAATATTTGTGCTGGCAGCAGTCGTATTCCTACTGGGTGTCCTTTCATTTAAATCTTGTTCCCCCAAAGTACAAGAAAATGAAAATGAAAATAAAAGTATCATTTAATATTTATAAAAGCACCTGTACTGTACTCGGTGCTCATTATAGATTGAATCAAAATAAACAAGATCCTTCCTGCGGGCTCATAACCTAATAAGTATGCAAACTGCTGATTCAGCAAGGGCCAGATAAACAAGGAAGCACATAATATTGTGGCATAAGGACCACTTGATAAGGAACGGCTGCTGGATCCAGAGAAATGGGGAAAATGCATCAGGTTTGCTGGGCAGTTGGGAGGAATAAGTAATCCAGTAACAAAAGTATACTGCAGCATGCAGACTATATTTCACCACCAGTCTGAAAACCAGAATTGCTCAGGGGAAAGAGAAAACAAGAGGGAAATCCTCACAGGGGGAACTGAGATGTTGCTTACTGGCCCAATGGGATGCAACTGAATTACTCTGAGATAATTAATAAAAAGGTTTTGCTTTACTTGTGCCTCTGGGGAAGTGTTCTGCTCAAAACACATTGGGTGAGGACCAGCACATTTAATAAATTCCATTTTTGAAAAGACATGAGTTGTTGACTCATTTAAATGTCATGTTATTTCCACCATTACAGCAAAGTCTTAAAATCTATACATTCATCACAGGTGGACACTTCTATATCTGACGGCCCAATCCTTTCCACCTCTCCCACCAGCATTGCATTAGCTAACATTGATTTACTGGAGAAGCAACGCAGCTTTCTCTAGTGCATGCTACAGGCCGATTGGCAGAAAGATCAGAGAGGAATCTTGCATATCAGCAAATCCACGGAGGCCTACAGAGCAAGTTAAGTCCAGGCATGGTTTTTGGAGGATTCAAGGAAGCGTTGAACAAAGCTGAGTGGACTGGGGCAGGAGTAGATGGAATGAGGCAGGAACAGAGGCAGGTAAGAAGGAAGATCAAGTCCACAAGAAGGGTGATTTTTAGCAGCATTGCCACATGGAAATTTAAGTAGGATTACCTGCTATACAAACTTCCACTGTGTCCAACACTTTGGGCTTGTTATCTTTCATAAGTTCTAATTGATCACATTTTCAATGTTGCATAAAAATATTTTAATTGTTTAAACAATTAAGCTATCCTGGAAACTGCTGGCAATCCTGGCAGGGCGCTACAAGCACCAGCATCTATCAGACTCTTTCTGGTCTACCCAAGAGGTGTTAAATGCCTCCTTATCGGCAGAGGGAAATAAAAGGTGAACTACAGAGCATGAAGAAGACACATCTGTCAGAACAGCAAGACCTACTTGGTGGGCTATATCAGGGGTTTCCAAACCCTGGCCTAGGGGCCAGATGCCCTCTGCAAACCTCAATGTGGCCCCCAGCAAGACCTCCTCTATCCAGCACTTGGGCAAGCCTTGTAATCCACTCCAATACATTCTTATGAATAAATTTATGTAAATTTATTCAAATTTGAAATGTAAATAAGTTTTATGGCCCCGACACATTATTAGAGGGATGATGTGGCCCGCCAGCCAAAAAGTCTGGAGAACTCTGGGCTATATCAAGGAAAGTGAGGTGCCTTAGAAATTCATAGCTTAACCCAGTGATTTTCAACCACTGCACTATGACACATTGGTGTACTGGTGGATGGTCTGTAGGTGTACTACCAGATTTTGGGGGAAGTCCTTTATTGGTAGGGTAATTTGAGCCCCCTGTCAGTGCCTTGTTAATGGTCAAACAACTGATGGTGTGCCCTGACAATTTTACCACCTTGTCAGTGTGTCATGAGATAAAAAAAATTGAAAATCTCTGGCTTAAACACTAGCGGAGAAGCGCTACATTAGTGGGCCCTGACACCATTCAGAGAACATCTAACATACCTTTGACCCCAAGCTGCAATTACACAATTGATCCTGTCACTCTTACATCACCCTTGCAGTGCTGTCTCTTTCCCAGCCTTCCAGCCCCTATATCCAGCTTGTAAACTCTTTGGGGCAGGGAATCCTCTCCATTTCTTGTGAAACTATAAAAATAATAATCAGCAGCATTTGGAAGTCATGAAATAGCCAAAACATTTATTTTGATGTTACAAGTTGGTAAGTTATTTCTTTGTGATTGACAAGATTGCCCCTCCATCTGTGTAACTGACTGACAGACGCCATCCAAAATTTTACTAAAACTTGCCTGTAAACTTGCCTGTAATTATTCTCTATAAACCAAGCAGATGCTGTCTTGCAGAGAAACATGAACATTATGGAAGAAAAAAAAACTTGTCGACATGCACCACACCTCAGGGCTGAAAGGAGAAAACAATTCAAGAATTATTTGCTTTTTGACCAAGATTATTAGCAGAACGATAACCCTCTAAAAGTAAATTAAACCGAGGATATGTTTTCCTACAAAGCTAAAAGTGGAGGAAGGAAGGGGGAAAGCGACACTATTATTGATGAAATGTAAATTTGTATTTGCAGCAAGTCACAGATAATATGCTTTTAATAAACTTTTCTCCCCTAAGGGGAGGAAGAAAAGGGATTTGAGTGGTATGTGCTGAGCTGACAAAATGAGGGGGGAGCTCTGTTTGATAAACTGCTTCTGAACAAGGACACAGAATACATATCTGGCAAAGGGAAGACTTTTTAAGAAAGATACAGCACTCTGGTGGCTTCAGAGGCAGGGCACCTTTCATGAAAAATGGCAGCCATTTGTTACAAATGTCAGGGCAGATGCAATCCTCAGGATCTTATGTGTGCTCTGAGGTTTCCAGCCACACATTAATAGCCAATCCAAAAAAATTGTCCTTTAATGAGATTTATTAATGGCAATGCATGCAATGGCAATGTATGCCAATCCAGTCACTATGACCAGTGATTGCCAAATGCTCACAGGGTGCAGCAAATGTCAAGGACTAAGGAAAAGATATTCCTGAGAAGCCAAACTAGAAATGCTATGAGAGTTCTGTGACTAAAAATTATTTTTAAAGCCACCACGGTGTGTGTGTGTATGTGTGTGTGTGTGTGAGAGAGAGAGAGAGAGAGAGAGAGAGAGAGAGAGAGAGAGCGAAAATGAGTGACTGCAAAAGTGAGTGAGTGAAGGCAGAATCTTAACAGATTTAGGCCAGCATAACTCACCTGTCATATCTTCCCATGGTGGTGTGGGGAGGTCAGCACATACCTAACCCCACCAGGAGTGGGGTACTTTTGTGACACCCCCTGTTCAGCATTATGCCAGGGCCCATGCCAGAATAACTGGAGGTTAGGATTGCAGCCTGAGTGATTTGAATCAGGGACATTATTTACATTTTTACATTGCCCATCTTCAAAGGCAATGTACACTTTTCCTTCCCTCCTCTTGTCCTTACCACAACACTGTGAGGTAGGTGAGGCTGAGAGATAGTGATCGGACTACGATCACATAGGAAGCTTCACAACTGAGTAAGGATTTGGATTTGGCCAAGATCCAACACCCAAACCACTATACCATCCTTACTTCGGCATCATGGCCCAGTCCAAATTATCCTTTTCCCCAGCTGGTATTAGCCATGTAGGGGACAAAATTTGTCTCCCATACAGACAAAATTTATACCATTGAGATTTCTGTAACAGCAGTTTGGAGAACACAATTTCCGTCAGAAAACTGGCATGAGACCAAAGAGCTAATCTTCCCTTCCTTACACTACACACAAACACAAACGCCCACAGAGACAGATACTTCTGGGAAATGAAAAGCTCACCAGGCAGTCCAACCTTGCAACTCCTGCCTCTTATCTACTTTGGACCTGACAAAGCTTGGACTAGACTCACACCTTCTGTCTTCCAGTGATCTCTGTGATGGTCTCCTGGGATCTCCTTTCTACAGCTTCAGATGATAAGTCAATCATATGTCATCCCTTGCTGCAGCTCCATCATTTGCTGATAGCTGGACCAGAATGCAGCCCAAAAATAGGGTGTGTTATGCTTGCTTTACAATCAGAATTGTATTTATTCTTACAATATACTTAAATAAAATAATAAAACCAGAAAATAATAAAACCAGAAAATTATTCTCTTCAGCACTCACCAAGGAGCTGTGGTGGCTTCAGTACATAGAAGCCAATAGCTATTAAAAAGCATGGTGCTCATTTAAGCAAGCATCTTCTAGCATTAAGTGGGATTATAATTTTAATACCCTATTTTTGGCTACAATTTTTGTTGTTTTGCTTCATTTAAGAACTGATACACCTGAGTACACAAGGGAACATTATTTAGATGCATGCCCTTGCAACCTGTGTTCTGCCTAAGTATTCAAATTATTAGACTGTAGTAGCTGAAATGTCACATAATTCTAATAAATTGGAATTAATATGAAAAGCTTAAATCATTTGGATTTAAGAAGAGTTCACCATAACCCTTCCTTTGAAGCTAGCAAATCACACATTGTAGTTTGATTTCAAACCCCAAAATAGTCCTAGTTATTTTTGTAAAATTTTGATTTCACCTCTATGCTGGTAAACAGCAGCATGGTGTAATTAATCGCTGACAGAAAGGTAAGCAATGAAATGTGATATTTCATTGAAATGAAAAAGAAAATCCCTTGACACATTACTTTTTTTATGCATGGCCCACCCTGGTTGGGAAAAATGAGATTTGACATGTGGAAGGGGAAAAGACATAATTAAAAGCAGTGGAGGTTGATGCATCAATGGTGGAGGACAATACAACTGCAGTTTCTTGGAGAAAAACTGGGGCATTCTTCTGAAAAAGGATGTTGAGAACCCTGAATATAGTGAAAAACAAACTCAGCTTGGGACAGAGGCGTACCTATTCATTGAGCACCTGCAGGTGCGAGCCATGGGTGCAAAAAGGAGAGGGGCGCCAGCACACCCACACACACCACAGCTTGCAGCTGCTCCGTGGCTGCCTAGGATATGGACAGTGACAGAGCCTTCAGCACCATTCCCACCAGACAGATTGCATGGTCAGCCAGCAAAGAGAGACTCGGGCAGCCTCAAAGCACCTGAGCCACCCAGCAGGTCGCATGATCTGCCCAATGGGGTGTTGCGGTGCACATGCAGAGTGACATTATGATGCCATGTGACATAAATATATCATGTGTGCCACGGGGCGCAATGCATCTTTGGTACACCTCTGCTTGGGACATAAGCTCTACCATGACTACCCAGAAACCCATCTTTTTTGTGGGTGAGCCTTTTTATTTTATTTTGTCCTACAACTATTGGCATAGAGCTGAGGATTACATATCCAGAAGACTTCACTTTCTCTGTAATTTTGTTTAACTTTAAAGAAAATCAAATGCTGCAATCTCATCCATGTGTACCTGGTACTAAGCCACAATAATTGAAATAGGACTTCTGAGTAGATATGAATCAGATCGGGCTCAAAACCAGTGGCTTGGCAGCAAATTCCATGTAATAATATGAGCCTGAAATCTGCCGTCCTAGCCGTAAACCCCACTGACCACAGTAGAACTTATTTCTGAGTTAAGTAACTATGCACAGGATTGTGCTGTGAATTATCTGCAGCTCTAATTATCAGCTCAAAGTCTTCCAGATGCAGTCAGTCAGACTGGCTATGCAATGCTCAAATATTTCTAGGATACAAAGGTTTTTTATTTGTTTGTTGTAAATATAGTTTTCCTTTGTTGTGGTTCAGCATCTTCATTCTAATCATAGTTTTCGGTTAATCAAGTAGAAAAGAAAAAGGAGCTTTATGTGTAGTTTTATTTAACAAAAAAATGATGGTTTTTAAAACATGTATAGAATTTATGGTGAATAATTCATGCCCTTTAAGATCAGAAGTTTTTGACATAAAAAGAAGATTCCACAGGGGTTTGCGGCATTGAAAACAAAAAGCCATTCGAGATAAATGCAGCTAAAGTAGGATAACGCTTACATCCGCAGTACAGGAAGAGAATTTTCTGAACAGGCTATGCTAAAGCTGGCACTTCTTTCCTCAGGAATTAAATTATTCAGTTTAGGCTTCATGAATTCTGGTTAACATTGCTTTTTAATGCCTGTCACTTGTTCTGTAAAATATAAAGAGGTACCCACCAAAGAAGTTGTAAAGAGTTGGGAAAAGAATATTTTCTCCAAAAACCCATGCTTCTCATTGCAACAGGTAAAACCACAACAACCCACACCACACCCACAACACCGCAACAACAATGGGTGCTACTTGGATCTGGGCCATCAAAATCAATGGCACAAATTCAGGCAGCCTGTGACTGGAACGGGTTGTCCAGGAATGGGGATTGGATCCAGAACAAGTCATGGATCCTGGCCTCACCTCCCGCTCAATGCCCACATGCTCACTGACTTGCCTGGTACCTGACATCCCTTCCCTAGAATGCCTACCCATGTCCCTGGGTTCCTATAACACATCAATCACTGTGGCACCATTAGTGCACCCATTTCTGAATCGTGCTTCTTAAGGGGAAATTTACCTGTTTATATTTCAGTGGTGGGTCACTCACAACCCACCAGTTTATGCACCACTGTTTATTGTGATCAAAACACATTACAATACATCATTGATTTGCTGATCCTCACAACAATCCTGTGGAGTAGGTCTGCATTATATTTGTAGAGGCGAGGAAAAGAACATCTAAAGCAGAGACAGTGGCATGACTAAGGTGAGCCTACTGCCTCTGAGGTCATGGGAGAGGCAAGTTTGTGGCTAAATCAGGGTGCTTCATCTCTTCTGCAAGGTGAAACATAGACCTGATTCATCGTTATAAGGCATAAGACAAGAATTACGGTGCCTGATCATCCCCTATAGTCCACCATCCCCATCGTTCTGTTTTCAAGAGTGGCCATCCAGATCTTTCTGGGAGATATCTACAGTATCAAAATGATGTCCAGCTGCCCCTCTCAGAATATGAAGGTTACATTTAACTACCATGGCTATTAACATCACTACTGGCTATTAACATCACAGGAGCAAACATTGTCTTAGAAACAGACAATCACCCTTACAGAAATAGAAAAGAATATTATGCCCTTAAGCCAACATACCATACAATTCTGTACATCAATGATTTTACTCCTAAATCTTTGTGAGAAACTTTTAATATACTAAAGATCAGCCGCAAAGATTTTGCCTTTAAAGTGCCACCATCCTGGGATGTGAACAGAGATCTTTTGCCTGTCTTTCCAAGAGAGTAAGTGCATTTCCCTTTCAGCCTTTCTACTTATTCAAAAACAATAAATTTTTTAAAAGCTGTCTAAAAGCAAAAAACCATTCCCAGAATTGCATCAGCATGTTCTGTGTGATTCCTTTTCCATTCTACCTGCAGGCACAAAAAGTCAAACAGTGCATTAGCTGACAGCCTTGCCTGCATCATGGGCAACAAAACAGCCTCAGCTCATTAGCAAATGCCAGATGCAAAAATATGTGCATGTTGAAATACCAGGGAATGAGTAGTGTTTTGGCCTTCTAAACTGAGCTCACAATGTTGGTCAGAAATCATTAGCCTGGGGTAAGTCTGTAGTTGGAAAATTAATCAGGACATTAGCATCTTATCTCTAAATCTGACAGAATGTTTCCCTAAAGAAGATGAGTTTTAGTGTCTCTCATTATGTGTTCATCGCACCATTTTAAATAATCAAAATGAATTAGTAGAAAAGTGGTTTTCAGTGAGAAAAGGTGGTAATTCAGGAACTGGGCATCAGAACATTCCAGTGTTCACCTGGTTGATTGGATGCATGACATCCAAGAACCCAAATCATTTACAACCTAGTCCTATGGTATACTACCAGTACTACCAGCCTTACAGCAGTCACAAAACCACTTCTGAGAGGGTGCAGATTTGTGCATTGCTTGACTTGTGGATTTGTGGAGTGCTTGTGCACACCCCCACACACCAAGACAGCAGAGAAGACCCACTGACAAGACAAAGTGGTGACAGATCACAGTAGTAATGGTGATGAATCAGGTGATGAAGTAGTGGAGATCAGGTCTAAAAAAGGAAGTGGATTTGGAGGCAGAGGTGGCCACAAATCCTAACCTTTTTCCCAGGTCTGATCTACTATTCCAGGTCAATGCAAATTTCTTGGTGCTGTTGTTTGCTAGCATCAGCAATTTTGCTGATGGAGAGCTATGTAGACCCGACCCCACACACTGTGAAGATTTAGCTCTAGATAAGGAAACAACCCCCCTTTTTTGTAGGATGCAATGCTCGCCTTTTTTGTGCCACTGCTTTGATGACAGGAAGGAAGATGGATAGTATTGGTCTCTGTGTTTTAAAAGTGAGCACCAGTACCTTGAACTGGTTCCCAAAGCAAACAGACAGCCAGTGCAATGCAATTCAAACACATTTTCTAGGTCTGCTTTTTTGAATTCTCTCTGGAAAGCTCCAGAAAGCCAATATTAGGCGTTAGACACAGAGTGTTTCTTCTCACTCTGCTTCATTAAGTTAGAAAAGGTCACATTTTAAAGATTTCAAGTGAAAATATATATTTGGCCATGGGATGCAAAAAAGAAGAAAACATGGATCAATGAAAACCACTTGTAACGTTTTTGTATGTACAAAAATTCAGCTTGTATGTATCCTACATGATCTACATGATCAAACCCAGAAGAAGTCTGCAATTAATCTGCATCTACACTGCAAAGATTTTCCAGATTGGGAACAGGAGGGAAAACCATTCATGGGACTCCTCTGGGAAGTTCATGCTCACCCTTGACAGATACTAGTCGAAATTCATAGGGATTTGATGAAATTTGAGTCAATTTTTTAACCAACTTAATATTATAGAATCAAAGCAAACTGAATTGAGCACACTTCATAAATAAATTCATATGTATTGAAAAACTTCAAAGAAACTGAACAGAATGCAAGTCAAAGAACATCAAACTACAGAATGAAAAGAGTTAGGAATGGGAGGAAGGTTAACCGGAGACTGGAATACAAACAAGAAAATAATGATTATATATTTTTACTCCCAAACCTTACTCAAGGTTTGGCCCTATGTCTTACCACACACAAATGGTCCAAATGTAAGCCAATCCATAGACTCCCTGCATCTTTGGTAAAATTTTCTCTTGACCCCTGATTCATCACTGACCTGGTTCATCTCTGTGTTTTTGTTACTTTCTTTAAAACAGTTTGCCTGCAATCCTAAAGACGCTTTCCTGGGAGTAAGATCCATTGGCTTACTTTTGAGTAGACATGGTTAGGATTGTTCTCCAAGTGTCCCATTTGGAGACTTCTGCAAATGTTTCATTTTTTCTCCATTTCCCCTTATGTGCTCTATTTTAATGAACTATCCAGATAGGCTGAATATCCCAGTAGGTTTCTCTGCATATTTTATGTCTCTGTTCATTTGGAGCATTTCTTTTTCACATGCAGATCTGGTTTGTCTTAAGCAGTGCGAGGTCAAGTAGTGAGAGGAGATATATTTTTAGACATCATAGGCTTCACATGGAGGCAGGGAGTACAAACGTACAGCCTGTTTTTTAGCAAAATGATAGTTTTTTTTACTTTGTTTTTCCATTCACCTCCCAGTCCTACATCTGTTTGCCAATTGAATTCAATGATATTTTTTTCTAAATCCGAATGCAAAGAATTGCTCTCCACTGAATGAACTTGAGGGACTCTTTGCCTGCTGCTCAATTACTGTTTCCTAAAAGTCTCATTACAGTTGCAAAAAAGTGGCTGTTAAAAGGATCTCTTTGTCTGGGGGTAGGTAGTTGGTTAGATCTTTTCTTTTCTTGACCAGCCTGATAAGAATGAGGAGGCCAAACCATCAAGGTTTACAAAATGCAGATGTCAATGTGCTGTTTGGCTCTGGTGCATTGCAGATTGAATTATTTATCTGTTAGTGTTTAATGCATTTATCAACCACCATTCATCATATGTCCTTCGGGCAGTGTATAATTCAAAGAATAAAACAATACAATAAAATACAACAACAAAATCATAAATGAACAGAAAGGCATATCCACAAACCATTCTTCTTTTTTACACCCCTAGATGGACAGGAATAAAAACTAGGACCCACCATTAACCAATAACCCTTCACATTTAACTATATTGCAAAAGCCAAAGAGTTTTTTTAGTTGTACAATGTTGATTTTTTTAAAAAAAAATATGGTTTCTGAATTGCCTTTAGCAGAAGGAACTGTTTTGGAGATGTGGGTAATGCAATTTAATGTAAATATTAAGAATGAAAAATCCTGGGAGACACATGTTGTAATGAATGCTCATAGTGGTGGTGAAAGGGAAGACTGTGCTGGCTGCCCTCACACCTGCTTCTTATGCACGTTCACCCAAACTGTACACACCTCTGTTCTGTACACAAAAGCAGAGACCCTGCCTTTTCTAGATTGCATAGTGCGAGGAGCTGATGGGCAGGATCCGTTGCCTACTGAACAATGTTGATCCACTTGGGGTAGCACAACCTTTCCCTGGGTTTACTAGAACAACTCCAATTCAGCAAGCAAGCATTATAGAGGTTCCCAGACTAGATGGATCCCCAACTAAACAAACAAGCTCAGTAGGTGCTTGGTGAAAGAGGTGATGGAGGAGTATTGTATTAAGGTCAGTCAGATCAGGGACAGGAGGAGGAGGAAGGGGGGGGGAGGAGGAAGGGGGAGTAGGAGGAGGCAAGGGAAAGGTCTCCAGCAACCAAGTATAGGTCCATCTTAGGGTAACCCCTTTTCCTTCTCTAGGCAGGCAACCAGCTTGGAAATCATCTCCCTGAACACGCCTTTGACAAATAGCTTTCCCCATAAGATGGACCAAGATCCATGCGTTGACACATGGAATCAACCTAAACATTTAAGATTTATAAGTCCATAGCATCGTTTCCAAGTTTGCTGAAATGTGCTTTGGGAAGCAGGTTTGTAGCTAGTAACCTCAGCCTCAATCCTCATCTCCCCATGTTAATTTTACAATGGGGATGCTCATTTTACAATGGGACGAGGGCTACAGTTTTCATTTGGAGCTATTGAACTTGCGGTGTCCTAAATAAAATATTTGAATTGTAACATCAAAATATTCAACAGTTAAATATACCTGGATTATAAGGTGGCACCCCTGCTAACTAGGCAAGAGGCACTCTTTCAAATGGGTGCTCCTCTTTGATTTACTGGCCCTCCTCACCCCAGCAATATCCGTTATGGATGCAGCCAAACTGGAGCAAGTCCAGAGGAGAGCGACAAGAATGATCAGTGGGATGGAAGGGAAGCCCTATGAGGAAAGGTTGGGGGAACTTGGGATGTTCAGCCTGGAGAAGAGGAGACTGAGGGGAGACATGATTGCCCTCTTCAGATACCTGAAGGGCTGTCATATGGAGGAAGGGGCCAATTTGTTCATAGCTGCTTCTGAAAGCAGAACTAGAACCAATGGGTACAAACTGCAAGAAAGGAGATTCCGGCTGGAAATCCGGAGAAAATTCCTGACGGTGAGGGCGGTTCGGCAGTGGAACAGATTGCCAAGGGAGGTGGTGGACTCTCCCTCACTGGGGATCTTCAAGCAGAGGCTCGATGAGCACCTGTTGGGGATGCTCTAGGGGGAATTCCTGCTGCAGGCAGGGGGTTGGACTAGATGACCTACTAGGTCCCTTCCAACTCTATGATTCTATGATTCTATGATTCTGCTGGTGCTCTTTTTGCATTTTAGATTGTGAGCCCTTTTGGGACAGGGACCCATTAGCCAATATTTATTTTGTTTTCTCTCTAAACTGCTTTGTGAATTTTTTATTGAAAAGCAGTATATAATTGATTTTATTGACATCTATCTACACACACGTTTATATATACATGTATATATATATAAAATTAAAAGGTCACTGAGTGAGTGACTGACTCACTCACTCATCAACACCCAGTCAAAACCATCGGACCTAGAAGCGTGAAATTTGGGGAGGGTGGAGGCAAGTGAAAAGAAATTTCTGTGATGGAGGCACCCACTAAGAACTGATTTTTGGAAATTCAAACCGGAAGAGGTGAAAAGGGGGGATAGCGTTTTTGTCCCTATACTTTACATTGAAGAATCTCTGACTGATCAGTGCCCTGCCCCAACATCTGCCGTAGTGGTGTGAAATTTGGGGAAGGTATTCCTTCCATGACATGAGCACCCACTAAGAACCAACCAAAGGGGTGAAAAGGGGTTATGGGCACAATCCAGAGTAACTATGGGGAGTCCTTGCTCCAGTGTAAGAACAATTTGCTCTGGATTGCAATATGAATTTCCCATAGGTTTTCACTAGGTGGTGCAGTAACTACGGGTGCACATAATGTCTCTTACATGATCCTGTAGTTACTCTGGATTGTAGGGTATATGTGCTTTCGTCCCTATAGTGTACTTAACATTGAAGGCTGACTGATGAACATCCCCAATTGCTTGACCCAGAAGCATGAAATTTGGGGATCATACACAGGTGGGGGGGGAGATGGTGCACGGGGGAGGTGCATATGGGGATGGTGCATGGTGGGGATGGTGCATGGGGAAGATGGTACACGCGGGATGATGGTGCTCAGGGGGATGATGCACAGGAGGGTTTGGGGACCACCACTGCATTGTGGTGCATGGTGGTCCCTGCTGTGCAACAATGCCTGGTAGGAATGCCTAATGCTCGTTGCCCCACCACTACTCCTAGATACCCTCTGATGCCCAGTGCCTGTCAGCGTCCAGCAGTGCCCATTGCCTGCCACCTGGTGCCATGTGGTGCTCAGACTCACAAATGTTCTTGAAATTTGTATATATACGGTATATATACAATAGTATATATACAGTATATATACAGTATAAAGGAGGAAATTTCAGCAGGCAGTGCCTCAACTTGCCTCATCAGTACCATTGTTTCAACAAGTACATCAAGACTCAGCTTGTCATGGTTTGGCCTAAAATAAGGCATACCATAAGGTCTATGATATAACACCATAGCATTTGGCTTTCATCTGCCTGATTGTCCTACTGCTCCTGGACCTAATTCTAGTTTATCTCAATCCTAACCCTAACTCTAATTTCACACTCTACACTTAATCTTGCCAAAATTTCTTTTGTATCCAGACGTACTTACAATCCAACACACCTGTTGCTTTGGGGGAAAAAAATCACACAGAAGTTCTGACTATGGATATCAATGTTGCATTAAGCCAAGTCTTAGGTTTACCCTTCAGCCTTTATCAGAAGCATCTTTTCATACTTGTCAGATAATTAGGTCATTTTTTCCATCTTCTATCAATATTAATAACCTTCAGTAATTGCACAGTGCTTTCATATTTTCCTTCTTTTTCATCAGTCCACTATAGGGATTAGCTCCTTATTTGCATCTTTTTGGGAAGAGTTTAACAAATGTTAATTTGTCATTTTTACCTCTCTATTTATTTCATTAAGTGTCAGAATAAAATGCATTTCCCGGAAGGCTGCTCTTCGCCTTTCATGTCTCCATCAAGGCTGAGATTTTCCTTGCTTTCATGCTGAGCCGATTTTCCCCAAGCAGCATGGGGTCAAGAAATGAGGGAACATGGTGGAGGTTTGTACATTGCAGTGTACATTGAAAGTTATGCTGGGAGGAGAAAAAAGAGCCAAACACGGTAAATCAGGAATCCAATGTAAGAAATCAATTAAATCCCAATCCTATGCCTATCTACTCAGAGGTAAGTCCCATTATAGTCAACAACGCTCTCTCCCAGGAAAATGTGGATAGAATTGCAACCTTAGACTAGACTCTTAAAATCAGAATAGTCTAACAGCTACATCCACAAGAACAGAAAAATGGCAGTGAAATTTTGAAAAGGTAAAATTGAAAGCACATTTCAGACTCCTCCTAAGGCAAACTTGGCATCCATCAGTCTTGAAAGACCATGGTATTGTGCTCGTCACTGCATGCAAAACATGAAGGCCTGGGTAGATTGATATGGAGGATAGGCTGTTACCCAAGCAGCAAATCCCCCCTCTCCATGCCACTGAAATAGTCCAATGGAACAGCAGAGCCGATGGTTCCAGCTGCTTAGCAGAGCTGGGCTAAGGACAGGAGCTCACCCTGTCTTGTGGGGACCTGGGTCTCGAACCCTGGCCTTCTGGTTAACAGGCAAAGTGTCTTAACCACTTGCACCACCCACAGCCCTTAGGCTCCTCCTAAGGAAAAAATTGATAATTTATGTATTCTAGTGATGTTTCAGATTGTTAGAGAGAGCCAGGAAGAAAAGGCAAGCAGGTTGGACCACAGACGGGAGGCTGAACAAGGGAGAAGCAGAGGTAGAATGATCAACAAAAAATACCAATGCATAGCCCAGGGGACATGAATATTTGGGGGATCGCCACAAGGGAAGTGCTCTGGAAGGGATAGGTTTGAAGGACAGCATATAGGTTATGAAAAGCTGGTGCAGAAGTGGCATGGGCTCCAGAGGACACTTGTGACCTCCACTTTGCCTAAACCCTGACATGAGAGCCATTGTAGTGAGCCACCATGCAGCCCAAGGCAAGCCTCCTTCATCCAGGCCGGGGCAAACCCTATAGGCCTCCGGAGGCAAGTGAAGCAGGGACCAAACATTTAGGGGAGGGTGGGTGGAGGATGTTCCTGAAGGATGGGGGGCAGGAGACAGGGCTAGGACCTGGCAATTATGCTGGAGCTAAACCCATTCTGTGGGTAGCACAGAGCAGCCTGAGGCTACTCCAGTCTGCTCAGCTCTGTGCCACCTCCTGAGGTGTTGCAGATCTTAATAGACCCAATGGATCTACTACTATGTTTCACATAATAAAGGGAAATATTTCCCTTTACCCAAAGTAGTGTAGCAGCAATCTCAAACCTGCACTGAATATAACACAAGGCCCGCCTGTTCCATAGCAAGTTAGGACTGCTGTTAATTACATATTCAGAAAAGAAAATTTCCTTTGATCTGTCCTGAATCTACTACCCATCAGTTTCATTGTGATGCTTCTCTGTCCACATCACCCACCTGTGCATTATTTTTAATTTTTTCTTCTCTTGCCCTTAGTTATTTAACCCTACAATCCAGAGTAACTACAGGAGCATGTAAGAGACAGTTACATCAACATAGTTACGGCACCACCTAGTGAAAACCTATGGGAAATTCATATTGCAATCCAGAGTAAATTTTTCTTACATCGGAATAAGGACTCCCCGTAGTTACTCTGAATTGTGCCCAAGGTCTGCAATCCTAAAGACACTTTCCTGGGAGTAAGACCCATTGAACACAATGAGGCTTACGTTTGAGTAGACATGGTTAGGACTGTGCTCTACCTGAACTGATTAAAAAACAGTGGAATTTAGCCCCGGCCAAACTAAAAAGATCAGAGTAAACAATCTCAGTGGTCCTTGACAACCTTCATGCCTATGCCCATGAGACTTGATTTCAGCCTTGTGAATTCTTTGCTGATTTAGTGTCTGTGGTTTTCAACTATGTCATGCCTACAGAATGATTCATTTTCTTTTCCCAGCCAGAGTTTCTTTTAAATACTATCAGATACCAAGTCACAACTGAACAGCAATTTTTAGCACCTAAGCAACACTGAAAGTACATTCATTGAGATAATATATGTTTGTCTGGTGCCAATTTGTCCAGGTCAGAAGGAAAGACAGAGAGACTACTGTGTGCCTGCCACTTTGTTTACATATCCTACTGAAATCCTTGGCAAGGACTGAAATGAAAAGCAAGCAGCATTATCTCATATGCGGGGCAACTATCAGCACATAAGATTTGGAAACACTGTATGGGCAACAGAGGATTTTCTTCTGACAGTGGTTTCTAAAACCTGGTTCCTATAACCAGTGGATGAAGTGGTAAATCTGTAAATCTGAGGTAAATCTGTTTAATATTACTTCAAATTGCATGTATGAGACACATGTGGTGGAATGTTCTTTGCAAACACACAAAATACCCCTATACACATAAAAAACTAGAAAGGGAGAAGCATTCTAGACCAGATTTCTCCCGGGTTTGCTAGGTGCACTTTTTGGGGTTTTGTTTGTTTTATATGTTTATTTATTTATTTTATTTATTTTAAAAATTTGTATCCTGCCTTTCTCAGGCTGTCTTGCCCGACTCTCAAGGCGGCAGAAACATAAAACACAATTAAAAACATAAATAATTAAATACAGTAAAAACAATTAAAACATATAGGCTAAAAGATACTGTAAAAAAGATACTTTATTTGTGTTTGTTTTTTTTAATGAAAGCGCATTCAGTCTAATGAGCTCTTAAAGAGCTAAAGCCAAGAAATCCACTCACCATTTCATACTGGTTGTAAGAACTAGGCCTTAGGGCTAAATCCATAGCAGTCACGGGTCTACACGGTTACGTCACCCTCTAGTGTTATCTTATGGAAAGTCATCTGAACTGCTCCGGAGCAAAGGGCTTAATTTCACTTTAGTATATAGGCTATAGTCAGTGTGATATGGAACAGATGAATATACCAACCACTGGATCCGAGGGGGCATCCAGGATAGGGTTGTCATAATTCTCTTCCACAAAATTGGGTTGGGATCCTCTGTTCCGTTTGCCAGTATGTGAACACGATCTCCAAAAATCAGAATTGCCCCTGTCGTTCAGGATTAAGGCAACCCTAATCCAGGAGGACAATCATTTCTTCACCAGAGGGAAGCTTCTGTGACACAGATGAATCAGATGGACATACTACTGCTATATACCCTATCACATCACCCCATGAGGCAGGATCAGGCACAGGACAGGGGTCTGGAAATCGGAGGTGCTGTCCCAGATTCCACCCCTACCCAAGACACAATCTACTTTTCTCCCTCCTACTCCCTACATCACAACATTTCACCCTTCCCAACCCCTGTTACACTCTCCTACCAACCCTTTCTGCCTCTTCCATTATCGTATCTTCTCCAGTGAGTGGAGAATCCTCCAATGGTGGATGTAAGATGGCATAGGACTTCCAGAACATGCAACTGTTGGAGCACTTTTTGTGAAAAATGCTCCTCCTTTATAGAACTCCGTGCCATTATCAGGTAGCATGTGAAGCATGGGGCCTTGAGTAACCTAAGGTCAGTTCCCCTAAGTTCCCATTCAGTCCCCTTGAAACTTCTAAGTTTCAGTTCCCTATCTATAAAATGAAATCTTTTCTGAAGGAGGGTGAAGGAGGCTGGAACCAATCAAGCGTGGTTCCACTGTTTCTCATGGAAAGGTGAGTCTCAAGAGACAAGTCTTTTGCATTATGGGCATGCTTCCAGATAGATTATGCTCGTAATTCAAGGCACCATTGTTTCTACTGATGGGAAGGCTCTCTCTTGAATGGTGCCCACCCATCCCACCTCTGTAGAAGACAGGACACAGAAAAGGACCTTCCCTGACCTTAACAGCATCGGACAAGAAAGGCAGAGGTCAAACCACAGAAGCTAGCCAGTCCTAAACATCTTGCACTGTACATCACCTGAGGACACATGGTCTCACTCGCACTCCATATGCGAGTGGAACACTGCCTGGGAACCCCATGTATGCCACCTTTACTTATATGATGGAAATGGTGGGCAATGAATTATTTTAACAAAATAGGAGCCAAATAAGGCAAAGTCAAATTTATGAAAGCAGACACTAGTGTAACAAGTGAGACAAGAGTGCTGGTGTCTGTCAGCATGGAATCCACATCCAGTTCTCTGTGAAATTTAGAGAAAAGGTCATCTCCCAACCCCAAGCAGGTTTGTGCACAAAGACCTGCATATCTGTGTGGTTTTGTAGCATGTGCAACATCACTGCACCTTCTGGATACAGCCCAGGCCATGTCGAGGTCCTCCCTGATGAAGAATCCACATGATTCACCACTGCCCTTAAAGGCGGAGTTTCAGTGAAGGGAGTGATTGTGAGATGTGCTGCCCAAAGAAGTAAGAGCTGTTCTTTCAATGACTAAGGGAGAGGGCAATGTAGAAGCAAGCATGCCTCTGTTTTGCCTCAGCCTGCTGCTTCTCTTGGGGGCTTGCTCAGGATGCCACCATTCCATCTGCTGGTGCACAGAAAGGGCAGTATTCACCTGCCAGGAAAGCAAGGTGACTTATGTGCCGCAGGACATCCCCAGGAACTCCACCGAACTGTGAGTAAGGAAAACAAAGCTGGCAAAAAATCTGACAAAATTTATCAACTGTTGGGCTTGTCATCTTGGGTCAGCTCCTCCTTTGGCAGGTTTGGCCGACCACTTTCCATGTAACCCCAGGAGTTTGTGAACTCGTCCAGTGCTGCCTATGACTAGAACCATTCATCTCCAGGGAATTTTACAATGTATGAGGAAAGTTAAGTGTCATAGAAAGAAATACATTTCCCTCGGCAGTGGGTGTTTCCTAAGTAATTTATAATATTAAACACCTTGCATTGTATCTAAAAGTTCTTGCTTTAGTGGCAATGGAGCTGAACAGTATCTGTTTAAAGAGAAATACACTTGTCAGCAGTGAAAGAAATCTGGCAAAATGTTTATCAGAAGAGTAGTAGATTCATTGCAGAGACAAAATGTTTTCTTTTTTCTTAGCAATGAGCTGGTTGTTTGCACGTTTTATTATCCAGCACTTGGTGGATTTTCTAAAAAAAAATTGAAAAGTCCTCAACAAAGTAAAAAAAGAAAAAAGCATACAGTCCGTATGGAGTAAAATGGTACAAGAACATCTAATGAGAATAAATACCAAGAACATACTGTGTTGGATTTCTTAACCACAAGACATTTCTTAAAGTTCCCATTTATTTCTCACAAACTGACAGAGTCAATGTTCAGCCAAATCAGATGTTTTGCAGTTTTGTAATGCAAAGGCTACCATCAATATTTAACTGTGAACTCACTGAAATAAGATGGGGGTGCCTCTTTTCCCTTAAAAACAAATGGCAATTGCTCAGAAGTAATGCAGATGCTATGGATTAATTAGATTAAATATTTCTTTACCTAGTGTGTGATTGCTCTGTGGTACTACCTGCAAGAGGATATGGTGATGGCATTTAGCTTCAATGCCTTTAAGAAGGGATTGGACAAATTCCTAGAGGAAAGAACCATCATGGGTTACAAGCCATGAGAGGTGTGTGTAGAGGTGGACAACTACAAAATGCCAGATGTGGGGGGGGGGCACCTGGATGCAGGTGTCTTATGTGTTCACTGAGGCATTTGGTGGGCCACTGTGTGATATGTGGACTAGGTGGTCCTTTGGCCTGATCCAGTGGAGGCTCTTCCTATATTCTTATTATTGATTTGATCACTTGGTATCTTCAAGTTGAGCTTGAAACATCTCTATCCAACTTTCCACCAATGTAGCCATCGCATTGAGGCATGCACTGAATCCTTCAGTGGAGGGGCCATCATAGAAGCCTTGTCAATGTAAAATTTTTGTTCCTTTATTTCCAGGCTGCTTTGGTGCAAAGTTGGATAGTATTGGGCCTAAAAACCTGGGGAGTTGCTTCTTGTCAGTGTGGCCATTGAGCTAGAATCGCTCCTATAAAATAATTGGGGTAGTCTAAAATTGTATTTGTGAAATAACACTGCAAAAACATGAAACTGGGCTTATAAAATGACAAAACACAGGGTGACCACATCACCAGGTTTTTCCAGATTTGTACTCTTTTTTAGCCTTCTGTCTTTGTGCCCTCCAAAAGGGCTCCATGATGGCTTCATTTTGGAATTCTGCAATGGTGTGCAGTGCCCCATCATGTCATATATCATTGGATTTGTATTGAAGAGCAGAATCCAATGCAAAAATTTGTGGGTCTTCCCAAGTAATTCTCATTTGTGTTTCTAAGCCCCTAACTCCCTAAGCACCTTTGTGACACTCAGTTGTGTCTTTTGAGCCTGCTCAGAACCTACTAAGGAAAATGTATGAGGACACAAATACTGACACACTATGTGTGTGTCAACTACTTGACTCTAGTAGTCATGCTGTTTGTGTGTTTTTTGTGTGTTTCATTCCTGTGGCTATGCCTGCTGACAGCCACAGACATAAAAACATATATACTACATACTGGTATTTGATAGTGATTACACTTAATAAAATACTTTAAAATGGATTAAAATATTAATTTGGAATAAAAACACTTATCACTGCTATACACCATTTCATCCTTTTTTAAAATAACACTGCCATCCATGAAGAAATAAAACCATTTTAGACCATCTCTAATAATGACATGAGTCAGCAGAAGGCAATTTCACATTTTCCACTTGGAATTTTTCACCATGTCTATCAATGATGCATAGCAAGAGTAGAGCCCCAGCAATTGGAATCATAGCCATGATGTTGCAAAGATATATTCTTCCCAATAGACCACATTATTGAAGAGAAATGTAATGGAACCTACCCCATGCCACATTAATGTTATGGCAGTAAGTTGGTTTTCTGTGTCATAATGAGAATGGCAAAACAAAAGAATGCTCTCGAGCAAACTTCAATGAACTTATGTACAAGAAAATTGCAATGTGCAGAATTTATACAAAAAGATGTTTTAAAAGAGAGGAATAGAAAAACTCGACTGTCACTGATGAGATGTAATCTGACAAAATTGCATCTTTCTGTAAAAGTACAAGTGGACACAAACAATAGATTATTTCAGAGAGCTTGAAGTTGTATGAAGAAAGAAGCATATTTCCTGGGGCATACACATTCATTCCTTTTGTCCCACTGTCACCTCCAATCAAATGTGCTTTGTAGGGCTTTGAAGCACTAAAAATTGTGAAACCCATGAATAGAGGCAGAACCAAGATGAGTATGCACACAGGCAATGGTTCTTTTATCATACCACTGTCAGGTCTGCAGTAAACCATTAAATCCCACCAATCTGGATCCTTAAACTCTTTTGAGTCTAGGGTAAAAAAATCAGTTTTTCAGATTAAAAAAATCAGTTTTGTAAATACTACTGTCTGGAAATCTTGGATGTCAATTTTGGGGTGGTGGGAAATTTCCTGAACTGAAAAGAAAGGAAAACAAAACTCCAATTTCTGGATTTCAGCCTACAGTGAATTATGTGCATCACAAACTGAAGGCATTGGGTCAGTACAGACATTTCTTATCTGGTTTTGCATAATTAGAACTACATGTTCCAGAAGCACATACAACCCACCCATTCCCCTTCTGGCATACCCTGGAACACTGTTTAATTGAATAGTGAGGGAACGTGATTGAACCAGCCCTCCATCATTTAAACTGTGATATAAATTAATATTTTTTTTGTAGAGGAGCAGTTTTAAGAATCATACACTAGAAGCACAATCTTAACCATGTCTATTCAAAAGTAAGCCCCATTGTGTTCAGTGGGGCTTACTTAGAGGAAGGTGTGGTTAGGTTTGCAGCCAGTCCTCCAAAACGATACTGGCTATTCTAAGAATTAGCATTAATTTCCAAGTGACTACAAAAAGCACACAATCCTGGGAATCTCAGACATCTTTCAGAAATTTCCAGTGTTTAATTAGGCTGGAAAATAAACCTCCACTCAGAGTTAGCAGCCATATGACACACATACTCATGATTAAGAAACCACTGTGGTTCATGTCCAGAGGAGCATTGGCTGCATGCACATAGCAGATGCAATTGTAATTGCATAAAGATGAGGATGGACAAATGACTATTAAAACCAGCTCCTAAAGTGTCAAAATACAAGATACCTTCTCTATACAGTGTGTTCCCCATAACTATATTGTATTAAATTTGAAAATTGTATTTTACTGTTGCTAACCATTTCCGGTTTTTATTGTAAAAGGGAAAGGTGAAGCTAAAATGTTTTAAAATAAAAAATCTCTTGACATTTTAATATTTACTTGATATGTTCTGTTTTTACCATTTCATCAAATATTATGATTGTGTTTCACAAAAAATAATAAAACATAATCCTTACTTTTTAAATAAACACTCAACAGCTAATAAAACAGCCAAAAGAAGTCTGTTTTAAAACAGACTAATACTAATATTTCATGAGTTGCTTAAGAGGTAACAGGCAGAGTTCTACCAGCATCCATCCTTGTCCATTTTTCAAAAGGTGCAGTTCTCCTAAAGTCTGCAGATATGGTTCTGCAAACCAGATATGGTTCTAGATAAATATTTCTCAGTCATTGGCATTTGTATACTACCAATGGGACTTGTAGTGGTGTATGGTGGTGAACAACATTGCAGTGCAGCTGTACAAGTAGCTGTTGGATCTTCAGCTTGCGGGCAGAGCTCCAGCATGAAAAAGCTCATCATCCCATCCTGAGCTTCAATCCTAATTCCCAGTTAGGCTGGCATCAGCCCCAGCACAAGTCCTGTGCCGGCCTTTGGGTGTTTCAAAAGTACCATAAGAAATTTCTGTGCCACTCCTGGAAGAGAATTAGGCCCGTGCACAAACATGCGCTGGCCTCATTACATCACCACAGGAACAGGAAGACTAACGAGTTGTGTCGATCTAGGTTAGGATTGCGCCCTTACTGGTTTTTTTCATGTTGCATCTGGCCTCCCAATCCAGAAGTAACTGATGATGACATTGCCAGTTACTTCTAGTGGTACTTTCAGTAGTTAGACCACATAAAGTGGTACAGTGCAGGAGAAATGTTGAGAAATAATGTTATAGCAGTGGTGGGCTTCAGCGGGTTCTCACCCTTTGCTAATGAGTGCCTGGTTCTGAGAACTGGTTACTAATGGAACATAGAACCTGTTGTTAATTTCAGTTATGAGGACATAGAACCTGATGTTAATTTATTTGAATCCCACCACTGTGTTATAGACCAGTGTTTCTCAAAGTGGGGGTCGGGACCCCTTTGGGGGTCGCCTGGAGCTTTCCTGGGGATTGCCTAAAGACCCCTGGTGCAGGGGGCCAGGAGGGAAGACCTGGCAGAAATGCTGAAGCCACTGAGGCTGGAAGATGCCACTGAGAAGCGGCTCAGAAGGAGCCTCTGAGCTGGTGTGAGATCGATGTGGAGCCTTGGGGGCGGGGAGGCGCCCCACACCCTCACCACAGACGGCAGCCTCCTCCTCCCCCGATCCTCAGTGCACCTGCTGGCTGAGAGTGTTAAGCGCGCTGAGGTGTGAGCGTGGCGCCAGAGCTCTGGCGGGTGGCCTGCCTGGTGGGCGCCCTGGTTGTGCACCGACCGTTGTGCTCTGCTCCTTGTGCTCTACTCAAAAGTAAGCCCCCTCAATGTTGTTGTTCATGATAAGTGAATGGGACTTACTCCCAGGAAAGTGCTAGTATCGCAATCTTAGAGCCCAGTTCTATGCATGTCTACTTGGAAGTCAGCCCCATGATAGTGAATGGTACTTACTCCCAGGAAACAGTGGCTGGCTCTGCTGCTTGAGATCCCAATCCTATGGAGGTCTCCTCAGAAGTCAGTCCCATCATAGTGAATGGGACTACTCCCAGGAAACAGTGGCTGGCTCTGCTGCCTGAGATCCCAATCCTATGGAGGTCTCCTCAGAAATCATTCCCATTGAGTTCAGTGATGTTTGCTCTCAGGAAAGTGTGCATAGGACTGCAGCAGTAGCAACGAAAATAATTTTATGGTTGGGGGTCCCCACAACATGAGGAACTTATAAAGTTAAGTTTATAACGGCATTAGAAAGATTGAGAACCACTGTTATAGACTATAGTGTTTCCAGCTTGCATGATTCATAGAAGAAGCTTGGCTGGGTCTCTCCTCCCTTGTGCCTAGTTTTCCTTGTGAAGAGATTTTGTGAATGAAGAAGCATTTGCTCATATGATTCATCACTGGAAGTCTGAAATGGTACAGCCCAGGCAATTTTAGCATCATTGATGACCCAATCCTATGGGCCTGCCATGAAACCTGCCATGAAACTGCCATGGGTGTCACAAATGTGCCGCAAGGTATGTCTGCAAGGCCTACTGCCAGGCAAAAGAACTGGTGCACAAAGGAGTAGCCCCACTGCAGGGCTCTTCTTTCACACTGGATAAGGGAACAAACTTCCCCTTCCCCTGAGTAAACAACAGCAAGGAGCTGTGATAACCTGCTGGAGCAAAGGATCCTGTGGTAGAGATTCAGGCGCCACAGGAGCTCTGCCGCCATGGGCAGCTCAGGATTGGGTTGAGAGAAATAGACTAAAAGTCACCTCAGGAAAGTTAATCCCCCTGGCCTACCTCCTTGACACATGCAGCTACACACACTCCTCCCATACACATTCACACACACTCCTTCCCATCTCAAATTTTACAGTATCCACATGTCACCAGAAAACTCATCTCAGTGATATGGAAACTCCATGTGGAAACTACTATTGCTCAACATTTCTTACTATTTGTGACTATAAGGTATGTATGATGCTAGAAATAATTAGGGATTATCATTTTTGTTTGCCCTCATGTGGAAGAGCTTTTTCTTTCATTCCATACAAATGTGGTAACTTACAGATTTTTGAAGACCTTAATTATTTTTAATACAAAGTCACACCAGAATTTGTTTTCTTTTTGTGGTGTTTTACCTCAAAGCTGTTACACATCCCTGTTTTAGAACCCATGTTTCTTACTGTCACTTCCATTTATCTATAGTTCTATAATTATGACACATTATTTGAGCAGCTGTACACCTATAAACTTTGACTATGTATTAAATAGTATTAAATTAAATTCCTGATTGTAAACCTCACAGATATCATAATTTACTGTTTTCTTCTCCTTCTGTTTGGAGCTCAAAATATATGAAACTCTTCTGAGGAATGGCTGTAGACTGCTTGAGGGTGCAATCCAGAGTAACTACTGGGAGTCCTTGCTCCGGTGTAAGAACAATTTGCTCTGGATTGCAAAATAAATTTCCCATAGGTTTTCATTAGGTGGTGCAGTAACTACGGGTACACGTAATGTCTCTTATGTGCTCCCATAGTTACTCTGGATTGTAGGGTGAATCTTTTTTCCTCACATAAATTTACTTCAAACATTGTTTGATAAAAATACTGTTTTTTGTAGAAAAATGTAGAAATGGGCAACCATCCAGTTATCATGGACAATATTTAACCAGTACTGTACTTTTATTTAGGCTCTGCACCTTCTCCTGAAACTTTTAAACATTTTACCTGAAGATAATTCCCTAAATTTCTATATGGACTAAATTTTGATGCTATTTGTAACATTTGTTCTCCTCATCTGTTGTTCTCATCTGTTCTTATGTGAAACTAATCAGTCAACAATCCAAAATTGGAACAAAGGCAGATGGGAGAGTGAAAAAGACACCATTAATCAATCCCAAATAGGGGGTAACCTATGCACAAAAATAGTGAGCCAAAACATGTTTTTGAATGTATATAACCACTGATACCTAATTCTGAAATATTGGGAGCACTGTGAAATGTACCCATTATCCATGTACCCATGGAAGGGGGCATTTCAGATGCCCTTGCCACCAAATTAGACATGTAACCTTCCAATAAGCAGTCTAGGGCTACAATCCTAAAAACACTTTCCTGGGAGTAAGACCCATTTAACACAATAGGGCTTACTTTTGAGTAGATACAGTTAGGATTGTGTGGGTCTAAACACAAATTCAGTATGTGTCCAAAGTAGACTAGCTTTAGATGGCTTTAAAAAGAGATTAGACAAATTAATTGAGGGACAAATCATTCAATAGCTACTAGTCATGATGACAAGATATCTCCAAGTACAGAGACAATATTCTTCTATCAGTTGCTGGGTAGCAAAAGAAAAGGGTTATTTTTCCAATGAAGTCCCACTATTGGAGTTTTTCAGATGGAGTTTCTCTATTGGAGTTTCTCTGACTTTTGAAATCAGGTTGATGGATTAGATAAGCTTGTATCTGATCCAGCAGAATCTTTATTATGTAAATTTCATTACTTTTTGGGCACCATTATTGGAATGTTAATGATCAAAGAAAGGAACTCAGAGCCCAATACTTACCCATATTCCAGATCTGATATAACTGTGCCAGTGGGGCATGTGCTGCATACTGCATTTGGAGGAGCAGGGAGTCACCAAGGCCTCCTCAAGGTCAGGGAATGTTTATTGCCTAACCTCAAAGTTGCATTGTCCTTAACCTTGGCATTGGAAAGTTAGTAAGGATTGCACCCTCAGACTTCCAACATTCAGTATTGGCGCTGAACCAGTGCAAGCACAGTGCTAGCTTGCACTGACAATGGATAGATGCTGTAGACCGCAAACATGCTTTAGTAATGGTTGTCTGACTTTCTGATGATGATGATTAGCATCTTCCCTCCTTTGATGATGAAAATAATTGCAAATGTGGTAGCTTTCTAATTTCTCTTCAGGTGTGACATGGGTAGACTGTGCTCATTTACAGGGAGATATATTGATGGGATAATAGGCAAATAGAGTTTGGATACTTTATGTTCTTATGAATTACCGGTACCTAAGCAATCAAACTGTCAGTGCTTCCTGGTTAATAACAATTGTGTTAAAATGAAGAGTAGAGGACATAAAGCTTGAGTAGAAGACCTTTCATGAATTCTGATATCTTTTATCAGTTTTACATTCAAGAAGCAATGTTTAAAACTTCACTTTCTTGTTGATGACACACCCTTAAACTGGCTATGGACTGAAATATCTACCGTACATTTATAAACCAGAAATATTTATGAGAAGTTTGTTCAGTCATTTTTGCTTTCTGTTCTTTGAAACATTAGAAGTAGAGATAAGCAATTTTGCTTTAATTCCAAGCAATTTTGATTCACCAATGCATACCTTTTTTATTACCCCTTATCCAAAGTATTCTAGATATTCACAGGAGCGGCTGCCAATTAAGCATGAAGTTTTGAACACATAGCATTTTGTAAAGTATTCACCAATAAAATCTTCATCCTAGTGCTTGAAACAGTGGCTCGGGTGACTTAAAACAAGTGGATTTAGTTGTGGGGCAGGTATTATGATTGTCACTTAAAATTGTGTTATTGGGCATGTTTTAAGACACATATTACATGTTCATATAGCAGGAATCTATTGTGTATGCAAAGTATTGTGGCTCATGACACAAGTAGATGAAGTGGCATAACATGAGGTGGGAGGCAAGGTGAAGCAATAGGTATTATTGTGGGAGATAAGAATAACTAGAAATTGGAATCAAACAGATAATGCAGAGCAATATTTACACAACTCAGCCCTAAATATAAGTGGATTCTAGGTGGGAAGAAAGAGACAATTCTTACAAGAAGGGACAGTAATGGCACAAACAAAGGAGGGGGAAAGGAAGAAGATAAAAAATTCACATCTTCAGGTAATTAGGATAATTACCCAGGGAAGACATATGATGAAGACCTGGGGTTTATGCAGTAGCAGGGTGTGAAGATGAAAGAAGAAAGACTGGGGAAAAAAAGTAGAAGAAAAGAAGCATCAAGGTTTCACCTGTCATGCCAGACTGTAGCTAAGGGCACAATCCAGAGTAACTACGGGGAGTCCTTGCTCCGGTGTAAGAACAATTTGCTGTGGATTGCAGTATGAATTTCCCATAGGTTTTCATTAGATGGTGCAGTAACTACGGGTACACATAATGTCTCTTATGTGCTCCCGTAGTTACTCTGGATTGTAGGGCCAACCTGCATTCTCTTCAGGGAAGGATTGAGCCCTTTTGAAAACAGTTCACTATGTTGGAGTGAGGAGCATGTTGTTCTTGTCAGCACACCACCTTTGACCAATGATTGAGATCAGTTAGAAACAGTAATCCTTGTTCTTAGAGTCCATGATAGATTAGATAAGGGAAATTATGTGCTGGAGACCTGGCGCTAATCCCTGGGCCTTTCCCTTAACTAGTAAAAGGCTTGCCAAAGAGTCCTATTCTCTAGCATGTTCAAAACATGTTCACCATGAGAGGAGAGACACTTTTTATTCTTTATACTCACACTAAGCACGTTGTCAATCTAGGTTCAGAAGATAGAAGGGAATTGTGGACCAATGCCCAGTAGTGTAGCTATGGGGCTGCAGGGGGTTGCAGTTGCACCAGGCTACAGTCTTTTTTGGGGCTACATGCTGAGCTTGAAACTAGTGACTAAAATTGTGAAGAACAGGCTAAATGTGAATGATAATACAATCATTTTATATATCATTGGAAAGGTAATTTAATGCAGAATGCAATGAAACAAACTGCATTGGAATATAAATTCTATCAAAAGTTATGACCAATTAACCAGAAAATGAAAACACAAAAGCCAATGGAACAAAAAGATTTTCTTAACTCAGCTTTCCCATGATATTGATTCTGAGAGCCAATGAGATGCAATTTTGATACTGTATGGAATAAATAAGGTATTAATATGAATCGGCTCTCTTTTCCAGATACATATGGAAGTTAACCCATGCTAATTGGGTACAAAGGCACTTCTAAGTGGTGCTCCTCTTTAAGAAGGAAAGAATAACCACACTTCTTTGCCGCAGCACAATTTCCCTAACCAATAAGGGGCACAATTTTCATTTTTTTTTTTTACTTAATTAAATTTCATTTTGTTGTTACAGGGGAAAATTAATTTTTAAAAAAATCCTGGAATGACATCACTTTGGGTTGTGACATCACTTCCAGGGCAACATTTTGAGCTTTGTACTGGGCTACATGATCATTAGCTACGCCACTGCCAATGCCCAGGTTCTTCAAAGGTTGCTCCATGTTTCTGCAGGCTGGGCACACCAGTACAAACAGATGTAGGCTGTGTGTGGATGCAGTGGCATAGCTAAAGATCATGTAGCCCCGTGCAAAGCTCAAAATGTAGCCCTGAAAGTGTAGCCTCCTCTGTCCTTTGGCAGCATAGGTAGGTCAATGGTTGGAGGAGGTAGTTGAGGGAGGATTGGAGGCAGAATCGGGAAGAGAGGAGCCGAGTTCAGGGACACAAGGGGGAAGATCTCAGCGGCAGCTGTGCACACTGAGATCCTATACCTGTTTCCAAGACTGGACCTGCATACAGAGTCTCCATGGTTCTCTACCAGATAAATAGCTGGTGTAGGTCTAAGGAGACTCACTTGAGACCAAGCATCCTAAGTAAGTCCAGCCCACAGGTGTACACATTTGATCCCAGTAGAGTCATTGCAATGCTGGGCAGAAATGGCTTAAGCTGGTGAACCTCACCACATTTTGTAACAGCCAATTCCATACATTTATTACTCATTTTGTCATCAGTAGGACTATGATAGACTGTTAGATCACAAAGTAATGTTATTTGAACTTGTCAAATTATTGCAAACATACACTGCCCATTAATCTCAAATATTTTAGCTGCTGCAGAACTTGTAAGAGTAAAAAAATTGGAGCAATCAAAAAATGTCCAGGGGGAAAGAATAGATTGGCAGAGTCTGGCAAATAGCCCAGTTGCGAAAGCTCAGTGAAATTTTGAGAGTAAGGGATAGAAGACAGCTGAAGGAAAAATGTATTGTGGAAGCAGAAGTATATTGAAAATGAAGCAGTGTACTGATAATGTACACCGATATTAATGTATACAGATTTTTCAATATATATCAGCTATGTTCTGTTATTTTTTCTGTATTTTTTAATAATTATACTGAAGTGGGGAAAAGATATACAATATATTAGCTCATCTGTCTGCCAAGGTTTCAAAGATGAGGTGCCTTCTGTGCAATGTGGTTATGTTAACTGGGCAAATTGAACAGAAATAATTATGCAGTTCCAAAATCTGCAATCGCTGAAACTTATCAAAGATCGTAGGCACAGTGATTCTCAAGTTCATGCCTCTGACGGTTTAGGGGCTAAGGACATGCTGTACTTCATGTAAGTTCCTTGAAACAAATGCTCAAGACAAATGGCACAAAGGAACAAACAGTTATTAAAACACAGATAGAAAACGTCAGTGTAAACAAAGGTCTCAGCTTCAAATCTTCAAATGCAAAGGGCAGCACCCACTTATTTATTCCTTTCGAAGCCTTTAGTATGTACTTAAAAGTATGTATCAGGAGGTGAGAAATATTTTGATAATGAGTGATTTTTTTCCCCCATAATTCACATATTGTTATAATATACAGCATTTTGAACCCAATTGGGAGGCATAAGAAATTAAAATAACTATTATAAGCAACCTGAGCTTCTGAGCATGCTTAACAGTATTTATGCTATTAAGGAGAGGTCTGTTAGATGGTGTGGGGAAAGGGTAAACCGGCAGAGAGAGAAATAGGCATCCAGAAGTTTGTATCCTGATTGATGATGCAATGAAGTCCACCCTTTTCCTCATCTGGCCAATAAGCATTCAAAACCTTGCTCTCTAGTGAAAAGAAGCAGTCATAAGAGTCTGGATCGAGATCAGGACAGACACACACAAATACACACAGAGATGGACACACAAAACATACGGACTGGCACACACAGTGCATTTGTGGTGATTTTCTGTGGAAAAACTAGCACAAGGAAAACACCTTGGGGGTGCCACACTCCCATCTGTTTCTGTTCCCCTGCAGCTACGTGTCATAAAGCAAACAAATATTTCCCATTGTAATCACCTCATGATGACTGATTCATCATCAGCATCCCATAGTATATTTTATCCTTGGTTGCACAACAGCAGCAATGTTGGGAGAATGAGACAGAATGCTGGGGACTGGCTTTTATGGACAGAAAGACATATCGATTCAAGGTTGATAAAGGGATACACTTTAATCACCTCTACTATACAGTGTATTATCGTTTAAGTCTTTTCCAAAATTGATTTTCTTCCTCTCTTTCCCTTTAACCTGAAGCACCAGGAACCTTTAATTTTCCACCCCTTTCCTTCTGTATACAGTACTTTTCTTCCATTAGCTTCTGCTGGTTTGTTAAAAGGAAAAAGTATTTCTCAGACGTGTTATAGTCTGTAAATTTAAAGGCAGCTGAGGCAGAGCTTTTCCTTTTATTCTTTTTCCTTTTGCAGGCATTTCAATTACAGATAAATGTTAGATCCGTTATACTCCCTAGGGGCCACACATAGCATACTAATTTCAAACTTGTAACATTATATAGGAGATGTTTCTTTACTGGATTTTATATGTGTTGCCTTGCCCCCTTGCAGGCAAACCATATGTGTGTAGATAGTATTTCTACACTGCAGAATAAAAAAGGACAAAAGGGATGGAGCCTTTTATTGGTTTTTACATCAGCTGATTTTGAGAAACAGGAGGAATACTTGTTGCAGGAGGAATATTTCAAGGGGGTGTGTTAGGTCAGGAGAAGAAGATCCTTCTCTGGGAAAGAGCCTATATTTTGCAAAATGCCTTATCAGATTGGATTCCTAGGATCTCAGGTAATAATTTTGGGAGAGACCCTGGAAAGCTGTTGTGAAAAGAGGCAATACTACACTAGATAAACCAATGATCTGATTAAATTTATACTGGATTTATATTTGGTGATGGGCCTTAGCTCACATGTACAGTTGTATGCAGACGGTCCCAGGTTCAGTTCCTAGCATAAGAACATAAGAAGAGCCTCCACTGGATCAGGCAAAAGGCCCATCTACTTCAGCTTCCTATATCACACAGTGGCCAACCAGATGCCTCAGGGAGCACATATGACACCTGTAACCAGGTGCCCCCACTGCATCTGGCATTTTGAGGGTGTCCACCTCTACACACTCCTCATGGCTTGTAACCCATGATAGTCCTTTCCTGACTGAATTTGTCCAAACCCTTCTTAAAAGCATTGAGGCCAGATGCCATCATCACATCCTATGGCAGGGAAATCCATAGACTAACTACATGCTGGATAAAGAACTATTTTATCTTATCCGTCCTAAGCGTCCCAACATTAAAGAACTTCCCTAATTCTGGAGTTATGTGAAAGGGAAAAGAGCATCTCTCTATCCTCTCTAGCCATTCTTTGCATAATTTTGTACATCTTAATCATGTCCCACCTGAAGCACCTCTTTTCTAGACTGAAGGGCCCCAAATGCCCCATCCAATGCATATTTGCTCTGAAGCAGCTTCCCTTTCTTCAAAAGGGCTTTTTTTCTTGGTAAGTATACACAGATGGTATACTCCAAAGCCTAGTTAAAGGTGTATGTAAGACTTTTTATGGAATTGCATGTAAGTCCTGTTAAAACAGGAGAAAATGCTCATTTAACAAGGGAGGTAGCAGCAGTGCAGAAAGTGCTTTCAGCCTGTATGTGTAAATACAAAGACTTAAATTGGCATCCATCAGAAAAAACTATGGTATCGTGCTTGATGCTGCATGTGAAGCACGAAGGCCTGGGTAGACTGTTATGGAGGATAGGCTGTTACCCAAGCAGCAAATCCTCCCTCTCCACGCCACTGAAATAGTCCAATGGAACGGCAGAGCCAATACAATTGGTTCCAGCTGCATTGCGGAGCTGGGTTAATGACAGGAGCTCTTGTGGGGGCCCAGGTCTCGAACCCTAGCCTTCTGGTTAACATACACAGTGTCTTAACCACTTGAGCCACCCACAGTCCCAATACAAAGAAGCAACAGAGAAATTAGTTAGGCTCAGTAAAAACAATGTTCCCCAAATACTAAAGTGGACTGATGTGGAGTCTCCAAAGAGAGTGCAGTATCTTCCACAGAATCTCATGTGCAGGCCCTGAAACCCCTTTGCTTCATTCCTTATTTCCGCTGATAAAACTGCATTCCTTCAGCCTGGAGGACATCAAGCAGCTGAATCTCTACCTAAAACCAAGGCTGTTATTTGGCAGCATGTTAGCTGAAGGGAGGTGGAAGGGAGTTGGGCTCAACAAAACTGTAAAACCTTGAACAAAGTCAGAAAGATGCTTCTGAAATACCTCGCATCAGAGTTTCTTTTGGGAGCTCTGTGTTATCTGAATTTATTTCTAATGCAGGAGGAATTCTCAGTTGTTCATTTCTGAATGTTATCCAGTGTTCCTCCTTTCCCTGGCCTTGTCCTGGTCACCCCCATATTTACCTGATGGCATTAAAAAATGCCAGATGTTTCTATCTTCTTTGGACTGCTTGCAGCAGAACTAGACACCAGAAGTAGCATGACTTCTTTAGCCAACCATGCCTCCATTCTTTCCCTCCCTTCTTAGTCTCTGTTCTACCTGATAGAACAGGAGACTCAAAGGGAAAGGGGGATAAGCTGGGTAGTCTGATCTGCCACCATCAGAGAGGGGGAGGAAGGTTAGGGGTGCTGTAACCAAAGAAGAGGAGGAAATGGAGGGGAACAAGCCACCCCCCACCGCAAGCTCCAGGTTTTGGCATGCTCTGCCACAAGAAAAACAAGATGGAGTTGTCATTATAATGGTCAGGGTCAGCATCTGGGATTTGTCTGTGCAGTCAGTGATTGTGAGTCCATGTGCTTCCAGGGACACAATTTTTTGAAGCCCCACAATCAATGCACCTAACAGGCTATGGCCCTCTGAGCTGTTCAACTGAGCAACCTTGTGACAGCTGTCTTCTCCTGCCCTTCCCATCCACAAGTAGAATTATGAAGGAAATCCATTCATGGAGGACAGGCAAGGGAGCTACCAAGCATGCCTCTCCCAGAAACACTGAGAGCGGAGCATCACTCTACTCTCCCTTCCAGGATCAGGAAAGAAGGAGGCAGAATTCTCTCCATGCTTCTCAGTGTGCAAGCTGTCAAAGGATTACCCAAAGCCTTTCATAAAAGAAGATGAACAATGGGCAGTTACATGTGTAAACACACAAAAGCATACACATACGAGCATCAAGAGGGACCCAGCAAAGGGCTATGCTGGAGGGATCCAGCGCCTTGTGCTAGTGGTGTTGCTTGCATGTACAGAATGTGCCTAAGAATGCCACAAGATGCTCACTAATCAGTGATTTCCAAACATTTTAGCCCTGTGATGCACTTTTTAAAGTGGGATCACTATCAGAACCTACCTTGGTTTACCAGATCAAAAAATAAATATTCTGTGAGAAAAAAAATTCCCAAACTTTTATCTCCCTAATTTATACATGCTTGCAAACAGCAGGAATTGAGCTTTTTGCAAGATAATTGACACCTGCTGCATCTGATTATTGAACAGCGTCAGGGCTTGAGGCAATTAGTTACCTGATCTTTCCATCTCCATTTGGTGACTCACCCAAAATCAGGTCCCAACCCACAGACTGGGAAGGAATGAACTACATGATAAATTTATACCATCCATGTACCCATATATATATGTGAATCTAATGCACCATCAAATCTAATGTGTACCCTATAATCATAACCAAAATAGCATGTTTACTCAAATCTAATTAACCATCAAATCTAATGTGCACACTGATTTCGGAGACTAAATTTGGCTGGAAAAGGTGATCATTCGATTTGAGTAAATACAGTATTTTTCCTCCAGATCTAACTGTTGTGGTTCTGGTCATGGGAACGGTAGGTCTTGGAATGCTGAAAAATATGTTTTAGGCTGCAATCCTAACCACACTTTCCTGAGTGTAAGTACTATTAAAACAATGGGACTTAGTACTTCTGAGTACGCAGGATTGTATTGAAAGAAGCCTAACAGAATTTCCATTCTCTAGAGTTCTCCAAATGAGGGATTGACTGTTTCTTCAGTATAGAAACAGCCTTACTAACCCTACAATCCAGAGTAACTATGGAAGACGTAAGAGGCACTTACTCTGGAATGCTCTATGCATTTTCCTTAGGTTTCCCATAGGTGGCACCATAACTACATCGGTGTAAAAGGTCCCGTAGTTACTCTGGATTGTAGCCTATCACTGCAAGGTGATAAAAAGACCTTGAGAAACCAAACAGCTTTCCAAAAGATAGAGCTTTAGAAACCCAATCTTATTCTCTGCCTTCAGGAAAGTATCATTTTTTGAGATAGTTGACCTTCTTCAGTTATATTTATTGTACCTACCATTTGGCTGAAGTAATTCCAACAACCAAACACATGCTGGTGTAAAACATATATAAAAAGAAACTTAGTCGAAAGCTCCACATTGTCTAGCAAGGCTATGGCCCTGAAGTTTTTTTTCTTTAAACTGCAAATTAATTGCACTCAGAGTACATTGCCATCAGCTGCAATCCTAAAGACACTTTCCTGGGACTAAGACCCATTGAACACAGTGGGGCTTACTTTTGAGTAGACATGGTTAGGATTGTGCTCATCTTTTGCTACAAAGGCAAGTTAAAATGAGCAGGAAGCATAACAGACTTGAGCATTCAGCTATCTTCCCTGCCTTACTCAATATTTAATCACTAAGTGGGAGTAGATGCATCCTGGCACATGTGCATAATTACATGCGCATGGACACTTATGCACCATGCTCAGCCAGTAATGCCCAAGACTGAAGCTGTTAAGGAATTTACAAACTTTGATCGCATAATCTGATAGTTATGTTTTCTAATACATATTTAAACAAAAGAACGAATGGCACTTGAATGTTATGTCAATGGAGGATAAGCTATTGCAGGGTAAACAAATGTTGCAACAACAGAATAGACAACAACAACAGAATAGAGCAGAATACACAACAACATAGACAACAGCAGAATAGAGCAGAGGTTCTGAAACGGTGGGATGAGACCAACTAGGGATTGTAGAGATTGTAGGGTTGTGATACATGGAAATGAGAGCTGACACATTGTAACATCTTATTGGTTCACCCACCAATGAAAAGAACAAAGATGATGTGCTCCACTTTCCACAGAGTGGAAACTTGACTTAACAAAAACTGAAAAAACTTAGAAATAGGGCATTTCTTCACTGTAACTCAAAGGCAGATAGTTCATTCCACCACCCAAAAATATTCATATAAATATGATTACAATACTATAATATAATACAAAATCATAAAGAAAATACAAAATATACAGAAATAAAAACAAATTAACTGTGGCTAGTCTCTCAGGCTGATTATCAGATCTCCCACTGATTATAATTGGGCTAACTTTAGAGTAGACATGCAAGAATATGGTCCCTCAGGTCCTCTCAGGCTCATAGTCTCTCATTGCCCTCCTAACATAGGAGTGAGTCCCACTGACTGTAATAGACTTACTTTGGAGTAGACATTCATAGGCTGGTCTCTCAGGAGAGGCTGAGGAGGTATCCCAGCCAGGACTAATTTTTTTGCTTCTTTATCAAGTCATCACTTATATATCAAGTTAAAATTTATTAGAAATGTTTGCTTGTCTTGCAAAACACTCTGTTTTTTATTGTATTGCATTTCACTGACCAATTTAAAGAAGCAGGCAGATGGCCCTGTATTCAGTCCCCCTTCAGCTCCCAGAGCCAATGATAAATACATTCCACTGTAGTGCATGCAAGGGCTTTATCAGTCCTTATAATGCATGTATATGGACTCTACCTCCCCTTCCATATTCTGCTCATACATTGTGGCTCTGCAGTTTCACTTTCAAAAGGGTTTAATGCAGTAGAGCAGGGGTGTCCAACACGTGACCCGGGGGCTGCATGTGGCCCAGGACAAGGGTGGATGTGGCCCTCCTGCAAAGCTGGCCACCACCATTGGAAAAACCGGCTTTGAGGCAGCAGCCATTTTTAAATTTTGCGTGCTTCTCTGCGCACTGACCTGGGCGGCCGCCACAAAGCTGCTCTGGGCTGCCTGGCTCCTCTCCCTGCCTGCCTCCTGGCACTCAGAGCACTTTAAGCCCCTGTAGCACTCACCCACCCGCACCCCCCGAAAGCAGCCTCAGCCTCTATCCCAGCTGCTGCCTGCTGCCCTTGAGACCTACTCAGAAGTAAGCCCCACTAAAGTCAATGAGGCTTACTCCCAAGTTGCAGTCTGAGAGCCCAATGATGCATAGGATGGGTTGTGATCCTCTCCAAGCTTAACCTTGGAGATATGCTGCAACCCTAACCATGTCTACTCAGAAGTAAGGCCCATTGTACCCAGGGGATCTTACTCCCAGGAAAGTGTGTTCAGGATTGCAGCATATGTCCAAGGTTAAGCTTGGAGAGGATCACAGCCCATCCTATGCATCATGCCTCCTCAGAAGTAAGCCCCACTAAAGTCAATGAGGCTTACTGCCAAGTTGCAGTCTGAGAGCCCAATCCTATGCATGACTACTCAGCAGAAAACCCCATGATAATCAATGAGACTTACTCCAAGGTTTAACTTGGAGAGGATCGCTGCCCATCCTATGCATCATGCCTACTCAGAAGTAAGCCCTGTTAAAGTCAATGAGACTTAGGGTGAAATCCAGAGTATCTACGGGGAGTCCTTGCTCCGGAGTAAGAACAAGTTACTCTGGATTGCAATATGAATTTCCCATAGGTTTTCACTAGGTGGTGCAGTAACTACGGGTGCACGTAATGTCCGTTACGTGCTCCCGTAGTTACTCTGGATTGTGCCCTTACTCCAAGGTTTAAAAATGTAGGACAAAATATAGGACATCCTACATTTTGTACTAATTTTTTTTAAAAAAGTTGTTAGTGTTATGTGCGGCCCAAACCAGCTTGTCTTCTTCCAATGCGGCCCAGGGAAGGTTGGACACCCCTGCAGTAGAGCATGCAGGAAGGGTTTCCATGTGAGGTGCCTGGTAGGGGCTTCATTGATTGGATCAGGATCAGATTTCTCTCAACCTGCCCAAAATATGTAAGGCAAGTTTGGCTATTTGCGAGTAAAGGCACAATATGGTTCCCTTTGAGTTCCCATATAGGTCAATGCAATTATCAGGATCCTCTTTTGGGGGTGATTTTGGAGGCTCTGCTCATTGGATCAGGACCATTCTGGTGTCCATGGATTCCTCTCAGCCTGGCCTTTCTGGCAGACTATGGTACATATGCCTACCATGAGTGAAGTTGTGAAATGGGGAACTTTCCTTTCCCATAGAGCTCAACACATTTTTTACCATAACATTTGCTAGGAAGGAGATATCTCAAAACCAATTTTTGCATTGGATTCTGCTCTTCAATACAAATCCAACAACATATGACATGATGGGGTACTGCACACAATTACGAAGTTCTGAAATGAAGCCAAAATGTAGGACACCCAAACAGGAGGCTAAAAATCTGTACAAATCCGGGAATTTACGGTCATATAGTCACTCTGTCTTCGTTCTGAGTAGACATGCTGAGGATTGCACTGTAAGTCCATTCCTTCTGTTCAGAGCACAATGATACTATACTTCAGAAGACTTGAGTTTTAATTAACTGCTAGTTATTTGCTATTCTCAAAAAGATCTTCAGGATTTCTGTCTCCTATTTTCACTGTGGCCTTCTGGTTGGAATTGTTTAAGAATCTTTGGACTATAATTTCCACTGAAGCCTCTGAAACTTTAAACTCTAATTTTCCAGAAACATTCTTGGATGCTACGCAATTCTGTGCAGGACTGCAACCTCTCTTTCCATTCTTCATGTGTGTGGTTTTAATGGGGCTACATCCATGTATAGTCCAGCTTTCTACACAATTGAGAATCTTTTGAGATTTGGCCTGTAAGGAAAAGGGGAGATAGTAAAGGTTTCATTTAGTGAACTCTGCTCTTTAAAATGTTTCCTAACTTTGCCTTCAAGGCAAAAGCAATAGAGATAAGCAACTGCTTTGCAATCCATCACATTAGGTATTTTTATCATTTTCTAAATTCTCCCTATACAGTGATCATTATAGGGAAAGTTCACTGTAGGGAAAAACAAGTCTTCCTGGTCGAAAGAAAATAATTTATATACTACATTGAAGTAATAGTCAATATTTTCTTTCTTGCACCGACATTTTCCCCAGAATACTGCCAACGTTGCATATTTTGTATCCAAACAGTGAGCTGCATTGCTGATGTAAAGACATGAGCTTGCCACGGAATATTAGGAAACTCGTATTACAAAATGGATGGCAAACAATGAATACTTTAGAGTCAGAGAAATTGAATTGTCTGTCAAAGGTTCAATGCTGTGTTCTTGAAATTAAGAGAGGAGAAAACCCTGCAAGAAACAGAGATAAAGAAGATTCAACGAGGGGAAAAGGAGGCTGTTGTTCCCCTTTCCTTGTTTGCTTATCTGTATGTCAGCCACAACAGTGATAAGGTCTCCATGGACTGTATACAATGTAGTTCGTGATTCCAAACCTTGTGCCATGAAAGAACAACTCTTGTGCCATGAGGAATACACTAAGTAAATAAATGGCAACTCCTGCAAATTCAAAATGATATCTGTTCAAGATGAGGACACTCTACTGTACCATGTGTTTTTCAGGATTTACTGTCTCCAAAACTGCATCCGTTCAGAAAAGATAACAGTGGCGTCAGGTCTTGGCCAAGCTGAATCAGCTACAGCTGCCTATTAACCAGTTGGTTGCTTTGGTCGAATGGAACAACGTAGCCTAGATCTCCAGGTTTACAGACAAGTGTTTCTCAAATCCTACCTAGAGAAGCCAAGGACTGAATATTCTGCATCCAAACCAGATGCTATGGCGCTGAGTTGCATCTCTGCTGATAAATAGTCTTACCCCTACAATCTCTTTGCAAACATACCCATGTCCAAGCTGTGATTACATATCATGGATGTTTATTCACTGCCAGGTTGTATATTGTAGCAATTGTGCTGCAATCTACTAATTTAAAAGCCAAGAGGGTGGTGGTTCTTTTGGTGGTTCAACCTACTAAGAAAACATAATTGTACAACAAGTCATTAGCAGCAGCTCAAAACATACCTCAGCAACTGTGATATGTGAAATGAGAGGTGATAACATGCACAGTGTGTTCATGCAGTGGTTTCCAAACAGTGAGCAATGGCTCCTTGGAGAGCTGCAGAATCCTCATGTGAAAAAACACACCACTCCTTATGATGTACAGGTTTGTAGCCCTAACAGGGAGCTGTAACCAATGATCTAGTAAATTAAGGGAGCTGCCAGTTTAAAAAGTTTGGGAACCACTGCTGGTGGTTAATGTACATTCATTTGCAAACATATAAGCAACACATACAGAAAGAGAAATTGTAACATCTTCCCATCTACTTCTAGAATTTCTGGTGAAGAAGGTGAACTCTGAAAAGTCAAAATGCTTTTGTGACAATTTTGTGACAATGCTTTTGTGAAAAGTGACAATGTGTGACAAATCACACAAATGGCCCAATCCTAAATTCCTCAGTACCTAGGAGAGGGGCAGTGCTGAAATGGCCACCACTGTATCCTTTGGGGCCAGGGAAGCTGCCCCAAAAGAAGGGAACGTTGGTTCCCTTACCGCATGATAAACCCGGGAGGCCCCAATGTGCCTACTCGAATCTGTACCCACCATTGAATAGTTCCAGAACTGAGAAGAACCATGTTAGTCTCTTCTGCTCTACAGAGGGTATAAGATGAGGCAGCAGTCTCAGCTGCTGTCCCTGCCCCCTTCTTGGGCCTGACCTCCTCGTTCTGCCCTTCCTCTACCAACATCCACCCTCCCCCACCTTCTTGTTACCCCAAAAAGTCTTGCTGCCAACTGGCAGTGACACTCAAATCTTGGACCTCCTACATTGCATCTTCTTGGTGCTGAAGTCCAGCACCAAATGGCAGAAGGCTGCAGCCCTGGTGCTACAACCTTATCATCAGTGCCAGAGTGACTTACGACACTTGCTTAGACATTCCTGTGCCATGTGTAGGATTATGCTGCAATATATTTAACTGGGCACACCCAGAGCCAAAAATAAAGACAGTGATGTTCTGGGGTCATTGGTCAAACATCATTCAGAAGACACAGACTGTTGCTGGTAAACCAGAGCACATGCATAATGCTGTTCTTGTGCTGATATTGTATAATTTGCCAGAGCATATGAAACTCCAGAGCATTTACACTAAACATAACTCTTGGGAAAGCTAGTCTCAGTGGCATAGCTAAGAGAGTGCAAGAGATAGCGTTTGCACTGGCAACTAGCTATACAGGGGCAACAAGTTAAACTTGACACTAGTGCCAAAAATGTAAAAATCTTGGAATAAAAAAAATACCATCATATTATATATCATTTGAAAGGTAATTTAATTCAGAATGCAATGCAACTAACTGCACTGGAATATTAAGGAATATTAAGTTATGGCTAATTAACTGGAAAATAAAAACAATCCACTTATTGAACAAAAAGTGGATTTCTTTCAGTCTAAACTGACGTAGGAGGCTGATTTTTTTCTGAGCCAATGTGATGTCATTATGATACGGCATGAAACCAATAAGGTGTTAGTATGAGTCAGCTCTCATTTCCATGTATCACAATAGAGTTACCCCTAATAACTTGTTATAGAGACACTTTTTGAAGTGGTTCACCTCTTATATTTAGCAGAGAAAGAATAACCATTACTCTTCACTCCAGCCCAGTGTCTCTAACCATTAAGGGGGTATTGTTATTTATTTACTTGTTTAAATTAGTTTTTGACATGGGGGATTGTTACAAAATCCTTTTGACTCCACTGGTTAGGGAGGGGGAGGCGGCAGAACAAGTGGGTGGTGAGTGGGTGGTGAGTTGGTGGGAGCTGGATTTTTCACCAATTTTCACTTTCTAAAAGCCAGGAATGATATCACTTCAAGTTGTGACATTACTTCCAGGTTATCATTTTGAACTTGGCACTACATAATCATAGGTGATGCCACTGACTTGTCTGTAATATCTTCATCCTAAGCAGAGGAAAATACTATCAGCCTTTTTGCTTTTCTTTATCTACCAATAATTTAGCTACATACAGTAATTATTCTAGGTCCAAAATAAAGCAGAGGGGAATGTTAAACACATTTTTGGGTCAATGAAAAAAGAATCAAGTTTTGAAACTTTTTTTTTTTTTTTGCCCTGCACCTGAGAAAAAAGAAAATTCTAAAGACTTCAGTACCTGGAAAGGAGAACAACCACTGGGTCTGCTGATATCTTACATAACCCTATTTATGGGGACGGGAGGTCAGCAGAAGTTACTAGAAAATAAATCAAACATAAGAACACCCACAGAGATTAAAGAAACTATGGAATGTCTTGAGATCCTCCTTTTCTTAGTAAGAAAAGGTATTCATTCCAGTGATCTTATTACCCAGCACTGAGAACGTGCAAGGAAAGCAAATGAATCTGACAGATATTGAAGACTCAGAAACCAAGGTCAATTGTTAGAGAAAATGTCATGTCCTCATACGCTCTGGATTTATAAAACAGATGACCAAGAAGAAAGCTTTACTGTCGCGTGTTTTATTAAAGAAAGGTGTTTGCATTGGGTATCAGGGCACCAGCCAAAGTAAACCTTTGTTTCGGTTAACAGTGGTATCTGTTTAAAACAGATGACCAACTACAATTGGTCATCTATTTTCCAAACAAATCTGGGGAAACAAATTTACCAGTTGTACATCTTCAGGTGAAATCCTAACCTAAGCCAGCACAACTTATTGGTCTACCAATGGTGATATAGGGAGGCAAGCACATGTCTGTGCACTGGCCCAACCCTCCCCCAGGAGCAATGCAGAAGTGTTTTGTGATACTTTTGGAACATCACCAGGTCAGCACAGGATTTGTGCCGGGGTTTAGGCTGGACTAAGTGGAGGATAGGATTCTTTCAGATGTTTTGAGAATTCTTCAGAATATCAGGGTGTCCAGACGCCCGGAAACCCCAGACAGGTCCGGAGTTGGAGGACCTGTCCAGCCTATCCAGGCATGGGGGGGCTTGTCCAGGGATGAGGGGCTTGTGTACTGCTTTGCGACCAATAAAACAGCTGCTCAGACTGGCATGCGCCTACAGCGGCCGTCCAAGCAGCCATCTTGGGAGAGAGAAGCTGTGCGCATGCGCAGAGCCTCTCTATCCCTGCCTGTAGTGTTTTTTCTACAAGCAGAGGCTGTGCGCATGCGCACAGCCTTTGCTTGTAGAAAAAACACTGCAGGCGGGGATAGAGAGGCTGTGCGCATGCGCACAGCTTCTCTCTCCCAAGATGGCTGCTCGGACGGCCGCTGTAGGCACACGCCAGTCCGAGCAGCTGTTTTAGTGGTCGCAAAGCAGTACACTAGCCCCTCCCCCATCCCCAGACAAGGTAAGTCCCCAGGCAGTAAAAATTTTTAAAATGTAGGACAAAATGTAGGATGTCCTACATTTGTAGGATTTTAAACTGAAAATCCAGACTTTTGGGGACCCTTGTCCTACATTTTGAGGTGTGGCATATGGTCAACCTGTCAGAATATCCATACAGATCCATGAACCTAAAGTTCTGCAATTACAGTTCTTTATTTGGTGGAGAATGGAAAATGCGTTACGAAACAGAAGAGTTAAATTCAGATCTGTTCTTGAGAATTTCTCTCCAGCTTTTAACTGCCTGTGGCCTTGAACACAGGATAACTTGAGTGAAGTGGTACTGTGTGGTGAGAGATGATAAAGACAGTGCATTCTTTATCCTCACATGGCTTTTAAAAAAACTGGGGGTATCAGTGTTGAGACTGAGAGCACCATGTTTTGGTGGCTCATTTCCAATGCTGAAGGACATTATTTTTAGGTTCTTTGTGTTGTCCTAAATTTTTGCCGAAGTGCATGTATAAGATCTTTATTTCCATCTCCTTTAAATTATCTCACAAATATTTTGATGGGTGCAATGTGTGAAAAAGGTGGGCCTAATCGTATTTCAAGGGCCATTCCAGAAAGAGAATGTGTGACACATCCCCATATGTTTTGTAAAGGAGACACATTGCTCTATCCCAGGTACCCTATTACATCCCAGTCCCTACTGCTGATGCTCCATTTTCTCCATCCTGTTATCAGTGAAAAGGAATGGGGGCCATTCTGGCACATTTTGCAATGTGGGAATGAGAAATTTCAGAAGATTTCACAGCCTACAGCTGATGTACTATTTTTTTCCTAGAGATTCCTCTGGAATGGTATCACCTGATACAGCCATTCATGGGGAATTCCCCAAACTGGAATAAAAACCAAAAAAAGGACAGGGGTGTCAGGGGTGAGTGGCAGATTTGGGGTGGCAGACTTTCCTTATTGCAGCATTTTAAGAAACCAGTCACTTGTAGAAGAAAAATTGAAGGGGTGAGGGGAGAGACTCCAGTAAAGTGGGGAGAAGTCAACATTTTCTACTTATGCTGACCCCTAGTAACCAGGTGAGGGAAGAGTTCAACATCCTTTGAAGTGTATCACTTTGGGTTTGTTCCTGAAAAAGTTTATTTCTTCTCTTTCACCATATTCGAAGTGGCTTACAGAAATATACAGCACAATGCATGTCTAGATAGAAGTAAACCCTCTTGATTTCAGTGAGACTCACAGCCTGTTCCTAATTAACTGTGGATGCCCTGCTGACCAGCTGTAGGGTAAGGGCAATGCAACTCTGAAGTAAGAAAACAAACATTGCCTTACATTGAGGAAGGGCACAATCCAGAGTAACTACAGGGAGTCCTTGCTCTGGTGTAAGAACAATTTGCTCTGGATTGCAATATGAATTTCACATAGGTTTTCACTAGGTGGTGCAGTAACTACAGGTACATGTAATGTCTCTTATGTGCTCTCATAGTTACTCTGGATTGTAGGGTATGTCTCTCTGACTGCTCCCAACTGCAGCATGTAGCACATTCCCCACTGGCACAGCTATGCCAGTGCTGGAAAGTTGGTTAGGATTGCACCCTGTTTTTATTAACAGAATGTATGCTTACACATTTTGGAATTCCAAATAAACACCAGTCAAATATACTTTACAAATCAACTGTTTAATGGATCCGATTTGTTCATTAAAGACACACACTGAATTTGTTCTTTGGTGAGCTGGGGATGTTCTTAACAAACGGCTGCCACTCCTACACCACTGCAGTAAAGAAGAACATCTAAGGTGGTACTGGGCATACACATGATCACATTGCAGTGATGGGCATCAAAATCTCCAGCTGCCACACCTGTGGGCCCTGCAAGGAGTGGCACCACCACACCACCACTTCTGCCTCAATGTGCCCTATGGAGTGGTTCTACAGGTTACAGGACACCCCATGCTGCATTCCCACGCATTCCAAAAGCTTTCTAAGGCTCCGTACCACCTTTAAATAGTACTTTCCTGTTTTTGTCAGAAAAACGAAAGTACTGTTTATGGTACTTTGGAGGCTTCAGAAGCCTTTTGGAGTGCTCAAGAACATCACATGATGTTCTATAATACTCAGGAGAGGCAACATGCTGCAGTCCTGTTCTCCAATGTGCACAGTAGGCTGTGCAATGGTGCCAGGTCAGCAACTGTCACATTGCGTGCCAGCATCCTTTAGGAAATTAAACTTCTCAGCAAATATCTGCTCCTGACAAAATTCACATTGCTGCAGAAGCTTAGAAAGTGATAACATCACACTATTACTTTCACGATGAAAGCATAAATGTTCTTCAAAATTCTTTCACAGTTATTGCTTTGGAATGGAGACTGGTGACTTCGGATTATGGTCACCGCATCTTGCTGGGCGTTTAATTTTTAAAAACTTTTAACTTTAGTGTGGTACTTTACATAAGTTATAATATTTAGAGGTGGTGATACAGTCAGGCTAAACATCATGACTTTACATTTTTATGCACTAAAGGGAATAATTTAACAATGCATGCTTTCCGATCAGCTGCGAGCATCTTTCAAATGGCTGAGACAAACGAGTTTGCAAAATCCCTAACGGAAGTTTTCATTATGAGCCATGGTGCAATCTTGCCTTGCAAATGCCACACAAGGCCTAAGATTACGAAGCAGGACATATAGGACGAAGTGATACTAGACACAGTGTTTGTGTGTTGTGTGTGCGTACATGTGTGCGTACATGTGTGTGTGCGTGTGTGTGTGTGTGTGTGTGTGTGTGAGGAATACTCATGAATTTTGGATTTGAGAGATTGGTTGCAGGTGCTGCTGGATAAACAGCAATTGATGGGAATCCAGAATGTCTTCCTGGAAGTATACGCTTTTGTGGAGACCTTGAGCTCTTGCAAACACCAGCTGTTAGGAGATGCTCAGTTAAGCTCCTTTGGGCCAATGCCTAGATCAGTCAGGCCTGAGACCTGAAGGTCAGGCAAGAGAGCAAGTGGGTAGCATCAGCACACCATCCAACATTTCACAGATTGAAACAGGGATGTGCTTGTAGCACACCATTTTGTGTGGTTGGATCTCTCGTGGCTTTTTCAAAGACACATACTGATACCAACATTAAGTAGCTGTCAGGGGCAGGGGGCCTAGCAAGTGCAAATCCTACTGCCTTCTCAAACTTGTATATATTTCTACACAGAATATGCCTCTTCAGATGCTACAGCCATTGATGGCCAATATGTAAAGGGGAAAACAGGACCAAATGAGGTAAGGTCACTTCTGGAATGCTGTGTCCAGTTCTGGTCACCAGAACTCAAAAATGACATAGGGCACAATCCAGAGTAACTATGGGGAGTCCTTGCTCTGATGTAAGAACAAATTACTCTGGATTGCAATATGAATTTCCCATAGGTTTTCACTAGGTGGTGCTGTAACTATATAGCCATAAATGTCTTTTAGGTGCTCCTGTAGTTACTCTGGATTGTAGGGTTTGTGGAAATGGAAAACGTGCAAAAAAATGATTACTGGGCTGGGGCACCTTCCATACAAGGAAAGGCTACCTAGAGCATTTCAGGTTCTTCAGTTTAGAAAAGAAGCATCTGGGTGGCAGGACATGATTAAGATTTACTAAATTATACAGGGGATGGGTAGAGTAGATAGAAAGATGCTCTTTTCTCTGTTACACAACACCAGAATCAGGGACATCCTTTAAAATTGAGTGTTGCAAGAGTTAGGACAGGCAAAAGCTCTTTACCCAGCATGCAGTCTGTGGAACTCCTTGACACAGGATGTGTTGATGGTATCTATTAAGAGGAGATTGGACAAATTGCTGAAGGAAAAGTTCATCACAGGTTACAACCATGATGGGTCTGTGCAACCTGATATCAGCCACCTCAGAATACCTCAGAATACCAGATTCAGGGGAAGCCACCAGGATGCAGATGTATTTTTATTGTTGTCTTGTGTGGCCTCCGAGGTATCTGGTGGGCCACTGTGAGATACAGAAAGCTAGACTAGATGAGCCTGTGGTCTGATCCATGCAGGTCTCTTCTTATGTTAGCTGCAAAGTAAGTCAATGTACCTTCTGGCCACATTCATATTCATTCCTGTGCAAGCTAATACCAAAACACTTTTTGCATGCAAAGCTATAAAGTGAGACAGAATGAATGTATATACACAGAGAGGCATTGCAATTATGTGGGGGGACATGGCTAATTGATCCACTTCCATTTTCCTCTTCATGTGGAGAGGATGACATCTGAATGTGGAGAGGATAACCTCTGACCCTGGAAGCACTATTATATGTCTTAAACAAAACAGAAAGCCCTCATGCTTCCCATTTTTTTATTAAAATTCTTTATTCAATAATGAATCTTCTTTAATTCTATGCCAAACTACAGAAATTCTGTGTAGGCAGGAAGATATGTAAGACAATGAATTTTCATACAGCAACTACCATACTGCAGTAGTTCTCAAAGTGGAGGTTTGCAATTTCATTTCAGGGGGATCGCAAAAAGCTGGGCACCATCATCTGGTAATGAGGCACTGGGTATCTTGGAATGGGGCAGTCAGGCTACAGTCCATACTTTCCTGGGAGTAAGGCTGCAATCCTAACACCTAGTTAGTGTTAACACCTGGCATATGCCTCAGTACAAGTCCCATGCTGGCCTGGGAGTGCAAAAAAGTGCTGTAAAACACTTCTGCTCCACTCCTGGGCTAGGGTTAAACCAATGCACAGACTTGTGCTTGCTTCCCTACATCACATGGGAACAGGAAGATCAGTGAGTTGTGCTGGCATAGATTAAGATTGCACCCTAAATCTCATTGAACACAATAGGACTAACATCTGAGTAGACATGGAAGAACTCTGTTATCATGGTGATCTCCCTTCTTGTTTGATGGCTCTTTTGCCATGACATTGCTTCCATGTTGATGACATCACTTCTGAGGTGTCCCAAACAAATTGTGATTCTCAGAAGGGGGTCCTGAGCCAAAATGCTTGAGAATCTCTGCAATAGTGTATGATGTCTACAAGAATTGTGGCTTGGGGTTTGTTTTTTTTTTAGTATTAGAGCAGTGCAAAATACACATATTGTTTTACCTCCCCCTTTGTCCCCATTCAACTCCCTTAGGTTCCCCAGTTCAGCATAAACTGATGCTAATATCAACATGGAGACAAACTAATCTCTTTCCTAATTCATCCACTTTCTAAAAACTCAAAACTCACTGGCTATTTTGTCTTTCATTTTCTGATCTACCAAAACTTCAAGGTTGCTTGAATTAATTAACTGTGTTTTTGAGGGAAAACCGCTACAAATCATCTAATCCAGGTTAAGCTATTAGGGAGAAAAGGAATATGTAAACAAATCTTGACTAAGCAACCCAGAGAGGTGACCGCTATTTCAAAGTATATGAAAATTATTAATGGCATCACGATGGAAGGCAGAAATGAGTGCATTTGTTAGGACTGATGTATTTTTGGTCCTTAAATCCTTAAGTTGATTTGGTCAATGAAAAGAGTTCTAATCAAGATTCATTCCTCTTGTAGCGTCAGATTAGAGTTGCCAGAACAACAATAGGAAAGGTTCCCTCTGTAGCAAGTCCACAAAGCTGCAGACGGAGTGATAAATATTTATTACTGATTGATGAAAACTTCCGTATTTTGAGCTATACATTTTCCATCAAAAGTGAAAAATAATAAATAAAACATAAATAATATGCCTGCTACTGTTGCTATAAATTCCTATAGATAGCATGAGAAGTACAGCTTGGGTTTCTCCGTAGATCCAAGCTGCACAAGATGACAATGGAAGGATTACTCAGAATGTCAGCCTTAACGTTGAATTCAGATATCCATTTGCAGAGCGGGTGTGGGAAACTGGATTGCCTCAATACAGTGGCAGAATGGACTGGGGGAGAAAGTAGGTCTGTTATGCAACAGAGGAAGGTTGGGCAGTAGGAGTTTTTTTTAACCCTTCTCTGATCATCACTTATTCCCAGAAACTACCTCCCTCACCTGACTTCTTTTCCCTTAGCGATTCATGTGTTTTTGCCACATCATAAGGGAAAATGGCAGATATAAGGGGTTGCAAAGCAGGAAATTTCAAAGGACTATGCAAGGTGATGGCACAAAGCTCACAGAATAGGGACATGCAAGTACCTTATCCCTGAGGCATATGGTGGGCAACTCTGAGATACAGAAAGCCGGACTATATGGGCTTTTGGTCTGATCCGGTGGTGTTCTTTTTATGTTCTTATGATATCTATATTATTCCTTCTTAACATGTGTTTGATTAAAAAATGCCCATTGCACATTTGATCTGACCCTAGTTATAAAGTTCACTGGCTACCTTTGACTGAGTCAGTATTGCTCATCTCACTCCCATGTTTATTGTGAGGATAAAAGGCTGAGAGGTCTGTGTGTTTCTCCTTTTAACTTGCAGGAAGTCAAGTTAAAAATGTAATGTATCCCTTCCCAATTGCTATGAAGATGCTCCTCTATGCATACGAGAGAAAACACCTTTCCTGCAGAGAAAATGGTGGGAGGTGGTATAATTAATACTGCAAAAACAAATCCTTTGAGCATGAGTAAGGCTCATCAGTATGATATCATTTGGATATTGTAAAATGGAACTGTGATTTTAAAGCAACTCCGGTGTAAATTTTCCTTTCCCAGAACATTTTAGGATTCAACATTTGTGCCTTGAAAGATAATACTGCACAGGACCTATTATAACTACTGAAAATGTCAGGTCACAAAATCTGCATAAAAGAATTGCCATGTTGGATCACCATTCTGTTCACAAGAGCCAACACAAACAGAGCACAAGTTTTGCCTTGGTACCTGGTAATCTAAGCTATATTAGCTCAAGCAGTATAATCCTAACTTGTGCTGAAAGAGGCAGGCTGGGTTAACCTGTATTCAGGGCAAGTTTTGGGATTGCTATTGTGGTACTGTGAGGAAGGAAAAGTGTCTGGAGGTGACCTAAATCTGAGCATACAGGAGCACCAGAGACTAGGCCCTGCTTCCAGCTGTCAGGAGACAGAGCCTTGAATCTGGCTTAATTGCAGGTCTAAACACTACATCGATTCACTGCCTGCCCACCCTCCGGAACACCCTCCTCCCACCCCGGAATGTCCCATCCTGCCTCCACACCCACTCCCAACCCACCCCAAACATAGAACCTACTCCCAACACCACCTCAAACATTTAGCATGGGCCAAACTCACCCAGCATAGCTCACCCTGCTTTCTGTTCCAAATTTTTCCATTCTCCACAGTGATGCAAGTGGCACAGGGAGGTGAGCCCACAGACCTGCTCTGAATGGTGCAGAAGTGCCTTATGGCACGTTTGCAACACTTTTGGACTGGTGCAAGTGACTTGCACTGGCCCAAAAGTGCTTGAGGATTGCACACTTTTCCTTTCTTCATGTGGCCATAGCCATTGGGAGAGCTACCTCCATGTACTTTGCTAAAACCTTTCATTTAATAACAAACTGTGCATGTATAACATGCAGGAAGAAAAACTGCTTTTATACTTAGGATTTCTGCCTGAATTATTAGCCACCTTACCTTTTCTGGAAAAGCAGGATTAAAAATCCTGAAACATCCTTCATTCTAAAAATCCTTTATTCTATAAAGCATAATGATACATTGATCAGTCTGCATAAATAAAACAAAGTAATAACAAACAAGTGATAAGCATTTGTTTTGTTCCTCCACATTGAGCTTCTCTAAAATTAGACCATTACAGTCATACAACCTACAGTATTTCTATTTTTGCCAAGAGAAGGCTACTTTTAAAAAAATCTCAACCAAAAAATAAGGTTGAATAAGGCCCCAAACTGAAGCAACTTTACAATAAAGAACAAGATTTATCATAATACTGAATGTTGATTTGACTTTTGACTAGGACATCACTTTCTTAGCCTACTATGACATGTCATTTCTTTTTGGCCAAAAAATGAACCATAACAATTATTAATTGTGTCACTTATGTATTAAGTATAGCATATGCATCTTCCTGTTTTTTCAGGATATTTTTCCTCACCAAAATAAGAATCATTCCCAAAGGAGCTTTCTCGGGATTTGCCGAAGTTGAAAAAATGTAAGTTTCTCAGTTTGAACTGAGTGTGTTTATTGTGTATAATGTTTTATTAAGATTTGATTTGGAGTTTTCTTTTTCCTGGCCTGCAATATGCTTCCTGGCTGCAATCCTAACCACATTTTTCTAGGATTAAGTAATATTGAACTCAATGGGACTTACTTCTGAGTAGACATAATTAGGCTTGCACTGTTAGGCTGCAATATCCAGTTAGGCTGGCATAAGCCCTTGCAGAAGTCCTGTGCTGCCCTGGGAGTGTCACAATCATAGAATCAAAGAGTTGGAAGGGACCCAATGGATCATCTGGTCCAACCTCCTGCCTGTAGCAGGAAATCCTCATCTTCTGGGGACCCGGGTCTCGAACCCTGGCCTGCTGGTTAACAGGCATACCCTACAATCCAGAGTAACTACGGGAGCACATAAGAAACATTACGTGTACCCATAGTTACTGCACCACCTAGTGAAAACCTATGAGAAATTCATATTGCAATCCAGAGCAAATTGTTCTTACACCGGAGCAAGGACTCCCCGTAGTTACACTGGATTGTGCCCATAGTGTCTTAACCACTTGCGCCACACAATAGTGCCATAAAGCACATCTGCCCCACTCCTGGGGTGGAGGGGTAGGCCAGTCCAAAGGCATTCATCAATCCACACTACCTCAAGAAGATAAATTAGGCTGGCCTAAATTAGTTAGGATTGCACCCTTAGAGATCAGTTCATAAGTTCCAGGGGAATGTGCTCTATACACAGTTAAAGATCTGTGAAAAGCTGAAACAAAGGTAGACAGAAGAAAATAGCAGTGTTTCAAAAACACTATTCTAGCTACTACCTTTGTGTAACAGCATTCAGGAATCTACATGTTTCAGACACTGGGATAAGAGTGTAAAGTGGCACTTCCCTCTTGTGAAAGTGAATGGGGGTGTCTCCTCCACTTTCTCTTCCTGCTACAAAAAGGCTTTGCAGGTAATGAGCCGCTTTTAATGTCCACAAGGGAAATAAAAGAGGGGTATAAAATTGTTTGTAAATCAAAATCTTTGCATGTGGGAAAATGGGGAGGGGGTGAGAGTGTACCTGCTAGACCTTGTCCCTCTGCTGACATGCTATCACTAATGTGCTCTTGAGTTTGCAACAACATTGTGCTTGGAGAAAGTGCCTCCCTGTCTTTAGGAACACTTGGCACAAAAACAGTATAAACTAGATCTTAAGTTTAAGGCAGGTTTGTATCTTCTGGATAGGTAGAAGATTGCCAGCATGAGACTACCCATACCCTATGCATCCTTGATATTCAGAATTTATGAAACGGAGAGTAGGACAAGTGAGCATCCCCACCATATCCCTTAGACCATCAAAGAGATATCAGCAAACTGGATTTGTCATAGAGGGTCACCTACATTCCTATTCTTACCTCCAGCACTCTTGGACATTTCTCCTTAACATGGCAGATGAAATTCCAAAGCCACATCAAGGGTGGGTTGAATGGAGTATCAGACTGTCATCCTTATCATTTGCCTTGTGGCAATAGGGCCTCCAAAAGAAAATGCCCTATTCTGATGCTAGCTCATTGCTGCAAATTCCACTTCCTTCAGCTGATAGGATTGTGAAGTGGCCTGCCACACACCTGTAAACTGTTTACTTGATCTTTAATTACTTGGGAACCATATGTCTCAAGTGTAAACGAGTCTGTGTTGATAGAGTGAATCTGTGACAAACTGACAAATATTAATAACCAAAGAGACAGCTAAAAATATGAACAGCAGAGGTGATTTTCATTTGAAAAAAACAGAGATGGACTGTGGCAACTCTGTGGGGAAACTGTTTCTAATGTGGCAGCCCTGAAAATAGGGGGTGATGAATATGGAGATGAAACCAATCAACAGCATCTGCTGATGAGAAGCAGCGATGAAATGTGAAATAGCTTGCAAATACAAAATAGCGACTATAAAACATTCATTGGAAATATTCATGATAATGTAGGGCTACAAACTATATAATGAAATGATATATTTGCATATAAAAATGGGGACCCCTTGTGAGAAAACATCCACCCGCCCTATAAGCATAGGCATACACACACAAAAAGAGATTAAAGTCAATGGTGGACTATTTACGGAGAGCAGCTATTAATAATGTGGTGCCTTCATGCAGTAAAATGCATTTTGTCTAGAGTATACAAATTAGATACTTCAGTACACATACAGCACACTGTGTTCGCACAGAGCTGAAATGCTTAAAATTCCCACAATGGGGATATTCACAGCAGAGATTTAGTGAATTAAAAGTGTCATGTCTATGCAAAAGGAGTGACTTCAAATCGGCTCTCAAGGAACCATGTTCCATGTCTCTCTATAAAAAAGAGTACTAGATAGAAAATGTTGTTGCTGTGGAAAATAACTTTTCCTGTAGGTGGGAAAATTTGCAATGAGAGAGAAAAAATCAAGTAGATTCAGCGGGATCCCACAGGGCAGTACAAAGTGTTGTAGAGAGGAAGTGTGTGGAGATGGGGGAAAGTTGCACGGCTAAGGTGTCTTGAGTGAAACATTGGGAGAAATACCCTCCATTTAACACCGTCTCTGTAGACAAGTCTCATGGGTGTCATCTCCAAGTAGTGTAGCTGTAGCTGAAGTGCAAATATTTTGCAGGGTGCCTCACTTTGTTGTGTGAGTCAACAAGCCCTTTTGGAGCCATTCTGAGCCACTAGAGTAAAACAGAGACATCTCTATAACACTAAGGCCAATTTGATTCCCTAGTCCAGGGTGAACTAGTCCAGTTCCAAACAGCGAGCCATAGCTCCCTGGTGAGTATCAGAAACCAACCAGGGGAGCCACAAAACCATTGCAAAAAACCTCCTAACCCTATACAATGTATAGGATGTAGTACTCATGGGGAACTGTAGACAGTGGCCCAGTAGGTCAAGAGAACTTCCTGCTGGAAATGTTTGGGAACCTCTGGGTCCAAAACCCAGAAGGAAGGGCTTCTCATAGAGGCTATCAAGGACAGGAATATTTTATTTTTGTTGTGCTTGTATCTGCCTAAGGAGCTCATGGTAGCATGCAAGCAACCATGGTAGCATGAAATTGTTATTTAATTAATTAGCTATTATTTTTTCCATTTTCTTTATAAACCGCTTTGTGAACTTTTTAGTTGAAAAGTGGTACATGGGTAGGTAGGTAAGTAGGTAGGTTGACTGACAGACAAACAGACATTTTCTTCAGGGACAGGAAATAGTGAGTTGTGTTAGGCTGAGAGATCGTGACTTGCCAGGGACCCTTGCCAGTGTAATTCAAGGCTGAGTTGGGATTTGAACTAGTATCTCTGCACTGTAGTTCAACTCTCTAATCTCTGAAACCACATTCATAACACCTATATGTATTTGTCCAGTAGAGCAGCTCTTCCTTATCTCTTTTAAAGAAGGCTGTGTAGGTATACCATCTGACTTTAATTCATTTCTGGTGGTACAGTGTGTATTCATCAACTGCTGTCACTCAAATGCCATGTTTATGACCCAAATATTGAAATGCAGACAATGAGAAATGTATAGATTATGTGGTTTCATACTCAAGGGTATGTTCTCAAGGAACAAAAGCAGATATGTTACACTCTTAATTTACATTACTAGAGATTATGCACAACTTCTACCCCATCTTAAGGCCAATAAGCATACTACTGAATTTTTATGACTCTGTATGCATTTTCTCCTAGGCAGTAAAGAATGACCTCTTTAAAATGTTTTGGCACATTATAGTAAAGAAAGAACTGTGGAAAGCTAATGTCAATGCCACAGGGAATATTCTAAGCCACATAGAGTTAGATGGTCATCAGACAGCCTGAAGGCCAGGTCTGGCCAATGAAGCAAATGTAAGTAGCCCACACTGGCTCTCACAAATTTAGAAACATTTGTTCTGTCACTTGGGACTGGATCAGAATCTGGAAGAACTCCACTTCCACCCCTCCTCTACGCTATCATAGCCGTTTGTCACTGAGAAACTGGATTCTGTGGTAGATGAATAGCTGGAGGCAGAATGATTGTCCCCATTGTACACGGATTACTAGATTTTTAGTCTTTTTCTGAGACATGCAAATAGTCTCAGAACAGGGTTTAGCTGCTTTTTCACTTGTTTCAAGCTTCTTACCAAAGAAAACTCCATGTAACTGTTTGTTTGTTTGTTTGTTTGTTTGTTTGTACTCTGCCTTTTCCTGAAGGGCACCCAAGTCAGCCGACAATCATTACATTTAAACTTTATATAACATTACATAAAACATTATATAACATTACATAACTAAACATTACATTACTATATAGTTTTGCTATATAATCAAGGGATTGCACCCACCCCACAATCTGTACTTAGCACTGGGGTCCCCCCAAGATCAATGCAAAGTGCCCTGACACTGATGGTGGGGCATCCTAGGACCAGGCATAGGTCCTAGGATGCTCCTGGACCCAGGCCAGCCATCATTTCCAACGACTCAGGTCCTGGGATGGACATGGGTTTCCCCAGGATCAGCACAAAGCAAAGATTGTGGGATATCCGTAGGGAACCCTTGCATTCCGGCTGATCTAGACAGCATGTAGTGTTCCCCAATGCCTCACAATCAGCACAAAGCACCGCAGGGATTTTTCCTGATTAACACAAAGCACTGATCAACGCCCCGGGATGCCCGCAAGATTGTTCTGCATCCTTTCAGCGCACACTGAAGAGTTGCAGAACAAATCATCTCAGTTCCCATTATTTCTTAAAGGAAATCTTGCTTTGCTCTTTGAGCCTTTTGGATTACAAGCATGCTCCTGGAATGGATTATGCTCATAAACAAAGGTACCACTGTACCAAAATTAGAGTCATCCAACTTTTTTGGAAGGAGATTCAGAGCTGGCAAAAAGAAATCTGCTTTCCACAACCCATCATTCATTTACTGAATTCTCTGCTATAAGATGTGATTGATGGCCATTGACACAGTGCTTTGTAAAAAGGGACTGGAGAGAATGGAGGTCTTCCATGTAACTTACTGGAGGCCTCTGAGTTACAGTTACCAGATACCAGATACAAAGGAGGACTGAGTGCCTATACCATTGTAGAGAAAAAGGAATTTGACAGGTGCACCAGAACTTGAAATGGTTTTTTAAAAGGCACCTACCAATATTCCTTCTTCTTCTTCTGCATTGGGTTACCTGTGTATCTGGTACCTGGTAACCCTGAGAAGCTGGCCTTGATCTGTATAATCACCAGGGTTCCATTTCATGGGCATATTAGAAATTCAGAAACCCTAGAATTCAGGATGACCAGATTCCTGAACCTAAAAAGGAGGAAAAGATTTTGGATTCCTCTCAGCCTGGCCTTTCTGGCAGACAATGGCACATTTGCCTACTCACAAGTAAAGCCGCTATATTGGAAACTTTCACTTTCCCATGAAGTTCAATGCGTATTTTTGATTTTTCGTTTTTTGACCATAACTTTTGATACAAAGAAGATATTTCAAAACCGATTTTTTTTACAAATCCAACAATATATGACACAATGGGATACTGTACACCGTTGCAAAGTTCCAAAATGAAGCCAATGGAGAATAATGAAGCCCTTTTGGATGACACCCAGACAGAAGGCTAAAAAAGAGAACAAATTCAGAAAAATCCGGTCATATGTTCACTCTGCAACTTGAACTGGCATTTCTGTAAATAGACTCAATGATTTCATCATCCCTAGGTGCAGTAAAGGAATTAGAACGTGATGATTCTCTGAAAAGCTTGGTAAATTTTTCCTATCTACAATTTGTATGTGGCCATCTGGATGCTGTTATTTATTATTGTGTGAATATAAATTGTTTTGTGCAATTTAAAAAATACACCACTTCCCTAACAGGAACATTATTTAATTGACCACTTATTTTTCTGGCTATTTCTGATTTGGCATCGCCTTTTCCCCAAAATCCATAGTATTTGTTCTGAAGCTGACCTTGTCTAATCATATTGATTGTGAGCAGCTGAAGGCTAATTGGGAGACAAGTTGCTATGGTAATTTGTGGGTCATGCACCAACAGAGACAATATTGGATATTTTTAAAACCGTGTTGTATGGATGGTGGCTGAAAATATGTCGAGGCTTTTGAAATTAAGAGATAACGCTTTCAAATTAATTCTGGAATGCAACTGAGGATGTGATAGGCAAGGGGGAAAGCATGTCCCCTGGCCACTGTCCTAACTACATTTCTTTCATTTTTCACTTCTCTACATTTTATACAACTTTAGAAAAAAATTAATTTACCCATGAGATACGTTGTGACTTTTCCTTTTGACTGTCCATTCCTTCCTGTGAAGTTTTCCGTTCCTTTCTGATTTGGTAGCTGCAAATTCTCACATGATATAGGCCATAAACTGAACCTGGAAGTGACCCCCCCCCCATACCTGGAAGTGACCCCCTTTAGCTATAATGGTACTTACTGATGAACATGCATAGGATTGGACTCAAAGGTATGAAAAGCCCCACATTCTCAATTCTGGTGTTGTAAATTCATGTGCAAAAATAGGAGTTGTTTGTATCTGCTGTTATCACAGAAGGAAATTGGATTCATAGCCTGGTGATGCAAGAAAAATGGAGGGCAAACTAGGAGTGATTCTTTCTACCATAGGGATCATGTGAAAAGAAATGCAACAGGAAGTACATCATAAAATATACATGTCTTGATGACTTGAAGTTACGGTGGCTATTTTAGCAACACAGGAGCTCACCTTTGCACAGTCAGTCCCATGAATCCATGCCCTCCTCCATGCTAAAGAAGTGGTTTGAAGCACCAGTCACCATTCATGGTGAAGTCCCATACTCATGTATCATTTTCTAGCATTGGAGAATAGAAATTCATGAACATATCTGGATTCATAGTCAGATTGTGCTCACCCCAAGGGTTATTTAAACAGTCAAATCTGAAATTGTTTAATTGGGTAGCTTTTGTGAAGCATGCCACCCTGTTGGGTGTGCTGCCCTGCTGAGGCTCGGTTAAGGCATCTCTACTGCCATTGCCTAAACTGTATGATTTTGCAACATGCCAGAGGACGAAAGAGGGAAGGAAACTGGGAAACAGGATCAAGGAATCTAGGCAAACCAGTTGAGACCAAGGAATAAACTATGCAAGAATAGAGGTGTGCTTGCCACAATAGTCAGTCCAGGGGGTGGAAAAATGTTGTTTTTGGCTCAGAACCTGACTTTTGTGACTCAGAATTTGGTTTGAGATCTGCTAATGTTCAGATCAAGCCCAATATTAAGGAGCCTGTTAGAAGCACATGGAATACCATTCATTCCCAATGCTTCATCTCCAAAACACATCAAACAGTGTTTCCTCCCCCTCCCTTCTAAACAATGTCCCTCCCGTCATACTGCAAGATAAAGATAATCATTACTTGAAACTTAGCATGCTTTGAAATAAAAACGATCACTTTAAGAAGGGTTTGTATTCAGGGAGGTGGGAGTCACAGCCGCTCGTTCAGCTTGGGTGAATTTGCAAAGACAGCTCATAAACCTAGGGACACATTTTTTATAAGAGATAGGTTGTGTGTGCTTTTTCTAAGTTTTGTTTAATTTACCATTTTAGCGCTTTATTTTTTTTAAAAAAAGAACTTGAAATATGCTGTGCTGCTGCAAAGCACCTGCTGTTCCCAGCTTCATCATAATGTGTAATGTAGTGGAATTAGCAACAGAACTTTCAGTTAATGGCATTTCTTGGTGAGAGTGGGTAATTTATGTACAGGATGGGCTTTTTTCTTGCTTTCAGCTTTTTTCCCTTCTTTTTTCCAATTTTCCCCTCACCCACTATGGGCACAATCCAGAGTAACTATGGGGAGTCCTTGCTCCGGTGTAAGAACAATTTACTCTGGATTGCAATATGAATTTCCCATAGGATTTCACTAGGTGGTGCAGTAACTATGGGTGCACATAATGTCTCTTATGTGCTCCTGTAGTTACTCTGGATTTTAGGGTATGTTGTTTATAAGATGGGTTAAAATATACTCCTTCTTGTCTGTCACATTAGCCCAGAACAAAAGATTACCAGCTAGTCTTACTCTGAGATTCCAAACAGTGACAAGGGATATTCACATGACACATCTGTGTTCAAGTATCATGTTTAGTGAAAGCATGAAGGACAGCTGAATAGCCCCATCTCTGAGCTTCAAGTGATCTGAACAGATATGATAGAACAAGTCAGTCAGAAATAATGCACATTCCTAACTACGTATACTCAGAAGTAAGCCGCACTGTGTTCAATAGGTCTTATTCCCAGGAAAGTTTAAGATTGCAGCCATGGGCTCTGTCTGCAAATTCAGAGTTCCTTGTGTCCTTGATTCCTGATTATGCAGAGTGCCTACTCTACCAATCCACAATTTGTAGGTTGTGTGAATAGTCTCAAATCAGACCTTTAGCTGAATGCATAGGTTTGGAGACAGGAACTGCAGGTATGATTTTGACTGTGCCCAAACTCATGTACACCCAACCCAGAAATGCCATGTGGATATGGTTCAGTAACATACAAAGAGTCAGCAAAGAATTCATATCACTCCTGCCATAGTTTAGCATCTATAGTAGCACCAACAACATAAGGAACACTGTTCTAAGCCAACTTGCTTCAGAATTAAGATGAAAAAAATTCTACTTCAGTATGATTACCTCTGCTGAGATGGTCCCATAGAGTTAGACTGCCAGAAAACCGAGGAAGCCTAGCTTGAACAGCAGATCCCAACCTCAATTATGCATTCATGTATGGGCAGTGACATAACCTAGACATTCACTTGATCGTATATAAGTCTGAGCAGAGCTTGTACTCCTCCCTGCATTATACTAACTTGAGGCTGTAATCCTAATCACACGTTCCTAAGAGTAACATACTCATAGTAGGACTTGCTTCTGAGTAGACTTGCATAGGATTGTGTCCTCAACATCTGAAAACAGCTAGGGAAATTTTGATAGAATGGAACATTCAAAAATGTGATTCCCCCAGATCTCCACCCAAAGTGTGTAGTCCATTCTACCACCTCATTCTCCTGCATGAGTAGATCCAGTAGGGTCTATTGGTCTACTCCCACCCATGAGTAGGAGGTGGGAGCACTGGCTCCTCATATTTTCTACAGGCACCTTGATTAAAAGCAAAAGCAAAATTCAAAACACTTACCCCCAAATCCAGAGTAACTACGGGACCACGTAAGAGAATTTACGTGCACCCATAGTTACTGCACCACGTAGTGAAAACCTATGGGAAATTCATTTTTGAATCCAGAGTAAGTTGTTCTTACAGTAGAGCAAGGACTCCCCATAGTTACTCTGGATTTTGTCCTAGGGCGCAATCCAGAGTAACTACGGGGAGTCCTTGCTCTGGTGTAAGAACAATTTACTCTGGATTGCAATATGAATTTCCCATAGGTGTTCATTAGGTGGTGCCATAACCACGGGTGCACGTAATGTCTTTTATGTGCTCCCGCAGTTACTCTGGATTGTAGAGTATGTGTTTTAATAGATTCCAACTCAGAGTTTGTGAATTATTTCAAGCTGGCAACAGTATAAAGGCACAATCCTAACCATATATACTCAAAAGTAAGCCCCATTGTGTTCAGTGGATCTTACTCCCAGGAAAGTGTCTTTAGGATTGCAGCCCTGGTTCTTTAATTGACATAAGTTATTGTTTGTTTTCTCTATTGGCACATTTGGGGGGGAGGGAGAAGTCACCTTGGCTCATCTTCCCATTTTCTTGACAGAGAAATATCTCAGAATGATGCCTTGGAATCAATAGAATCGAATGTGTTCTCCCACCTTCCCAAGCTCCATGAAATGTAAGTATATAAACAGAACTACAGTAGAGTGAGCAAACGTATGAAGCAGCATGTGGAAAGGGATCAGAAGGGATCAGGCATCCATCCTGCCTGTGAGATGCCACAGCACTGGAGCAGTGCATCTGTTTAGCAGTCTGAGGAGCCCCAAGGGAAAAGAAGGTGGACTGAAAAAGGGGAGACATGATCTTGGTGTGAACTGCAGCTGCAGAGATCTACCCTTGGTTCTGCACAGAACCCACCTCGGTCATCCCTCAAAAGGCCTCTGCTGCCACCATACCAGCTCTGAGAGTGTTTAGGTGCTGGCAATGAGTGCATGAGACCAAATGGCTGCGCAGCTCCTGGCTTCTGCTCCGCTTTGGAGCAGGCCAAAATGGGCACGCTGAGGCCCAGAGCCAGCTGGAGGAGTGTCAAACTCCTCCAGTGCATCACCCCCCAGCAGCGCATCACCCGATGCTGCCCACAGCAGCCGCACCATTCTGGTGACATGAATGGATAGGATTGTAACCTTACATGTTCCAGACATGCTCATGCTGTTACTAAATGTGTTTGAAAATGGTGCTTTGCTATTACAAAGTAAAAACTGTAGTTCTAATGGATATGGGTTTTTTTCCACAGACGAATTGAGAAAGCAAACAATCTTGTGCATATTGACCGATATGCTTTCCAGAATCTTCCCAGTCTTAGATACTTGTAAGTATTTGAGATTTTTTTTAAAAAAAATTGGAAATAGTTATAAATCACAAGTGTCTTTTATGGTAGCTGTTTTTGTTATAGCAGCATGGCTCATAGTATGTTCATCAATGCCTTTCTTCAGGTTTGCTCTCTTTATTGCATATAGCCCTAAAACTCAAATAACTATGCTGTTGCTGACAAAATGCAGTTTATATAAATTGTATAGCTATTCTGTAGCTATATTCCTACCTGTCTTCTCAGTTCATTTGAGGTGGCACTTCTGACTGGACATCAGGAAGAAATTCTTAAAAGTAAGAGTGGTTTGGTAGTGGAACAGTTTGTTGAGGGAGATGGGAGATTCTCCTTCACAGGAGAGCTTCAGACAGAGGCTAGCGGGCACCTGCTGGGGATGATCTAAGTCTAGGAAGCGTTTTTCTACAGGAAGGAGTTTGGACTAAATGGCCTTGTAAGTCCTTTCCAACATAATAATTTTAGCACAAGCAAAAAGTACCTTGTTTCCCCACTATACAATCCATGGCCATAACATAATTGTGGACAAAGGACTTTGAATGGGAATTTTCATCTTCCACATGTATCAAAAGATGCACCCTGCAAGTTCCCTGAAGCCCAGATGGGCACTGTGATATGGAAAGGGATATGCATCCAGGTGCACTTCTGCATCTCCATTTGCCATGAATTCTGTAGAGTGCATGCAGCTCCATTACAAGATCAAAGCAAACATGTTTTTTCTTCTTCTTTTTTTTGCCTGGGACTCAGGCAACTATAAGACAAAGGCTAAAATGTCAGGAACATATTTCTAATTATCTAGAAATACTAGGAGTATAATTTTGTGTCTTTCTCTTCTTCTCTTTCACCCGCCTACACACTGAACATTTAAACTTTACATCTTGTAGATGATGGAAAGCCATTAGCAGTGGTTTCCATTTATATGAAATGCTAGATGATGCAATGCATTTTAATAAGCATTCTTTTGATAGCCAACCTTTATTTCTACATTCATTTAGATAGCATTCTTCACAATGGATTTAGGTCTCATGACACATGCTTGCTACATCTGCTCCCATGGGGTTTCCATCATAATTCACAGATAATTAAACCCATCCTTGGAATAAAGCATTATCCCAAAATAGTCAAACTGCTGTTTGCATCTGACCTGAATCTAACTGATAATATCTCTTTGATTGTGATTAAAACAAGAAAAAGAAAATCTAATGAAATCCAGTGGATATTATTAAAATTGAAGGACAAGCATTTGAACACATCCTACCTTTTTGTTATGACTGTTTTAGCACTGTCTCTGATTCATCAATATCAGGTCCAATTCATATGCATGAGGGCACATGTTGCTGCAAGGGAAATTCTCTTGCTGCAAGATCCTAGGTTTTCTATCATGTTTAGAGAACATACGTGCTCCAGCAACATGAGGAGGAGAGGGCATATACATTTCATGCTAATTTTTTAAAGAAGAGAAAATGAAGACTCTCAAAATGGGAGGGCATTATGAAGTTAAGAAGTTGTCTTGCTGGTTTTAGCCCTTCTTGGTGTTGTAAAAAGGTTCCATGAGTTGTGGCTTAAATGGTAAGCAACAAAAGGAAAATTAAGTTGGCCAGAGACTGCCAATTCTTCCTCATGAAACTTCAGGTGGGACTCCAACACTGGTGAGTAGATCTCCTTGGTTAGATCTTCCACTCCCATATGTCAGGTTTGTGATAGTGCAGGCTAGGTTTGATGCAAACCTCAGAAAGGAACGGAGCTCACTAGCTACTGCTAGCAAAGCAACATCTTTAATGGGAGCTTTGCAGATCTGGCCTTTCTAAGACTTTTGGTGTGACTTTTAAGTCAAACAAGACAAATGTGAGAACATAATGGAAACTATTTTCCTAGGGAAAGCAAAACTCTCCTTAGTTTGTCTCAGGTTGCCTTGGACGTAAATTGAGATGCTTTCTCCAAAATCAAGGAAAATGCTTGGGTCAGTGTCTTCCCTCCAACTTAACAGGAAGTTTTTTTGTTTTCCTCAGAACTTCATAGGAACTTCATAGGAATGAGATGAAGGGACATATGAAGGGAATTACATATATACACACAGAGAGAAGTGTGCTGTTGTGTTGTTTGTATGCCCAAATCCTACCTAATGTCCCCATGTGGCAATGCAGTGGCCTGGCACAACTTCTGCTGCATACTGCAAAGGAGTTTTGAATGCTGAAGGTTTCCTCAGAGTAGAGAGAGACAATTTGTCCCCTTACTCTGGGGTAAGCCCCAGTAGCTACTATGGGTCAACTGAGACATGTGCCAGCTAAATTGCTTTCACACGACTGTAGTGACCTGGGAGGGTGGTTCAGAGTACGGGATCAGGAATCAATGTATGCCACCACTGCCAGTCCTTTTCTCTTCCCAGGCCTGATCAGCCCTCCTTCCCCTATTACCTCCTGTTTTGCCTACTCCCATGCCATTCCCCCCCTCCACAACCTATGCCAGCTTCATTTTTTTACCCAGCATGTAATTAGTCTGTGGAACTAATTACAACTATTATGCCATTGCCACAGGATGTGGTGATGGCATCCAGCATCAATGCCTTTAAGAAAGCATAAGAAATTAATAAAGAAGGGACTGGAGAAATTTCTAGAGGAAAAATCCATCACAGATTACAAGCCATGATGGGTATGTGCAACCTCCTCATTTTAGATATCCCCATGCAGGGGAGAGCACCAGGATGAAGGTGTCTTGTTGCTCTGAAGCATCTGGTGAGCCAGGGTAAGATATAGGAAGTGGACTGGATGGGCCTTTGGCCTGATTCAGAAGGGCTCGTTCTTACCTCCTCCAGCAGACACCCTGCATCTTTCAGTGCATGGAGCCGACCTACCCTACAATCCAGAGTAACTATGGGAGCACATAAGAGACATTTATGTCTACGTAGTTACGGCACCAGCTAGTGAAAACCTATGGGAAATTCATATTGCAATCAAAAGTAAATTGTTCTTACACCATAGTTACTCTGGATTGCACCCGTAGTCACTTTTATGATGTCCATATAGGAAGTTACACCAGCACCATGTGCCTTCTTCCATTACATTTCTTTGATAGGACCGGGTTGATAATCTAGAAATGCTTTCATTAGGAGTAGCCACTACAATACAAAATTTTCAGGAAGCTTCCAAGTTGTTCAGAGCTCTTCATCTGGTTGGATGAACAGAAATAAAAACAACAGCAAGACAAGAGGTAGCAGGACACAGTGTAAAAATCTGCAGTTTCTAACTGTCTTAAGGAGGAGAATAGGAAGAATTAAGTAGACTTAAACTGATTAGACTCACTGAGTGCTAAACGTGATCTCAGCCCATGCCCAGAGCTTCTGGGATAAAGAAAATAAAGCACCAATGGCTGTTCAGCTATCTATAGTAAATATAAAACCTGGCAGTTATTCTTTTCCATCTTGAGCACTAATTGAAGAATACAGAGAACAAACAAACGAGAAATGCAGTAGTTTTTATATTAGCAATGTTGGAAACTGGACTGAATCAATTTACAGTCTTTATGTTCCATAATATCAAGGCAGAGGAAAACTTGGGTATCTTTCATTTTGGGAGGCCTTGTCCTCTTTTTGTGGTTATGACATATAGTTAGCCTGGGATACAGAGGGTTCACCAATTTTTGTTCCCTTTGTCTAAGTATCCCTGCACGGAAAACACCTAACCCCCTTCAGAAGCTGATTTAAATTTGCATAAAATCTTCTTAACTCAATCTTAGAATCATAGAATCATAGAGTTGGAAGGGACCTAGTAGGTCATCTAGTCCAACCCCCTGCCTGCAGGAGGAATTCCCCCTAGATCATCCCCGACAGGTGCTCATCAAGCATCTGCTTGAAGATCCCCAGTGAGGGAGTGTCCACCACCTCCCTTGGCAATTTGTTCCACTGCCGAACCGCCTTCACCGTCAGGAGTTTTTTCCAGATTTCCAACTGGAATCTTCTTTTTTGCAGTTTGTACCCATTGGTTCTAGTCCTGCTTTCAGAAGCAGCTATGAACAAATGAGCCCCTTCCTCCCTATGACAGCCCTTCAGGTATCTGAAGAGGGCAATCATGTCTCCTCTCAGCCTCCTCTTCTCCAAGCTGAACATCCCAAGTTCCCCCAACCTTACCTCGTAAGGCTTGCCTTCCATCCCACTGATCATTCTTGTTACTCTCCTCTGGACTTGCCCCAGTTTGGCTGCATCTTTCTTAAACTGAGGTGCCCAGAACTGAACACAGTACTCAAGGTGAGGTCTCACCAATGCTGAATAAAGAGGAACTAGAACTTCTCGTGACTTGGAAGCTACCGTCCAAGCTACAGTCTTGTTTGGCAACCTATAAGTCTGCTATTCCTGATGAAAAATCCTGTAGTATTTGAAAGTTGCCATTGTTTGAGACCTTGATACTTTTTGGCTATCTCTAATAAAGGTGTGATGAATGCTCTGTTTTTCTGCCAACTTTGCTTAATTGTTGAACCCTCAGTACTCTCCAGAGGCTCCTGAGCAATTTCAGCAGCCTAAAAAAATCTGTCCTATACCAGTTTTTTTTAAAAAAATTTCATCTCCAGACACAATGACAAAATGCAAAGATTATCAACGCACAAGGTATCCTGCTCACATCCCCCCACGGCCTTTCTAAATGATCTTCTCGCTGACTCCCATGGCACACCTGCTGATCATTCACGGCATACCGACAGTGGTTGAAAATCACCACTAGATAAAGCAATCCAGATATAGGGATGGGATGGAGTGGTGAGGTGGACTCCACTCCTTCAGTCAGGTTAATGGTATGACATCATTAAACCAAGGTCAAGAACGAGGATTCTCTGTATGTTTTCTGACAAATCTGCTGTGAAACCTAATGCTGGTTTGAGGAAGGCACACCCATTTCCCATACAGTTTAATACCCTCTCTTTTAGATAAACTACTACAATAAGTTGTAGTTATTAAGTAAGTAATAAGTAATAAACTACTTAAATAAAGTAAATACTAAGTAATAAACTACTTACAATTTGACTCTTTGCTCGCCCAATCCATGGCCACAGGTAATTCAGAAGGTAGCTGCCTCTGATTGCCTTCACAGACACTACAATAACAACCTTTAGGGTTCAATGCATTCCTGGGAGGGGAGAATACATTCCTTGGAGGGCATACCCCTGCTAACTGGGCAAGAGAGACTCTTTCAAGTGGGTATTCCTCTTTTATTTAGCAGGGGGAGAGTAACTGGCCCTACAACCCCAGGCAATGTCTGTTCTAGTGGCTTCTGCTAGTGTTCTTTTTGTATTTTAGATTGTGAGACCCTTTGGACAGGGATACATTAGCTATTAATTTTTTCATTTTCTTGTAAACCACTTTGAACTTTTCAGTTGAAAAGTGGTATGTAAATACCGTAGGTAGGTAGGTAGGTAGGTAGATAGGTACATACCCCCTCTGCCTTATCTATCTTGGGATTGGTTCAGCAGTTATAAATTAAATTACTAGTCCCCACACCACCCCCATTCAGCTACTGATACAGGAAAAATGGAAATTGGGGAACAGAAATGTGTACTGTAACCACCAGGACACAGTCAGCCTGTTTTTTCCCAGTATGATTTCTTACAAAAGGCATTTAAACTTTGGATTGTTCTTTTCCTTCTACTGAACTGGCAGAGCCATCCATGATTTGATTATTGTTTTGTTTTATGTTTCATGACCTTACAGAGGAGTTTAAAGATACTGCGCCATGCTGATCCAATCTGATGACAGGTTCTATAGAATGCAGAGCTTGCTGCTTAAGCTTTTCTCGTCCCTAGATTGTGGCTTTTTGGGTATTTTTTTCTAATGGACCAGCTTATTTACTTGGCAACGTTAACTTGGCAAAGAGGCACCTTTTAAGAGGTTGTTTTTTATATTTAGCAAAGAAAGAGGAATTGCCCTTATTCATCCCAGCATAGTAAAGTCCTCTGGATTTTTGCTAGTCCATGAATGTTCAGGTTAGGATTATGAGACTTTTTGGAACTGGGAAGATATTATTCATTTATTCTGCTGGGTAAACAATTTCAAACTATTCTATTGAAAAATGGTGCATAAATATTCATCATCCTCATAAGCTTTCCTTTCCTCTTCTCATGCAAGGAAAGCACAAACATTAAGGAGTGGGAGCCACAAACTAGTAGAAGTGAAGCCACTTTCTACACTTATCATTTTTGTTGGAAAATAAAAACCCTAGAATCTGTTGGGGGAATCATTCTGTTACACCTCTACATGCACATGGCTGCGTCTGCTGACACTATCTATCTACATCACCTACATAAAGCACTTTTAAAGCAATTGTAAGTTATAAAAATGCTCTCTTGAAATGAAAACATTTAACAGTGCTTTCTGAGACTTTTGACTTTGGAAAACACCAAAATCCACAAAAAAAAGAAAACCAAGCAGTGGAATTAGACAGCTGGACAAAGACAGGTTGGAGGATTTTAGGAGAAGATGCATTCATCTCTAGCACAGATTAAAGTTTGAGGTAGAGAAGAATTGTGATGCTGTATTTTGAGATGAACATTACAAGTCTCTGTGCCCCTTCTTTCAGAACCGAGTAATGTGATTCTCCATGACATTGCTTGTTTCTGCTGCAGTTTTCAGTGCTATGAGTATCTTTGCTCTTGCTTTAATTCATTGTAAAGCAACAGGAACCTGAATGGCCTTGGGGCTCCATTTGGCTTTTAGGAATGGTAAATTTGAAGGCCAAGCAGCCATTCATCAATCAAACGCCTAGAAACTGGGATCTACACCTGGTGCTACTCGGCTGTGTGATTCTGTGTTATTTTTCATTTCAGCCTGTTAATGTGTTTACATATGGTATGTCAGGCCAGAGTGGCCCTGGTTTTATTTCATGCTGATCAGCTGATGGGATGGAATTGAAGAAAGACAGAGAAACCCTTGCATTTCATCACAGTCCTGCACACTCCACTGAGAAACCTTAAGTGGCTTTTTAAAATTCATGAATAAAGATGAGGCACTTAAGCTGCAGATACAAGGGTAAATTTTGTGGTCTGACTTTTTTATCTCTTTCCCAACTATCACATTGTTTTTCATGCAACTTACCTTAACATCTGACCTCTAATACTGATGGCGTCAGTACAACAAAAGATTATCAACTAAATATGTAAGAGCCACACCACAGGCCCTTCCCTCCCCAACAGTTGCTGTAATTGGAAATCAGATGGCGTTTCCCATTTATTCTATGAATCATAGTTCAATCCCAGCAGGTCTCTTCTGTTGTTCTGAGCCATTCTAGCCCCCCACTACAATATCCCAATCCTTATTCTGCCAATGAACTTTTTATTTAGCTAATATCAGTTATTCCATCACCTTTATTAATCTACAAATTGATATCAGAGGTAGTAACAAAGATGAGGACTGAATCATCCGAAGACAGTTTCTCAACATTGTTCCTCCAGTATACCACTTATTTTAATGCTCTCTGCAGAAGTACCACCAGAATGTTCGGATAATGCAGCAGGTGCGTCCAAGGGTGGTAAAAGGCTTAAGATGGGTGGAAGATCTTATTGAAACACATAAAAACAATGCACTGGAGCTCTGCTCACTGGGCTGAGCTTCCAACCATCATTTGAACCTCTTGTCACAGTCTCACTGCTAGGTATCTGGTGTCAGATGTACCGCTGCCCAGCATACTATTGGTGGTATGTATACAACTAGGTCAACACCATAAGCTAGAGCATCCCAGTCCCACCATTACTCAGAAAAGGGAAAGAAAGGCTGTCGTTATCCATGTTGTGTGTGTAGGTCTCAGCAGCTTCTTCAAAATGCTGACCCCTGGAACAAGCTCTCTTAAGATCAGGCTGCAAGTCCAGATTCTATTTCACAGACACCAGCAGAGTCAGCATCAGTTTTAATTGAAATAAAAATTAGAGCTACTAAACTTCCATCTCCTACATGTTCACTTTTAAACCCTCTGCCTAAGGATTTAATTAATAAAGCATTCAAACTGAGAAGTTGGCCAAAAACTTTTTCTGCTTCCTTGCACGCTATGAAAATGAATAAACATGATTAGAGTCCAATTAAGTTTGTTAGTGAATCAATTTTGAAATTTCTTTTATTTTGTAAGAAAGGAAAGTGTGCCCTTGACTTGCTTCCAAACATTTTTCAAACAGAGGATGAAGTTGTTAATTGCTTGTCTTGAGTCTGTGCCAAATGGACAATCTGTTTCCAAATGGTAACTGGTTGCCCTTTTCACAGATACAAGCTTTAATAGGGGAAGAAAAAATGTAGAATAATATGTCTTTGCCTTTTCTGATCACAACATGGGGCTGTTTCCTTTCAGGAGTTAGTTAGCATTTGTAAACTAGGGTGGTCATAAGGGGTGCATTTCCTTTTCATATTCTGAATCAGGTGTGGTAGTCACCTTGGCCATAGCCATTTCCTTTTGTAGAAAAAATAGATTGAATCTGGTTCCACATTGAATCTGGTTCCACTTATAGAATATAGTCATAGGGCAAAATCCAGAACAGTTATGGTCCATGCAGTTACGTCACCCTCTAGTGTTATGGAAAGTCACTTTAACAGCTCCATCGCAAAGGGCTTAATTTGACTTTAGGATATGGGCCATATAAACATAGAACATATAAAGAGAACATATATATAACATAAAACATATAAAACATAGAACATAGTCATATAAACATATAACATATAAAGAAAGAACTTTATATTGACCATATCCTGTGGTCAATATCATTGGAGAAAGACATTGTGATTGGAATGGTCAGTGGCAAAAGACAGGGATACAAGGTGCTTGTTGGAGTGACCTGCTATATCCATAGGTTAGTGGTTGCCATAGTTGTGCCATATCCTGAAGTTGAGAGTCAGGGGATGCAGACAGGCTGGCCAAGAACTCAGATTTTTGGACAACACTGCCATTCTTATTCTGCCTTATCATAGACCCCTATGTGTCTAATCAGATTTATATCTGCTCCTGAGATTTATTCCTGCTCCTGAGATTTATAACTCTGAGGAGATTTATAATTCTGAGGAGTTGGAAGAGAGCATATCTGACTAGGAAACAGGCTCTGGATATAGCATAACTACTCTGTTCTAGGCAATGCTGAACATGCCCTCAACATGCCTCTCCTGAGCTCCTAGGCTGGCCCAGCGAGGGCAACCCAGCTTCATCTGTCTTGGGGCAGCCTGCGTTGTCTTAGGCTGCCCCAGGCCTTCTCTATCATAACTGGGCTGCTCCATCTTGTGATACCCCGGTGATCAATAGAGCAGCCCAAGTGCACTTCTGGATTGCAGCCTAAGTCCTGGAAAATCCAGATCCTCCGTGGCCTTGAAGCTTCCTGGGTGACCTTAGGCCAGTAACTCATTCTCACCCTCCCCTACCTCATAGGGTAGTTGAGAGGACACCAGGAGGGAAGGAACTAAAGCTGTCAAAGCTGCATTACACATTTGTATTGGCATGGAAAAGGCAGGTATAAATCCCATAAATAAAAAAATCATATGACTCTTTGGGGGAATATTAAGAATCAGGTTCACATCACTTTTGTTGCTCCAAAAGGAGCAACCTGTAGCCAGAACATCCACAAGTATCATTGGATAACCTCCCTGAATCAGTTGACGGCAATTCATGGATAACCTCCATGAATCAGTTGACGACAGAAGCTACATACCACCATACCGCAGAAGTGCGGCCTGTAACTCTTCTTTTCAATACACAACAACTGCATGAATTCATAAGCTTTCATTGGCTCACAATCCTTATAATTTAAAGACATACTTCACATGCTGTTTGCTGTAAAGCAAATGCTCTGGGGATAGAAAATGATATAATGAGCCCTTATTGGAATGTGAATGGCCAAGCTGAAACTGTGTGGAAGATTTTGATACTTATGTGTCGGAGCGCTCACATTAGAAGGGAAATCGCTGTTCCATTCCTCCCGTTGTCAGTTAGAATACCCCTATGAATGGTTTATGTGCTGCATTGATGTATGTATTTGTACATGAACACCTGATGCTTCATGCTGTCAGGAGCACTTTGAATTGTATCCACAGTGCTGTTGCAAGGATGTAGTTTTTGTATGCTAGTCTTTCTCCTGTCCCCATGCATGGCTGAAGTATGCCAAGGGACTAATTTGAGATGGAACCAGAACATTGGCATGGTGATTTATTTATTTATTCATTCATTCATTCATTCATTTGATTATTACCTGCTCAGCAACCACCAGATCCTCAAATGGTTTGTGAATTTAAAAAAATTAAACAATTTTGCCTATTGCTTACATCGGCCCCTCCCTACACATTCCTATCAGCACAATCCTATTGATTCCTGTGCCAGCACAAGTCCCTTCTGCTATTCCCAAACATGAACATTCCATAAAGGACATTCCCAACTACAGGGGCATCACTAGGATTCACGTCACCCGGTGCAGGAGGCCAGTGCGTCACCCCCATGCAGTGGGTGGGGAAACAACCTGGATGGTGGGCGTGCTTATGTGCCACTACCCTGCCTCTACTGGTTTTTGAGCCACACATACTAATAGAAAGGTATTTCAAAGTGGTTTGTTTCACTGCATTCTGCTGCAAATTATGCATCCACCAGTGTATAACATGATAGGATTATTCCTGTAAAAATTATTTTTAGCCATTTCTGTCACTAGTAGTGTCACCCCATCAATGCTTCCCCCTTTCTAAGTGGTTTTCAAACCTTTTACCTTGGGACCCACTTTTTAGACAGATAATCTGTCCTGAATCAATTCATAAAAGTGATGTCATGGCTGGAAGTGACATTATCAGACAAATTAAAACAAATACTTGTAAATACATTAAAGTTAATCAAATTAAATAACCTCAAACTCCCTCCAACCCCACAAAATCAGTAAGATTTTCAGTCCTACGAAACACGCAGTTCAATTTAAGTCCCTATATTTAAACCAGTTCAGTAGGATTTGGGATTAAATCAGTTTTAAACCCAGCAAGTTTTTCTTATTTTTCCTAGACCAGGGTAATCATCTATATATATAAAAGGCATCTTCATCATCATCACTGACTCATTAACACCCAGCCAAAACCGCCGGACCTATAAGCGTGAAATTTGATGAGGGTGTTCCTTCCATGATGAAGGGATCCACTAAGAATCAGTTTTCGGAAATTCCAACCAGAAGGGGTGAAAAGGGGCGCAATGCGTTTTATAAAACTAATCTTCGTGGTCATTACTGACTCATCAACGCCCTGCCAAAACCGCCAGGTTTAGAAGTGTGAAATTTGGGGAGGGTGTTCTTTCTGTGATGGAGGGAATCACTAAGAACCAGTTTTCGGAAATTCCAACCGGAAGGGGGTGAAATGGGGTACAACGTGTTTTCTTCCCTATACAGTGGTACCTTGGGTAACGAATGCCCCCAGTAACGAAAATTCCAGGTAGCGAAATGGCAGCTGCAGGGGCCCCTTGCCTCTGGTAACGAAATTGCTTGATGTAACGAACACTGGCTGACAGTCAGCCAGTGCTCAGAGCGGGAGCCATCACCTCAAGTGCTTTCCCCCGCCTCTGGGCTGCAGCTGGGGGGGGGGGTTTCCCCACCTCAACAGAGGCTTTCTCCGCCTCTGGAGGGCTTCCCCCATGTCTCCAGGGGCAGTGGAGGGGATTCCCTGTGCGCGCGCATCTCCTAGCATCATCCAGCGGTTTTGGACCACAGATATAGACTCTATGTGTTTAAAGTCTATGCGCATGCCAACCAGGAAATGATGCTAGGAGACGCGCGCGCAGAGGGAATCCCCTCCGCTGCCCCTGGAGACACGGGGGAAGCCCTCCAGAGGCGGAGAAAGCCTCTGTTGAGGTGGGGAAACCCCCATGCAGCCTACTCAGAGGTAAGCCCCATAGTGTTCAATGGGACTTGCCCCCTGTGTGTTTTAGGATTGCAGCCTAAGTAGCCTTCATAGGATCATGCATACTGAATGCATGTTTTGAATTCAATTCCAGTGTTTTGTCATCAATTTTACATAGTTAATATTTTTATATGAATATTTTTTGGGTTGTGGAACCAATTGTTTGAGTTTCCATTATTTCCTATGGGAAAATCCGCTTCACGTAAAGAATGTTTCACGTAAAGAAAGTGCCTCCAGAATGAATTAATTTTGTTACGTGAAGCGCCACTGTACTTTGCATTGAAGACTCAGTGACTAATGGATGCTCTGCCCCAATCCCTGCACCTAGAAGTGTGAAATTTGGAGAGGGTGTTCCTTCTGCCACATCAACACCCACCAAGAATGGAGGTGGAGAAATTTAACCCTTAAGGGGCTGAAAAGGGGTGCAATATATTTTGTCCTACACTTAACATGGAAGACTATCCAACATCCATCCGATTTGGTGCTCAGTGCCTGGTGCACTGGGGGGATGTTGTTGGGAGGGAGGGGTTGCACTGGGGAGGATGTTGCGCATGGGGGGCTGTTGCGCATGTGGAGGTGATGCTCATGGAGAGGTGCTGTGCATGTCCGGATGCTGCGCATGGGCAGATGATGTGCATGGGGGACTGATGTGCATGTTGGTGGATGCGCATGAGGGGAAGTTGCGCATGAGAGGTGATGCACATGGAGGGATGTTGCGCATGGGGGATTGATGCACATGGGGGTTAATGCACATGCATAGATGTTGCACATGGGGATGTTGCGCATGGGGGTTTGTGAGCATGGTGGGTTGATGTGCATCAGCCATGGGGGACAGATGCGCTTGAGGGTTGGATGCGCATGAGGGGATGTTGGGCTTAAGGGGTGATACACATTGGGGAGGTGATGCACATAGGGCATGATGTTGTGCATGGAGGATTGTTGCGCATGGAGGGATCTTGCGCATGGGGGTTAATGCAGATGTGGAGATGTTGCGCATGTGGATTCATGTGCATTCGGGTGTGATGTGCATGGGGGAATGTTGCTCCTGGGGTATGATGTCCATGGGGGACGGATGCGCATGGCCGGATGATGTGCATGGGGTGGTTGATGCACATGGGGTGGATGAACATGGGGAATGTTGCGCATGGGGGATGTTGCGCATGGGAGGTCGTTGCACATGGTTTATGAGCATGGTGGATTGATGTGCATGGCGGGTTGATGTGCGTGGGGGAGTTGATACTCAGTGAGGGGATGGCATATGGGGGAATTTTACTCCCGCAACGCAGGTACATTTTTGCTAGTAAGTTATAATTGGAGAGACGCCCCTCCCCCACCACCTATGAAGGAAACCCAAGAAAAGTATAGAACATAACAAAATTAAATTCAAAACCCTTGTATATATTGCTTCCATGTGCTTACTGTATTTTAAAAAATCAAAACTGCCTTAAGCCACCCCCCTCCCCAAAAAAGCATTAAAACCCCAGAGGAAAGAAGGCAGGAGATGAGGCTTGAATGGAGGGAGATGTTTGGACTCTCACAAAGCTTTACAAATTTAAAAAAGTTAAAAGTTCCCATTACCTGCTGAGTCAATTTCACTGTTGGGGCCTACCTTCTGGAGCACTTTCAGTCTGCAGGTGCCTGGGATCAGAACCATGCTGGAAGTCTTGCAACCCCTGGGCTGCACCCCCTTGCACCTTCCTCATCATCCATAGCACATCTGCTTACTTGCAAGTAAACACAACTCTGCAGTTTAACTTTCCATGGCTTTTCAATGCAAGGAGGAGGGAACTTCCTTCCGGGGTGATTTTAGGTGCTGTGTTCCTTGGATGAAGAACCTTCCAGTGTCCTTGGATTCCTCTCTGCCTCCTCTTTCCGGCAGACTAAGGCGAAGAGCTGTTGTAAAATGAAGAAATTGATGGATCTGCATCATGAGCAACAGCAAGAGATTATGGAGGAGATCTCATCTGCAGAGGAGGAGGAGAATGAGGAGGAATATCTCGCATCAAATGAAATTGAGGACATTTGTAAACATTGGGAAATTGTGCAAAATTTTGTGGAAAAGCACCACCCAAATAAGGCTGTAGCAGCGCAAGTGATGAATCTGTTGAATGACCAATGCAATGTCACATTTCCGTGAAATCCTCAAAAGGAGACAAAAGCGTCATTAGAAGGTTCCTTGTTAAAGGTGCTCAAAAAGACACCAGCAACTCTTTGAGTAAAAATTAGTCATCCTTGGCCATAAAGGTTTTTTTTTCTGTTTTACTGGACAGTTTATGACAGTGTTTTATTAATATTATAGTAATTATGTTCTGTATTACATTACAGTGTTTTGAATTCAATTACAGTGATTTTTATCATGTTTACATACAGTCAATATTTTTATATGAATATTTTTGGGTTGTGGAACCAATCATCTGAGTTTCCATTATTTCCTATGGGAAAATCTGCTTTGTACAAAGAACACTTTGTAAGACAAACATACTTCCAGAACCAATTAAGGGCACAATCCAGAGCAAGGGCAGTGAGGAGAGTCATGGCTGGGCCGCCCCAACTATTCTGTATCCAGAACAGAAAGTTATGCTGCATCCAGACAGTCAGGAAGCCTGGGCTGTCCTAACTGCTCCAGAGCATGCTAAGTCAGTGACAGCTGGGGAGGGCTTGCTCCTGAGGAGACCCCACTCAGATCACACTGAACAAGGAACAGCTGTGGTGCCTGCATTATAAGAAAGCCCAGCAGTTCCTGACAACCAGTTACAGCTGCAGTTCCTCTAGTGGAGGGTGGATGCTTGGAGTGGCCTGCTGTATCCCCAGGTTAGTGGGCTGCTGTAGTTGTTTCATATCCTGAGGTTGAGAGGCAGGGGTTGCAGACAGGATGGCCAAGAACTCAGATTTTTTTGTCAAGACTGCCATTCTTACTCTGGCTTAACATGGACCCCTATGGGTCTACTCATTACAATCAGTGATGGGCTTCAAAGAAATTAAGAACAGGTTCTCTGTCCATCTGGCAGCCACTTTTAAATGGCTATTTTTAAACTTTATATGTACTATCTCTTGTTAAGAACCGGTTCTATAGAGTAGGTGCGAACCCGCTGGTGCCCACCATTGATTACAATACCTGCTTCTGATGTGGTCTAATTCTGAGGAGCTGGAAGAGGAAGAGCTTTGGAAACAGGCTCTGGTTACAGAGTAACTGCTCTGCGCTAGGCAATGCTGAACATGCCCTCAACATGCCTCTCCTGAGCTGCCTAGGCTGCGCCAGTTAGAGCAGAGCAGGTCCACCTCTGTTGGGGCACCCTATGTTGTCTTGATCTGCCCCAAGCCTTTTCTAGAGTAACTAGGGTGGAGCATCTTGCAATTGCTACACTCTAGTGATAGATAGGGCAACCCAAGTGCTACTCTGGATTGGGCTGCCCATTAGTCTTAATAGGCACCACTGTATTCCCAAGCCATGGGTTACAACCCTAACAAGGGTCCTAAGAATGTGGTCCCTATAAGCTGTGAGGCAACAGGGTCCCAGGCAGCTTACCTCTGTGAGTTCCACAGTGTTTTTATAATTATCATCATCATGCTTATGGGCATTTAACGTTGCAGTCAAAAAAATGTTTGGGGGAAGAGGAAGAATTAGTAGATGCTAGAGTAAGAATTCTAGATGCTAGCTTTGCTAAAACATCAGCATGACCCTTGTTTGGGTTGTGACATAAGGCCATAGAGGCATGGGGGAGATGGGGTTGCCACTTTAGTTCCCAAGAGGATCCAGGCTGCTGGGTGAGTGCTACTGCTGCTGATCTTCCCCAGTTCATTAAGGTACCAGTATCCACTTACAACCATACTTGACAATGTGGGTTGCTAGCCACCAACAACAAACTGCGCGTTAGTTCTTGGTTCAATAAAGAAACAGAATACAGTGTATCAAACAGCATCTCTAAATGGTCATATTGGAAAAAATCCATATTCGGCTTTTTGGAATAAAGCCCAAGCCATCTTCTCCCCCCAACACATACAACTGGGCTGGCCAATGTTTAAGGAGCATTTGTTTGATAATTTATTTTCCATATTCAGTTCACCAATAGGAATTCAGACTAGTTTCAGTTTAATTTTTTTCTGTCACATTTTGTTCTTCTGTTTTCATCAAAATCATAGCTAATTATATCCATTTATTTTTTCTGCTTTTAGGTTGATTTCCAATACCGGCATCAGATTTTTACCTGTTGTTAACCACATATACTCGACCCTCAAGGTTGTGCTGTAAGTTTTTACTAAGTCCGTCTAACAATTCATTTTTTGAAAACATTTTCTGATTTAAAAAAAGGAGAAGAAGCATTATTTAAAATCAAATTCATGTATATTGGAGTGGCAATAAATCTCTGAGGAAAAATTGAACCAAAGTTTCTAACTTGAAATTTGCAATACAGGCTAGAAGGTGGTTGTAGCACAGCTCAGAGTAAGGAAATTAATTTCCTCTTACCCTGTACAACACAAACAGCCACTCCAACAGGGCTGCTTGGAGCGGCACCAGTAAAATACTACTTTTAATACTACAGTAAAATAATACTTTTCTGGATCCATTCACTCCAGAGCCAGGAAGATGAGCATTGGGTGGTGGGGAAAAGTCTCTCTTAAAGGTGAGAGAGAGAGAGAGAGAATTACTGTAGTTACTTGAATATAGCACTCACCTTTT